>ML681981.1:45295024-45719447 GCA_007922195.1 Podocnemis expansa | reverse complement strand
GTGTGTGTGTGTGTGTGTGTGTGTGTGTGTGTGTGTGTGTGTGTGTGCGCGTGTGTGTGTGTGTGTGTGTGTGTGTCTGGGGGGTGGCTGTGGCTGTGTGTGTGTGTGTGTCTGGGGGTGGGTTCTGGGGAAGGGTATTGGTGGGCCTACCCATGCTGGAGCGTTCCGGGGCCCGCCAAATTATACTTTAACCCCTGGGTAAGACAACTCTGTTCCTTTTCAGCCTGTCCTAATAGTTAGTTGAGTCACCAAACTAAGCTTTTATTGTAAGACAAAGGTTAACAAGTGTGACACTTTGAAAATATGCTAAAACTCTAATCTTTCACAGCCAAGTGCTGTGACATAGCTTGCTTAGACACCATGCCTTGGGGAAGCTCCAGTAATTAGACAGAGATGCAAGTTCATATTTCTGTCGACAGAAGAAAGATGACAAAAGTGAACTGAGATGGTAAATAGACCTCCCATCTTTATCTTTAGCAACTATTCCCAACAAGCCTCTGCTGAGTGGATATTTGCTTATGCATATGCTAATTACACAGCTAATGATAGGATAGTGAAGTCTGAGGAAGAGAGCTCTCTTACATACATCTTTCAAACTTGGATGCATTTTTCTGCTTGCATGCCCAATTGGGAACAGAACAAAAGAAATGCAGGCCACTATAGATAAGCATGGCAAAGACGCTGACCCAAGAGAACTATAAATGAGGTTTGTTTTCCAATAGGTTTTCTGTAGATCAGGGGTCTCAAACTCAAATCACCATGAGGACTAGTATGTTAGCCTGAGGGCTGCACCACTGAAACCTTTTCATGCAATGATATTGCAAATGTTGGTAACAATGGTGTCACCATGAGCTGCAGAAAATAGCTTTAAGGCTGCATGTGGTTTGTGGGCCACATGTTTGAGACCCCTGCTATAGATTGTCTTACTTCCAATCAAGAAAAATGATTTCACAGGTCACTTCTTCAGAATGTAGCCTCTGATAGTATGACATATGAAATGTTTTCAGCTCTCTCTGAAGCCAGTGGGAGTGGAGATGCCCAGAAGAACCTCAAGGAGAGGCTGAGTCACTTCCAAAGTTGATTTTATTATTTACAGGCCTTTTGCAGACTTGCTGCTTTTGATTCCTTTCCCGTTTCATTTTCTGCTGCTTACAAAAGGTGGTTATGTAGTGTGTCACCAGTAACTATCCTACAATAGTACTGCACTGTCCAGTGATCCTGACCAGGAACAGTAAATAACTCCTTACGCACTGGGTTTTGCATGAAACTTGAAACAAGTAATTTAGGAGACTAAGGTAGTTCTCTGCATACATGTGCCTGGAACAGGATCTTTGTTAAAGCTGCTAGTTCTAAACATTGCAGTAATCTTTCTCACTATGTACATTGATCCAATAGTCATATGGGATTTAAATTACCAGCAGTCTCCTTGTTGCCTCTGATATTAAGAATAGATTGATTCCAGTAAAAACTGTATTGAACTATGTTTGGTTCAATGCCTTACAATTTTCTGCACAGAAAAGATCTATCATCTCTGACAAATCCAAATTTTTAAAAATTATCCTTTTACCAATTTTAAAAGTTACCCTTCTCCCCCAGCATATCTTCCTTTTGGGTATATTCAAGACCATCTGCTAACTCTAGTGACAAAAATTAGCTTTTCACCACTGTTGCTACAGAACTCTGAAATCTATTCTGGCTCATTCACTGTCAACAGAATTGCAAGGTCTTTATATAATAGGTTTTTATGCCAAGCTCATCACCAAGGTACAAGAGCTCCTCATTATAGACAATGAATGAGCCAGAAACAATACTCAGCTTGGATTTCAAATTCCAGTCAGAGTTTATAGCCCTGGAAGTCAAACCTCAACAACAACCATTTTAAGTTGTTCCAGAAGGGTAAGTATGCTAGTCTAAATCAGCAAAACAAAAAGTCCTGTGGCACTTTTAAGGACCAGGAAATTTAATTATTTCGTAAGTTTTCATGGGTACAATCCCACTTCATCAGATGCATGAAATGGAAATGTGGCATGTTAGTTGTATATATACATACAGAAAAGGGTGGGTCACAAGGTCAATGCAAACTAGATCAGTCTGAGATGAACACATACTCAGACACAAACACCACACCATTTCACAGTCACTTCTGAGGGCAGAAGAGCACTTTAAAGCTGCCGCATACTACCAGTTTTTACATAATAGAGTGCCTTATATAAGCAAATGATACAGCAACTCAAAAGACAATGTCCCCCATAACATTATGTTTTCAAGAAAATTGCTTAGTGAAAAAAGATGTTTCATTATCTCAACGTGTGTAACAGCTGGCTTCCTACTTACAAACCCTTTTTTCTCCCCCCCTCCCTAATAAAATAGAAATAAAGGCGTGATTTATATCTTGTAGTAATTATTGTATGTAGTGTAAAGATAGCTCCCATGGTTCTTAACCATGATGGTGGGGGGGGGGGTTGCTAGCTGCTCTATGTACACATAATAAACAATCCCTGCCACTCAAGCTAAGTAATAGAAGTGCTACCTATAAAGTGCTACGTTAGGGCATATGAAGTCATCAAAGCAGTGAGTTTTATGACCATTTCCTTTACGAGACTATTCCTACAGGTTTTTTTTTTTTCTTTTGACATTATCATAGTTCAGAAATGTCTACGGTGAAACAACTAAATTCTGGCTAAATACCATCCCTTTAGTCTTAGCTACAGGTTTAGGCAACAAAGTAGAAGTTGGTATGGTCTGAACAGGCCACTTATATGCAGTGGGGTGTTGGATGGGTTCAGTGCAGTCAACAGCAAGCAGGGGCATCGCTGGCAGCTGGCACATGGGGCACGTGTCCCGAGTCTCGGCGCCGGTGCTTCGAGTGTCTGGGACGGCCCTGTCCCAAACCAGGGACCCTGGCCAGGGCAACCTCCGCAGCACCCGCCTCTCCCAGTCCCATCCCCTGCCCAGCCGGGCATTGAGGCTGGGAAACCCGCAGCAGCACCTGCCTCTCCTGGCCCCTAAACTGGCTGGGGATCTGGGGCCAGCCTGGAGGTGGCAGGAGTCCGATGAATTATTGGGCCCGGGCACCAGAACGTGGCTGAGAGGGTGTGGCCTGGGCCCACACCCCAGGTCTTTTCTGGGGCCAGAGATGTTCCTGATAGCAAGGTTCAAAAAAGTCAGGCTGGCCCCTAAAAAGTGAGTCTTGACTGTTTTTAAATGAGCTTTGCGTCATGTTGGTTTTGAGCTTTTAGGAGTCAAGTTTTCAACATCTCTCTACAACTGTGAAAGCAAGAAACTTGCGTTTAAAAAAAGTAAGTATCTCATCACAAGACTAAAGGAAACAAATGGAGCTTTCAGAAGACACACCAACGTATGGCAACACTTGTGATAAAATCTTGTGAGCTGGCATCTCTCCTTATGAACAGCAAAGAAAGCCCCACATTGAAGAGACACAGGCGAGCTTCAAACTGCCTGAACCTCCTCAGTTACTTGGTAATTACCAGAGCACATCTGTAGTCTCTTCCTCTGCAGGGAGAAAGGACACCTTTCTTTAACAGGCCACCCCAAGCAGTAGAAGTTCTGTAAAGGGATCTCTGGCCTGTCTTAGACTAACAGCACCTCAGCTCAATCCTTTCAAGAGTATTAGTGACAGGTAGGCAAGGGCTATGATTAGCAAGCTGATTGCACCTGTGCTGACTGTGTTTTCTATTTTTCTTCTTAGCCTGGACTCCAGAAGTTCAGGCATTTGCAAGAGAGAGAATACAAGTTTCAGAGACTGACCTGAAGAAAGCTACGCTGGTGAATACATTGATCCTGAGCAATATTACAAGCATTGCCAAAGGAGCCGGTTTTGATCACCTGTTTAAGAACTAGGCAGGGCTGTAACTGCAGCGGGGCCGACGGGAGAAAGCCCCAGGCAGCCCGAAGCGGCTCAATAGAGCTGCGCTATTAAAGGGGTGGCTTTGCGGTGCAGGCTGTAAGCACCGCTAATGGCAAGGGGCGTGTTCCAACTGGAACACGCTCTGGGTGGCAAAACGACGTGTTACGGCTTTGGAACCAGGAATTATACTTAGGGACCATTTGAGTAACCCAGAAAAAAAAATATTAAGGTGATCACATTTTTAAAATAAATTTTATCATGGCTTTCTTGCTTATGCAGATCTTCTTTAACCTTCTCACACATCTTTGCATATTAGGTACCTTTCACTGAAAACTCTATTCTGTCTGTTTTGCACAGCTGCCTAGATATTCTGGCACATTTTCCACACTAATGTTTGTGCTCTTCAAATACTAGACTTTACATTCAAGTTCACATGTGTTGCATCATTACACCATTACTGAAATCAAACTCCAAAGGGGCAGCCGTGTTAGTCTAGTAAAGCAAAAAAGCAAGGAGTCTTGTGGCACTTAAAGACTAACAGATTTATTTATCACATGAGTTTTGTGGGAGAATATCCCATTTTGTCAGATGCTTTGAAGAGGGAGAACTTACAGAATTGAATGAAAATAAATGCAGGGGAACATACGACGTGGGATCAGGTCATACTGCAACAGCAAATCAGAGCATTTGTAAGGATTCAGACTCTAGGAAACAGCACACAGAGAGAGGGTGAAGTCAAATTACCCCTTATAATGTGAAAAGAATCCATAGTCATGATACTGCCCTGCTTTCACACAATTTAATTTGCATATTAGTTCAATTTTGACTGTTTCTCTTTGAAGTCTTGATGTCCCATTGATTTTCTTGACAACCATTGTTAACAAATCATCAGTGGAGTGATTACGAAGATGGAAGTGCTCAGCAACTGGTTTTTTTGTGTTGTGATTTCTGATGTCAGTTTTGTGTGCATTTATTTTTCAGCATAGGATATTCTCCCATGAAAGCTCATGCAATAAATAAATCTGTTAGTCTTTAAGTGCCACAAGACTCACTGAAATCAAAGAAGCTGTGCCCGCAGCCCGTCTGTTCTCAGTGCATATCAGCCTTGTCTGTGTTGGAATTTACTTTACTTTTAGTCTCGGGTGTAGCTACACTGATGCAAACGCATGATACACAGAAAAGAAGCGTTGATTTGCATCAACTTTTTAAGCAAAGTGCAAATGGCAGTTTTCCTTGCATGTACTAGTAGGGATTCATATTGTTGCAGCTACACCAGTAGATACAATCAGGGCTAAATTACAATACTTTGCAGTGACTTATCTACTTATCTCTCCTCTTGCATCTGCTTACACACTACCATAAAAAGGTGGAGAGCTTTTCATATTGCAAGCTTTCTGAGTGCTCCCTAGCATACTTGCCAAGTTCCAAAGGGGCAGCCATGTTAGTCTAGTTCAGCAAAAGAAGCAACAAGTCCTGTGGCACTTAAAGACTAACAAATTTATTTATCGCATGAGCTTTCGTGGAAGAAAATCCACTTCCACAGATGCTTTGAAGATGGGGGAACTTACAGAATGGGAGGAAATAAATGCAGGGGAATGTGTAAGTCATGGGACCAGGTCACTCTGTAAAAGCACTTAAAGTTGCTGTAATAGCATTTCTTCAGCTTGCTATCAAAATGTTGATAGGTATCCAAATAATGATGACTGTGCCTCAGAGGCTTGTCTGAGTGACCAGAAGATTCCTGTTATCTCTCGGGCTGAGTTAGTATGGCCAAGATCCTCTTGTGCAACTGGAGCTGTTTGGGAAGCCATGAAAACTCTCATGCTTCCTGGACATCTGTGACTTGATGAATTCTTCTCTTAATTTTTAATTACAAAAATGACAGCATCAATAAAACTTCCCATTCCACTGTTGTCTGCAGAGATAGCTTATGCTAGCAGGTTGCAGCCCTGTGCAATTTGTTACAATAATCACTTC
Organism: Podocnemis expansa; assembly: GCA_007922195.1. Classification (NCBI taxonomy): domain Eukaryota; kingdom Metazoa; phylum Chordata; order Testudines; family Podocnemididae; genus Podocnemis; species Podocnemis expansa. Next base: position 45,713,602 of record ML681981.1, on the reverse strand, counting down.
AATACATAAGGCATAAGCCAGTGGATACTACTAGATAGATATTTTTGCTCAGATTCATAGCTGGCCTGGTAGCCAGAACATGTTTTAGAGGAGTTGTGTGTCCACTGTAGTGAATCACACTTCATTTTAAACAGATAATGTTCATATGGCCACGTTCCAAAGGGGCATATGGTGTTCATAAATATAAAAAGAAGGCTCTTCTCTCCCGCATTCCTCATATAGTACCATTGATTTCATTACTATGTTGCCAGGGTTTAAGTCTGTGATCAATTTATACATTAGAGAGAGAATGCACATGTACACATTTTGACACAAGTTTTGTGAATTTCAGTTCTCATGAAGGTGAGAACCATTGACTCTTAGAAAGGCCACGGTTTTTAAAGCCTGTCCAAGAAACACCTAAAAAGGTTAGGGGAGAAATCCTGAGCCTGTTAAAGTCAAAGAGATTTTCCTATTGGCTCAGCTGGGCCAGGATTAACCCAAAGTTTAACACAAACATCAAGTCCACAAAATTCAAATTAGAAATCTAGCAATCACAGTCTCATGACATTTCCACTGTGTTCTGAACCACTTCCCATAGTATTTTAGAATTTTCACCATTGGTATCAACAGCACAGGAATATCAAAGTTGACTCCCTGCTGATATTACTGTTATTAATCATATTTATAACAGGCGTGCCAAAGAACCAATCAAGATTGAGACCCCGTCGTGTTAGGTGCTGTACAACACAATAGCAGATGGTCCCTGCCTCAGCAGCTTCTACTCTAAATAGACAAGCCAGCTACAACATGGGTGGAGGTATAATACACAATAGAATGAACAATGTGATAGCAGCCTACATCATATTTGTTCCATGACTTTTTTGGGTAGAAGAGTGCGTAGAAAACTGAAGGGGAGGGGACACTGAAGGGCAGGGAAAAAGAGCAAGAGGGGCAAATGGAAAAGGAAGCTGAGGTAAAGTGATTAAGAGACCCATAGCCTCCAAAACAACTTGAGTGGTAGATAAAAAAACTGGGGCTGGTCCTTCAGGGGTTGACAACCCAAAAGATAAGAGCCATTTTAAAAAATTCCTTCAATTGCCAAGTGTTTTAAGAGCCACAATGGGTGTAACCCCCTGGTGGTCGGTGGGGGGAAGCTGGGCCAGGGTGCCTGCCACAGAGTCTCCTGTGGCGAGGGGGAGCCTGAAGACTAATGCGGGCTGCCCATAGAGTCCCTTGTGGCAGAGGTGGGGAGGCCAGAGCCAGAAGCTGCAAGAGGTCAGCAAAAGAGATGCTTGTGGGTCTGGAGCTGCAGGTTGCAGACCCATTTTTAATTTTGTTCTGAAAACAAAAGTCCTCATATATTTTGACATTTTATTTTTATTTTGGAACAAAAAAAAAATCAAAATATTGAAATTTCCTATAGGACATTCTGATTTTTGACCAGTTCTGTGGAGTACAACAGCTGAATTTGTTTACAGAATATAATGTGAACATATTTGAAGCATCACTGGTCAGGCAGGCCAACAAAACTAGAACTTGCTTACCATTTCTGACTATGAATTAAATGTATCTCTATTGTCAATGTAAGACCCTGATCTTGCACCCTAACCCAGCCATGCAAACTCATTTGGCAATTTAGAGTCAGGCTTGTTCACTATCTTCTGACAACTGCTCAGGAAATAAATAAATCATTTCCTACGTCATGTTTATCAAAAAGCTGCAACTGAGTAGATGTCTGTTGCTCACCCTCATGACTAAGGTGTTCTATGTAATAAGCCATATGAAGTGTATTTGCATTCCTAAAGCAAATTTTGTTCAGATAACTTTTTTATTAAATGAGTGAACCTTAAAAATCTTTTCCATTTTACCTTTCAAGCAAAAATCATTCCAGCTGCAACATTCTCACACAAATTAGCATTATTTAGCATAGTAGATTAAGCAAATGTACATAATGCTTCTATAGACAGTGATGATGAAATGGCAGTTTTCACTTAACTATAATAAAAGAACTCATATGAGCACCTCCATCCTCTGCCAGATTTGCCTTCAGAGAAGTTACTAACAAGCCAATATTTATACTGGAATATTTTTAAAAATCTGATCTTTTATCCAAATGTTTCATGGCATTCCTTACCCCTTTCAGACTGCTATTCTCTTCATAGTGCTCTTCCCATTACAAGTGATGCTCCTAGCTGACTTAAAAACATTCCATGCAATTAATGCAGTAGCAAACCAGCACAAAGCTGATAATTTGAGAGTAAAGACACTCAGAATGAGATCACAAACGAACCAAGAGTCAGTGGCCAAACTTGAAACAGAACCCAGGTTTCATCTCCTATTCAGTGCTTTACCCCCTAGACCACACTGGTCATTGTATAGCTGGCAGAGATTTACACAAAAGACCCAAGAGTATTAATAATGGACAAGCTTGCCTTACATGTGACCAGCTCCCAACACAGCTGAGAATGCACAAACAATAATACAGTCCAAATGCTGATGTGCTGTGCACGACTGTTGTGTGCATAGCAGCCACTGAATCATTGCAAAAATACCAATCAAAGGAATTCTTTTAAAAAAGTAGTTATTCCTCACTGGATTGAAAACAAAAAGCTGTTTAAAAACCCAGCTGACTCTTGCACACAAACAAGTGACTTGGTAATTTCCATTTACCAATGCAGAGTAACAACTGCTAGTTTGCATTTATTTTAACATCTACTCTCTCTGCTCCCTTATTTGTAAAATAGAAAAAGAGTTAATCACCTAAGCCAAAAGTGGGAGACTGAGGATTCATGTCTAAATTGTACTTTGAAAAATGTAAAATGCTAACATAGCATTTATTTGTAGAAAAAAACATAAAAATATACTTGGAAGTAAAGAGAACATCCATGAATACCAGAAAGGAGGTCACCCAAGAGAGAAATGTTTGAATTCCTGCTAAAATGTTTTCTGTCTCTAAATATTAGGACATATTGCTCATAACATGGAGAAGCTTGTTTAACACTGATAAGTATTTGTGGTCAGTCTTGACTTCCTATATCTTCTACAGAAATTAGTGGGAGGTGTACATGCTCAGTGACTCAGTAATTCATACTGAAAAACTCTCCAACTTCATTATTGGTGTCGCCATATGAATTATGCCCATAAAGAAGTTTTTACAAAGGGGTGGCCTTTCAGAAAGCCTAAAACATTAAAGATATTCTTATAACTAACATCTATTTTAAAAATATGAACAGAGGCTAGCCAGAGTGGTTTCCAGCTGTGTATCTGAGTGTTTAGTAAGGGTCAGTGGCCTTGGCATGAACTGGCACCTGGGCATCACAAGAGGGTTTTGTGTGAATGGGAGGGAGGTTAGAGGCTAATTCATCCCAAAAAAGACTTACTCCACTTTCAAAGTGGATTTGCAGAAAAGAACCAAATAATTTGGAAAAATAAATGTGTTGTGCAGAAACAAATTATTGTAATTAAAAGGTCAGTATCAGAACAAAAACCAAACAAAACCCACCCATCCCACATAGACAAGCTCTAGATGAACGAGTGATGCAATGGCAGATGAAATGCCATGGTGACAAAAGCAAAATAATGCATTTTGCTGGCTTCTCAAATGGCTAGCCACTAAGGACAAGATCTCTGCCTCCTTGTCGGTAGTTCAAGGACAATCTCTGTTCATAGGACAAGAACAGAAAATAAGACAAGACATTAGAATGCTTAGAGAATAATATAGGAAGTAATACTGAAAACAAGTAATATACAGAATTCTGATCCACCTTCCCTGAAAGAGGAAACAAAATAGAGGGTTTCAGAAACAGGGGAACAAACAAGGAGACCTGTGGCACTTTTAAAGACTAACAAATGTATTTGTTTTGTTATTTATTTTATATTGTTATATTATATATGATTATATTAAATTTTATGTTGTTATTTTGTTAGTCTTTAGAAGTACCACCAGACTCCTCATTTGTTTTCCTAAACTAGACAAAGACAGCTAACCTTTTAGAAACAGAAGACTATGTGGTGAGAGACAGACTTCTGCAAAGAAAGTATGAAAAGATGAAGACTTTTGTTTAGAGAGAACACAAAAGATGACAATGTACAGAAAATAAATCTCTGGTATACAGATGGTAAATGAGACATGCTTCTTTAATGCAGAAAGAGTGTTTGGGGTGACTGCTGCACACCAGTTGTGATGGCAGAAGGGGAACGTCAGAGTCATCTGTTAACTCACAAGCAAGGAAACCAGATTGTCCTCTGAACATGTCATTCCAGAACTGGGGTTTCTTGCACTTTCTTCTGAAGAAGCAGGTTCTTGCCACTGTCAAAAGTTTGGATGCTAAACTGGATGGACTGATTCACTATGGCATTTGCTACATTATTATAAGAATGTTTGTTAACTAGTGAGTATTTGCTACTTTTTGCATAGTAAGTAAAAATATAGATTGTGTTTTTCGAAAAAGGAAAGATAATATCTAATATTTATCTTGTACCAGCTTAATCTCTAATCAATAGGTATGTCTAAACCTAAAGCATTAGGAAGACTTGCCCTGCTATAGTATATAAAGATTTGTATGCAAAAAAATGAACAGGTACCATGCACAGAGATTTTCATAAATATTTAGTGCTCTGAATGTAAATGAAAATACATGCAATGACATAACCTATAATTGGTTTATACACAAAGGACTAGATCACCTCCACTGGCACCATGCTATCAGAGATTTTAAGAGAACTCCATGCAGAGGTGAATTGGGGGCTGCAGGGTCTGTGGGACTCCCCCACCAGTGCCCCCCCTACCAGGGGCTGTGGCCCCTCTTCCAGCGTAGAGACCTGGCTCTCTGCTGATGGACCAGGGCTGGGGGGACCCGGGGGTGAAAGGGCCAACTGATGCACATGGTACAGCTTCTGCTGTGGCCCAAAGGTGGCCCCAGAAACCCTACTGCATTCCAGCTGGCCTCACCCCTGGAGTGAGGTTATGCTGGCCCAGGGGTGGGGCAGGAGTACAGACACAAGGCACCAACAGGCCTCCACATCATGGTGGGCCCCTGGGCACAGGCCCTATAAACAAATGTGGTAATCCACCACTAACCCCAGAACCAAAGTAAGAAGTATCACAGCATATAATCCAGTGAATCTCCACTCATAGAGAACCAGTTGTGAGGCCGCATGGAAAAGCAAGCAGCCTTTGCCATCCACTTCTATACAGGGAGAGCCACAAATTGATATACTGTGTGGATCTGGAGGAAGGGGTCACAGTTCTCCCATCCTCAGTAACATCAGCTGTATGTTTCTAATTTCCTGAAGTGCTTCTGCACTGCCAGTGCATTCAAGTAAGATTATGACACCAAGAAGCTGTAATTTGACATGTATTAAAAAGTTCTATCCCTACCATCAAATGTTAGCAGGGTCTATTACTATGATTTTCAAGTTTTCAACTTCTATTGGGATGTGCTCTAAGTTATTTCACAATCAATAGGACAGCAATGTGATTTATGCCATCTTGTGCCAGAACTGCCCCTCTGCCTTGTGTATCAGACAAACAGGACAGTCTCTGATTATAGGTTATAAATGGGCACAAATCTGATATCAGAAACCACAACACTCTAAAACCACTGGGTCAGCATTTCAATCTTCCTGATCACTCCATTAACAATTTGCTAATTGCAGTGCTCAGACAGATAAATATCAGATCAAGGCTTCAAAGAGAAGCTGCTGAGATTAAATTTATTTGCAAAATTTAATTGCATTGCTTTAGGACTTAATAAGAACTCTTGATTTTTCTCTCATTGCAACAGGTGATTTGACCTCATCATCCTCTGTATGCTATTCCCCAGTGTTTGAATCTTTACAATCCTTTTGATTTCCTGTTAGAGTGTGACCTGATCCCATTACTTACACTTCCCTGCATTTATTTCCTCCCATTCTGTAAGTTCTCTCATCTTCAAAGCATCTGATGAAGTGGGATCTTCTCCCACAAAAGAGTATGCAATAAATAAATTTTGCTAGTCTTCAAAAGTTCCACAGGACTCCTTGTTTGTTTTACTGTACTTTAATGACTTTCTCTGCTGATTTTATCCCCCTCTAATTCAGGCTAAACAGTTGATTATTTAAAAAAAATAGAAAAATTTGGGGGTGGCGTGTAACCTGATAGATTGAATTTTTCTGAATCAGATTGAAGCCTTTGTAAACAAAGATGCTTGACACAGCTGTCCTGTGACAATGCACCTTAATCCTTGGCCTGCATTAGGAATCCATCTCAGCAAGAGGCAACATCTAGGTCAAAGGAATTTTCAAAGGGATAGCCTTGTTAGTCTAGTCCAGTAAAAAAACAGTAAGGAATTGTGTGGCACTTTAAGACTAACAGATTTATTTTTTGCATGAGCTTTCGTGGGACAAGATCCCACTTCCTCAGATGCTTCGAAGATGGGTGAACTTACAGAAAGGAATGAAACTAAATGCAAGGGGGTGTAAAACACAGGATCAGGTCATAAAGTAACAGCAAATCAGAGCAGTTTACAGGCTCAAACCATGGGAAGCCTGAAGTCAAATTACCTTTTGTAATGGGAAAAGAACCCATAGTCTCGATTAAGTCCTGCTTTCACAGAATTTAGCTTGCCTATGAATTCGAGTTCAGCTGTTTCTCTTTGAAGTCTTGATGTCCCAGCCACATCCCTGATGACAGTTGTTAACAAACCATTCATCAAGTGATTAGAAAGATGGAAGTGCTCAACAACTGGTTTCTTTGTTCTGTGATTTCTGATATCAGCAAATTTTTCCATTGACCTAGCACTGTCTACAGCAGGAGATAGGTCAAGATAGCCATGGCTCTCACAGGTGTGGATTTTTCAGCCTTCTCCAGTCACATATTGCCAAATGTACTATTCCACGATAAAAGCTGTGATGGTTTTGTGATTTAGACAAATAGGCACTAGGGTGAAGTCTGCTCAACTGAATCCGAGTTCATCTCTCTTTTAGCCCTACACTGTTGCTTGTGGAGTTTTTCCCTCTTCACACCAATGGAACAAATCTTCAAAGGGGAAGATGAGTGTGTTAACACCATGATCTCAGCTCTAAAACATGGCCTATATGCAGAGTTTGCTTGACATTAACAAGTGAAGCAAATGGCACTTATTGCTAATAAAAAGGCACTTATTATTTTGACACTTCCTGGGCTTGGTGCTGTAGATGGAGGAGCTCTGTGGCTTTTAAAATGTAAGCACACACCATGCTTCTGTAGCTAAAAGGAACTCTGTACTCTTCAGTGCTCTGTGGTTGTCATCTGGGTGGAAATGAGTTTCTGAAGAGAACAGCCCCAGGGAGACATCCCCATCAGGGGACTATGCATTTCTAGTGGAGCAGTGATGGGTAAACAAAAGATATCACTAGGAAAGAAGACAGCAGTCTTCCTAAAAAAAACAAGGAGTCTGTTGTAGCACTTAAGCAGCCTTCCTCCCATGATAATTTTATTTAAATCTCTCCTTACAAACATTCCCTAGGGCAGGGCACAGATATCCTGTTTCCAGGCTATCTTGTCATTTGTTGGCTATTAGTACTAAGTACAAACAGCTCTTGTTTCACAAATTATGTATCTCTTCTATAACAGAAGGTAATACAATTACTCAAGTGTATTCTAAATTGTGAGCCGAAAAAAAAGCTTGATCACATAAGGAAAAGGGAATAGCAGCAACAGGAAATAACTAGCTAGTTATTTTCATGTCACACAGTATCTCCCTCGGGTTCCTTGTTGCACTGACAGATAAACAACTCTATTTGAAGTAATTCAAAACATTTATCTCGTCATTATGGTGAGGCAGGATCATTTTATAAATACAGTTGCCTAAGGGCTGAAGTTTCAGTGCTCAATCTGTATGGAGTGAGGGGGCAACTCCAGTCCCTCTGCATGAATGGAAGGTCTTGGCTGCAGTAGAAACAATGTGGACTGGATTTGAGATATGTGTGTCCATGTTCATGCTGTACCCATACATACTGTGGAGACCAGGTCCACAGGAATCATCTGCAGTAGATGGAAACCTGAGACAGAGACTTGATGTCATGCTTTCCTCCATATAGAGGCACAAATGTAGTCTAGACACTGAGGCACTGGATTGGGGATCAAGAGGCTCAATTCTGTACCCAGCTCTCTGGACTGACTTGCCTTCAGTAAGCAATTTAAATTATCTGTGCCTCAGTCTTTCCATGTGCACGAAGGGGGTAATAGCAATTACCCTTTCCCTTCACAAAGCACTTAGAGATCCACAGGTGAAACATCTGTATGGTTAAGTGGTTTGTATGTTACTGCAGCCCCAGCCCCACTACTGCTTTGCTAGCTGAGACCATGGGTGAGCTGAGGGTGAAGGAGTTCGTTTCATCAACACAAAGCTTTCTGCAGGTGGTAGAACCAGCTACTCCAGCTTACCCTGGGGAGGATATGACCTGGACCTGTCCCGGAGCCGTCATGCTCCATCTGGACTAAACCACAACTAAATGCAAGACAAGTTGCCTGCCGGTGCCAGAATGACAATCTGGAGCCTTTCACAAGAAGTTGTTTTGTACCAATTTCTTTAAACTAGTCTCTGAAAAGTCATGTTTAGTGGTGGTGGTGGCCTGCAGGAAGGTGGGCCATATAACCAACCATATAATGTGGAAATTGACCCCCCCACATACCCTCTGCTGAAGTGATGAAGAGACCATATTAAGGGTGTTAATCCAAGGTCTTTAAACTGGTCAAAAATGCCACATTTTGTATCCTAGTTTTTAAGCAAGAGCTTCTGTTTAGTTTCATTAGTTCTCTCTACAGCTTTAAGTCTAGGATAGAGCAAAACAAGGAAAAGTGTCATTATTTCCTCCAGTGGCTTATATGGGGAAGGGGAAGCTACATGGGGAAGAGGTATGCCTCTGTGTAGGCAGGGGGATGCCCCCACTATTGTGGGGGACTTTCCTAGTTAATACACTACCAGGTGTACTTAGCTAGCAAAAGGATTTGAGTCCTTGCTTCCACTCCAGTTGCCTAGAGGCCTGTCTCTCCTAAGAACCCCTCCCACTCTCCTGGGTGAGACTGTCCTTGTAACACCACAAGGCTAGGCCAAGGATTCCTGGGGCTCAAACCCCAATTCATAGAATCATAGAATCCTAGGGTTGGAAGGGACCTCATAGGTCATCTAGTCCAACCCCCTGCCAGAGGCAGGACCACTCCCACTAAACCATCCCAGTCATGGTTTTGCCCAGCCGGGCTTTAAACACCTCCAAAGATGGAGACTCCACCACCTCCCTTGGCAGCTCATTCCAAGGCTTCACCACTCGCCTAGTAAAAAAGTTTTTTCTAATATCCAGCCTCGACCTCCCTAACCGCAACTTGAGACCATTGGTCCTTGTTCTGTCCTCTGTTACCACCGAGAACAGTCGAGCTCCATCTTCCTTAGAGCATCCCTTCAAGTAGTTGAAGGTTGCTATGAAATCCCCCCTCAATCTTCTCTTCTGCAGACTAAATAAGCCTAATGCTTTCAGTCTTTCTTCATAGGGCTTGTGCTCCAACCCTTTAATCATTTTGGTTGCCCTCCTCTGAACTCTCTCTAGCATGTCCCTGTCCTTTTTGTAGTGGGGAGCCCAAAACTGGACACAGTATTCTAGATGTGGCCTCACCAGTGCAGAATAGAGGGGAATGATCACATCCCTTGATCTGCTGGTAATACTTCTTTTGATGCAGCCCAGTATGCCATTGGCCTTTTTGGCAGCAAGAGCACACTGCTGACTCATATCTAGCTTCCCATCCACCATGACCCCCAGGTCCTTTTCTACACTGCTGCTACTTAACTGAATGTTTCCCAGCCTGTAGCAGTGCATGGGGTTTTTCCGTCCCACATGCAGGATTTTACACTTGTCCTTATTGAACTTCATAAGATTTTTATTGGCCCACTGTTCCAATTTATCTAGGTCTCCCTGAATCCTGTCCTTGCCCTCCAACGTGTCTACTGGTCCCCCCAGCTTGGTGTCATCTGCAAACTTACTGAGAGTGCAGTCTATTCCATCATCCAGATCATTGATGAAAATGTTGAACAGAACTGGCCCCAGGACCGACCCCTGGGGCATACCACTTGTGACTGGTTGCCAGCTAGATGTGGAACCATTGATTCCTACACGCTGAAACCGTTGATCTAGCCAGTTTTCTATCCACCTTATATTCCACCTATCCAACCCATACTTCCTTAATTTGCCAATGAGAATACTGTGGGAAACTGTATCAAAAGCCTTGCTAAAATCAAGGTATATCACATCAACGGTTCTTCCTGCATCCAGAAAACCAGTCATCTGATCATTGAAGGAAATGAGATTGGTCAGACATGATTTACCCTTGGTAAATCCATGCTGACTGTTCCTGATCACTTTATTTTCCTCTAAGTGTTTGAGGATGGATTCTTTAAGAATCTGCTCCATAATTTTGCCGGGGATTGAGGTGAGGCTGACTGGTCTATAATTCCCCGGATCCTCCTTTTTCCCTTTCTTGAAAATAGGCACTACATTTGCTTTTTTCCAATCCTTTGGCACCTCCCCTGTTCTCCATGAATTTTGAAAGATAACGGCCAGCGGTGCTGCTATCTCATCGGCCAATTCCCTCAGCACCCTTGGATGCAGTTCATCCGGCCCCACGGACTTGTGCACATCCAGCTTCTTTAAGCAGTCCCTAACCTGACCTTCCGTCACCAAGGGCCTGTCTTCTTCTCTCCCATCTGCCACACCCATGGTAGTGGGCTGGGAGCTGACCCTGCCTGTGAAAACTGAAGCAAAAAAAGCATTGAGCACTTCAGCTTTTTCTTCATCCTCTGTCACGAGGCTGCCTGCCCCATTCAGCAAGGGACCTACACCATCCCTGATCCTCTTCTTGTTACTAACATACTTGTAGAACCCCTTCTTGTTATCCTTTACATCCCTCGCTAGCCGCAGCTCCATTTGTCCTTTGGCCTTTCTGATTTTATCCCTGCAGTCCCTAGCAATATCTTTATATGCCTCCTTGGTCATCTGACCAAGCTTCCACTTCCTGTAAGCTTCCTTTTTATGTTTAAGCTCAGAGCAGAGTTCTCTGCTAAGCCATTCTGGCTGTCTCACATGTTTATTCTTTCTCCTAATTGTGTCATTGTCTCTTAGGACAGAGGCTGGGGTGTCCCCACTCTGGAGTGCTCTCTCTGCACTGCACACCTCCTTGACCCCGATCACTGCATATAGTTCAAAGCAAATATAATTTATTAAATGGCCACCTATTACAAAAATAAAGAAAAAATGGGAAAGGTGAAAGGAAAACACCTCACACTGCCCTGGAGACCCAGGACACCTCTGGGATGTAAGTGACGCTCACAGCCTGTTCCTCACATTCCCCAGGCCTCCCACCCAGGCTCTTGCTGTGCCACGGGATGCAGACAGTCAGACACAGTCTCCAGCCGTGACCACAGGCCCACAGGTGCTAGGGGGCAGGGCCCCTCTCCCCAGCATCATGATCCCCCTCCCAGTCTAGACTACAAGGTCTCTTTGCTGGCAGTACCCCCCTGCTTCAGGCCCTGCCCAAGGTCCCCCCCCCAACCCCCCCCGCCAGGGCTGGCCCAAGGTTTTTTGGCACCCTAGGTGCCTGTGATTTTGGCACTGGCCCCGGTGGTAGCCTGAGCCGCACAGGCCGGGTGGTGGGCCATCCCTCTTACTCCTCCTAGCCCCCCCCCCCAACCCAGCTGAGCTGTGGGCCTGGTTGGCAGGCCAGGCTGGGACGGACCATGGGTCGGCCAAGGGGCATGGGGTGAGTGGTGACCTGTGGGCTGCTCAAGGTGAGCCACAAGCAGGCCCTGAGCCGGGGAGCCGCCCACAGGCCAGCCAAATGGCCCCTACCCCCTCTCTCTCCTTTCCCTCACAGCCCCCCTCAAGCCTGTTCCTAGTCCCCTGTCCCTCCACACCTATCTTTTCTGGGCAGCGGAGCCAGCCAAAACAGCTTGCTACCTTGCTCCAGCCTGGACTATGTACCTGCACAGAGCAGGATGGGAAATTTAAAGTAGGGTCACTGGCCCCAGACAGCCGTCTAGGTCACCTCTATGGTAGGGCCAGCCCTGTCTCCAGCTGCTCAGCACACCTGGCTCCAGATGGCGCCAGCCCCACCTGCCTCAGCACGACTGCGGCTCTGCGTCCAGTTCAGTGCCCTGGGCCGCTTCTCTCAGGCTCCAGTCTCTCCTTAGCCTGCCTTGACCCCATGCTGTCTAGCTCAGCCAGCTTCAGCTCACAAGGAGGACAGGCCCCTGGCCTGCTGACTCTCTCTCACAGGCCTGCCTGCCTCTCAATCAGGCTGACCAGGAGCTGTGGCCTCTCCCCATTGACCCTGAGGACTGTCAGTCTCATGGTCCTGATCTCCCCTGTCCTTTGGAACTAGGAGATGCCAAACAAAAACCCCACTGAGTGTCAGGAAGGGGCCAACAGTCCCCTTACATTGGCATTTGGAAAATAAACCATGCCTGTGGACAGACAATGTCCATGCCCTGCTCTATCAGTACGGTGCACGCACACAGTGGCTAAAGTTCACTCGGCCAGTGAATGTGCCCTCAATTGCTTGTTTACACAACAAAACTCTCTCTCTCTCTCTCATTCTAGTAGCACCTGGAGACTCCAGAGAAGATCATGTTGTACATACATAGCCAGAGACAGATCCTGCCCTGGAGACCTTCAGTCTAAACACTTTTGAGAATCTGGACCAAAGGGTTTGAGAAGGAATAGACTCAGAGAGACGTGAAGTCACACAGCAGATCAGTGACAGAACCATAGTAAGAACCCCAGCTCTAGTCCAGGACCCTAGTCCTATAGGGTCTCCTCAGAGTGGCTCACGTCCTTTCTGATCACAGTCACTTCTGCAGTATGCTCCCCAGGACTTGAAATTGGGAGGGGTGTACGGGAAGGTGTAGGGAGGTGTTGGGGTGTTCACTAAATTGGCATAACTCTGTTACTGGCTGATAACTGGTGGGGGGGTGTTGGGAAATTCCAGGGGGTGTAAGGGAAATCCCTGCACTTCTGTATCCTTATGTACAGTGTCTTAACAACTGACACATTCATAATGCAATCAAAATATACTGTTTGCAGCACAGCTCGATGAGTTCAGCAAGAATTTGGACATGCAAATGAAAATAATAATTATTTAATGACAGAAAGGGAGCCTGGTGAGTGTCCATGTTGTGCAGACTTCAGACACTTGCTTATGAAACAGAAGGCACCCTCCTCAGAAGGATCTCAATGTAACATGAAACACTAATGACACACAGTTTTCCTGCACAGGAACAAGAAACTCAAGCTTTTTGGCAAATGAAAATGAACCTTTGCTCCAAAAAAATCAGGCAGTTCTAAAATGACATTCTACTGAACTGAAGTCTTGAAAGGGCATCTTGCCAAGGCAATCTGTGTAATGAAACAAAACCTGATCCCTCTCAACTGCCTTAAGCCAGGTTTACACTCCAGGGATTAGAGCAGTGTGAGCTTGGTCTACAACACAGTTAGGCTGCTGCATGGCAGCTTACATTCATCTAAGCATGGACATGTCCACACTCCACACTTAATTCATTCCTGCTCACTCCCCTAGGCCAGCTTACTAACTTCACCTCCATGAGTGGTGTAGAATGAACAGTGACACAGTTGGGTTGCTACAGTGTCAGTATAAACCCGTACTTACACCATCCACTAATAAGCCTGATGTGGAAGAAGGACCCTTTAGTAAGTACAGTTTGCCTTGAAATTAGAGTGTTGGAACTCCCCAAGTAGCAGGACGCATCTGTTGATTTACTTTTTTTTAATTATACTAAAAGAAGTAGTGAAACTACTAGAGGGGGACTTGCTATCTGCTTCTCATCCTCCACTAGAGGTTGGCCAAGGGGACCCTGTGAAACACTGTTTCTGTGCACTGGGATTTCGCATGAATCCTCCATGAAGATCTCCATTCAGCTGTCTTGCAGGTACTTTGCTATCTTCAGCCAAAGGTTTCTGGGAAGAGCTGCTGTATTTCTTCCTCTGCAATAAGCTGCTTTCCCCTGCTACTCAGTAATTACTTCAGCAGACACTGTTTCAATACACAGTCTGACAGCATATGATCCAGGTTGGACCCTGATGCCTGCAGGAGCTGCTCCTGGCTAGTGAATTTGGTGCACACATCCAGGAATTTGTGCATCTGAAAGCTCTGTATCTATGCATGCTTGAGAGAACAAGCAGAGACAATGTGATCCTACCCATCACTTCTTATTTCTCAGGGCTAAAACTCTCCCTCCACCATCTGAAGTTGCTCCATGAACACCACCAATAGTCTTGAATAATTCACGATTAGGCAGCCTGTGCTCACAACACTCATCACAATAGTGCGGAGCTGTGCCAGCTCCATGCTTCTGTGGGAGATGGTGGACAGTGAGGTGGGACATGCAAGTTGGTGGAATTTTGAGAAGAGGTGCAAAATATTACGGAGTGCAGATATAATTTTGAGGTGGAGAACATGGAACGATGTGAACTTGAACCCATGCTCCAAGTTACGTTGGCACATCTTGTTTTGACCCAACGAGACATTGCAAAAACTTTCTAAAATACCCTGCATTGGGGCAAACCGTACAGAGGGATAGCTAACCATGGTAGACGGCCCTCTACATCAACATCTCCTAGGAAGAATATGCACCACCAACACAAGGAGTGTAATGATGACACACACACACACTGCAATTACTGTGCTGGTTGTCTACCACCATAAATTAGGCTGACTTAATTTTGTAGTGCAGAGATGGCTATAGTTACAACAGCATAACTATGCACACATAATCCTCATCATGGAGATGCAGACTGCAATAAAAGAAGGGGTTTTATCATCACTGCAGGGAATCAGCCTCTTCAACAGTCCTCCATCAACATAGCTGCAGTTACACTGGGTGTCAGATTAGCATAGCAAAGGTGCTTGGTACCATAGCTATGCTAATTCAATGCTGGTGTTTAGACCAGGCCTCAAAATCTTAGAGCTTTCCACAAGGTACAGTAGATAGAGCACCAATAAGACAAACAAGCAACTGCACGAGAGCCACCAGACACTTGGAATAAAAACCACCCAAAAGCCAGGAGAGGGGACCAGCCTCACTACCTTTAAAGGGATGCTAACATCCAGGGAAAACTAGGAAGCATCATCTTTGCTGTATTCTACTCGATTTGTTCACAAGTAACTCTTTTAATAGGCTATGTGTGAAATAAAACAGTGCTGGCAACTATGGTGTGAAAGAGTCTGATATGCTGAGAAAATGTCCCATTTCCCCCAGAGCACCACCAGCCTGCCCTGTGCTGCATATGTGGTGCTCCTCACTGCCAGGCTGTGACTGATCTGTCATAGGCAGGCCCGAATGCTCTCAAGCCACAGGGCACTGCTGCGACTGCCCATAATGCCTGCACATCATAGGCACAGTGGTGTACTGAGCGGGGGCCATGTCCTGGAGAGTGGCACAAACCAGGCTCTCTGAGGAGAAACCATCACCTGTCATAGGCAGCCAGAGCATCCTCTAGTCCCTCTGCTCCTGCACAAGGTGCAAGGAGGGAGCCCCGAGGACCAGAGCCCCTCATGGCTCCTTAACGCTAGATGGTTTCTGCCACCCCCTCAGCAGAGGAAAGCGTGGAGCCTGCTGACACTGATGTGACCAGGGGTGGCAAGTGGGGAAGGGAGCAGGACGCATACTCATAGATCCTCCTCCACAGCGTGCTGCTGCTAATGGTGGAGGGTGGCCCCAATGCGAGTATTGACCCCAGGCACACTGCACCATTCCCAAACTAACTGTTGGCTAGCCAGGGGCCCTACAAAATCAAATAGCCCTGGGCCCACTGAGGTAGTAATCTGGCCCTGGTTATACTATCACTTCCAAAGGCATCTTCCTGCACAGAACATAGAAGTTTTGTACTAAAAGGACTCCAGTTCTGATTCCCTATACAAGTCATAAGAAAAGTGTTATTTACATCTTTGCAAAAGGGGCACCAGATTCTACCAGACTACCAGATTTAAGGTTTTATTATAAATTAATATTTCGTGGACAATAGAGGTTTACAGTATAGCAATAGGAGGTATCCAGACGGGGGTACGGGCTATCGGTGGGTACAGGGCCATTGAGGTCGGGGAGCGATCTTAGCCAAAAGGCCGAGAATGTTCTAAATTTTACAGAAGTGGAAACTGCAAGGGAGTGGAGAATCATGCATCATGTTTCAAGTCCCTGTGTTTGTAACAAAAGTCTTCCAAATTACTATCTTACTAAGTCTGCAGCTGTACAAGAACAATAGCTTTGACAGAAATGCAAACAGCCTCATTTAACACACTTGGCTATGAAACCTAAGGGCTATAGTTTAATGTCAACACCACTAAATATTTAGCTGCTAAATACTTCAGCAGAATCACTGGTCTACTTTGAATTAGAAGCCTAGTTTCAGGGAATAGGTGGAGCGTGAGTAGCCCTTGGGCTATAGATAGGAGCAAACCACCACAATTTCTTCCATTTTCCTCTTGCCTCCATCAGATGCTTTTGTTTCTGATGGACTAGCAAATACCTACTGACAGAGAGATAGGTGAACAAGAGAACCTTGAAATCTGAGAAGGGAAATTTTGATGCATTCACCCACCATTAAATAAAATATTTCCACAAAACTCCATGTTTAAAGAATATTAAAATTACAAAGTCAAGCACTCAAAAGTCAGGACATGCCAGAATTAAGGTTACCATGAAACTTTAAATCAGGCACCTTGCATCTCTTCATTATGAGCATGTGCTACTATTTCCACAGGATATGGGGCATGTTCCAAGTCTATCTAGCACCAGGCAATCAATCAGTCTCTCTGTAGGATATTCCTTAACCTTGAAAGTCACATTCAGATCTTCTAAAACATAAGCACATTGGTATACTTTGCTGTGAAATAATAATGCTGTGGTTCAGTGACGTATAATGCAATAGCCTGACAGGAAGATGGTTAATTTTAGGACAAAGTCAGAAGATAAAAACCCAAGACATAGCCTATTTCTTAATCCTGCTTCTCATGGCATGTGGATCTCTTGTCAGGAGCATCACTGCCCCAGCCGGAGACCAGGAGAGGCAGGGGCCCCACAAGGACCCAGAGCACAGGCACCAGGATTCGGGGCACGGGGTCCATGTGCCAGGCACCAGCAACGCCCCTGTCTCTTGTATTTTTGTTCTGAATCTGGGCTAGATAGAGACTGAAATAGTAAAAGAGTAAAGCTCTCTTGGTGGAGAAAGATGTGCACCTATGCAACAATAAATTAATCTTGCAAAAATAGGTGATGTATACTGCCACTCTGACATCACAGTGGTAACACAATAAAAGGGCCAATGCCTCATACCCTAGACTTGAAAATGCCAAATCCAAATGAGAGTCATTCCAAAACCAGCTTCTGTTATTTTGGTCCAGCTATGAACAAAATACAAACTGAACGGCTTCCTTCAATCTAGTCTCAAAGGAAACCCAAGATGAAACAGTCTAACTTACAGCTACCACAGTTTCTTTACTACGTCTCTTCCTGAAGGGCTCTAGCTTGACCAACTACCTCATTCCAGAAAACTATTTCCTCACAAGCAGAAAAGAGAAACAGAAGATGTTTCTTTTCTAAAAAGCTTCTTCTATTCCAGGCAGGCTTTTTTATGGCTTCTCAGTTTAGGTGGGCATAGATGTGAGCTCCACCTCCCAACAGCCTAATGGGCAACAGCAGCCAGCAATTTCTGTGAGTTAGGTTTAGTCTCTTAACCTAGGTAAAGGGTTTCTCTCTTTCCTTGGATGCAGTCAACAAGGCGCCAGAGTTGGTTGGTTGGTTGTTTTTGCAAACAGCACAATAGTGGCACATTAAAAATAGCAGTGACTCCACAGCCCTTTCCTCTCAGAGCCAGCTTGCGTTGTCTGATTCTGTACTATGTTTCCGCATGTATCTAACACACAATTACTTTGCTTCTCAAGGAGGTTATATGATAGCTGAAATCACTAAATCGATGTTAAACAGCCCAGTGCTCCTGAGAACTTTTGGCTGCTGTTACTCTTCCGCTTTCCCAGCCATTTTCCTCAAACAGTGCCTCTGAAGGTTGATCTGCCTTGTGGCCCTGATTCTGTTGACCCTTCAGCAAGTGTTTGCAAGACTGGAGCCTAAACCTCATGGGCCTATTGATTAATAAAGCTGGCATCAGGACATCTGTTCTGAGCAAACTTCTGCCCAGGCATGGTAGTAAGTACTATCCCTTTTCTCTCATGAGAAGAGAAACTCTTCAGGCCTGAAGGCAAGTTTGCAGACCCAAGAGATTGGCAACCTTGGTTGGACCCTGCATCAGCCCCTGAACTCTTGGGGCACATGCACCATCTGCCATTAAAGTAAGGGGGAACGCCCCAGAACAGCCCCCTATTTTTAGGGAGCCAGTGTTCTGGGCCCCTAAAAATAGGGGAGTGTCCTAGAATGCTGCATTCCAGGGCCCCCCAAAAATATGGAGATGCACTGGAATGCTGAATTCCAGGGCCCCCTAAAAAACAGAAGGACGCATTGGAACCAGCATTCCGGCGCATCTCCTCTAAGCTAGAGGAAGGGAGGGGCTGCGGGCTGGGGCCAGCTCAGTCACGCCTCCCTCCCTTCCCTGGAGCCTGTGTGGCTCTGCCCCTTCCGGATGGGGCCTGGCTTTGCACGCGACCAGGCCCCAGCTTCTGGCCCTGGCTCCTTTTTGCCAGCTGGCTGGCTGGCCAGTAGTGCAGCCTCCGGCCCCCAGCCCAGCTCTTCGGCCAGGTAAGTAGGCTGGGGTGGGGGGTGGTCAGCCAGCTGGCGGGGAAAGTGTGGGGGCAGGGAAGGTGTGGAGGGAGAGGGGAGAAGGGGTCTGGATGGTAGGCTGGGGGGTTAGGAGGGCTGGAATGGGGCAGGAAGCTTAGGGAGTGGGAATTGGGGCTAAAAAGGACATGTGAAAAGGGGTCCGATGGGCGTAGGTGTTTTGGGGGCAGTAGCTGGGGTTGGGGGGCAGGTGTTGGGGGCCACTTTAGGAGGGTTCTGGGGCCCCCCAAATTGTACTTTAACCCCCAACAGCATTAACACTGGGGTGATACTGGGGAAAATGTTGTTTTTGCTGCTCTAATACTCGACCCATAGGATTAAACCTTGAGGGTATTTTCCTTTCCAGCTGCAGCAGTATATTTATTTCATCCCCTTATTTTGACTAATGCATTACAGCAGTCACCCTTCTGAGGAAGGTCATAGAGGCCCATGTATTCCAAGTATTGGCAAGCTCTGAATTTTGCCTCTTGTCGTCCTGAGGACGGCTCCCTGCATTACTTCTGCTGCGGCTGCTTATATGCTCCCATATTTGGAAGTTGGCCTGTAGCTTGGAAATCCCTTGTGGGTTACTGTTTAAATTCCAAAGTCACTGTTACAGATTACCATTTCCTTGAACCAATATAAATCAAACAAAGTATAAAGGAAAAATGTGAGTCCAGCCTTGCCTAACTTCTTCACTAGGGAAACTGTATCTAATGCAGAAAGTTTGCAGGGAAAGAGAAAGTATTTCCAGAACTGCTTTGGTATAATTTTGGCCTCACTTTGTATAGGTATCAATAACAACGTAAAGTGCAGAGCACTAGGGGATTATGCCCTGCATATGAATGTATAGAGTTTCCATCATATTCTCTACTCATTAGGAAGATGTTTGTGGCTGTGTAAGGCAGCATTTGCAACCAGAGGACGGAGCACAAGGATCTATATGGAAACCCACTTCCACCCCTAAAGACCTCAGGCATCTGCAGAGAGAGTCAGTACTTCCATACTTTCCCCCATCTTCTGCTGCGCTCATCCATCAGCCAAGTTATTTTCAGTTTCCTCTCCACAGTTATGAAATATGGTGTGGCATTACAGGAGTGTGGTACAGTGGACTGAGGGCATACATCTGGGAGTCAGGAAATCTAGATTCTATTTCTAAATTGCTAAATGACCTCAAGCGAGGGTCTCAAATACATGGCCTGCGGGCTGCATGCAGCCTCTAAAGCTATTTGCTGTGGCCCGCAATGACATTATTGTTACCGATATTTGCAATATCATTGTATAAAAAGGTTTTAGTGGTTCAGCCCTCAGCCTAACATCCTAGTCCTCATACAGCTCTCATGGTGATTTGAGTTTGAGACCACTGACTTAAGGTATGTCTCCACTGCTACTAAACAGCCAGAGCAGGCCTGTACCAGCCAACTTGGTTTCATGGGACTGTTTCTTTGCTGTGTATACTTCCAGGCATAGAGTGGAGCCTGGGCTCTAGGACCCTGCAAGGTGGGAGGGTCCCAGAGCTTGGGGTCCCATCTGAGCTGGTAAGTTCATTCTTTACTGAAACAGCCCTCCAACCTGAGCCATGTGAGCCCAGAGCTGGCTGGCTCAGGCCAGCAGCAGGTATCTAGTTACTGTAGACCAGGGGAGACCAAACTTACGGAACTCAAGAGCCACACAAGTTGATTATTAAACCTTTGAGAGTCGCACTGAGGCAGATAGCCATGTACTTCTACCTATTCCAAAATTACTAAGTTTAAAATTCATAGCACACTTTAATTTTATCATAAAAAGAGAACAAATGTTGAACCTACCAATGTCAGATTCTAATCATTACTCAAGGTTCCCTTGAAAACTAGGCCTATATAGTAAAAACTTAGCTGCTGCTCAGTGTAGAAGACTGCAGACTAGTGGAGAGTTTTTTAAAATCCCAACCATGCTACACTTCTCTCTGCTATAACTGTCCATACCACTCTTCTCCCCACTGTCTGGACTCCCTCCTGAACTCCTAGGCTGGGGCTGCTTTCCTAAATTGAGTTACTGGCATTCTTCTGGGAGCCACAATTTTTCATTCAAGAGCCACATGTGGCTCCTGAGCTGCAGTTTGGCCACACCTGATGTAGCCATACCCTTAGGCTGTCTGTACTTCAGTTTCTCCACTTATAATGATGTTTATTCAGATCTACAGATAAAAAGTACTCTAACACCCAAACCTTATTATTGTTCTCTTCTCTGAAAATGTGATATTGATTCACAGTCCAAGAGGAAGATCCACCACATATAATCACTCTTGACTGCAACAGAACCAGATGAAGGTGAAATAAAGAGTAAGGGTATATGTACACTTCAATAACAGATTCACAGCATAGCCTTGGCTGGACTGGGCACCTGAGTTGGACTGAGAAACAGTCCTGGAGCCTGCAGTGTTGGTTTTTGCAGTTTAGTTGGTTTTTTGCTTGTTTGTTTGTTTTTGCAGTGTAGATGTACCCTAGGGAAACTGTCAAGTTCAGTTCCAATTATTCCTTCCTTGACATTGGGAAAATTGTTTCACTTTTTTCCATTCCCCAAATGTTCATATTACTTGCCTTCTCACAGGGGTTAATGACGATTAGCTCATGTGTGTAGAATGTTGCTGGATGGAAAGCTCTGCATAACGTAAGTGCTAAGTATTACTGCCTTGAGGGTTCTTTTGAAAATAAAATTCCCCTAATAATTACTGTAGAAAAACATATTCCATTCCTGTATTACATGTACAGTTTTGTCACATACAGTCCTGCCTACCTGTTGCATGGGTCACATGGTGTCAAACTCTTTCTCAGCATGATTCTGGGATGACTGCAGTACTCATTCACAGTGAAACCACAAGTGAATACATTCCATATAATACATTCTTCTTTGAGTGCTCCTCGCATCATTCAGTATTAGGTGTGTCTATGTGCCGCAGTACACGATTGGTCAGAAACTTTTTAGCCCTAACCTGTCAGAGCAGGGTTGGCAGCCAACACCCCCTCCAGCCACTCCGGTGGGTAGATATATGGCCCTGAACCTGATCCTCCTCAGTTCCTTTTTCCGCACTCAGTGATGGTTTTGGAACACCTCGCTCCCTGTGATTACACAAGCACCTGTCTATTCTATGAGGTGTGAGCCTCCCGTTCAGCTTCAAAGATCTGTTTGTGGACATTGTTCCACTGAGAACTGCTGCTCTTACCAAGCATATGTACCCAGAGCCAGAAGACTGCTCCCAACTGTCACCAACAATGCCAGGCTTCAAACTCTGTGCCTCTTGCAGCAAGACCTGACTGAGGGATGACCCCCACGAGAAGTGCCTACGTTGCCTGGGTGAATCCCACCAGCATACCAATTGCTCCATCTGCCGGTCCTTTAAACCGAAGGCCCTAAAAGACAGGGAGCAGAGGCACCATGCATTGAGCCTGGAGCAAGCACAGCAGCCTCCCTGGAGAATCAGGATTGCCATTGGAGCTGCCAGCACCATGTACCAGATAGGCACCGGAGCTGTCTCAGCGCTGGTCCCCTTGGGAGCACAAGACAATGCGCTCAGCATCCACTTCGGTGCCAAAGTGCAGGCGCCACTCCAGCTGTCCCCTACCGGACCACTCTAGGGACCAAGGCCAGCAGGTCATGAAGGTCCCGTCTACCCCAAAGGCTTCTGAGGCGGCAAAAGCTCTCTTGCTTCTGCCTACACCTCTGTAGTGATATGCTTCTAGAAAGTTGTGAATTCAGAGACACTCCCTAGCATGGGCCAGTGTTGTGTGAATTGGGAGACGTGTCCCAGAGAAGATCTAACATGGCTGCTCCCAGGTAC
Source organism: Podocnemis expansa (assembly GCA_007922195.1). Lineage (NCBI taxonomy): Eukaryota > Metazoa > Chordata > Testudines > Podocnemididae > Podocnemis > Podocnemis expansa. The sequence continues at coordinate 45,691,015 of ML681981.1, read as the reverse complement.
ACACCTGGATACCTGTCTATATGATTAAAGTTCTATTCCTTACTCATTTTCAGTAGTATGGTCTTTAAGGAACCCTCCAGATCATTACATGGTGTCAGAAGATGGTGAATGAGTTTGGAACCTAAAAAGACTTGGAGGAAAATCCCTGCATTTGCAACTGAAAGCTAGAAAAACATCAGGGATCTCTGAAAATAAAGAAAGCCTTCAGCAAGTAAGTGTAAGCTCTAAACATGGATGTTTTACAGGCTCCTTCACCTCTCCAATTGTCTGGTACTGAGGCAGAAAACTGGATAAAGTTTAAGCAGCTGCAACTTACCATTCAGGACCTGCCGTTTGAAGGCCCTGACCTCTTTGCTGAGTCCATGGACATGAAACTCCATGGCATGAAGGACTCGAGAGTCATGCTCTGGTCACTGGGGATGTACACCCCACAATTTAGCAGACACTCTCTGAAACCCCATCAACTCCTACAGCAACAACTGCAGCAGCTGAAACAACAGATTCAAGTGCAGAGTCCATTCCTGAGGTCCCTCCAATTTCCCCAGAGCCATCTTGGGGACCTGGACAAGGACAAAGTCCGTTCAAGCAAGAGTGAGAAGTCCCATGCCCCACAATTTGGCAGGCGTAGGCAGGCCTCCGAACACTCGTTGGGAAGGAAACAGCACTTTTGACAATTACCGCAAGGGCAGCAAACCCACGACCTGACTGGTCCCCAACTGCTTACACTGCTTCATGCACCACTGGGCCAACATCACATCCGACTAGTGGGTCCGCGAGACAGTCGCGGAGGGGTATCACATTCAGTTCCTTTTGATTCCTCAGGACAGAAAACCACCCCCTCATCCAAACCTCGGAAATTGGGAACTGCTCCACCTGCTCAAGATGGAATGTCAAAAACTCCTCTCCCTCAGATCCATACAAAGGGTTCCCAAGCAGGAGTGGGGAAAAGGGTTTTACTCTTGATACTTCCTGGTCCCAAAACCCAACAGGGACCTTTGAGCCATTTTAGATCTCAGAGCCCTAAACAAACACATAAGGAGAATAAAGTTCCTCATAGTTTCCCTATCACAGATCCTCCCATCTCTGTCTCCCGGGGATTGGTTCACAGCCCTCAATTTAAAAAATGCCTACTTTCACATAGCCATACGGCCCCACCACAGGCAATTCCTAAGATTCCTGGTGGCAAAAGACCACTTCCAGTTCACCTCTCTCCCCTTCGGGCTCTCCCTGGCCCCCAGGGTATTCACAAAGTGAATGGCGTCGGTCGTGGCTTACCTGTGCAGATGGGGCATAAGAATCTACCCCTATCTAGATGGCTGGTTAATAGTCGAGAGATCGAGATCTCAGGTAGAGCTCCATGTCAGAGCTCCGTGTGAGGCTCTGTGGGTATCTGGGCCTCTGCATAAACTGAGAAAAGTCAAAACTCCGCCTGTCCTAGAACACAGAGTTCATAAGGGCGCATCTGGACACACTTGCAAAGGGTCAGCATTCCTGCCCTCTCAAGATCTTGGTCCATTTGCACTATCATTACGGAGCTGCAGACGTCCCACGTGACCACAGCCCACCGATGCCTGCAGCTCCTCAGCCATGTGGCAGCCTCCACCTCCGTGATCTGGACGGCACGCCTGAGAATGAGGCCTTTCTAGGTCTGGCTCTCCACGGTGTTCCACATACGGAGGGATTTCCTAAACAAGGTACTGTCAGTTCCCCAGGACACTCTGGGGACACTTCAGGTTTGGAGGAACCCCCGTTTCACCTTGGGGGGGCATCCCCTTCAAAGAGTTCAGGCCCTCAGTGACCTTAATAACGGATGCCTTGGACTTGGGGGGGGGGCATATCTCTGGGGGACTCTCCACTCAAGGGCTCTGGTCCCACATGGACGGCTCTCTCCACATAAACGTGGAGGAACTATAGGCCATCAAACTAGCTTGCATGACCTTCCTGGACAAGATACAGGGGAGGTCAGTCCAAATCCTCACGGACAATACCACAGCCATGTTCTATACAAACCAGCAAGGGAGGTCCACTCCCCGCCGCTTTGCGAGGAGGCATGCAAACTCTGGGCGTTGGCCACAGAATACAACTTTACCCCAGCAGCCGCCAACCTACTGGGGGTGGACAATGGGCTAGCACACTCGCTCAGCAGAATGCCTCTAACAAACCACAAGTGGTCCCTCCACAACAGGGTGTCCTCCCTCCTGATAGACAAATGGGGGCCACCCCAAATAGACTTGTTTGCAACACGGCAGAATCACAAATGTCCCCAGTTCTGCTCCCTCAGCTGTCTGAGCCAGTCCAGAGCTATCAGTATCATGTTCACTCCGTCCATATCAATCTTCAAGAGAACCCTCTGTATCGGGGGAACCAGTGGGAAGGCATACATCAGGGGTCCTGGCCAGCTGAAGAGGAAGCCGTCACTGAGAGACCCCTCCTCCCGGCCCATTGGTTCCCACTGTCATGGTAGGCCTGGAAAGGCCAAGCCATCTTTGTAAAATACATGACCTAAGGCTAACCTTGAAGACATATTATATGGAAATGCAATGTATGAGTAGGCTAGTGCTTTGATATGCATTTGTATCCTTAGTTGTTTCTTGATAATATTTACAGGTATCCTGTTAGAGGTTAGCAAGGTGAATGAAGTGCTTCTCTATCTGTTACCATTGTTCTATTGGAAGGGGTCAAGAGGGGACATTAACATCTAAAGGGACCTTTGATCTACCAATTTAAACTGTCTGTTAATGGCGCTAATGCAGTTAATTACCTGGGGTGCCCCGGAGGTGAAGGTTTTCCTTCAAAGGACAATGTGTATTGCTATGCTTCACTTAAGGAAGACCTGGAAACTGTCATCAAAGCCCACGTGAAGAATTGACCTGCAAATGCCCACCTTGCTAGCTGCAACTATAAAAGGACACTGGTAACCGAATTCCTGGTCTCACATCTGTCCAAGCTTCTCAGGGAAAGTTTGGGCCGCAGGATTGAGATCCCAGCCAACACTGGCCTGGAAACTGCCCTGCTAATTCTCATGGGGAGAGTTAGAACAAACTCTACACTTGGATTATTTGGTCTCTATTCCTATAAACTGGATTACTAACAATTGAAGCTGTGAAACAAGGACTTATCTTCATTGGACTCTAAATCATTTGTATGTATGTGATTTACTTTGACCCTATAACATCTCTCATTTTGTTTCTTTTCTTTTTATATTAAACCTTTAGTTGTAGTTACTAAAGAATTGGCTGGCAGCGTGTTACTTTGGGTAAGATTCAAGCCTGTATTGTTCTGTGTAATGTGGCTGACCCCTTGGGGTCAGAAGAACCTATTTCTTTAACAGACCTAGTGGCTGTACTGGGGACCGGTGACTGGAATGCAGTAAAGGGAGCTGGCTATACTATATGGTGGCTTCTTGATATCCATTGTGGGGGAATCAGAAGCATTGTCTGTGACTGGCTGGGGGAGTTTATCTCCAGGTAACCCACCAGTGCTGGGAGAATCTGCTTTCCCTCTTGCAGCTTGCCCTGATCTTTGCATATTCAGCTGGTTATCCCAGGAGGCCTGGGTCACACCCACTCCCGCAGGACATGTCCATAGAGACGCCACTCCACCCCCCACAGTGGGCGGACCTCCTGGCACAGGACTCGGGGTGTCTTTGGCACCCAGACCCGAGCCGCCTACACCAGAAGGCCTGGATGCTCTCTGGCTCAGTGAGCAGGAGAGGCTCTGCTCAGACAGGGTTAAGAAGGTCCTGGCTGGTAGCCGAAGACTGTCTACCAGGTCCACATACACAGCCAAATGGAAGCGATTATTCATTTGGGCACAGGACAAAGGTGTAGACCCTATATCAGTTCTGTTACACCTAATCTTTGACTATATGTTAGACCTCAGAGAAAAAGTTCTCTCTTCTTCCTCGCTGAGAGTCCATTTAGCGGCAATCTCAGCTCTCCACTGGAGAGTAGATGGGCGCTTGGTTTTTTCCCATCCTACTTCTGTCAGATTCCTGAAGGGGGTGTGGAGACTTTTTCCCCAACCCCATAAGCTCGCCCCTCCTTGGGACCTGAACATTGTGCTCCGGGCGATGACAGAGCCACCCCATGAACCCTTGGACTCAGCCACCCTGCTGGTCTTGTCTTGGAAGGTGGCCTTCCTAATAGCAATCACCTCTGCTAGAAGGGTTTTGGAGTTGAAAGCCCTCTCCTCGGAACCCCTATATACGAGGTTCTACCCAGATAAAATGGTTTTGCATTACCACCCATCTTTCCTCCCTAAGGTGCCCACCCCTTCCTCCTTAACCAGGAAATTTGCTTGCCAGTTTTTTATCCAGATCCCCGGGTTACGCAGAACCAGAGAAGGTGGCATACCTTGGACGTGAGGATAGTGCTCCTGACCTACACCAAGAGCACTTGGTCATTCCCCAAGACCCTCCAGCTGTTTGTGGCGGTTGCCAAATGCAAGAGAGGTCTCCCATTATCCTTACAGTGTATCTCAGAATGGATTGTGAACTTTATCAAGGACTGCTATGGAAGGTTGAGCACGCCCCTTCCTGGGACTGTTAGAGCCCACTCTACCAGAGCCCAAGCATCCTCTACAGCCTTCCTTGCCCAGGTCCCAATCCAAGAGATCTGCAGGGCTGCTACCTGGTCGTCAATACATACCTTCATGACGCACTACGCCATCGCTCAACAGGCCGGAGATGCTGCTGCTCTTGGCAGAGTCGTACTCAATATGAGTAGCCTGTAACTCTTCCCACCGTCCATGGGTACAGCTAGCAGTCACCTATAACTGAGTGATGTGAGCAGCACTCGAAGGAGAACGGTGGGTTACTTACCAGTAACTGTCCTTCTTCGAGATGGGCTGCTCACATACAATCAGGCCCCTCCCACCATCCCCGCTAATGGAGTTGGCGAAGGTATATGGGGCTGGGAGGGTCAGGGTCACGGTCACCTATATAGCCGTGGTCACGGCACAGAGGGGGCATTGGCTGCATGCCCTGACCTGACAGGCTAAGGCTGAAGACTTTCTGAGGTACCGTACACTGTAGCACATAGACGCCTGTAACTGAATGTAACTGTAAGTAACCCACCGTTTTGCATGTTGTTGGGGAGGAGGCACTGGATGTATGTAATAACTTTGAATTTCAAGATGGTGAAAGCATAAATTTAAACACTATACTGATTAAGTTTGAGCAATATTGACTTTTGAGAGGCATACATTTTTTACATGCATGCAAAAACTGAATAACACCATAGACCAATATGTTACAAAATTAAGGAAACAGTAAAAGCTGTAACTTTGGTGGCTTGGCAGAGTCACTCATCAGAGACAGACTTATTTGTGGCATTACAGGCAATGTGTTAAGAGAAAGACTGCTCAGAGCAAGGGAGATCTCTTTGAATGAAGCCTTCCTAATATGTAGGGCCACTGAAATAGTAAAAGCACAAGTAAAAGAGCTGAATTCACCAGAAGGTACAGTTCATGCACTTAGACAAACAGCATATAGTCAAAGTGGTTCAAATCACAATGTGAAACCAACCCCTGCTATCAGGAAGACTGATTCCAGACAGTCTTGTGGCAAGTGTGGATCATGGCATACTCCCAAACAGTGTTTTGCCTATGGGAAACTCTGTCATAACTATGGGAAACTTAATCATTTTGCAAACTGCTGCAGATCCCAAAGGCAGAAAAATCAAGTGCATTTAGTTACTGACAGTGAGACTGAGGAGTGCTTTGTAGATGTACTGGGATCAAGCAAACCTAGTGAGAGGGACTGGATACTGCCTCTGTCAGTAAATGGAACAATCATTCCACTGAAACTAGACACAGGAGCTCAGGTTAACATTCTGTCTGCACAAGATTATGAGAGACTGAGAATAAGACCTAAACTGGGACCAACAAACATAAATATAACTGGGTATTCTGGAACAAATATACCTGTGCAGGGATGCTGTTTCACTAGCGTTAACCATAAGAACACTATGTACAGGCTGCCTTTCATTGCAGTGCCACAGGAGTTGACACCAATTTTGGGCCTGGCTGTCTGTGAGAAACCAAATCTGGTAAAAAGGGTCCTCTCACTACAAGATAGGGCTGCATCTGGCTATAAGGCACTCCTTGAAGAATATCAGGACCTATTTCAGTGATTGGGTTGCTTGCAAGGGGAACATACAATCTGCATAAACAAGCAGGCCCCTTCAGTTATTCATCCATGTACCATTTGCACTCTGTGATACAATCAAGGCTGAGCTTGAAAGGGTGGAAGCAATGCAAGTCATACAAAAAATAGAGGAGCCAACGGAATGGGTGAGCTCCCTAGTCACAGTACAAAAAAGTAATGGCCAGCTACGCATATGCTTAGATCCCAGAGACCTCAACAGAGCTATACAAAGAGAACATTTCAAACCAGGGGCATTGCTGGTGCCTGGCACCCAGGGCCCATGCCCCAAATCCTGGCGCCAGTGCCCTGGGTCTGGTGGGGCCCCCCTCCCGGTCTCCAGCCCAATCAGGCCAGAGATCTGGGACCCAGCCACCCGCAGCCGCGGTAGCCCTGTACCCAGCTGGGGATCTGTGGCTCGGCCGCAGAGGCTGTTCCTGGCCCTGTCCCCAGCCGAGGATCTGGGGCCCAGCCAACTACAGCCACGGCCGTGGCCACGGCAGCCCCGCCCCCGGTGGGGTATCCAGGACCCAGCCACCCGTGGCTGCGGCACCCCTGTCCTCAGCCAAGGATCTGGGGCTTGGCAGCCCGCAGCAGCGGCAACCGCTCTGGCCCCGGCCCCGGCTGGGGATGCAGGGCCTAGCTGCTCGTGGCGGCACGCGGTGGCTTCCAGCCCTGTCCCTGGCCAGGGGGCGTGGCCTGCAGACTGGGGGCAGGGCCTGCGGACCAGGGGCAGGGCCTGGGCCTAGGCCAGTCCCCAGGTCCCTTCCCAGGGCAGCGACGCCTCTGTTTCAAACTACCAACTAGAGAAGAGGTTATGGCTGTTTGCAAAAGCTCAATATTTTGGTAAATTGGATGCATCCTCTGGATTTTGGCAGCTGAAGTTAACAGAGGAAAGCTCAAAATTTGCACATTTAATATTCCATTCGGAAGAAACAGATTTTTACACTTATCCTTTGGTAAGCGTCAGCACCAGAGGTGTATCACAAAACTATACACATGATCTACGACCACAGTAGTGGTGCGGACACCTCCATGGATGACATCATTGTCTGGGGCTCTATGAAAGAGGAGCATGATCGTCAGCTTCAGCAAGTGTTGGATGCAACTAGAGCTGCAAACCTCAAACCAATAAGGAAAAATATGTGTTAGGCGTTAGAGAACTGACTTTTATAGGGAACATTGTTTCCTATGAAGGTGTAAAACTGGATAAAAGGAAGATTTCAGCCATTGAAATGATGCCATGTCCCCAGTCAAAGAAAGATGTCCAATGGTTCCTGGGAATAGTTAACTATCTTGGAAAATTCATACCCAATCTTTCTGCCAAGTCGGCACCATTGAGACAACTCCTACAGGACAAAAATGAATGGTGCTGGGATGCTGCACAGGAGGAAACATGGAAAAGTTTAAAACAAGACTTGACACAGGAGCCAATATTGAAATTTTATGCTCCAGAGAAGCCCATTAAAATTTTAGCGGATGCGTCACAGTCTGGGTTGGGTGCTGTGATTTTACAAAAACATGAAGATTGCTGGCAACCTGTGGCATATGCATCCAACTCATTGACTGATGCAGAGACTAGATATGCACAGATTGAGAAGGAGCTTTTAGGAATCTTGTTTGCCTGTGAGAGATTCAATCAGTATATTTATGGACAGAAAATGGAGTTGAAACAGATCACAAGCCCTTAATTGCATTATTTAACAAACCACTAAATGACTGTACCTTAAGGATTCAAAGAATGATGATCAAATTGCAGAAATACAATTTACTGGTGACCTACACACTTGGCAAATTTATGTTCACAGCAGATGCACTTTCCAGAGCAGTAGCACCCATGGTATCTGAGAAGACACTGGAAACAGAAGTGCAAGCCTATGTAGATATGATTGTGAGAACAAATGCCATAACTAATAGCAGACTGTAGCACATAAGAGAAGAAACTGAGAAGGATGAATCATTGGGAATCCTCAAAGAAGTGATACTTAAAGGATGGCCTGAAATAACAAGCAGTTGCTCTCTAAGTATAAGAGACTATTGGAACTGCAGACATGAACTGACTGTGGTAGATGGGGTGATTTTCAAGGGTGGGAAGGTTGTAATTCCATGGAGCCTCCAAAAAGAGATGTTACAGACGATTCATGAAGGTCACTTAGGAATTGAGAAGTGCAAAGAACGAGCACAAGAGGTCATGTATTGGCCGCGGATCAATCACGACATTACCAATGTTGTAAGAAACTGCTTTTCATGCTTGAAATACAGGCCACGCCAACAGGCAGAGACACTGAGACCCCATCCTGTTCCATGGAGACCTTATGAGAAGGTAGGTGTGGATTTATTTACCTGGCATTCCAAGAATTACCTAATAGTCACTGATTGTTGCTCTTTATATTCAGAAGTTTGCACACTGAACAGTACTAATAGTAATTCAGCGATCACTGGCATGAAAGGAATTTTCTCCAGACATGGAATTCCTGATGAGGTCTTCAGTAACAATGGGCCACAATTTTCAAGTGCAGTATCTGGGCAATTTGACTCAGATTGGGATTTTCGTCATGAAACCTCCAGTCCAAATTACCCCCAATCAAATGGACTGGTGGAAAGGGCTATACAGACAGTAAAGAACCTGATGAAATAGACTTTTGAAAGTGGAGGTGATCTGTATACAGCATTGCTGATCTTCCAAAGTACACCACTGGAGAATGCCTTTTCTCTAGCTCAGCTGTTAATGGGAAGAAAGATCAGATCTAATTTACCTATTACTGATAACTTGCTGCAATCTCAGAACAATGCTAACATTCGGAAAATGAAAGAAAATCAGAAGTGGAAGCAGAAATATTATTTTGATAGAAGGGCTAGTGATCTTCCATCCCTTAACCCAGGTGACAGAGTGTGCATAAGGAAACACTCCTCTAATACCTGGGGCCAAAGAGGTACTATTAAAAAACAGCTGCATCCGCGGTCTTACGTGGTCCACATGGACCAAGGGGACACATTTTGATGTAATCGACGGGATCTATGGCTTATTCCAGAGAGTTCCCACACTGTGGAAGTTGAGGTAAATTCTGGCATGCCTCCCCTAACTGATCCGATATCTTCAACGCATGGTAATGAAGCCATCAGGGAACAAGAGAACTCAGATCTGAGTGAAGGACCTGTACTGAGATGATTTAGTTGAGTCATCAAACATCCAGAAAGACTCACAGAAACTTGCTAGGATATGTGAGGGAAGTGGGTGGTAAAGACTCACTTGAGAGTGATGTGCTAGTAACCTTTCCTTTCTAGGTAGTTCAGATCCTGGGTTTATGGACTGTTCTTCTGCATGTTTTTTAGGTAGCTGTTACATGTTGTTAGATGTTAGTGCATGCATCCTTAGCTAGCTTTTATATGTATCTAAGTGTTTGCTTCTTTTCCTTAGGGGGGAAGATGTAGTGATATGCTTGTAGAAGGTTGTGAATTTAGACACTCCCTAGCATGGGCCAGTGTTGTGTGAATTGGGAGACGTGCCCCAGAGAAGATCTAACATGGCTGCACCCAGGTACACAGCTGGATACCTGTCTGTATGATTGAAGTTCTATTCCTTACTCATTCAGTAGTATGTTCTTTAAGGAACCCTCAAGACCATTACAACCTCCACCTCCCAAGCTTCAGAAACAGAGAGGAAAACTGGCTTTCCTCTTGGGGACATAGACTACACTGGTGTGGCACCAGTCTCCATCCCCCATAATGGTACTGAGTTTACTGGTACCACAGTCAGAGGGAGTCTCTCTCTCCTCTGAACGGCCCAATGGGACCAGTCCGGGCCCTACAGCCAAGTACTGCAGAGGGTACTCTACCTCTTGCCAGCACTGTAGCGCTGCCTCATCACTGGCACCGATTGCCCTGGGCCTTTTTCGCCCTGGTGTGGGGGCAACCCCAACACTTCAGCACTGGGAAACATCACACTCCCCTAACCCCAAGGAGGTCACCCCCTGTCACAGGGGCAGACAGGCCTGTGAGGGATCACTTGCATCAGCCTCTTTCCAGTACCGATCTCATGAGTGGTCCCTGCCACAGGAATCTCCCATGCAGGAAACTTCACGTGATACTGAAGGGCCCAGGACCACTCCACCATTGCTCGTGACCCCTGACAGGGCTTTAAATCCCAGACCGGGGCCCTACAGGGAAGACGCTATGGCACACTACAACGTCCTTCGCCGTGTAACAGCACGTGCGGGTTTGGCAGTTGAACCCATCAGTGGGATCAAGACCTCCTATTTGATCAGGGGTTATTGTCTCCCCAGATGTGATCATGGTCACATTGCACCCTAGTGTGCACAACCTTGCCAGGGTATGCTGGCAGACTCCTGCTTTGATTCCTTCGGTCTTGGATGTAGCAGGTCATAAATATCAGGTCCCACTAGAGGACTTACCCTTCTTGCTTGTTCAGCTGGTACCGACCTCCCGTGTGATGGAAGCCACCTTAGGGCATGGGAGCCAACCTTCCCTGGATCCCTTGCCAAGATCCAGGGAGGCAAGGGGGCTGGACCTCATGGGACAGAAGGTGTGCTCAATCTCTGCCTTCCAGCTCCGCATTATGAACCACCAAGCACTAGTGGGATGATACACACTAGCAATCTGGGAGTTCCTGAGGAGATTCCAGGATCTCCTTTCCCAGGAACACAGGGAGGACTACGACTCCCTTATAGAGGATGGCATGCTAGCATCCCAGGATGCTCTCTTAGTGGCATGGGATGCCTCAGACATGTCGAGACATGGTTTAGCATCAGCCATCATTATGAGATGCACAGTGTGGCTGCAGGAGGCAGACCTGCCTCAGGACATGCAGCAAGCTATTCAAGACCTCCTCTTTGAGGGATGGTCTTTGTTTGCAGAGACAACAGACCATCTGCTGCACCGCACAAGGGATCCCGGATCGGCCCTCAGATCACTGGGCATGCTCCCTCCACAGGTGCCCAGTCACTCCCCTAGCCCTCGCCAGCAGTGCAAGTGCCACCAGCAGAGGCACCAAACAGCCTTCCTGGCTGAGTGAGAGGCAAAGTCTGCCCTCCAGTGCCTCAAGAGCTCTTCCACTGTCTGGGGCTTCCCATTAGAGTGCAGTGGCCCCCATGCCAAAGCAGCCCCTATTGACTTGCTAACCCCCTCAGGTTCCACTCACACTCCAATATCTCAGTAACCCCTCAGAAATCAGAGACTGAGGCCCTAGATGGGACCCCATCCACAGCTAGAAGGGGAGGAGTGCTATACCTGGAGTCCAAGAACCCTTTCTCCAGGTTGAAGAGTGACCTGGCCCAGAAGGCAGTGGTGGTACACCACACTATTCCTCCATGCCTTGGGGCCCCATCTCATTTTTTTTTCTTTCTCTCAACTGCTGCCAGTCCCAAGCCTGCAGGTCCTACTCCCAGCATCTGATTCAAATCGCCCCCTATTCTCTCCCAGGGTCTTATACAATGCTTAGCTCCATGCATCCATGGCTTCTCTTCCAGCATTCCTCATGCTAAAGACAAGATGTATGAACACACTCAGACTTCTTCTTTTGGTGTCCTATTCAACCACTCTAGAGCTGAATTACACTGCTAGGGACTTGGCATTCAGACACTTCTGCACAATCCTCCCACTCAGGCTCCACTCCATTCACGTTAGAGCCTAAGACAGCTTGCATGCATACTGGAGTACTGCACTCTCTTAATATTTAGCTGTCTAAATTTATTCCTCTGTGCAGGACTTAGCATCCACTTGACTCGCCGCCGTCCTGTTTTTCGTTCACCCCAAGCCTGTTTTTTTTTATTACCCCCACATTGCTGGACAAGGGAGTGGACCTCTAATCCATCCCAGTTCTGTGGTAGAGATCCAGGGGTCTCATCACTTGGACCTCCTGAGACACGCAAGAGAAGGGGCAAGAAAAACCCCTTAACCCCTCTTAGCCATTTTTGCAGCTTGATTGAATTGCCCTGCCACCACACTCCTAAAGTGGCCTGCCCCAGGAAGTACCCATACATTGTGTGGGCGTGGAGAAAATCCTCCTTCCACCCACGACGGAGACAGGGAATAGTTTAATGCTTTCCTACCCTGCCGTGTACATATCTAATGGCAGGAAACAGGGAACACAGGCCACTAACTGTAGTCCCATTGGGCCCTATAGAGATGCTGTCCCACGGGGTCTCTCTCTCTCTCTCTCTCTCACCTTCCCCTCCCCCTCCCCTCATCTCAGATTCCCCTTACAGACCTCTCAGGGCTCCTTGACCTCCCTGTAGGCCTGTGCTGGGATGACCCTTCACTTCTATTAACAGCGCAACACTGCACTGAGCATTAACCCCTCCAAGCCAGCCTGCATTAGTGCCTTGGCCCTCAGAGAGAGCGCCAAGGTGATAATAAACAATACACCTACTCCTCCCCTTCCCTGGTTCCCCATAAGAGAACTAATGGCTACCAGGACCCTGAAGGAAGTCCTTCACTCAGAGCTGTGGGACATCTGCACCATCATGGGCAGCCTACATGAGGGACCCATCTATATTTGGTGTATTCCAACAGCCCATATTTGCTAGGACTAACCCATAACGTGGTAGGTACCACTGAGGTCCTCGGGCAAAATGGACAATGTACTGCGTGAGTTGCTTTTAGGCAAGTCACCCCTCCCCCTTTGGTGGACAAAGGCCTAATTTGGGGGGCGGTAACACCCCCCACCCCCTTAACTCTTTGTGAAGGTAGGACCTTCAATGGTTCTTGCCTCTACTCCCCCTCCCCCATGCCCTTGGTTGTTGGAAAAGTGGCGAAACACATCAGCGCTTCTCACCAGGGGAAAATAAAGCATATACCCCGCCTGTACATCTAAGGGGAGATTCCCCCATACCAGAGGGCTCACACACAGGGAGTGAGTGGCATTAGGGAAAAGCCACAGTGTTACCACAAGGGAGACTCTGAGATGCTACCTGGTTCACTCAAGTGTCTGAACCTTACTCAGGTGTAGGACAGCTCCACAGTTCCCAGGTCTCATCTCCTTGCGTCCCACAGATGGCCCACAGTATAATTATAAAGGGCCACCAGAGAACCTACATATCCTGAGCACTTGCCACAGAGGATAGGAGGGACTCTTATTAGCTTAGCACTTCGTCCCTCTTCTACACCCCTTACCCAATCTTGCTCATATCTGTTGAGCGGGGCAAGAGGAGTCTGGAGAATGAGGGCAGTCAGCTCCTAAATCACTAGTGACCAACTAGGCCCAAGACAAACACCTTTACCCCCTTTTTCTTACTACCCTCATATCCTAATTCCAATCCTTAAAGGTTCCCTTCCTGTTTCCGGTTGGGTTTTCTTAGGTTGGCACCCCACCAAAAGGAGGTCCTGAAACAAAGAATTTCCTCTTCATATCAGAACATGGATATAGGCCATCTGCTCGAGGCCTGTCCCCCCTCGCCAAATTGTTGCGAGGCCCCCACAGACCCGCTACCCGAGGGGATAGTCTAATCTCTTCAGAGGGGCTTCATACCGGGGGGTCCATCTCAACAGAGTCTGAACATGGTTATATTTAGAGGTCACAGATCTCAAACCAGTGACACTGGTGAGTCTGTGTTACTGTTCCTTTCTCACCTCACCAATGGGACCCAGAAGTTGTACTCACTTCTAGGACCTGAAGTGCACTGTTACTACCTTCCCTTCTGCCTGGTTAGCTAATACCCATCAAAAACAGGCTCCCTCATCAAGTCAGGACTACGCCCACTAGAATGGGATTGTGCAATAAATACCATCCTTGTTGCACTATCAGTGCTTTGATCTGTCAAACCAGCCTAGAAACTCACATGTTGAAGTGTCAAAACCCCGCTAGTGTGGAGAGGGTGCATTTTATCCTCCCCTTTATCTCCTGGGAAATGAGAGTCAATCATCTCACATTAGGTAGATGAAGTGTGGAATTTCCTTTGTCTTCCTTGATTGTTTTAGCCACACTTAAAATTGAGAATGTCCAAGGCAAATTAAGATGGCCCCCTATCAATGCTTCTAGCTTCCCAGGCAGGGTGACACACAACCTCGCTCTGGTCCCCTCATACAGTGTTCTCTCAGAACAACCTGAGGGTTACAGAACATACCCTCTAGGTAGGCTGGAAAGCATACTATTCAGGCACCTTGAGTTTGCCTTTATGTGGGTAGCCATGCTTAAGGTGGGAAAAACCCAACTCTGCCCACCATCCACAGTATGGCTAGTAGGTCACCTAATACTGAATGATGTGAGCAGCACTTGAAGAATGGTGGGTTACTTACCAGTAACCATCCTTCTTTGAGATAGGCTGCTTGCATACATTCAGAACCCTCCCACTGTCACCACTAGTTGGAGTTGGCAACTAGAAGGGACTGAGGAGGATCAGGGTTAGGGCTATGTATATAGCCATGGGAGTGGCCAGAGGGGGTGTTGGCCACCAACCATGCTCTGACAGGGTAGGGCTAAAAAGTTTCCAACTAATTGTGTTCTGCCGCACGTAGACACACAATGTTGAATGTATGCAAGCAGCCTATCTCGAAGAAAGATGGTTACTGGTAGTTCCATTGCTCACCAGTTTAAGTCACCTATACTTGACAACTATTCCAGGAGTATAGTAAGGCAGAAAGAACAGAGTTTCAGCATGGGTAAGCGGTTTGCAATTTAACCCTAAACTAACCATGAGTTCAACCAAACAAGCTGTTGAATGAGAGAAAAGAATGTGACCTGTACATTTAAAAAAAAGAAAAAAAACCTATACAATTACTCATCGTAGCTCTTGTAGACATAAAAAAAGCCTTGATAAGTACAAAATTATCCAGGTCTAGAAGCATCTGCTACATGTCCCAATGGAAACCTGCGATTCCTCGCTCAACTTTTGCAGCTGTATAAAACTCCCACTTGTAGCCCTGATGATTCAATATCTTGCATATTTGACCCCCTGTCAGTACTGCAGAGTGAAACAATGCTTGTTCTATGCCTTAGTTTAATGTAAGATGACAGGGAGTGGGAAAAGAAAACAATACATTAAAAGGTCCTGATCCATGGTGCAGAGCCCGATACCCTCCTCTGTGCAAATTCAGGATCCACTCCTGTAGAACTAACAGCAGGATCAAGGCCTCAGAGTGGGAAGAAAGCAATATTTTTGTGATACGCTAAAGAGTGCTGAATCTCTAAGCAACAGAGAGAAGTGACACCCCCCCCCCCATAAACCCACACACTTTGTTTTTACCAAATATGGTCTGTCATTTACTCTGGCACTAACCTATTCTGCCACGGAAGCCCTGAAAAATCACAGGTGCTATGTGGTGAACCACTATCATCACAAAAGGCCAGGAAACCCCAAACCCTCTAACTCTACAGCAGGAGTTACCACAGAGGCCCCAAAGCAGGGGTACAGAGGGTGCTGGCTTGAAGTTGTTTCAATAATATACAGGGTTTCAGTTTTGCGCAAAGGCTTTCAGCACCTTCACTACAAAATTTTTTCCAACACCACTGCCTCAAACCAGCAAAATACTTGACTTCTGTACTTACTCATGTGCTTAAACATAAGCTTAAATGGCTTGATGGGTGACTGTCAGAATGGGGAGGTCCAGGGAAAGGAGCTGTGGTCAGCAAACAATGCCACCACAAAATATATTTGCCCTGGTAATTGCATTTGACTCCTACGAATTCATGGCCCCAAAAGAGTTGGATATTCCATGAGTCAGCTGCTACCTAGCTAATTTTTAGAAGGAATCCTCAAGTAAATCTAGATAAGACACAAATGCAGTGTATGAGATCCCAGTTGTAATTAACAAGTGCCATGCATATATCCTGGGACTTCCAAAAATTGAGCAGTTCTTTGTTACAGGGGCACTGTTGCCCCAAAACAGTGTTCAGGCCCCAGGCCTGGGGACAACCTCCCCACCCCCTGTGCCACCCCGGGTCTGATCCAGTCCCCAGTTCCCAGCCTGGGGTCAGGGTTAGAAGGATCCTGCTGCTGCTGGCAGCCTCGCCCCCAGACTCCCCTGAGCTCCCCACGTCTGGCCTTGATCCTGGCTAGGGTCAGAGTCGGATGGGGGAGCCCAGGGAACTGGTGCTGGGACTCGGGGCTTGTGCCTCCTGTGCCCAGCACCAGCAACACCTCTGCTTTGTTACACACCTAACAAATTTAAACACATACACTATTAGACTACTGGTAGAATAAACTTATGTCAGTAAAGCACTTACTTCTTATAAATACAAGCAAGTTCAGAAAGTCTTTTACATCAGTTACATCATTTCAGATGACTACCTCTAAACCAGAATACCTGTGTATAGAGTGGAAACATATGGAGAAACAGACTTTTTTTTATCAGTACTCAAAACACTTACTGGAGAGCACACAGAAATGAAAGAAATACTTATGCTTTGTAAAATGTGTAGAAATAATTTTTTTTGCCCTTCCATGTGACTGCAGGGTAACTAGCCTTTTGATCATGGAGTTAAAGCCTTTATATTTGCCTACAGTGTTCAAAGTCAAATTGTGTTGTGCACTGTTCCCTCTAAGCTGTGTGCATGTGTGCGCGCACATAGGTCATGGAACCTGCACACCCAACAAAATAAAGTGCGCACAAAAAAATTCAATAGTGCTAGTATTGGTGCTCACAAAGAAATGTTTTTGCGCACACAAAGAAATTGCGCACACAGTTTATAAGTAATTATAGGGAACATAGTAGTAATATTACAGCCAAGAAGAGCAAGGCATTTTCTTTGCTTATAGGCTGTGTCTTTTTAACAGTATAGACACATCACAGACCTTGTTTTATCAGTATGTACCTGTGAGAAATTTGAAGATAAAATATTTGTTTGGAATTTTTCAAAACAAGAGAGATTGCATTAGATCATCATAGTGAGTCATCATAGTCTCTACCAGAGTTTATATTTGACTTCAAAGTGTGTTCATTTCTTTTTTTCCCCCCACTGCATCTGTTTTCTGTCCTTCAAAACATTCCTCTAGCCAATACTCATGCTGGTATCTTTGAAACTACAGTCTTTATAATACTCCAGCATAAACTGCTGAAGAATGCAAGGTGGTTAATAAAGAATTCTGAAGCCCAAGTAAGTTGGCACAAAAATTTATTGGGGGGAGGGTGACCCTCTTCATTTGGGCTTTCCAGCAAATGTTGCCATTGCTGGGTCTATCTTCAAGAAAGCAAACTCCTTCAGGTATGGAGGGAATTTGTATCTGCTACTCGTCTGAGCACATTAGTCTTGATAAACAGGCTCATGTTTATACTACTATGGCCTCTGATTAATTTGTTCTGAAGACAGAAGCCTTTTTTCTGCTGGCCACCTGGCCTCATTCATGGAACTTACCCCCTCTGTGTCTGTTTAAGCCACCTATAAATTGAGGATAGCAGTCCAGCTCTTTTGTACAAGACCAACTTCACTACAAAATTACTGGCTAATTTTCAAAGGCAGATATGGTTACAAAAAAAAAATGAAGGATTGACATAGCTTCTTAGCTTTGTTTATTGAAGTTTATATATCCATTAGGATTCTTCAGTGTTTCACTCATCTTTAGCTTAATAAAGTGAGAGGTAATTACAATATAATAGGATGTGGTTCCACTGTAGTCAAGAAATTCACTGGTAACCAGCTAGCTTCTAACCCTGCAAAGAGTTAAACATGTATTATTAAATTACTCATATACTTACTTGCAGTGTAGTAGCTGAGCTGGTCTGAAGGTATTAGAGAGACAGGATGAGTGAGATCATAGATTTTATTGGACCAACTTCTGTTGGTGAGAGAGACAAGGTGGACCAGATTCTTTAGAATAAGTAGCTAACACATTACATGAGCTTGTTCAAGGTGAAGTGGCATGTTAACACCCCTGTTACTGTAGGATGAAGAGGAGTTAGTGGGTTAAAGGTTTTTGTAATAAGATGCAAATGTAGCATCTTTTATTAAGACCATGATTTTTAGTATCTAGCAAAATTATGAATTTAAATTCCCAGGCTTGTCTTTCCCAGCCACGTTCAACTACTTATGCTAAACAATCTGCTCCACCTTGTACTTAGTTGTGACCCTCTGAGTTCATTTCCTAGAACTGAAGAAGAGCTCTTTGCAAGCTGGAAAGCTTACTGATAGATACTAATCTAATCCACTTTGTCTCTCACAGGCTCACAGTTATGCATGTGCTTAAACCTTTGAAAGACTAGCACCATTGTGAAACCCTGCACATGCGGTATTGATACTTATGGTCCAATCCTTAAAGCATTTACTGTCAGATGTAGAGCAGACCTTACTGCCTACTGTAAGCAGGCAAACTGCCTTCAACTGAACTCAATGGTACCAAGAACATCCCTCCACAGTACGTATTTGGCACATCAAGCTCTTTGAGATTCTATTTTACTGGCTGTGGCAATTGCTGTTGTACCAGCAGACTCCATCACCACACAGCAGCATGCAATGTGAACAGAATATTCTTTGCTATCCTGCACTGTGGCTACAAGGTTTGTAAACATACAAAGTTCTTTCTGATCCACCACAAACAAATTAGGTGTGAATTCTCATAAACTTATTCTGTGTTCAGTAAAAGTAGCAAGAGCATTTGTTAAAAAAAGTTTGAAGGGGGCAGCTGTGTTAGCCTAGTTCAGAAAAACAAGCAAGGAGTCCAGTGGCACTTAAAGACTAACAAATTTATTTATTTCTCCCATGAAAGCTTATGCGATAAATGTGTTAGTCTTTAAAAGTGCCACAGGACTCCTTGTTTGTTTTGTTAAAAAAAGTCTTCCATTTTGTAAGTTCCCTATCTTCAAAGCATTTGACAACGTGGAATTTTCACCCACAAAAATCTCATGCAATAAATAAATTTGTTAGTTTTTAAAAGTGCCGCAAGACTCCTTTTTTGTTTTGCTGAACTAGAACAACACGGCTGCCCCTTTGGAACTTGTGAAGCGAGCTTGGTATTATGCATTAGAAGTTTCCTAAAGGAAATTATGACTGGAGGGTCAAGAGGTCATCAGTATACAAACCACTGACCATAATACATTTCCAACAAAACACAGGTCTACGACTGCTTAGCCAAAATGATCAATAGAAATGAATAACAGATCGGTACAAGACAGAGTTGAGTAATGTTCTGGGCCCATTGGGATTTGTAGTGTTAAGATGATGGGATAGAGACTCTTAGTAGCTCCTTACTTCATTACCAGCTTGACCCAGCTCCTTATAACTTCACTCCCAATGGATCAGGCCTTAGGAAAGGTGTTGTTCACCCTTTTTGTCTGGCCTTATGTTGTTTGCCTAAAGAAAAAAAGTGTGTTTATGTTGGTACTTTCAGGGCCAGATTAATGCAGGGGCATTAGGTGCTGCAGTCCTGAGCTAAAGGGGGACTCCAGGCCCCCACTGTCACACAAAAATCTGGGCCCACTCAGGCCAGCACAGTACTGGCTAGGCCTGGCCAGCACTGGGAGTGGCCCGGCTGATACTAGAGGGGCCGAGGTCCTGGGCCAGAGGCCACCGTCTGCAGTGCTCCCTCCCTACCCTGGGCTAGCTGGTCTGCCCCAGGGGGTGGAAGAGACTGGCACATGGCAGCTGCGCTCCAAGGGTAGGCCCAACTAGCATGCTGTGCAGCCTCCAATGGTGGTACTCCAGGGCCAGGAGTGCTGTTGGTTTGCCACACTGGAGCCTCCATGGCTCAAGTTGGCCTGGCTGGAGTGGGCAACCCCAGGCACCTGGGTGCCTGAATCCAGCCCTCTACAGTTTCAGCAACATACCATCTTTCATCCAAGGAACTCTGCCTTTATTATTACATGCTCTGGAAACACAATTCTTCCAGTGTTTTTTGGGAACAGGGCTCAGTGTCGCATGATTTCAAAGATGCATCAATTGTCCACCGGTATAAAATTAAGGGCCACAGAGATAGTTACAAAAGTTACCATGAGATTTTCCTCCTTGCTGGGAGGATGTTGATTCCAGCAATGCTCAAACAACTCAGAAACAATGTATCTCCAGAAATAGAGTGGATTCAGAGGTGGCTGAGGAAACAGACATGATAGGCACAGACAGAAGGATTCAGAAGAAATGCCTGGAGCAAAACCAAGATCTATACGTGGTTTTACAGACGTGATGATGGCCAGGGTGCAGGACTGTGAGAAATCCTGTACCCCTTTCCAGTTTCAAATGACACAAAACAAGGCTGCATGTTACAACCAACACTCTTCTCTATCATTTTCTCCACAATGCTCTTGGATGTCTTTCATGATATGAACCATGGGATCTATATCCAGTCTCATACACACAAAGGACAGTTCAATCTTAGACATCTGTATCCCCCCACTAACACAGTGAAACTAGTAATCAGGACCTGCTGTTTACAGACAGTTGTGAACTGGTAGCTCACTCATTAGAGAACATCCAATTTATCATCACTTGCTTTGCACAAGTAGCTTTGGATTCACTATCAGCTTGAAAAAAACAAGTCATACACAAGACATCTTCAATCAAGGACTGTGCAGTGCCTAGTGTTGCTATTGAAGGCACCTGTCTTAAAGCACTCAACCAATTCTGTTATCTTAGGAACCAATGTTGATGCTGAGGCCATTCATCACACTGCCAAAGCAAGTTCCTCCTTTGGGAGATCTGGTCATCATCTGGGGAACAAGAGAGGGGTCAGACTGCTCACAAAGATCAAGATGTATCAAGCAGTGGCGCTACCCACATTGCTGCATGGATGTGAGTTATCAAGCAACTCAATAGCGCTCCCTGAGATCTATTTGTAACATTTAATGGCAGGACAGAACCACCAATATAAAGACCCTTGAAAAGTGCCAAGTTTCAAATGGTGCTGAGAGCTCAGATTTGGTGGGCTGATAGTTACAGACAATTTAAAAAATGGACAAAGATCACAAGGAAGACCATATCTGAGATACAGGACACCCTGAAACAAAATCTTAAGGCCTGTAACATTGATATCAATAACTGGGTAGATTTGGCCCTGGACAGGGACAGCTGGAAGCAGTACTATCATTTTTCTATCAAAAACATAGAAATCAAACAATCAAATACAAGGGAGGAAAAGACAAAGGAGAAAGGCCAGATCAATTACTCCATCAACTGCAGTTGTACCTGCAGCATCTGAGGTCCCATGTGCAGATCAAGGATTCACCTTATTTTGCACAAATGTACATGAATTTGTGACTCTTAGTCACAAAGTATTGCCGATACAAGTCATGGATCAACATTGACAGGAGACTCCATGTTATCCCAATTTTACAGAAGAGCAGACAGCAGTACTGTAATAAAGGGAGAGAAGTTATGGCCCTGAAGTCAATGAGACTCCATATAAGTTCAAAGATCCACTTACATTGAGCTCCTGGAAAGCTCAAATGACTTACTTAAGTTCTCACTGTGACAGATACTATGGATTCATAGAAACTTGGATTTATTTTGATGGAAAAATGAGACTCACTTTTCCCTCTTACCTTGGGCTGTGCTGTTACCAACTAGGTGCAAAGGGGTTAATTGCTTTTTCAAAACAGGACAAATAAAGGAGTGATTGCAGGGATGTCACCTACTACAAGCATGAAGGAACTATCCAGAACTGTGAGCCTGAGAACTGAGCTATAGGATCATGAAGTACTCAAAGACCATCATAACAACTTTTATAAATAGCACATCTATCTGTTTAAGCCAGTGTTTCCCAACTGGTGTGCCATGGCACACAGGTGTGCTGTCAGGTCTGAGCAGACGTGCTATGAATTTTTTGAAAAACTTCTGAGAGTTCTAGATTGACTCATGAATATTCATGAATTTATTTGGAAGCTATAGGGTGGTGTGCCTCAAAATAATTAAAAGTATCAAGGTGTGCCACAGCCAAGAAAAAGTTGGGAACCACTGGTATAGGTTAACATTTCTATTTTGGTTACGGGGGTGGGGAGGGGGGGAGTTATTGCTATTTCTCAAAGAAACTGAAATCACTGGGGGTTAATTAATGCAAATGCCAAGGCAGGTAAACAAGCCTGTAGAAACCTCACCCTCTTTGGGAAACAGCATAGACTAGTTTTTCCTTCATGGAAAATACTGGTAAACGAAGAACTGAAAATTGTATAAAGTGACCAGACTTATATAGAAGGAGATTTCATTCTTACTCAGACCAAGACTTGACATGGGACTGCAACAAAAAGGGACAAACCCTTTAGAAACTGTTTGAAGTACTTCATTCTTATCACTGTCTCTTTGTAGAAAATGGATGATTGTATAGTTAGTTAAGACCTGTATATAAGCTACTTATTGTTTATAAGGTATCTTTTCTCCACACTGCTTTTGTTTTGAATAAATAATACTTTGCTTTATGATGATTGGCTGACAAATATTTAACCCTGTCATTGCTCCTGAGAACAGGAGGGCAAGTGCTGTAAAGTCAGACTTGCTACGGTGATCATAGTAAATTGCAGAAAAAAACATCCTAAATTTACAGCCTGGACGGAAAATCTGTCCTGAGAAAGGTGACAAATCAAGGCCTGACATCTAAGTGAGGTGACCTCAAAGAGGCCAAAAAAGGGTCAGAGGAGCAACTAAGTTCAGACACTGTGACATCTGGCATGTAGCAGCACTTTGAACAGAATTTCCTGACTAAGGGTATGTCTATACATTTGCTGCCATCAGTTTGCCCTTCTGGGAGTGGATTGCAGCGAGTATGAACTCGCCACGCTGCTCCTGGAAGCTGACCACCGTTAAGTCCTGGGGGTCAGCAGGCATAGGGGAAAGCTGACTGCAAGCAATTTGTGGTTGGCTTTCCCCTGATGTGTACTGGCAGCTTAAAAAGTTGCCGCCAGTTATGCAAGGAATTTTACGTTTCTTGTGTAACCAGCAGTTGAAAGCTGCCAATAAAGCCCCAAGTGTAGACAAGAGCTCAGTCCCTTCATTCTCTAACCACAAGTGCTGTTTCTAGACTACTGGTATATAAAATAATTGTTGAGGTGGGGAAAAAACTTCATCACTTCTTTTTTTTCTTTTTTGTCTGGGAATAAGTTCTTGAATGTCTGCAATATCAGACTAAATGCAGACACAAATAAAATACCTCATACTTCCTACAATGCACTCAATAACCAGAGAACATTATGAACAAAATCCATCATAATCTAGACAGCAAGGAGCTGGTGAATTAATGAAGACACATATGGGGAAGAAAGGATCTGACAAGAGGAGCATAATTAATTTACAATGACAAATATGGAGTGTTAGACCAAACAAAAGAATCTGATTTAAACAACAAACAAGAGACACCTGCAAAACTATTATTCATTTAAAGTCAAGGAGACATTTGAGCATTGCAAAACAAAGGAAAAACAATTTCAAGGCAGCTGCTGTTTCACATTAATTAAGGAACACTCAGCACATTACTAACAGATCTTTTGGTAAATACGCAAGACCAATGGTTCCCAGCTTGTGGTCTGTGGGGGTCCTGCAGGTGGTCTGTGGGAGGAAAAGAGAGACTGTAATAATAGTATAATCCTTTGCATCTCTTACGTATCACATTCAATGTTACATTATTCACAATGTAATTTGCTTCACAAACATCCTTCCATAATACATTCTCTGGATTTACATAGTGGTGTGTTTGTGTAATTGTTTCTCTGATGTCACTGTGAACTGATACTCTTTCCACCCTTAGCGGTTAGAACATGGTCTTTAAAAGCTTTTGATGAGGACGTAGTGGTCTGCATGAAGGAAAAGGCTGGGAATCACTGTGCTAGGCTTTAGTCTCAAAATTACAGTTGCCCATGTGCTAACTGGCAGAGCATTTAAATGATTGTTGGATAACAATCATTATATGTGTGCTGAAAATTGGTCAACACAGGCAAAAAACTCTACACCTGCTATTAGCATGATCAACACGCAGCAAGTTACTCAGTTCTTAAAACAACACCATTCAACCAATCATTCTTGTGAGCATAATTTTGGAAGGCTGCTGAAATGGCCATCTGTTCTTTTATATGTTATTATGCATATTGTAACAGTACCTACTGGGCCACTGTAAAGTAGCAGTTTACAATTGCCAAATAGCATCTGTTTGCTGTCCTTTAAAAAATAATCATGAATGCATATTTGGGCTAGAACTCAGTAAAAAATCCCGAAACCAGTTATTTGTCTGGTTTCAAATCAGAGTTTAGCCCTTTTTTAATTTCCGCAAAAGATAAAATAAGCAATAACAGGTTTTCATACTTCTGCAAAATGGAATTTAGCAGATGATTAGTTCATAACATGGACTAATTGCTTTTTGTAAACCCCAGCTGCTGCACAATTATTTCTATGAGGATTTTTACTGCACACTTATTAACAATTCTTAATATGTAAAACCCATGTGCTGTGCCTTGATGTTGCTGCCAGTCCCAACCACGGACAAAGTGGGGAGAGATGAGCACAAGACCAATCAATTAACCTAATAAAAACACTTTGCTGGTTATAGAAACTTTATTTACTTTTCTTTATTCTAGTAAAATCCAACACTGCCAATCCCTTGTATTATATGAAAGCTCCTTGGACAAGTCAGTCTCTGGAAGTGAGGATACTGAAAAGTTTGATCCTGTCAGTAAAAAACACTCCAGAGTTGGCTACTGTAGTGTAAGAACAATGTTTCAAGCATCAAAGACTTTGCAGACCATGAGGGAGATGGGCATCTATAGACTTGAAGTCTGGGGCGTCAGCGAAAGAAGATAAATGTGTGTTAAGTGATTCAAGCAAGGAAAGAAATATCTAACTTACTCAGGTCATAGTTACAAACATTCAGAAGTAGTAGCTCTCATTATGAAAGATTCTGTGGAAAAATCCTCATCAGATGGGAACGGTCAGACTCCAAACCAAATTCCTAAAGACGTCAGTCTTATGATACTGTGCTCCAACAAAGGAACATAGAAATGACAACAGATTAGTTTTACAGCTGCCTTCAAAATGTGCCTGAAAGGAAAATGAAACATTTATTTCTTGTGATCAGTGACTTTAATGCTCCTAACATAGGATTTGACTACCACGGAGTGTAAAGAGCAATGAGGAAGCTTGGGGCGGAGAATACTAATGAAAATGGAAAGAGATGCACAACAATGTGTGTGTTAGGCAGTCTAGTTCTTGGAAGTACCATGTTCCCTCATAAAGAGGCACACAAAGAAACCTGGAATTCATTAGGCGGCAAAACAACAACAACAGAGCCATGTTCCAAAGGGGCAGCTGTGTTAGTCTAGTAAAGCAAAAAAGCAAGGAGTCTTGTGACACTTAAAGACTAACAGATTTATTTATCGCATAAGCTTTTGTGGGAGAATATCCCACGTCGTCAGACGCTTTGAAGAGGGAGAACTTACAGAATTGGATGAAAATAAATGCAGGGGAGTGTAAGACATGGGATCAGGTCACACTGCAATAGCAAATCAGAGCATTTGTAAGGATTCAAATTTTAGGAGACAGCATACAGAGGGAGGGTGAAGTCAAATTACCTGTTATAATGTGAAAAGAATCCATAGTCATGATTCAGCCCTGCTTTCACACAATTTAATTTGCATATTAATTCGATTTCAGCTGTTTCTCTTTGAAGTCTTGACGTCCCATTGTTTTTCCAGAAAAGTCTGAATCCTTACAAATGCTCTGATTTGCTGTTGCAGTGTGACCTGATTCCCTGTCTTACACTCCCCTGCATTTATTTTCATCCAGTCTGTAAGTTCTCCCTCTTCAAAGCTGACAAAGTGGGATATTCTCCCACGAAAGCTCATGCGATAAACAACATCAGACTGACTGCATATGTATTAGTTTAAGGCTCAGGTCATCCGTTGACATACATAAGAACATATTGAGCAACAGGTATCAGCCATGACCACAACCTTTGTCTTGCTAAACTGAAATTAAAATTGAGGAAGATCAACTTTAAACAGAAAACAGTAGAGAAAATAGTGTACAACTGAAACAAAAGAGCACTGTGAGAAATTCCAGTTTTCAAGTAAGGAACAGATCCGAGGTACTGTCAGAAGCAAAGGAAGGTGAGAGATGGCTTGGTCCTGAAGAAAAATGGGTAGTGGTCAAAGATGATGCATTTCAAGCTGTAGCAATCATAGTTGGTTATCAACATAAACAAGGCAGCAAGTGGATGAGCCAAGAAATATAGCACCTCACTGAGGAAAGAAAAGGATGGATAGGAAAACTTGAAAACCAAGAACAACAAGCTACTGGGAAATGCAAAGGAGGATTATTAGAAAGCAGAAAAGCAGTGAAAAGCAACGTAAGGAAAGACAAACGGAGATAACCTGAAAGTCTACCAGCTGCATCTATGATAGGAAACTATACAGTTGTTTACCAAGTGACTAGAACAGTGTGTGGAAATCTCAAAATGACATCCGTCAATAAAAAGCAAAGATGGAGAAATGCTTAGAATGGAAGTAAACCAGAAAAACAGACAGGCAGAGCAGTTCAGAAAAGTTCTCAATAGGCCCAAGCCCTCCTCAGCATCAGATTTTGATTAAAAGTGAACCTCATCCACTTGATATTTACAATGGTGCTAGAAGTTTGGGCTGAAATCAAAAAGCTGAAGAATAAAAAGCAGAGGTAGATAATCAAATTACAGCCAAAATGCTTAATACCGCAATCCTAATTAAATTGACAGAGCTGTTCAATGAAATCTGGGAAACAGAGACCCATCCTCCAAAGCGGAGATGTGGAATTGTTGTTGGGATGACCTTACTGACTGTAGAGGAGGTAGGTTAATCTCTGTTACAGATAAAGTTTCTGCAATACGATACTACACAGAATGAAAGATGTAGTGGGTACAAAGTTTGGACAAGTCCGGTTCACCAGAACCTGTGCAGATCAGGTAGTTACATCCTCAGAGAAGACTGAACAGAACGGCAAGTCCCCTCTTCATCAATTTTCAACGGCTTGAGAGAATGAGGGACACTACAGTACAAATAAGTGATGGCTATATAACCAAAAACCTGCTGATGGCTACACCTGTCTATATCAGTGTTTCCCAAACAGTGTGCCGTGGCACACGGGTGTGCTGTCAGCTCTGAGCAAGCATGCCACAAAATTTTTTAGAAAACTACTCTAAGAGTTCTGGATTGGCTTACTGGCTCATGAATATTCATGAATTCATTTAGAAACTGTATGGGGGTGTGCCTCAACTTAATTAAAGGTAGCAAGGTGTGCCACAGCAGAGAAAATGTTGGTAACCACTGGTCTATACGACTCCAGCTTTCATCCAGGTCATATCCCACAATCTGTTGTTTACAGCCAAGCTCTAAGATATAACTGCATTTGCTCCGGTTGCTCAAAGACAAAGACAAATGACTTTGGGATTGCCATCAGGCGTTCTTAAAACTACAGTACCCCTCAGGAAAGTGAAGAAATACGTTGACAGAGTGAGATGGGTACCCAGAAGTCACCTATTGCAGGACAGGCCCATCTAGGAAAACAATAGATCATCATTGGTCATCATCTATAGTTCCCAAGTAGTAAAACCTCTCCAGTGCATCAGAGATGTACAGACTATCCTGGAAGATGATCCATCACTCTCTCAAACCTTGGAAAGCAGGCCAGTCCTTGCTTACAGACAGCCCCCCAACCTTAAGTAAATACTCACCGGCAACTACACATCATATGACAGAATCACCAAGCCACATACAAACCCCACTGCCATCTCTGCCCACATATCTACTCATGTGACACCACTGTAGAACCTAACCAAATCAGCCACTCCATCAAGAACTCATTCACCTGCACTTCTCCCAATGGGATACATGCCATCATGTGCCAACAATGCCCTTCTGTCAGATACATTGGCCAAATTGGACTGTCTCTATGCAGAAGAATAAATAGATACAAAACAGACATCAAGAATGGTTACATTCAAAAACTAGTAGGAGAGCACTTCAGTATCCCTGGACATTCTGTAACAGACATTAAAGTCACAGTACTTTAGCCAAAAAAACCAACAAAAACAAAACAAAACAAAAAAACCACAAAACCAGCAGACTTCAGTGTGAAACTGCAGAGCTGGAATTCATATGCAAACTTGACATCATCAGATTGGGTCTGAATTGGGACTTAAAAAGGCTAACTCACTACAAAAGTTCCAG
The DNA here is from genome assembly GCA_007922195.1 of Podocnemis expansa. Lineage (NCBI taxonomy): Eukaryota > Metazoa > Chordata > Testudines > Podocnemididae > Podocnemis > Podocnemis expansa. The sequence goes on along the minus strand of ML681981.1, from coordinate 45,662,817 downwards.
GGGATAACCATGTTAGTCCAGTTCAACAGAACAAACAAAGAGTCTTGCAGCACTTTAAAAGACTAACAAATTTATTACTACAAAATGTAATTTCCCCACTTTTAACATTCTGACCTTTTCATCTATTGTTGTTAAAGGCCCACATCCACACTGTTTGAATTAAAACAACTTGTTTGGTTTACTGAAATAGACTAGCAGACTACCCCTCTGGAACTGTTTGAATTGACCTTGTGACTCACCCTTCTCTGTATGTGTATATACCTAGCATACTGCAGTTTCCATTTCATGCACCTGAGGAACTGGAATTATGGTCATGAAAGTTTATGTGAAAAATAAATTTGTTAGTCTTTAAAAGTGCCACAGGACTCCTTATATGTTAAGTCATTAACATAATCTGAAATCATGACAGAATTGTCTTTCCCAGATACATTTGGGGAGTGGCTAAACGAGTTTCCTCCAAAACAAAGGGCAAGTTGATGTCTAGTCAGGTATCAACATTACCTACTAAGTGGTCATTCTTTGGCAAAGAAGGGGCAAAAGCAAAAATCTGCATTTTAGCAAAGAAACAGCATGGCATTTCTTTTCTTTACCAGATTGCCTGTTATTTTGCTGCCAGCTGGAAATGGTTCCCCAAAGAGAGACAGGACAATAAAAAGGAGCAGACATGTTAAGAATGCCCCTCAGTTTTTGCAGCTGAGAAGCAGCCTTTTGAGTCCAGGAGAAGGGCCCTGACCTGACAATTCGGTCAGTAATCTGACTGAGCACATGGTGAGAAAGTTTACTTTGCAGTTAAGATTGTTTCTTAAGTAAATGCTAGTAAACATTTTTCTTGTATCTATCTTGTAACCATTTCTGATCTGTTTCATTACTTGTATTAAAAAAAATTGTTAGTTAATAAATTTGGTTTTATTATTTTATCTAATCCAGTATGTTTAAATTGGAGTGTTTCATTAACTACTTATTTAAGGTAACGATGGTATATTAGTCCCTTAAAGGAATAATCATGCACTTAATATCTTTGAACTGTCTAGGACAGGGGTCTCAAACTCAGATGACCATGAGGGCTGCATGAGGACTAGTATGTTAGCCCAAGTGCCGCAACATTGAAATCTTTTCATGAAACAATATGAACTGAAGTCAAAATGAAAAAATGAAGAGCAACAGATATATGCCAAGAGTAAGTAAGAAAGAATTACTTCCATTCAAGATGGGGGTATCATCAGGAAGACAAAGAGTAAGTAAACACACTTTAAATTTTGCATTATCAATTATTTGAGAAATTTTAAGCGTTGTTGCGTGCCGCAGGAAATAAATTTAGGGGCCGCATGCATCCTGCAAATTAGAGACCTACAGTCCAGGAGAGGCATGAGCAGCACAGAATGGTGGGTTACTTACCAGTAACCCTCCTTCTTCGAGATGGGCTGCTCAGATTCATTCTGAAATAGGCATCTCCGTGCCGGAACACTGGATTGGTCAGAACTTTTTGCCCTAGCCTGTCAGAAGAGGGCAGGCGGTCACTGTCCCCTGCAGCACCCCGTGGCTATATTTATGGCCGCCGCCCAGCCCCTCCTCAGTTCCTAAGAGTTGCCAACTCCAACAGCGGGGACAGGGGGAGGGCTCTGAATGAATCCGAGCAGCCCATCTCAAAGAAGGATGGTTACTGGTAAGTAACCCACTGTTCTTCTTCGAGCACTGATTGGATACATTCAGAAATAGGTGACTGCTAGCCATGCTGATGGACGGCAGATGGAGTTGGCTCTTCCGCCTTCAGCACAGCATAACTCCAATCTGGGTAATTGTCCAGCGAGCAGGTCCTCAAGGGTCTAAGAAATTGACCTAAGGACCTTCATCCCAGAAAGGGTAGCCTGGAGATATAGGACATAACCCAGTGGAGAGAAGTAGGCCCGGGTTGCCCAAGCACCGACTGGTGTGCATGGGCATGATGGCCCAAGTCACTTTATGTGTAAGAGGTACCAACGCATCGTGGCTATGGCCGAGGAATGCATCTCTAATCGCTCTCCTTGAGGGAGTATTGGCAGACAACACATGAAGGCCAGAAGATTTAGTGTTCTGGCAGCAACACGTGTTAGCATAATTCCTGTAGGGAAGTTCCCAAGGCCCGAAACTTGCCAGGCTGGCAGTGGTGGTGATCAGCACTGCAGAAGACCAGAGGAGGAGAATTAGACTGTCTTTCCCTCAGTCCGGTATTGTAAGACACATGCAGGTCATGGGGCTAGGCTGAGAACTTGAGAGGGCTGTGGGCCCCTGGGCCCTGCGGAAGTGACACCCCCGCAAGAGAACACTGGGTACATGAATTCGGCGCACTTGGTATCTTGCAGGAGAGGTGGGTTACCAGGAGCGGGAGGGAGGACTCTAGAGAAGTTACTTGGATCTAGTTCAAAGAAACGGTCAGGACATCAACAGCAATAGCTGACGACCTCATAGGGCACACTCATAAGTGAGGCAGCGGGACTGGCATAGAGAGACCAGATGCCTGGCCTATCCTATGGTCCTAGATAAGAGAAACACAGGTGGGATGTGCCAAGGGCCTGAAAGGTCCCAGGCCTCCGTGGGCTTACCGATGGCATCACGACAGACCCCTTGGGTGGGATGTCAGAGTCCATATCCTTGCATGAGACAAGGAAATGGCATTACTGCTACCTACGCCCTTCCCTTTCTTCTTCTTGTAAATTCAGCAGCTGGAAGGCAGCCGCAGGAATGCTAAGGCAAGTGGCTGGACATGGTAAGGCTACGGCTTGGTGATGGGCTCGTGAGCACGATAGGCCTAGCTGCTGGTACCCGTGGCCTATGGAACCACTCACTTTGACCTACCTGGCCTTGCACCATCAGGGATGACCATCCCTGAATGGGACTGAGCTTAGCTAATGCTGCAGAGGGGTGCACATCAGGATTGATACCCCCTTCAGGAAGGGCCTCGGGGAAGAGTTGGGATGTACGGGGGAGGAGATAAGCTCCTCCAGAAGGGGTGGAGTGAGGGTATGCCACCCTGATGGGGTACATCCGTCTGTCTCCTCTTTAAGACACTTACGGTATATCTGAAGTGTCTTCTATGAGTACATTAATGATGGTATTAGATCTTACTGCGAAAGTGAACTCTATCAAGGGCCAGCCAGATCTCGAATTTCAGTTGTTGAGAGGAAGTTATGGGTGGATGTAGAGTGGGCTTTGTCGAGTGCGAAACCCTGTCACAAATGCTTAGAACAGGAATATGTTATTCTAAGATGTACCTGCTAAGACTAGGAGAGCCTTGGGTCATAATGGGAAGGAAGAAACTGTACCCCTGAGACTCCTGAGTGAGAGTCTCTGGTAGCTAGGCCGGGATAATCATGGTGCTATGGCCATTCCCCAGGGGGTGAGCTACATGAGAGACACTGCTGGACGAAACCCTGGGAGGTGAAAATTGGAGTATCCATCTGGGTGGGTGGTTTCCGAACCATCGGGAGGGGTGAGTGGTGACTATGAATGTAGTGAGGGGCAGAAGGGTGAGTTTCCCTGCCTTCGATCAAATTGTGAAGGGAGAGATCCAGATGGTTGCATCACTATTATCAGATAATCCCCTCTGGATCTCTGAGAACTGAGGGTTTCCCAGCTGGGATAGAACAGAACGGCCACCTTAGGGATAGAGAGAGAAAAGTGGCCCAGGTCCTCTCTGTGAGGGGCAAGATCCCATGTATGGGGCTCTGGAATGAGGGCATGTCCCGGGCAGTGGTGATTGACCGCCCAGGTTGGGAGATTCCCAGGGTGAAAGGTTCATTGTTCACGTGGTTACCCCCCATCTATATTTTTTGAAAAGATGGTAGAACAACAGGGTGGAGACCCTGTTTTTATGACCTCTCTGAAGAGCTTTTACCTAAGGTGAGAACCAGCCAGAAATAGTGAGTACTGGAGAGTTCATATCTTACAAGGACCATGAGCGAGTTGGCCAACACTTACATCTAATGGCTGGGTCCTGATGTTTGCATCTGGTACTTGGCAGGCGGGAATGAATTACCTGCTCCATGGGGTCAGGGAGTGTTTGGGTGCTTTGAGTTGGAAGCATATGCTCACAACTCTAATGAGGGTCAATCAGGTGGGAGCAATGATTAAACACCAGTTAGTCTTGATGATGGTAAGGGAAGGATGGACAAGGCAGCAAACTCATTCATACTGTAGGTAGGGGGGCAGGACCTGATAGAGGGTCCTCTGACTGTAAGCGTGGGGAAGCAGAATGATAGGGCCTTGTCTACAGGGAAGTGTACGGGAGCGTAGCTTCCAGTATGAAAATGACCCCATGAGGGGAGGCTCCACTTGGTTCGGGTGGGCGATACACTCTCTAATGTTGGGAGTGTGTTCCATGAACGCTGTGTGTGTCCCACCAGGGTAATAGAGTTGCTGCCCAAGAAAGCAGAAAGGCGAAAGGGGGGCTTTTCCCCTTGGCAGTGTGTCATATACAGAAGCGTGATAGCCTCTTGAGGGCCAGGACTGCTGGCTATTGGGTGGCTGCATGGGTTCAGACGGCAGGCTTCCATTCTGCCCCCCATGGTAGGGAGGAGGTTTGGGTAGTGAGAGGGTCAAGTCTTCCCAAGGCATTAGGGTCAGATGAAGGGGTGTAAGTATGGGTTATGCCCTAGTCCTACACGAAGGGGAGGAGGCTGCCTCGCCTGTGAAACGCCCATTCTCACCAGGAAAGAGAGAAGGAGAAGGGCGATCTGTCATTTCTGAGAGGGAGAGTCCAACAACAGTGGGCACTCTGCCGCGGTTTGGAAAAGGTGATTGATGACAATATTGGTGATTATAACCAATACTGCTGACTAAAGGGTCAAGAGCTCTCTTGGAGTTGCCCAGGAGAGGGGACTTGCCAAGAGGGTCCCCCCAAGTGGGATTCAAACTGAAGTTGTGGTGGTGAGGACCGAGTCCTCACCAGTAACTGTTGGCGGGGGGGGGGAGGGGGGCAGCAGCTTACTATCAGGCTGTGTGGGGCTGAAGGGCTTGGAAGAGGCCCCACCTGGAGGAGGCTGAAATATTTCAATTCTCCCCTGGGGTTACAGGCAGTACCCAGAACAGCCGAGGTCTCCTCTGGGAAGAGGGCGTTGCCTCCAAAAGGCAGGTCGAGGGCCACCTGCTGTGAGGCCAGGGGCACTCTGGCTTCCCGTAGCCAGGCTGTGCAGCGCAGGGTTATGGCTGAGGCCCTGGTACGGGTCACCATATCCACTGCGTCCCAGGCTGAAAGGAGGAGGTCCTGGGAAGCTATTTTACCATCCTCCAGGAAGGCATCATACTCTTCCCTTGCCTCTAGTGGGAGTAGATGTCTAAATTTGTGAATTGACTCCCACACATCCAACACGTATCTACTAGTCAGGGCCTGACTGTTTGCGATCCGCAACTGGGAGGCTGAGGAGGAGTACTCTTTGTGGCCCAATAACACGAGCTCCCTGGTGTCCCTTGATGTTGGGAGGGGATCGCGGGGGACCTGTCCCGGCCCTAAGGCCGCCTCCACCACTGCACTAGGTGGGACTGGGTGGTGGGTAAGTGAGGGGAACTCCAGCCCTGGGACTCTGTACTCAACTCCCACCACATCTGGAACCAGGGAGATGGAACTCGGGGTTTGCCAGCGGGAGGAGGCCAAGTCCCAAACGCGAGGATGGAGGGGAACCGCAACTCCACCGATGAGAACACTGGCCCGAATAAGGTATTGGAGGGTGTTTCAGAGGATTGAACCTCCATGCCCATGTGGGCAGAGACACGGCACAGAAGATCATATTGCGCTGATAAGTCACCCATATAAGAGCACAGCACTGGGTTCAGTGCTTGCACCGGTCAGGAGTGGGCCAGTGCCAGTGAAGTTAGAAGGGCCTCTTGGGGGGACCATTCCTGGGGGAGGTACCAAAAGGGATATGGCGCCAAGAGCTGGCGCCGAGTCCTTGAAGCTCCTTCCCCCAAGCTTGAACAGGGGGAAACCTCTCAGGACTCTTGGGGCGGCACCAGGGATGGCAGAGTGATATGGGGCCACGGGGCCAGCTCCACAGTACTGGGACTCACAGTGGGCTCTGGTGTTCAGGGGCCCAGGGCCAGTGATGGGGAAGGCAAATGGTACTGTATGCGTGGCACCCAGGCCTTTGAAAGGAAGGTCAGCTTCCCCCTTCTAGGCAGCGCCAGAGAAGGCGGTGTGGGCAACAGGAGGAGCGCCTTCACTGCCTCCAGGGTCGTAGGGATCGGAAATGAGGCCGACTGGTCCTGGGGGGAGCCCTGTGTCAAAGAGGCGGGGCTATATCGGCACTGCAGTACTGAGGCCGGTACCAAGCTAGTCCTGCGTCGCCTTTAGGCATGGTGCCAGGCGGTGGACTCCTGCACTGAAGTGGCACGCGGTACCGCAGGAGACCCTGAAGCCTCTGGGGAGGAGTGCTGGGCCTGCTCGGAGGCTAGGGCATGGCCCCTTTGCTCCTCAGTTTAAAGGACAGGCAGATGGAGCATGTGGTGACCATGTGGCTTTTGCCCAAGCACTGGAGGCACTTCTCGTGGGGATCGTCCCACGGAAAGGCCTTACCACACTGAGCACAGGGCTTAAACCCCAGCATGGCGGACAGCGTCAGAGCACAGTGTTCCGGCCTGGAAAGGGAGACCTTCTTTGGCGGGACTAAGTCCATGAATAGGTTCTCCACAAATAGTCAGGTGAGAGGCTCATACAGCAACTAAGGACAGGCTGCTTGCGAAGCAAGGAACGGGCAGTTCCACAACTGACACTAAGGCAGAAGAAATGAAGGAGGGGCCAGGTGGCAGCCACATATATAGCCATGGGGTGGTGCAGGGGGTGGTGGCCACCTGCCTTCTTCTGATGGGCTAGGGCAAAAAGTTCCGACCAGTCCTGTGCTCCGGCCTGGAGACACCTATTTCTGAAGGTATCCAAGGAGCGCTCAAAGAAGAACATGCATATAATCTGTGATGAAATCCAGAACTGGGGATGTGTTGGGATCACCCTGAAGTATAAGCAAAGCTGGTGAGACAGGCTGTAGCTGGTCAGCTGTGGCTTGCATGCTGGAAAACTGAACAGCCCATGCGGGAACTCCAACAGCAGCAAAGCAGTGAGGCATCCAGGATTGCAGGGCAGGGCTGACACAGTCTCCACTAGTCTGGATTATCTCAAGGTGTGTTACAGAATCATATGATATGCCATGCTTTAAATTTCACTAACATTCAGTAGCCACTGTGCATTTCCAGCACACACACAAGAATAACTGTGAGGTGGCCTGTAAACACATTTTGAATGTTAATAGAAAACTCCACTAAACTTTATCCAAGCCTATAAGCAGACCTGCTCAAAGAAAGAAATTCAGAACTAATAGTGAAATTGCATCCTTACTCTCTAACTTGGCAATAAGATACATACTGGCAGATTGCAGACCACACAGAGCCCCACTGATTTCAAGCAGGATCAGGTGCAGTGACCCATCTCTGCACTTTTCATTCAGGGACCATGGTTCTATGGATTTTTTGCTCACGTATTGCAGAAGAGATTTCAAATAAAGAAGTCATCTTGTTTGTACTGAAGTACTTCTGAACTCTGTGTCAGAACTACTACCAAGATAAAGAATAAGACAACACAAAAACCCACTAATGTCCACATTTCATTACATGTATTGAGGAGCAGGGGCCGTTGCTGGTGCTGGGCTTCGCGGCGCTCGAGTCCCAGGTCTGCCGCCTGCAGTAGTGGTATGCTCACAAGGCTCGAGCCCCAAGTCGTGGCATACTGAGCCAGTGGTGCTTCTGTGGAGGAGGAGGGTTTCAAAGACTCAGAGCCTTCAAAAACACATGCACATGCTTAACTTTACTGTTGTGAGTAGTTCTACTGTCCCAAGAGACAATATGCTGGCAAAGCATAGCAGAGGCAAAGCCTGATCGAGTGGGGAAAAGTAGAAGACAGAGACCATGTACAAGAGACCACACTAGTTAATTGGGGCTCAGAATAGCATCTGAGCCTTTCTGGGTTTCTGTAAGGTCTTTATTTTCAAGATTCTGCCCAAGTGGATTTCTCCCAGAAAAGCTTATGCCATAAATCTGTCAGTATTTAGAAGTGCCACCAGACTCCTTAGGTTCCCCCCTCCTCTCAGAGTACTCAGTCAACAATGCTTTCATATGATGTGTAGGACTCCATTTAGGCAAATAAACACAACTTTTGATTTGACTAGAAGGAAATTGGAACAGCCAGAAATTTGTCATAAGCACCCAATTTATGTGAAAGGGTATAATATGTAGAACATCAAAAAAATTCAAAAAGTGTCTTGGACCACTAATGAAAAACGTAGCTGGAATCCTTAGAACAAGGATTAGGTCAGCAGAGCTTATCTGCACTACACTTTGCAGGACAAAAGTTTTCTGCACTGGGAACATCCTATGTGAAGTTCTGCCTGTCTCCTAGGTGCATGTGGCAAGCTATTTCTTTCAAGTTAATTCTTCACGAAAGCAAAGCAAGTAGCGGAAGTAGGTTGCTAACCACACCCAGGCAGCAGCCACTCGATGGGCTGGTTGGTTTCTATGTAGAGAAAGGGCTCCGTGTACACGTCAGCTAACGCCGCCTGATGGCTTTCCGAGCTAGTTTGGGAAGAAGGGGTGCGAGAGAAAAGCCCACTCTCGCAAGCTGTACCAGGCAACGACATGCCAACACAGGAAGATTTGGAAAGAAATGGGGGCAGCAGAAACGTCCTCCTTCCAGGAGCAAAGACGAATCCTCCCCACCCCGGTTTCCTTGGAAAACCAGCGCCTTAAACTGCGCCCTTTAGAGCAGGCGGTGAAGTCAGCGGGCACGGCAGCCGCCAGACTCACCTCAGAACCCAGGGACCAGCTGACCAGGGCGTTCCCTCCCCTCCCCCGCCGTCGGAATTCTGCGCTCCCCCCGCGAGCCAAGGAGCGCCGGCTTTAAGCCTCTCCTTATATGGACACCAGAGTGTTTGACGTCACCCAACGCTGGGAAACCAGCGCCTCTGCAACCAAACTTGGTTGGGGAAAGCGGGCAGGACGCGTTGGAATGTTAATAGACACGAGCCCGCAGCCATTGGGAGCGGCGGAGGGAGCGGGCTCCGCCATTGGGCGGGAGGCTCGGTAGGGTAGGTTACGCCGCTTGAAAGCCCCCCGCCCGGCTGCGGGGCCGAGTCAGTGCGGGGTAGGGATTGCGGCGGGAGGAGGAGTCTGGCGCGTGGCGGGTTCGAGTCCCGCGGCTGCCGGAGCCGGGTCTTCCCGCCGCCCCGCGCTGGTTTCCCTGCGGAGCTGCGCCTCCGCCCTCGGGGAGAGCTCGCCAGCAGTTTGTCCCGGCCCCCGGCCCCCAGCCCGCCGCCGCCATGCCCGTCTTCCACACCCGCACCATCGAGAGCATCCTGGAGCCCGTGGCGCAGCAGATCTCCCATCTGGTCATCATGCACGAGGAGGGAGAGGTGGACGGCAAGGCCATCCCGGACCTCACCGCCCCCGTGGCCGCCGTGCAGGCCGCCGTCAGCAACCTGGTCCGGGTGAGTGCGGGGCGAGGGCGCTCCGGGCCCGGCTTCATCCCCTCAGCCTCACCGTCCTTGCCGCTCCCCGCTCCGCTCGGCTGGGCGTCCTTGACCCCTTCCGCGCCCGCCCGCGCGGTAGGGCAAGGGGCAGCCTTTACTCCTCCTGCAGGGTCTGTCGGATGGGGCAAAGGTCACAGCCTTCTACCCCCCCCCCCCTCCGGGCCCCCTCCCCGTCACAGGCACAGAGTGCCACTCCCCCCAGGTCCCACCTCTTTTGTCTTCTATACCACTGGCTGGCAAACTTTTTTCCTTGGGACCCAGTTGGAAAAAAAAAACTCACTTATGCCAGCAACCCAAGAATTACATGGTTGAGCCATGGGGTTCAGTCTTTTGGTGGTGGTAGCAGCAGCAGGGGGTGCCATGACCCAGTGACTGGGGGTCCGTGACCCGGTCCAGGGTCCTGACCTGAAGTCTGAAAACCACTGTTCTATACCCTGGGTCTATAAAGGTCTCTATCCACTAACAGTGGTCATCTAACAGTGGTTCTCCACCCTTTCTGGCTTGCCACACAATGGCATCTCCCTACAAGACACTCCAGCTTCCTGGCCACCCACTGAATCCGGCAGTCTCCTTCTGACAATGTGTCCCAATACAGTGGTTGAGAACGGCTGAAAAATGCAACCCTAACAGGGACAGATCTGTAGTTAACTTCCCCCTTGCTGCTGGGATGCTGGCTTTGTAAGAGATGAAGATGTTTTGGTTCAGAGGTTGTTGGGGTTGATGTCAAGAAGCTGTCCATCTGTTTTTATTTTAAACATACATCAACTTGTTTTAAATATTATTCCTTCCTTGAACTGGTATGTGAGTTTGCGCAGCAGCTCCAAATGCAACAGTTGCTTGAGATCTTAATACCTTCAAAATCTGTTCTTTTATTTTATGAACTTTGCTCAGAGATGGAAGTGCACCATAATTATTGATAGATGCATCACGTGCTCCATATAGTAAAGCATATATTTTGAACCAGCCAACAAATATCTTTGACCTCCTGAGTCATGATGCATCTTGAGCCTGTTGCTTTTATCTAGAAAATCTTTATCTCAGCTTTGTAAATTGCTTTGCTTTCTCTGTGAGTCCAGGTGCTGCTTTGATGTGACAAACTTTTTAAAAAGTCTGTAAATCAGAAATGATTTTAGTGTTCCTTTGTAGTGAAGAGGGTTGCACAGTTAGCATAGCCATTGGTATGTGTGGAGTCAGGACTTCTTGTTTGTTTCAGATAAAAAAGCTGGGACTGTGCTTTTTTTTTCAACAATGAGTTACTGCTTCCTGAAATGCTAACCATACCTAGAAACAATTAAAAGTCAAATTTAATCTGATTTTTTTTTTTTTTTTTTGGAATATTGTCTTCAGATCACCCCATTCATAATTTGCAGTATCTCGGTTGCTAACTGACTTATGTCTGGAGAGTCTGAAAGACTGGATGTTCCTGATGAATTTAAAACACCTCTACTACATTATTTCAAAAGAGTAACAAACTACAAACAGACACCAAATGTGTATGTTTTATTTTGTAAATAGTTAGTTTGCTGTATCATTTCCTGTTTCTGCAACTCCCTAGAGATCTCCCATGTCTTCTCCTTGCACATCTATGACTTCCCTTTTAGAAAAGATGAATTATTTCCATATCACATGAAACTCTTCATTTTGGTCTTTCATCTTTTAAGTTGCTCATAAAAAGCAATTTCTGCCTAGTCAACCTAAGTTCTTTAAAAAGTGGGACCTAAATCTTTCCCACCTTCTAAGTGTAAATTTTTACCCCCAAAACCCTATGGAACTCCACTGAAAAAAATTGTACTACTTTTAATGGGGGTACTAGCAAGAAATGACACTTACTTTGGGAATGTCAACTCTTGCATTTACGTTGTACATACAGATAAATTATTGTATGACTAGAAATAGACTGATCCACTAATGCTTCAGAAAACAGAAATTATTATTTAGATTCAGTGTCATGACAAATCAGATTGACATCCAGGCTGAGACCATTGGCTGCTGGGAGATATGGGATTAAAACATAAAGGGAAGACAGCTACACACAGTGTGGATTGTGTGGTTATTGACTATGGTAATCCCTTGGCAGTGGCATATAGCACTTATTACTGTAGTATTGGTACTTACTTGGTACTTGGAAGTTTTCCTTAACTTTGTTACATTTAGCAGTAACTGTTTGGGCAAGAATCTGGGGCACAGAGATTTAAAAATAATGATGTATGTATTGTCTGGAATATTTGTGCTTTTTTGCTTAGCTTTCCGTGGATAAAGGAATTTAGCATGTAGGCTCTAAAGAGGTATAAGAGGCAGACTCAAATTTTCCTTTCAGGGAGATCTTTGTAGTGGAATTTTGTGTAGTTCACTATATTAAGCTAGTTTGGTATCACTTCACTGTGCAATCATTTTATTATGGAAGGGGTTTGAAGGGATAAAAGTAGATTCTGTTGGTGAAAAGCTGTTAGAAAATGAGACTTTTTTTCTTGTTCTTATGTATCAACATCATTAGGTGTGTCATCCATTTTGGGCTGTGACCGTAGGAGGCCTCCTGGCTTCACTTATAATGTTTACCTATTAGTTATATTGTGATGTGATAAGTAGTTTCTTTCCTATAGCCATCGGGCTTGCTTCAGAAATACAGTGCAATTAGAGATTATGTTGACCCAGAAATGTTTCTGAAAAGAAGGTGCCTTATCTCAATATTTTGCCAAACCCTGTCATGGAGAAGGAACAAAGTTGGTTTTAAAAACTGCTGGATATGAGATGCTCTCAGAGTAAACGTGAATCAAAAATGCACAGTGGGTATATTATGGGCAGTGGTTAAAGTAAGCCGGAATGCGGTGGAACAGCGTTCCGGGGCCCACTAGTTTTAGGGGCTCAGCATTCTGGGGCCCCTAAAAATAGAAAATGGAGCTGGAATGCTGCATTCTGGGGCCCACCATTTAAAAACAGCGGATCCTGGAACGCAGCGTTCTGGCTCCATTTTCTATCTTTAGGGGCCCTAACACTGAGCCTCCAAAAATAGCAGGCCCCGGCATGCCGTTCCTGTGCCTTCTAGCTAGCAGAGAGCCTCTGAGCATGCTCAGTCAGACCGGAGCCTCAGCCCAGCTCAGGGCTGCTTCACAGAGACATGGGGGCCAGGTAAGGGGGTCTGGGGGGGGGGGGTTGGGGCAGTATTCTCCCAAGGACTTGAAATTAGGGGGAGGTTGGGGGGAATAGGGGGTGCTCACTAATTTGGTATAACACTATTACCAGCAGACAACTTGGGGGGGTGTTGGGAAATTTGGGGGGGGTGCAAGAGGAGAGTGGGGGGCTGTTAGGGAAATCCCTGGTTCAGGGACAAGTGAGCCGGTGTGGGTGAGGGGGTCAGCCTGGAGCAGTGGGGGGAAGATGGCATGTCACGGTGGGGTGTAGGGGAAGGTTTGGGGGACCAGTGGTGAGACGGTGGCTGGGGGCAGTAGCTGGAGTGGGGGGCAGGCATTTGGGAGGTAGTTGCTGGAGTGTGGAAGGGGGGCCCGCACTGGCATGAGGGGGGCCTGTGAATTTAGGAGGGTGCTGTGGTCTGCCAAATTATACTTTAACCCTTGATTATGTGGCAAAGAGCAGAAAGAATACATGCCAGAGGGATTGTGGAGACAGGTGAATGGGCTCCTGGATGGAAGCACCATGCAGACTGCCCTTTAGGAGCTTGTGGCTTTGAATATAAAGGTTCAGCCGTTGGCACTGAGAAGGAGAGGGAACAGATTTGTTGGTTGGTTCTTGTGAAGACAGGAAGCTCTAGTAAATTACCCTATCCCTATTGTGGTAAGGACTGGGGAAATTAGTGAAAGCTTTTTTGATCAGTTTGTGTTTCAAGTTAAATGAAAATTTAATATTTTGTCAAATCCAGAAGTTAGAGGTGTAGTCAACTGATAAGTATTGAAGAGATGTGCAGGACCCTTAAAATAGTTAAGGAAAGCAGCAAAGGTTGCCTAATATGTACAGATAAGTGTCCTGGGAAGAAGATGGAGGGACAAAAAGGCTGTACTGTTGATGCAGAAGCTGAATAATAGGTGGGTAGGGGCAGGTTGTGCCACTTGTCTACACTCAGGAATTAATATAAATAACTTCTACCACTGCTAACATCTGAATTTTTTTGGAAAAATTGTGGAATGCGATGGTCCCCAAACTTTCTTCTCCCCTGCCCTCTGCTTCTGTCTGTGCCTCCCTGCCCTCTCAGTGGAGCTGGGAGTGGCATTGAGACCAAGCCAGGAGGGTAAGTGCAGAAAGTGGGGCTGGTTGGTTGCCCTCCCCTCTCTGCCCCCCCTTGGTGGAGGTGACCCAGTTTTAAGGGCTTCTGGTCTAATGCAATGCTCATAGAGAAAAACTGGACATCAACCTTTGATAGAACATCCAGCAGGTCACTAGCTGTAAGATTTATGCAAAGTATTGTCAGTGCTCAAAGCCCATGCAGAGTATTTGGAGGGAAAGATGCATGGGTGGAGCTTCTTGCAGAAATTTAGTTTTGTGGTGTAAAACTAAGGTGATGGAGAGTGACATGACTGGCAAGAAGAAAGGCCATATACACCTCTTTATTATAATCAATCTTTAGGTAGATTCAAGAAGTCAGTGCTATAGGTAGTTTTATATAAGAGGGTTTTCTTTGCTGCCAGAGGGCTAATGAGGAGAGCTCCTTGAAATTATTTTTATTTATTTTACATAGTGGTGTTTGTTTGTTTTTGTTTTTTTTTTTTAAGAAAAAGAAAGTCTTGTTTTCCATCTTCATTACCCATCTAGGGTCAGAGAGAGTGAGAGAGAAGTCCTTGGTGGTGCTTAATGAGTCTGCCCCAAACTCCCCAGCAGCCATGGGTCTCATCCCTCACAGCTGGGCCCAGCTCCCCATTCAAGGCATTGTGACCTGGCTTGTGGGGGTCAGACAACTGCTAAAGTTTGGCCCAGCTACCTTTTTGTCAAGATGACTGGCCCAAGCCTGAATGGGACCCACAGGAGAGGAGCCGCTGCTGTGGGATGAGGTTTTCATTCATGTTGTTTGAATTGTTGGGTTTTTTTATGTTGTTTTGAGTCACTTCTAATAACTGTAAAAGAGAAAACTTAACCTCAACAGTAACTGATTGGCAAGCAGTGGAGAGGGTATTTGACAGCCCTATTCAATTTAGTTGCTTTTTGAAATGGAGTTCAAGATTATACTGAACTGGAAAATATTTAGCCTAATGGTGATGAATAAAATGAATTTCTGTGACAGTTATTAAATAATCTACCATTTTAAGAAATGTTATGAAAAAAACACCTGTAATTAGGGAGTATTTAAAAAACAAAACAAAAATCTTTGAAGTGGCTTGCTGGGAAATCTTTGATCATGGACTGGTCACTTCATAATTACAACCACAGAATGACTGTAGTCTGTGAATTGTAAATGTATTCCTCAGCCCTAAGAAAAAGTACGACAAATAAATCATATGCTTAGACTGAATTGTTTATAACTGCGTTCAGTTACTAGTTTCTACTGGGTTCTGGATTTCTATTAGTATTTAAACAGTTGGTTTTAGAGTTTAAAATAATTGTTTTGCAGAATGGACGGAATATCTTTTAGCCTTTCAGCAACAACCCCAAATGAGCAGAGAAGGTTGTTGTTCATCATTAAATGTCTCACGAGGTTGTAGCTATCTTGGCCTGCAGTCATGGTAATCTGTATACTCTTCCTTTGTAAGTACTATAAAGCAAAGAAGTAATTATCTAAAACTGATTAAATTAGACCTTGCCACAAATAATTATTAATCCATAGACCAATGGAGAGCTGTGGGGTTAGTAATTAGGAGCCTTAGATCTGTGAAAGTGGTGCGTGTGTGTGTGTGTGTGTGTGTGTGTGTGTGTGTGTGTGTGTGTGTGTGTGTGTGCGCGTGCGCGTGTGCGTGCGTGCGCGTACATACTCTAGGAAGAAGACTGCTAGAATTAAATGACTGCTTCCTTCTATAACTATTATTGGGGGGTGTGTATATAACATGAGTAGAATGTGTAAGAGAATGAATATGTCTGATACTGCTAACAAGATGTTACTCACACCATTATCTCTTACTAGTTAAATAAAAATAATCTCTGGATAAAATGGCATTTTCTGCATAAAATGCTGATTCTTGTCCTCTCCCCCACAAAAAGTCATCTGTTCTACACACTTCCTTGTACCTCATTTCTATCAGTACTCGCAGCCTCTCTCACTATCTTTCAAATCATCATGCTTTCTCTTTGCTACTGCCTCACTGAGGCTGCTTCAGCTGGTAGCTTTTGGAGCAGCCATGCTAGTTGGTAGGCTAAATGTGGTCTTTTGGTGTTCTGTGATCATGAGGGGGTGAGAGGGAGCATGCCCCATGAATATCGATTGTGTTGTTAGTTGGGAAGTGGGGGTACCTTATAGCTCTTGGGGTGAGCAGTATCATTCCTGACTGGCGGGAAAACTATCCCTTAACTTGTCTGAGTTTGTGTGGGAAGTGTATAGGTTCGTGGACCTACATTCCCTTAGTTTCTTGGTGGATGTACAGAGCTCCCTCGCGGTCACAGCTCTTCAGACTCTGTACTGTGGCTTACAACTCAGGAGTAAGCAGAATTAAGTGGGTGATGCAGTGGCTGTGAGACTCCCACTAAGTGCAGAAGTAGCTTGTAGTAGTCTCCTATCTTCCTCATGTGATTCTGGAGAAGTTGACAGTGTGGCTTGTGAGGAGTATATGGTGTATACTTAGGCCTGGAGGTATTGGTGGGGAACCTAAGTGGTGAGCTGCAACCACTGTCACAGTAAATAGCAATAGTGGGCCTGCTCAGGACTGAACACTTCTTTAGAGACAAGCAAGGAGTCCTGTGACACTTAAAGACTAACAAATTTATTCATTGCATGGGCTGTCATGGGAGAAATCCCACTTAGTGTTGTAGACAATTCATTTTCTCAATTTCAAAAGGGATAGCCGTGTTAGTCTAGTCCAGTAAAAAAACAAAACAAAACAAAAAAACACCAAGGAGTGCCACACAACTCCATTTTCTGTCTGTCCCTGTCTTTTGTCATTTTGCTTTGTGTGATTAATGCCAGTATGCACAAGGCAAATTTAAGGTTTTTGGGGAGACTTAGTGAGAGAATTTATTGGGAAAGCAATGAGTTTGCAATTTGTATGTGTGTGCGCGTCCGCATGCGCACACAAAGAAATGGCTTTGGAAATTTTTAGAAAATGGCAGTTCTCCCTTTCTAGGTCTTACCCCAAAACATCCTTTGTTAAAAAAGGGCATGTGTGTGCCCCTTCCAGCTCATAAGTGCTTAATATTCATGACTTTGTACACCTACAGGTTAAAAATCTTACTTGCTTTAAAAAGTAGGGCCTGAGAAATGTTTGGTATTGGAACATCCTGATAGGGTCAAAGAAATCAATTCTTATCTGAGCCCGTCTGGGTTCTGTTGTTTTCCAAAAGCTGCTGTCAAATGAAAAATAACATTATGCTGGTGGAGTCCTGATTAACTAAAGAGAATATAAAAAAATTAACTGTAGTCCTGTGTAGATCACAATTGTGAAATAAAATATGATCTAATAGTATAAAAAGAGAATTTTTAAGGAAGCAACAGTCTGGATTTCCTATTCAGAAAGGAACTGAAACATCTGTTTTACTTCAGCAGTTCACTGTTTACAGAGACCGTCTAAAAATCACTAAGTGATCAAGGAAGCTGATAATTCCAGTTGATTAGATTTTTAGATGGATAGTGAAAAAGAAGGGAGCTTTGTGATAATCCAGATACACATCAATTGCTAGTTCCTTGCTTTGTAATTTGGGAGTGATTGTTAAAGGAGATGAATCGAAGATTTTGTTCTGCTTGTTCTGTGACTTATTACTGTTCTCTGCCACCTTTTCTGGAAGGAGTAGTTCCTTTCTTATTTTCAACTAAGGCCTTGTATACACTAAAAAAAATAAGTTGCCTTACGTTAGGTTGACTTACAGCCACCACATTATTTGCTGGCATGGCTGATGTTCATGCAACTCTCCTTGGTTTGGTGGTGTGTCCCATCATCAGGAGCACTTCCATTGATCTAAGAGGGGCAGTGTGGGGAGCTGAGTGCTTGGTTTCTCAGCTTTGCTGGTAGCTCCCTGCCAGGAACCCAGCTGCCCTACAAGCTCCAGGGGTCCTGGCTGGTTGCCACTCCCTGCCTGGAGCTGGAAGATGCCATCCAGGGCTTCTCCCCTGCTGACCACTTGGGGCTTCTCCCTTTCCCACTGTGGGCTGGATGGGAGGCTGCTGGCTGGTGGTGAGGAGTCTGACACCTTTGTGGCCAATAGCTTGCTGGGCATCTAATGCTGTTTTGTAGAAACAAATACCTGTACTTCATTTATAACTAACCTACTGTAGTGGAAGTTGTGTTTTTTAGATTCAGGCTATTTCTCGGGTGGTTGGCAAGCTGAGAGGGGTTGAGGATTTGTGTATGGAATGATAGGGTTTGACTTGTGTAACATCAGCATGATATGTGATTTGTAGAAAAAGTGTAGGGTCTTTTTACTTCTGAAGAGCGCTCAAGCTCTTGCTGCATTATTTTTTGAAAAAGAATTCAAATGAGTTCGCTATACTGGACTGAACAGAAACTTGTTCAGAATGTCTTGGAAACTACAACTACCAATGTGTTGCCAAGATGTAGCAGTTTGTTTATAGGTATTTTTCTCTTTATGGCTGGAATTGGGAGAGTGCATCTAGCTGCCTCTCTTAGGAAGATCAAGGAATCTTGGAAACAAATGGTTTTTAGAAACATGTTGGCCAACATATATTAAGGCTTTAAAACACAGTTTAGCGCCCAATTTACTAGAGACTTGTGTTAAAAAATGTTAGTTGGTTCTGGTGAACTGTAGTATAATTTCTAGTTCTAGTGTCTTACAAATGTGTTAACTTGCTAGATTTTTTTTTTTAAAAATAATGTCCATTTATCCAGTTTTTACCTTCTTTGGGTGGAGGTGGGGGGAGCTCCTAGCTCTCATTTGTTTGTGAATAGAAGTTTATGGCCATCCGCTTTAAATACATCTTGCCTCGTCTCTGGGCGATAAGTATCCAGCTTAAAGTTATCTGTATTTAGTTAAATGGTTTCTAGCTTGTCATCTCCTTCCCTATTACAAAACTTATGTGATGTTTCTAAACTCTTGCTTCCAGTTGCATTGAAGTTCATTGTTTTTCCTTGTGCATGTAATAATGAGATACATTAGTCACTCTCCTTAAGAAAGCTTTTAGTCAGGGAACACTATGTCGTATGACACTCACTATATATTAATAACATTCATAGTTGAAATGACAGCTGAAACAGTGAACCAGAAATAGACCGAGCCTTATCTCCAAATGCTGAACAGAAAGCCTCACTTCTTGTCATCCCAAACTTTATTTATACATCTGAAGCACTGTCACTCTTCCTTAGAAGTGGATGTTTGTAAGTCATTTTCATTCTCTAGTGAATTTCCTTCCCTGTAACTTGGACACTTTGTTCTTGGGGCATAGCCACTGCAGTCATGATGCTGAAGTCATGCCACAGATGCTGCTTCTGAATCATGAATGTTTGCAGAAAGATGGTCTGGGTCATTTTCCTTCTGACTTAGAGAGAGTCTTTTTTTACATGAGGAACAGGTTCTGTTTCAAATATCCTACTAATTAGAATATAATTTAGTTTCAGCTATATGCATTTCTTCCATAAAGCCCCAGTTGCTAGACTGATTCAAGCCTTGAACACAACTACCCTTTCAGAGCTTGTCATAATGCAGCACAGTAGAGGTAGAGCCAGTTACTTGGGTTTTTGTTACCAATCTTCAAACATTCAGAAGCTAGTCATCAAAATGACTCTGAATAGTAGAGTTGTTTTTGAAGGGGAGGGGAAATTAACTGAAGAAGAAAATGTGTGGTTTTTTTTCTTCTTCTTCTGGCTTTAATGCATTAAGGTCCTGATTTTTGTGAAGAATTTATGCATAATCCTTAAGTATTGTTTGAAGTCCAGTGAGACTCTTCATATGCTCAAGTTGTGTAATAAGGTCCTAATTCAGCAACAATAGTCTTTGATTTGTGTTGCAGTGGAAGCATGAGGACTATAAATGTTTGGTGCTGGTTGCCACTGTTAATCATCTGCAGCTCTCCCTCCCCATCTCTGCCTCAAAAGGAGGAAGCCAAATTAGTACATTGTACCATTTGAGAAATTGAAAACTTAAAGAACTTCAGGCCCTCCCCTATTTAATTAATACTTTTCTGCTGACAAGGTGAATGAAGTTTGGAAAAGTCCTCACTCATGGATAGTTTTTCTTATATGTTCATTCAAACACTGGTAACCAATCTGTTTTGATACAGAGTTCACTTTTGCTGCCAGAGATTTTAATTGCTGTAAAAGGATAATCTCTTCTGTCACTTGGCATTAATTGTAGAAACACAAGCCTTGTTAGGAAGCAATATAATATCTTGTGTGGGCAATAAAGTAGCTTCTTTGCATGAAGAAAACATTATGGTGAATTTATGTGCAGTATAAACTGCAGTTACAATTTCTCATCCCTGCAGCAATTCTGGAATATCAGTCAGCCCGGGAGAGTATTGTTGCAGGTTCTACACTCAAATTCCAAAACAACATATTGTTGGTATAGATGTTTAGACTTGTGATATAAGCAGGCATTTCTGAAAAGTTAGGAACACAGTTCAGGAATATAAATATTTCTGTTTCAGCATATAGAGTGGTATTAAACAAGTCAATGTCTGTATGAAATTTGTTTGTTTGTTCTGACTTCACTTAATGCTTTTTAGGTGGTCTCTGGTAAAACTAGGCAAGTACCTAGATGAGTTGCTGTGCCCCAGGGAAGATCTCTGTGTACCCGAGGGGTATGTGTGCCCCATTGGAGAGCCATTGCTCTTGCCACACTCTCTAGTCAGAGTTGCAAGGATGCAATTAGTACAGTTGGTGTCCATCCTGAGGTGACACTCCTTGCGGCTCTTGAAAAGGTTACAAGTTGTTTCAACCTGCTGAATGGTAAAGCTTTGCACTATCACAGGCTCACCAAGGTGCTCTGTACAGACTCTCTTCCTTTTTCATGTCCAAAAGTTGTGGATGGAATATTAATCGGTGGGTGGACATGGCTGTCAGAACTGCCTGGGATAGTTTTGTTTGGCAAAAACAATGATAGAATTAGGGACATCAGTTAACATTAAGGTCTCCAAATCGGGGCTGCATGCACTGAGCAAGAAACTGGTGTAACTTGAGTGAAGTCAGACTGAACGTTTTATGACCTTTTGGTACTGTTTTACCTCTCTTGTGCGTCTCCTGCTCAGTTACTCATATGAACTTTTGCTCTGGGGAATAGTGTGGTCATCAAGGGGTGGCTAAGGAAATGAAGGGAGGAAATGGGAGAAACCCTTCAGGGTATGGCTCCAAAATGCTGTGGTGATCATGCCTCTCAGCCTGGGTTGATTAAATCCTGCTAGACCAAATCTATGCTAGTGCTTTCATACAGGCCATGACAAATCTATGTTTCTGGTCACCATGATGACCAGTTTTAGCAGCCTGTTGCCTGGCTCCACTGCAGAAATGTAATGGAGTGCCTTCTGGCAACAAAAAATAAAATTGCTGGTGCCTAGCTGTGAGCCAGTTTTGTCTACCCCTGCTTTAATACACTGTCGTTGTATAGACCATGCTTTTTGAACTTGTATTTTGGGCTAGAGTTTTGGTTTTGAAGCCCATTTCTCCTGCTCCTCCCCCCCATCCTCTCCTGGCCTCAGAACCCAAACTCCAGTCCAAGCTTCAGCTTCAAAACTCTGCCTGCACAGCTATATTTGGAGCACAAGTACGAGCCCTGCTAGCCCAAGTCTGTTGACTCAGGCTGGGAGGCTTGGCCCTGTGGGCTGCAAACTACTGTGCAGACTAGGGATGCTCAAACGTGTGTGTGTGTGTGTGTGTGTGTGTGTGTGTGTGTGTGTGTGTAGAGGGGGTGTGCACAATGTGTTCTGGAATGACGTGAGAAACTTAAAGGGAAAACAGTTACTACACATGTTTTAGTTGCAGCAAGGAACAGGGATCTGCTTAAATGGCAGAGGAATCACAGATATTTTACTGATTGCTTAGGACAAAAAGAGCAAATTTCATGGATGTGTTCATGCTTCTTGTATGTTCTATGTCAGTGGTTCCCAACTTGTCTGTGGGGAGGGGGAATGGATAATTACTGCAGGTAAATGTACTGTGATGAGTGCAGTTTGTGAGTGAGCATAATAAATTACTAGAAATAGCAGTGCTTTTAATACCCCTTGATATACAAGTTTGGCTCCCATCAGCCATAGGCTATGTTAGAAAGAATGTTTAAATTGTCTTCCTTATGTGGTGGGTCTGCAAAAGCTTTCAGTGAAGATGTAGTGGTCCAAATAAAGAAAAAGGTTGGGAACTGCTGTTCTATGCCATCCTTACTTCTCTGGCATGGCTGGTGATGTCTGGCCAACAGGTGCCACGCCACAGCGCCTCAGCTTGGAAGGTTGTGCAGAAGTGAGGGTGGCAATATTACAACTCCCCTACAATAGGTATCTCACTTAACATTTTCATTACTATGTACTTCAGTTGCTTTCTATGAATTAGTGCCGCCTTGTTTGTAATAGTTGAGTTACTAGTATATGTCTGTGTGTGGTGAGGGGCATAAGTTTCTACAAATATAAAGAAAGGGGTGCAGTCAAATAACAGAGACCCACTTGTATCTATGGTATAGGTTGACAACTGTTGTTGGGTCTTCTGCATGCTCACAAAAAGAGAAAAGCAGAGTTGGAAAAATACAGCTTCTATTTTTGCTGTTGACTTTGACTGACTTCTGTGTTGGAGAAACACCAGTACAGTGTTCATTTTTATTAGTCTGATCTAGATCTGACAACTTGTGTCAGCATTGGGATGTTGAGGGTATTGGTATTAGGTACTGCTTTCTGGTCACAGACTTACAGTAGTGTTGCAAAATGTGCAGTCTTGGCGTTCTAAGGTGGATGTTCCTTAGAAGGGAAAATAGAGAGGAATAGAGAAGAGAAGAAATAGGGTAAGGAAGGACAAGGACATGGGTGAGGGGAAGGGAAGAAGGAAGAGAGACAGTGTCCCATACCAGGTGGTATTTGGGATTAAGCTGGGACTGCTGAAGGCATCTCTGTCATCTGTGTTCCTCTCTCTGGCCTGGTCACATAGGACATCTCTCAGGATTAAGATAAAGAAGGACCCAAGTCTCCCCAAAGTCTTTTCTTCAGACCCAAAAGGATGGTGATGGGTAGAATAGCCCCGCCAGTCATTATTTTGTCCACCACTTAGGCCTAATTTCCAACACATCAGTTTTGGCTCACTGATTTGATCTCACATTTCTATTGTTTATCAGGCATGATTTTAACATAGTTCTTGAATTATATCAGTTGTTCTTTTTTTCCTTTCAGGCTTTCTCACATGAATATTTGTTGATTGGTTGCCATGTAAATAACTTTGATGGTTAAACTCAGTTAATCACAACAGTGAATTTTGCACACAACAAATAGTGTTGATAGTATGGGTGAGTATTCTGATTCATATGCTGGTCTACAAATTTAAGAGATGGTTCAGTCTTTAGGAGTCTTGGAAAAAATATATGTGGTCTGCAGTGAGCTCCAAGTTCCTGTAGAGAGAGACTGTGCAGAGTACATAGTATAGTCCCTGTTACTGATTAGCAATAATACAAGGACGAGTAAAGTATTTTAAATTTTACTACTTAATGTGTGTTTAAAAGGATACATTTTCTTTGAAATCAGACTCTATACACTGACTTTTCTAATATGTCTTATTTTTTTTTCTGTGTTCTATTTGTAGTGAACGTGCTAGTAAGCTACAAAAATGTAAGAAATACCAAATGTTATATAGACCCTGAGGGCTCACTCCATTTTGACTTCATGATGGAATTCCAATTCTAGTAGTGTGTCTCCTTTCTCTTAATGTCTACTGGAGCTTAGACCCTGTGCTCAAAATAACTGAGGCTTCTCATGCACTAAGAAGCTCTGCCTTGAATGAACAAAAAGGATTTAGTAGAATGTTCTGTCTCCAGCTTGATCTTGTATGAGAAGAACAATCCAGTATTTCTCATTCCATATCTGTATGCACTGCTTTTGATCAAGGAGGTAAGCATTTCTTACGCTGAACTAGCTAAACAAGGTTGTATAATACAATCTAACAAGCTCTCCTGTGAGCAAATGCGGTGGCTGTGGTTAAGCTCAATGTTCTGATGTAAACATTGTGCTAGGGAACATCAATAAGTGAAGATTTAGACAGGAAAATGCTGCTTTGGCTGGTGTACAGTTTCTTTATACTTGAACATCTTTGTGTATTGCCAATTTAAATTGTGTGGAGATACAGCAGCTGTTCTCTTGTTTCACTGTTTAACAGGTTGGTCATCAGATCAGATAATTAGGAGACAGTAAATTGTGCATGCTAATTCCAAAGTTGTCTTGGCTCCATAGCAGTTTGAAAAGGCACAGATTGGTCTTCAGTTTAGCTTGGCACTAGTTAAACAGCAGAAAGCTTTTGTTCTCTTGGACTAGTAAGGTCTCTTGTGAAATTTACTTGCTGCATGGTATTAAAAGTACTTGGTATTTTTGGATGGTGTTATCCCCACAATGAGCTTTTCAAAAAGATGATAGGAAGCTTTTAAATAGTGACACACTGATGGCAGTAGCAGATGACCTGTTCTCCAGATTTAACTTCTGGTTGTGAAAATAGTGACTTATGATACTACTCCAACTGGATTGACATAAATATTTTAATTGTAGAGCTTCTAACCCCCCTTAGCAGGAGAACTAGAAGAAGCCATTTCAGGTTCATCCCTCCCACCTTTTGCCTTCTGCCCTGTCCTTTTCCTACTTGAACTTGACACCACAAGCCTGACAAATTGTCAACTTTGTACCAAAATCACCACCCTTACCTTATGTGGTTGTGTTATCTGCTGAAGACTCAAGCCCTGATGGAAGAGAGATTGCCAGGCATTCTGAGCTGCCAGGGAAACTGGGTAAAACATCAGTAAGAACTGATCCATGTAGATTGAGTTGTGACTAGAACTAATTTGCACTTAACAGGTTATCTTTAATTTGCCTCACTCTGTCAATAAATCCCTCCTATCAGTGCAGTATAGGAGGCAAGAGGGGGGCAGGTATCATTGGTAGATTACCTGTTACAGATGCACATGATTACTGATATGTCCCCATCTTTGGAAAAGTCTCTTGGAGGATCCTGTTCAATGTGCCAGACCTCCAAGGGGGTCTCGCCCTTCCTTTAGGGTGGGCTGTGTGGATTGACTACCTTCTGAGACTGGAACTGTGGGACTTACGGACTCGTGTTTCACAATGTGACCACTGTTCACCATCTCTACCACAGGGCAGGTCTACAAAATTAAGTTGACTTAAGTTACTGTACAGCTACTGCAGTAATTTAAATTGATTTTTTTTTTTTCATGTCCACACTACCCTCTCTTGTGGCACTGTGTGTCCTTGCCAGGATTATTTTTAGTAATTTGATTGAGAATGTGGGACACGGACCACCAGAACAGTTGACCCAGTGTCAGACTGAACTACATTGATGTAGGAGTTGCACCTTTCACTGAAGCAGAGTTACTAGTTGGGCATAGTGGGCAACTTAAATTGGTAGGAGCAACATGGTAACGTAGATGCTTACAGATCTAGGTCAGCCAGTTATGACATCTGAGAACCTTCAGTGCAGACAGGAAAGCATCTAAGGAACTCAGTGACGAAATGCTAATTCCTGAATCTGGGGGCCTAGTTTTGTGCTTAAATATTTTTCTGAATTGGGTGAGGTTCTCAGCACCTTCCAGCAATGAGTCCTATATGTTGCTTTAATTGGGATCACTAATGAGGATAGTGACCAGCAAGAACTTGTAATAGTAGCAAGTACTATGAAGTCATGCTCAAACAGAATCTCTTTAATATGGGAAGCTGGTGGTGAGAATTAAGTAGTATATTAAAGCTTCACTACCATTTATCCAATTTTCCCCTCCCTCTTTTAGTCACAAAATGGCATGCTGGGTCTCATTTCATCTGTTACATAAGACTCCTGTGCTGATTAGTAGAGCTCTGCCCAGATCCAAAATTATGATCCTCATCCATGAGAATAAATTTATATCTGACCCATGATGCACAGTCTACCTTTGCTATTGCATCCACACCTGTAGGGCACCCAAAACCCTGGTGCCGCCAGTCATCTGTTTGGAGGCCAGCCCTCTGCCACTGACTAGTTGCTCAGCGGCCAGCTCTGCCAGGCATCTGGTGAGGAGCTGGTGGGTGACAAGGCCACCTCTATATCTCAGCAGGGAAGCAACCTCAAAGGCTATGAGCTTTGGACAGCTGCTTCCCTGCCTTTTGAGATGCAAGTCTGATCCAGCATTGGGAAGGGGGGCAGAGCACATATCTACTAAACTGGATAGGTTATGCAGGAGAGCAGGTAATGAGAGCTTATCGTCTAGGGTCCTTCAGCTAGTCCAGTTGAGCTCTTTCTGCTATTGTCTCATTTTCTGTTTAGGTGAGGCAGCTCTCGCTGTCCTTCAGTGTGCTGCAACTGAGCATACCAGATTCAGGGCAACTGCTGAGAAGTGGGGCAGACCCTTCTCAGACTGGTGATTTATTCTTCCATAAGATACTAATCCAGCAAACTTCTGTCTTACCATACTGGCTAACAAGAAGTCAGAAAAGCATTTTCCTTAGATATCCCAGCCCTTGCCTCACCACCCAGCCACTAGACTTTTTGGTGAGTGGTTATTTTAAAAACCATTTGATCAACCAAAGTGTTCTTCTGGTCCCAAGAGATCAACCAGATCAATATACAATTCCAATAAGGAGGAAGCACAGCAAATGTGGAAGGCGCCCACTGTGGCTTAACAGAGAGCTCTGCACTGAGCTGAAGCATGAAAAGGACGCTTACAGGAAGTGGAAGCTAGGACAGATGACTAAGGAGGCACATAAAGACATTGCTCGGGACTGCAGGGATAAAATCAGAAAGGCCAAAGGACAAATGGAGTTGCGACAAGCAAGGGATGTCAAGGATAACAGGAAGGGGTTCTACAAGTATATCAATAACAAGAAGAGGATCAGGGATGGTGTAGGTCCCTTGCTGAATGGGGCAGGCATCCTCGTGACAGAGGATGAGGAAAAAGCTGAAGTGCTCAATGCTTTTTTTACTTCAGTTTTCACAAGCAGGGTTAGCTCCCAGCCCACTACACTAGGTACGGTAGACTGGGGAGAAGAAGAGAGGCCCTTGGTAACAGAAGGTCAGGTTAGGGACTACTTAAAGAAGCTGGATGTGCACAAGTCCATGGGGCCGGATGAACTGCATCTGAGGGAGCTGGCTGATGAGATAGCAGTACTGTTGGCCATTATCTTTGAAAACTCATGGCGAACGGGGGAGGTGCCAGAGGACTGGAAAAAAGCAAATATAGTACCTATCTTCAAGAAAGGCAAAAAGGAGGATCCAGGGAATTACAGACCTGTCAGCCTCACCTCAATCCCTGGAAAAATCATGGAGCAGCTTCTCAAAGAATCCATCCTGAAACACTTGGAGGAAAATAGAGTACTCAGGAACAGTCAGCATGGATTCACCAAGGGTAAATCATGCCTGACCAACCTCATCGCCTTCTATGATGAGATGACTGGATTTGTGGATGCGGGAAGAGCCGTTGATGTGATATACCTTGACTTTAGCAAGGCTTTTGATACGGTTTCCCACAGCATTCTCATTGGCAAATTAAGGAAGTATGGGTTGGATGCGTGGACTGTAAGGTGGATAGAAAACTGGCTAGATCAACGGTTTCAGCGTGTAGGAATCAATGGCTCCATGTCAAGTTGGCAACCAGTAACGAGTGGTGTGCCCCAGGGGTCGGTCCTGGGGCCAGTTGTGTTCAATGTTTTCATTAATGATCTGGATGATGGGATAGATTGCACACTTAGTAAGTTTGCGGATGATACCAAACTGGGGGGAACGGTAGACACCCTGGAGGGCAGGGACAGGATTCAGGGAGACCTAGACAAATTGGAGCAGTGGGCCAAGAGGAATCTCATGAGGTTCAACAAGGACAAGTGTAAAATCCTGCACTTGGGACGAAAAAACCCCATGTACTGCTACAGGCTGGGGAGTGATCAGCTAAGTAGCAGCACTGGAGAAAAGGACCTGGGAGTCATGGTGGATGGGAAGCTGGATATGAGTCAGCAGTGTGCGCTTGCTGCCAGAAAGGCCAATGGCATACTGGGCTGCATCAGAAGAAGTGTTGCCAGCAGATCGAGGCATGTGATCATTCCCCTCTATTCTGCACTAGTGAGGCCACATCTGGAATACTGTGTCCAGTTTTGGGCTCCCCACTACAAAAAGGACATGGACAAATTAGAGAGAGTCCAGAGGATGGCAACAAAAATGATCAAAGGGCTGGAGCACAAGCCCTATGAAGAAAGACTGAAGGAACTAGGCTTATTTAGCCTGCAGAAGAGAAGATTGAGGGGGGATTTGATAGCAACCTTCAACTACTTGAAGGGTTGCTCCAAGGAGGATGGAGCTCGACTGTTCTCGGTAGTAACAGAGGGCAGAACGAGAAGCAATGGTTTCAAGTTACAGCTGGGGCGGTCCAGGCTGGATATTAGGAGAAACTTCCTTACTAGGCGAGTGGTGAAGCCTTGGAATGAGCTGCCTAGGGAGGTGGTGGAATCTCCATCTCTGGAGGTGTTTAAGGCCCAGCTGGACAAAACCCTGACTGGGATGATCTAATGGGAGTGGTCCTGCTTTTTTTTTTTTTTTTGGCAGGGGGTTGGACTAGATGACCTCATGGGGTCCCTTCCAACCCTATGATTCTATATAACTCAGATCTTACCCAGTAATCACTTTGGTGCCAATCCTTTAGTATCTAATATCTAAAGGCTTATTCGCAATAGAGTTGAAATGGTCAGTCTCATAAACATAACTCATTGCAAATTTCTTGAGTCAGGTTTGTAGCAGTGGTGGAATAAACTACTAAACTGCAAAAGGCTTTGCAAATTGCCCAAACAGCTTGGCAGTCATCAGTCCATGTTAAGTGCTGCTCTTTTGGAAATCCAGTTCAGAGAAATCAAATGGGAAATGAAGACAAAGTGAAGTGAGTTTGAGTAAAAGTGCTCATTGCAGATCCCAGGATTGAGCTGTTCCAAAAGAAAAATTTGATGTTAATCTGATTTTTTTTTTTTTCCTTCAACCTGATGTTGGTGATAATTGCTATAGCATCTATCTATGAACGTAAACATATCCATACCATGTCAGACCAATGGTTCATTCAGCCCAATATCCTGTCTTCCAACAGTAGGCAGTGCTAGGTGCTTCAGAGGGAAAGAACAAACCAGGCAGTAACTGCTGAAATTCCCAGTTGTTCACTCCCCATTTCTGGCAGTCAAAAGCTGGGAACAGCCATGGTGTGGTGTTGCATCTCTGTCTTGGCTAATAGACGATAATGGACCTATCCTCTACAAACTTATGTAGTTCCTTTTAAAAACCCTGTTATAGTTTTGGCCTTCGTGGCATTCCCTGGCAACAAGTTCCATAGGCTGTGTGAAGTACTTCCTTTTGTTTGTTTGTTAAATCTGCTGTCTATTAACTTAATTGGGTGACCCTTATTCTTCCGTTATGTGAAGGAGTGAATAACACTTCCTTATTCCCTTTCTCCAGCCACTGATGATTTTTGTACACGTCTATTGTAGCTTCCCTTAGTTGTCCTTTTCCCTCCCCCTCGCTGAAAATTCCTAATCTTTTAAATCTCTCCTCATATGGAAGTTATTCCATAGCCCTAATTATTTCCCCCCTTTTCTTTGTACCTTTTTCAGTTCTAGTACCTCTTTTGAGATGGAGTGGCCAGAACCGTGTGGAGTATTCAAAGTGTACAGTGTATTTGTATAGAGGCATTCTGATCTTTTCTGTTTTTATCTATCCCTTTCCTAATGGTTCCTTATGTTCTGCTAGTTTTTTTTGACTGTCAGTACACGTTAAGCAGAAGCTTTACAGGGAGCACGCAACACTTTCCCTCCTGTAGAATACAATTGAAGTCTACCATAACATATTTTTATTCTGGTTCCAGGCATTTGAATGCTCCGCAGTTAGTCCCGATAGTGACACATGCAAAGTTGACGACCCCCCCACCCCCGTGGGAGAGCAATTCTTGCTGTTTGATATTAAGAGCTATTTCTTGGCCTTGGTTTAATGCTGCCTCTTGTTCCTTCTCTTTATTAGACTTGTAATTGTTGTTGCTATTACCTTCCACAGCTGGCAAAGAATGGGTGTTCCCTATTTTGTATGGTACACTGCATCAGGGTACCTAAACCATTAAAGGATTCATAAATGTGATGCATTTTGCACTCACTAGCTTCAAAGCAGAGCATTTCCTTTCTTCAAGACTGTCATACCCAGCTAGCCTGAGAATCAGTAACCCAAGAATTCCTTTGAGTCTGAGTCTCTGAGTATGTTGCACTGCTATGGTCATCAGTGTGTCACTTGATCAAACGTGCCTCAGTTTCCTATCTGTAAGATGGGATTATAATAGTACTTTCCTTTATAGGCTGGGGTGGGCTTGAGGCCAAATCCACTATGTGGCAGGCCATCTATGATGGGAGAGTGGTAGGGCTTGGAGGGAGAGTGGCCGCCCCTTGGCCCAATGCAGTCTTGGACAGCACAATCTATTTTTCAAATCAGCATGATTTTGTATCAGCTCTTTGTATTCCAGCTAATGTAGACACAAATAAATGTAAATAGATAAGCATTCATTTTTAGAAAAGGGAAAAATAAAATTCTAGCTGCCATAGCCTCACTTATTTC
Organism: Podocnemis expansa; assembly: GCA_007922195.1. Classification (NCBI taxonomy): domain Eukaryota; kingdom Metazoa; phylum Chordata; order Testudines; family Podocnemididae; genus Podocnemis; species Podocnemis expansa. The sequence continues at coordinate 45,632,465 of ML681981.1, read as the reverse complement.
AAACTGCCTTTCACAGTCTTGGGGAGAGAGGTAAAGCAGGGAGGAGGATGTGACCTGTCAATGCCTGGGTAGCTACCTGAGAATCCCAAGATTGGGACAGGCTACAAAATGAGAGCAGATTCTCCCTGTATTGGTGGTGGGTGACACTGAAGACTGACTTCCCCAGTCAATCACAACCAATGCCTCTGATTCCCCACACTGGCTATCAAGAAGCTAAAACAAAATCTACTCAGCCCTCTTTACTGCATTTCATTCTTTGGCCCCAATTAACCACTTGGTCTGAGAAGTTACTTAAAACTCTTAAGCTCCTACCAAAAGGTTTCTCCTGATGCCAAAGGATGAGCTGCATTATCAGATCACTATATGTTTGGATCTTAGACAAAATACCACACTGCCAGCCAATCCTTTAGTAACTAAAGTTAAAGTTTGTAAGAAAAAAAATAAAAATGACTCAAATGTCCATGTATGTCAGGTTTTCAGTCATTTGTTTCACAGCTGCAGTTATTAGAAATCCAGTCCAGAGAAATGAAGACTAAATAGTCCATGTATGGATTTGATTCTGATTCTCCCATGAGAATTAGCAGAGTGATTTCATGCCAGTGCTGGCTGGGATCTCAGTCTTGTGGCCCAAACTTTCCCTGAGAAGCTTGGACGGATGTGAGGGAAAAGAATTTTATGCTCCAAGTTAATTTTTTTTTTTTTTTTTTTTTTTTTTTTTTACTGTTGTAGCAAGGTAGGCGGGTACAGGTAATTTCCTTATGTGAGCTTCAGACAATACAAAAACAACAAGGAGTTGTGTGGCACTTTAAGACTAACGGATTTATTTTTTGCATATACAGTCAATAATAACTATCTAAGCTTCCACAACAGTTCACAGATAATTTCTTGCATGGAGAACAGTAAAGTATATGGTCCTTTGCAGTAAAACCTTCACCTTCTAGCTACCACAGGTAACTAGCTGCATTAGCGCAGTTGACATTGTTACATCAAAGATACATCTACATATTAATGTTCCCTTTTGACCTCTTCATCAAATAGAGCAACAGTCACACAGGAAAACAATTGTGTACCTTGCTAACTTCCAGCAAGGTAGATATAAACATCATCAGATAACTACCAACAATCCACTTGCACATTAAAGCTCTACGGTACTTAAAAGACTACTGTTGTGTTTTCCTATAATATGTTTTTAAAGGTCTGTTTTGGACCATGGACTTGCAAGATAGCTCTGTCTTTTTGGGCCTAGCATGATAAGGGGAATGGGCACTGCTGGGCTTCCCTGAGCCCTGGGGGGAGCGGTTGCTCTGCTTCAGCCACGGCACTGCTGGGCCCGTGGGAGGAAGGGGTTGAGCTAGGTGGTGGGGTGGTAGCATCTGCTTTGCTCTGGTCAGATTGCTGCTGGGCCCATGTGGTGGAAGAGGCGTGGGGCCAGGAGTGGGGAGCAGTAGCCATGCTCTAGACCAGGGGTCTCAAATTCAAATCTCCATGAGGGCTGCATGAGGACTAGTATGTTAGCCTGAGGGCTGCACCACTGAAACCTTTTCATACAACGTTATTGAAAATATCAACAATGATAGTGTGGTTGCAGGCCATGGGAAAGAACTTCAGGGGCCACATGTGGCCCACTGACCATGAGTTTGAGACCCCTGCTCTAGACCACCACCTAGGCCCAGCTGGAGGGCTGAATGAAAGGGTCCAGTGGGCCATCTGGCCCGTAGGCCATAGTTTGCCCACCTCTTGTGGATCTTGTGAAGTTCCAAAGGGGCAGCCATGTTAGTCTAGTTCAGTAAAACAAACAAGGAGTCCTGTGGCACTTAAAGACTAATGTGACATACACTTAAGGTTGTGAGACACGTGTATACTCACTATGTTGATGGGGCCATAAGAGTACATGAAGGCTAGTAATGGTACTAAAACTAGTGGGACTTGAAAATGCTTAGGTGCACAGATGACCGGGTCAGGTTGATATTTCAGTTGGCCTAGTTAGGGAGGGCCAAATTTGAATATCATTTTGAGTAAAAATAACAGTTTCCAACACCATTTTGGCTTAAACAAGGGGTCTCAAACTCACAGCCCGAGGGCTGCATGTGGCCCCTAAAGTTATTTCTTGGGCCTGCAACAACACTATTGCTATCAATATTTGCAATGTTGTCTGAAAAGGTTTCAGTGGTGTGGCCCTTGGGCTAATGTACTAGGCCTCATGTGGCCCTCCTGGTGATTTCAGTTTGAGACCCCAGCTTAAACATTGTCTTGGGTAGAACCATATTTACCAGTTTAAAATAGACTTTCAAAAGTAGCCAAAAGCAGAGTGTAACAGAAGAGGTAATGGCAGAACAATGGCTTGAATCTGAATCTGGTGAAAACTGACCTGTTAGGATTTCATTATTGCCAGGTTCCAAAGGGGTTGTAGTGTTAGTCTAGTTCAGCGAAACAAAGGAGCCTGATGGCACTTTTAGAGATTAACACATTTATTTATCATGCGAGCTTTCATGGGGAATCGCACCTTGTGAGATGTTTGAAATGGAAAACTTACAGTGAGGAGGGGAATAAATAAACGCAGTGAAGGGTAAGTAAGAAGATCTGTTTAGATTCTGGAAAAACGGATGAGAAGGTGAAAAGGTTGAAATAGAGAGATGTGCTGGTTTTTTTTTTTTTTTTTGGTGGGTTCCCCCCCATTTGACCTCCTCACCTTATCTGTTGTTGAGTTAGTTGGGCATTTTCACATCATGCTCATTGTTTCAGTGGAGTGCATCCTTACTATGTGTGCTTGCATAGATGCAGAGAGAAGTGCACCTTGGGTAGCTCAGCTAAAGTGCAACAGGGCAGGAGGAGGCAGGGTTGGGAAGGCTTGCAGTGTCTTTTGGGACCAAAACATTGTTGCAGGGTTGAATGGGAACATGGCTTCTACTTCCCATCATGCATTTTCCTCCCTCTGTCCCTCACATGACATTAACAGCAAAGGGCCCATACTTTTTGGTGCCCCCCCCCCAACCCGGAAGCCTGGTTTAGCTGTACATATGTATGCCATGGAGCAGTCACCTCATGTATGCTAGCAGGGCAGGGTTGTGCAGTGACCATGTGGGAACATTGGTGACTGACTCTGTTTAAGTACACTGAACAGCAGCTTTACAGAATTCTCTCTATAAAGCAAACTGAAAAAGAAATCCATGTTTTAGCTCCGGTACAGTTGCCTTAAGTGAACATTATCCCATTGAATACCTCTCATGCAGTGTAAGTTGTGTTGCAGTGAATCTAAACTGCATGTGAGCAATTGTTTTACATTATTAACTTCTTAGTGTGGACATGGCTAAAGTTTTTCTCATTCAAGAGAAATAAGGAACTTGGTGAATATTAAATCAAAATTATTCTGTTTCTACAGAAACAGTAAATCTCTTCTGTATGTAGTGGAAGATGCATTGGTTGAGGGCTGTACTGTGATTAATGCTCCATACCTCATCTGAAATGGAAACTTGCGTACAAGATGAGCCAGCTTCACAGCAATCACATGCATGATAATGCCATGTTTGAAAAGGGGAAGGGGAAAGAGAGACACCAACAAGAACCAAAACCAGATGACATTTATGAAAAGCTGCAAATTAATTTTTGGTTTGACAAAATCACCCAGTAGAGGAATAGTTTTGTTAAACCTTAAACAGAACGAAGGAGTGAACTGGGTTTAGGTCTTTCCTTTGCAGATTGACTTGTTAAATAGCACTGTAATGTAGCATTTCTGTAATACTTACTTACCCTCAGGTGTTCAAGAATAATTTGGTGGCCCTGGAACCCTCCTAATTGGGTGGGCTCCCCCAGCCCTCAATACCCCCCCCCCACCGTGAGCTGGCCACCCCAGTACTTACTGGGGGTGGCGTGGCTGCAGAGGAGGCTGTAGGCCCCAGGTCAGGCCAGCAGCATGTCCTGGGCCCAGCTGGGGCAGGGGCAATGGCGGCAAGCCCCAGGTTGGGGCGGGACCTCGAAGGGGAGGGGTTGGGGCAGGGTTTGGGGTGGGGCTTGGGCCCTAGCCCGGAATGTCCCCACACCCTCCCCTGCCCCACCGGAACATGGCAGAATGCTCTTCTGGGGCCCAGCATTTAGGCCCCAAAAAATAGAAGATGGTGCTGGAATGCTGCATTCTGGGGCCTGCTATTTTTTAATGGTGGGCCCTGGAACTCAGTGTTCTAGCACCATTTTCTTTTTTTAGGGGGCCTGGAACACTGATCCCCTAAAAATAGTGGGTCCCGGAATGATGTTCAGGGCTGTTCCAGCTTACCATAACCCCTGCTTACTCAGGCTCACAGTGTTCCTTACTAAGCAGCTTTTGACTGTTCTTCCCAAATCTACTCAAAATTGGGAAAAGAAAAGTTACTGTGTGTGGGTTTTTTTTTTTTGTCTGTGGACAGACTTTTCCCTCTATTGATCTTCACGGATGTTGATGATCCATCAAAAGTAATGCAGACTGGGATATTTGTGACACACCCATACGTCCTGTAGGCACCAAGAAAGCTATCTTCATCGCCTTGAAACAGTGTTAAGATAAGAATTTTAAAAAATCCTTAAAGGATGGTGTAGTAAAATTATTACATTTGAAAATTGACAGAATATACAATGTGTGTATGAATAATAATGGATATAAGTCTCCTCTGGGGTGGGGCGGGGGGAGATCTTCACCCGTATTTGCCATGACTTGGAGTTCATAGTGATTAATCTGATATTTTTTTCTTACGTTAACTGCAGTTATACCTCAAAGTAAACTCGTAAGTCAAAATAAATTAATTGTACTAATATATTCCTTTCCTTTCCTCCACACACTTCAGTCCTGTCGTCAGGCACAGAAATGCTGTTACCTTGAGCTTCAAAAGAAAGACACCTGATTATCACCATGATCCTATTAAAATACTAGCAGTCCTGAGAAGACAGAGCTGGCTTAGTTCTTTCCACTGAAAAGGAGATCTGTGTTCTAAGGAATCTAGTATTCAGACAGTCCAGTGCAAGTATTTGCACATGATGAATATAAGACTTCAAAATTCGGTATTTGGCAGCTAAGCTGCATTTTTACTTGGGTACTTTAGAACTTTTTATGCAACTCACAGTTACTGTTAAAAGTTAGCAGTGTGTTTTCAAGGGTAATTTATGTTCATGGCAATGGACTGTAGACAGCAATTCAGATTTTTACAATAATGAAATGCTGAAGTGAATCCTTAGACACTTAATGAAAAACACACAAAAAACAAAAACAAACAAACAAACCCCCCTCCCCCCAGCAACCCCACCTCCCCCCAGCTGTGTATTATGGTCAGCTATGATCATGGACAACAGCTTTAAAAAAAAAAAAAAAAAGTGCTAGAATCTGGGTGAGATCATTCTTTGCGTCCAGCCTTTATCCCATTATGCAAAATAAAGAGACTTGCGCTGTCCCACTTAATCAGATTGTTCAGTTCTGTAAACTTGTGTGGTCTTTGCTAAATGAATACAAAACCTCTGCTCTCAAGAACTGACAAATAAGTAGTTTTTTAAAAAAATGGAAGGCAACAGCTGGGTGTAGAGAAGATGCTGATGAGACATTGATGTTGAAAAGTTTTGATGTGAATTTCAGAAGGGATTTAGAAAAGGACAGATTTCCAACCTCTCAAGTGGGTTTCACCACTTCAGTCTGCGTCTCTTGCTATCTGTGGGTCTGGTTCATCTGACACTGGTATGTGTTTGGTCCTGGATGGGTAGTAGTATTTGGCCCTGGCTCCCCCCCCCCCCCCAGCTCCATTTGGTTGAAATCATTTCCCTGTAAAACAGGACAAGCTAAAAGAGCAACTTGTTTTTTGTTTTTTTTCTTAGCAATATTTTTAGAGTAAAACTAGTTAAATTCAGGGCATGGAGGAAAGCAGGATGATGGAAGAAGGTCATTTATTCAAGTTGGCTTGCTAACAGTTCCTAACTCAATGTGTCCGTCCTACCATTTCAGTGTTTCTCATATCTTATGAGTTCCAAGGTCTCAACTGCCCTTTACCTTGCACCTTGATTAGTCAATTACACCTGTACAAAAGTGAGAGCAAACTGAGTATAAAATGCTGCCATTCTGGTTTGTAAGTAATTGCATAAAAATACAGTGGAGAATTCAGGCCCCTTTTGTCTTTATCAGCATACTAAGTGCTGTTGAAAGCTGTGATGCTATATATGATGCTTACAGTTTGTATTTATAGTATTGAGATTTGTGTCATTTGAAAAAAAAAAAAGCAGGAAGTCTTATGACACTTAAAAGACTAACAGATTTATTAATTGCATGAGCTTTTGTGGGAGAAAATCCCACTTCTGACGAATTTCTGATGGATTTTCTCCCATGAAGGTTCATGCGACTAATAAATCTGTTAGTCTTTTAAGTGCCATAAGACTTCCTGCCTTTTTTTTTTTTTTTTTTGTTTTACTAGACTAACACAGCTGCCCCTTTTGGAATGTGTCATTTGAGTTTCATCCTGCGAGGTTTGGGGGGGGGGAACCAGTCATAAGCTTTACAGGTTTAGGGGGTCATTTTCACACATGAATAAATGAGCTGTTTGGACTGGGAGCAGAAGTTCATACAGGTCACATCTCCCTTTCAGGCTAGGAAATATCTCCTTCCCCTCATTAGCAGAAGTGTGAACTTTTCATGATTGAGTTGTCTGATCTACTACATTTTAGAGGGCTAACAAGAAGTTCCTATCTTTCCTTTCCTCTCAAATGTTTTTATTAATACTTTCCAAATATTTTCATCTCAGCTTCCCACTGGAAAAAGACAAGTTCTTGGGTTGGAGGAGTAGGGCATGTTCTACTCGTATTAGGCTTCCAGTAAAGTGGTACAACCGTACCCATGTATTGTTGGTGTGTAATATGTCTTGCTCTCCTACTCCTCAAACTAGTTGGTCTTTATTCACTATGGAGCAGGGTTTAGCCCTGTGATAGGGCAATTTGCCCTACTTACTGTGAACCTTACTGGGAGCGTGCTTCAGTTCACATGTTGTTGTTTTTTTCCCAAATGTTATGTATTTCTGTGGCCTTTTATATCACGTAATGGAGCCACTTTGAGACTAAGGGCTCTCTCACAGCTATAGGTGTCTTAAAAATGGGTCACAGAACTTTTGAACATCTGCCATGAAAATTTTTTTTCAGGTGCCTGTTTTGTGTGTGTCACGGGTGACATTGCAGTTGATCATTTTTACATATTTTACATTGATATATTGCAGATGATCATTTTTTACCAACTAGACTGTTACCGTGTGTGTGTGCGTGTGCATGTATGAACTTGATCTGGAAAATTGAGAAGGAAGGAAGGAGTTAATCTTTGTATGGGCCTGATTCAAGTGGGGCTAGCATATTCTAATCCTGAAGTAGTGGTATTCTCAGCAGAATTGTGGGAGAGAAACTTTTCATAATAGTGCTGGAAAATTTCTCCAATTAAAATATTTTGCATTGAACAGGTCACTCTGGCATATCTAATATTTGCTTTTGTAATTCTTTCATGCTGAATTATGTACCCTACGTTCAATCATAACACTTATGCAGTGGTCTCATTATTTGCACAGGGTTATTGGCTTCTGCAGAATCAATAAAAATCAGTTCTGCTGTCCAAATGATGTCACTCACTGGTTTCTGCATAGTCTTTTTTTTGTAATGGAACTGTTGTGGTTGGCTTGTAGGTTTTTATTCTAGGATTTCCTTGGCCTCTGGGCAATTGGAACTGGTATTAAAAATTTCAGTGTAGCATGTAGGCTAGTTTCCTGATGTTGAGGACAGATGCCTGAGCTTTAATTTTCTTGATTGATTGCTGGAAGATTTTGGAATGGTGCCTTGAAACTTCAGGAATTCTGTATCCAATGTAATTATGAGAAAAACAGCAAAAAGCATACAGTCCCATGTAGATGAAAGATAGGGCCCATATATGGAATCAGTTCAGCTAGGAATTTAAGCACCATACCTAATTTACAGCATGAATAATCCCATTGACCTCATTGAAAATACTCACGTGCATAACATTAGGCATATGCTTAGGTGCCATGCTGAACCAGGCTGTAGTGAGGTTGGACCAAGTGTTAATGTTGCAGTGATAAAGATTCATTGTGCTAGAACAGCAGTCCTCAACTACTGGGTCATGATGCACCAGTTGAGTATGTTGCTGCTATTCACCCTTTGTGAAAGGAGCCCCTGCCAGAGGAGACCCTGCTCTGCTGGTATGGAATCCCTTTCTGAGGGCAAGGTGAATGGTGGAAATGGGGGCAGGCTTCCTGGCCACCGCCAAAACTGCTGTTGACCAAAGGTTTTGATGGCAGTGTGAGGCCTGTGAAAAAACAACAAGGAGTTGTGTGGCACTTGAAGACTAACAGATTTATTTTTTGCATGAGTTTTTTAGTGGGAGAAGATCCCACTTCCTCAGATGCTTCGAAGATGGGTGAACTTACAGAAAGGAATGAAACTAAATGCAAGGGGGTGGAGACCTGTCTGTTTTAGTTGGTGCTGCCTGATCTGCTGGAAGTGGCTGTTTGTTGCTGCAAAGGGCACTGCTGTGTTGTGAATGCCTGGCCAATGGTTGTTGCCAACTGTGTCACAACATAGAAATATCGAAAACCTCCATGTTAGAAGACCTTAAGGTACTTGATATGAAAGAAAAAGTGTAGTGTGGTCTTATGAGCTCCAAGACAATTCCACAAGTTACTCAATAAGTAGATGTGGCTACTTTTCTTAGATGAAGTACCTACTTTATCCAAAACTTTCAGAAAATAGTGCTGGGGAATGCATTTTAAACATCTGTCCATGACAAATTTTAATTGCTTCTTTACACCTGGCTCAAGTGACCTAAGAGTGGAAGTGAAGCAAATTGAAGTTCAAGGTGCTCAGTACTACTGGGATGAATTTTGAATAAGAAACATGCAGTGAAATAAACCCTGTTAGGCTGTGTTTGTCGATAGTATTTCTAGATTATTTATTAACTTGGATAAATATATTATAAAAGAGTAGCATGTTTCTATTTGCCTTGTTAGGGCCCTGATTCATGGTGTTACTTTTAAACATGTGAGTAGTTCTAGTGATGTCGCAGGACTGAGCTGCAGTGAGTAGTCTGCGAAACTTGTCAGCCTGCTTGAGCCCCCCCCATATTTTTTAGCCTTTCTTTCTTGTAAGATGTGTGGCATCTTTTCTATAGGACGTTGGAGAAATCATCCCATCAGAATATTTATTGAGGTTGGGGAGTGACAAGTGAAAACTGCATTAAATCTGATAGTTTTCATCAGCCAGCCAAACTCTTAGGTATATTTATTCAAAATGTTCAGTGATTTTGAATAAAGCATCTGGTAATCTTTACCCAGTATAGCAAATATTTCCTCACACCTGAGCTCATATTTAGCAGTTTAGTGCAAAGAGGAGAGAAACATACATTTTATTGTGATTACTGACCGATTTTCTGGTAGCATTTGACAGATACTTTAGTCCTGAATCCTAGGCCTTTATTGTTTTAGGGCTGACAGAAATGATACTGACCATCAGTTCCTACAGCCTAAATGTTTTCCTCTGGATATTGCAGTTTGACATTAATTTGGGTCCTGGCCTGTATGTAACCAGGAAATTGTTCTGCATTTGCCCTTTAATGCTTCAATAGGTCATTAGTATTTTGTTTTCAAGACAGATTTCTCAGAGGTGGTATTATGAGAGAGTGCAGAAGCTGCAGAGGGTTTGATGGAGTTGGATATATAGGTAGATGATACACAGTTGCTAAAACATGTTCTCCTTTACAGTCCATGTGTTTTCTATAGGCCTTGTGGTACGCCAGGGAGAGTGCAGTCAGGCACGTCGAGCAAGATGTATCCTTATCAGTGTTTCTGTCAGTGGTGTTCTTTTGTCCAGTGCTGATGTCAGTTGTGCTGCATATGTGAATGTATGCATGAATCTCTGAAGGCATGCTCTGTCAGGATTACCCCGGCTCAGGTTTCTAGTGGGAACTCTGTTAGCTCAGTGATCTAGAGCCTGGTTTGGATGTTAAGCAGGGACTCGGTTAACCTGGTGATCCTAAGCTAAGGTTTTCCTTTGGTTGATGCTTTTTGGGTTACCTTTAGCTCAAATTTGTAGTTAGAACTCAGTTAGCCCAGTGATTTGGAGCCTAGGCGTACCTCATGTGCCAGAGGTAAACTGAGGCATCACTCATGATCGAGGAAACCAACACAACCACGGATTTTTGTAGAAACGAAGGTGCCACGTTAGACTTTATTGCAACGTAGCACTATGGCAAACAATCCATATCAACAGATTTGTTGGCAGCATTGGTGCTCTCAGTGCAATGGAACAGCTCAACTGACAGTAGGACCCACTGTCATCCTCTTGGCTGCATGAAGTCTGAGCTCTAGGGTTCCTACTTTTATACCTTATCTGCCTTTACATTAATTGGTCTGTGCACCCCTTCTTTGATGCCACCCCTTAATTTGATAGGTCTCTGGGCATCACTATCCATCAGGGTGTCATGATTTGGCCAAACCTCTCCTTTGCACAAGTCACTTAAATGCATAGCATACCTCGTCTCTTTTGGCATGAGACCAGCCTAAAACCACCTTTCTCCAAGTACATTCTCATCTTTATCCATATTATTGCAGTTTCAGCTTATTTCGTGCCAATTTTGATGAGGTTATATTTTCACAACCTGTTTCATGGTACCTTCAATTCATGCCCAGTGTGTGTGCCATTCAGTCCCACTTTTCCTGGATTACTTCTTTAGGCCTTGAGCCAATACCTAGACACTTCTACTTATCCTTTTACTTTCTCCTACAGGCCTCCTTTAAAATGTGAGTATACAGTACTTTAAAATCCTGTTGCTGGCTTAATGTATATGCAGTCACATGAGGGAGTGAGGATGCACTTGTTGGATATAAACTAGGTGGATAAAAGTTTTCTGCAAGAGCAATTCCTAATATTTTGTCATGCTAAATTTTGTAGTTGGTTGTTTGTTTGTTCATCACTTCATTTTTTATCAGTTATCCAGTCGACAGTTGTGTGGCCACACTCAGTATTGCCTGTACTGAGCTTTTGAAAATCTTGAGAATTTTAAAATTAAATACATTTTTTGGATTATCTGTATTCTTAAATTTTAAGGTGCACTCAGTTAACATTTTCAAGCTTTCTCTACAACTATGAGAGTTGGAAAATTTTATTATATTTTTCAGTGAAAGTTGAATGAAAACTCGTAATTCCAGGAGCTGGGATTTTGGGAGTTCAGGGATTTTCTCAGTCTTTGCCCTGGGAACACAGGCACCAGAGATGGCAGCTTTTTAAACAGGGCTGTGATTCTTTCCCCCACAGCAGCAGCCAGGAGTTGACAGTTGCTAGCCATGGGGTGGAATTTTTAAAAGGTACTACACTGGTACTACTCACAGAAAGATAAAAGGAAATAAGGTCCCTTCTCAACAAAGCATCCTGCCTTATATCGCTGCTGAGGGTTCATGTCAACTTATTGACTCTGACCATAGCCTTTGTATAGGAGAACCTATTCTTTATATTTGCCTCTGGTTAGGGGCTGTCTTGACATTTGAAACATTTCATTTTAAGCTTCTGAAAGTGAAGCGATATCAGTCTTTTCTCCCCTTCTTTCATCCTACCATCTTTCTCCTAGTAACTGCCCCTAGTGTTGAAGTTTCTGCTACTACATGCTTGATCTCTTAAATTCTGTTCCTTTTTTTTTTTTTTTTCCCCTCCCTTCATTCCTCTTCCTCCCACCCGAAAGTGTGTTTGTTTGCCTCTCATACTGGTTATTAGTTTGCCCATGAGAGCAGGCTCTTAATTTCACCCTGTTGCTGTTGGTCAAGCTGTGAACTGCAACAGATTCCCAGAAGCTCTGCATACATCCCTTGCTTTATACACTGGTCACCTTTGGGAGGCCCTTGTTGGAACTGTAAGTGCTGATGTAACCTGCTAGGGAGGGCTCGAATTCATTCACTTGCCCCTCTCCAGTGCCTAGCAGAAAAACCTCTGCAGAAAGCAGCTGAAGAGCCAGGATCAAGTCTGTTCAGGACTCACAGTGAAGACTGCTCAGAGTTCCCATCCCACATTAAACTGCTACTCAGCATAAATATAACAATGAACTTTTATTAACTAACTAAATAGACCTTATGCTAAGAAAACATAATAAATTTAAACAAAACAGTGAGAAACCCAGGAGTCCCAATGTTCAGGTGGAGTCACCCTTATCTCAGTTGTAGTCCTTTAAGTCCTTGAGGCTTAAATGGAAAACAGAAGCTATCCTCATCTCTAGCAGCAGAAATCTTCAGGCGAATGCCATGCAGTCCTTTCTTCCTTTTGTGTAGCCAGCACCACACAATCAGGTCACTGGCCATCCAGCTCTCAGTTCTACTGCAGACAATTCCCCTGGAAAACTGTCCAAAGCAGGGAGAAAACATCCTGCAGTCCACTCTCACTCAGCTCCTTTCACTCAGTCCCTGAGTGCATGGACTCTGCAGCTCTCTCTGTTTGCTCCTCTCCAGGCTGCTCCTCTCAGGCTGGGCATGTAACTCCAGCATAACAATAAAACTTGTGGAGCATGCTCAATATGCTACCACACCCTCTTACCAAAAGGTTTTGGTTTCTGGGCTGCAGAATCAAGCCATAAGGGATCCCTGAAAGAGATTACTTCCTTTTAGGCACATGGGTTTTACTGATACTTAATTTTGTTTTAAAATTAATGCCTAGATTCTACAGAGATTGAGTTGATCTCTTTCACATGCCAGGTAATTTTTTCAAGTCCAGGTTAAGACCACTCAGTTTGCTTTTATGCTTTGATTTAAAACATGGGCAGAAAATATCAAGCTAGAAGTTCTTAAACTTGGATAGTTCATAAACCTAGATAGTCCTTTTATGTTGGATCGCCAGCTCAGTTACACAGTAGAGGAATTTTTTGGCAACACATTTTTCACCCCCCTCAGGAAAATGCTGATTTGTTGAAAGTTTGTAGGAAGGGGCTGATTTCAACAAGCTTCTTGACTTGAAAAATTTTTAACTTTCTAAACAGAAACTTATAGCTCTCCTCTACTGTCATTTTGAGTGAAAAGGTCAGTGTCAAACTGAAATGTTTTGAAATTGACATTTCTGTTGACCAGTGCAGCAGCTGGAGAGTTCCATTTGCCTCATCCGAGCTGGGTCTGAGGAAATGTTTCAAAATCTCTGGTTTTCATGAGATGTGTTCCCACCTATTAGACAACCTTCAAAAGCAACAGATAGAGACTTCTAAAATTTATCTTAATTTCTTACATGTGGTGGAAAACAAAGGACACGAATTGCCTCCACATGAAGTCTGGATATTCTGTTCTCAAATATGCACACAGCTCAGATGGACTTCAGTGGGGAACTCCTGACATGTATCCAAGGACAGAAGAAATTCCTATACTTTGCAAATTACAGTGTATGTTAGTGTTAAATGCTTTTTGATTTAAGAACTAGAAAATGTCAGGGCTGCATTTTCCTGTGCCTTCTTCCTCAGGTTGGGAACTGTTCTGAAGAGGTGAAAACAGAGCAGTGCTAAGTGGGCATCTATAAAACATTTGGGCATTGACACTTATGCAAGCTCTGTTGTGCGTCCATTGGATTCTGACAAGAGTTGTAATAAATTACTCTGGCTTTAACCATCTTCCTGGTCTGGGAGTGTAACCCAAGCAAACCTTTTCAGTTTAAAAGTCTGTGCATTAAAATCTGTTTGGTGCAGTAAAAAGTTAAGATACAATGTTGTCTTGTCTGTAACTCAGGCAACCCTTGAAACACTTAATACAAACTAGTGTCTGGGTTAAAGACCTTCTGCTTCCCAGGGCCTGACTGAATGGCTTATTCAGCTGGAAAATACAGTGAACAATGAACTGGAAATATTCTGTCAAGTTTATGACCTCATGGATCACAGAGAACCAGCTGGCGATTTGAAAGACCTGTGTAACACAAGAACTATTGTGTATGAAAACAGTGCATGTTGCTCTAATCTTAGTTTAATCTCTTCATTATTAACTTTGAGGGGAAACTTGTGCATGAATATTTTTGCCTGAGGACAGTCCATTTGGTGAGTGGGTGGGTGGATGTGTTTACTTCCTGTAGTTAATTACGTTTTCTAATAGGCTACATAAGTCCATTGTACAACAGAGATTTTTGTAGTTTTTAGCTTCTGTGTTTCCGCAATGAGTTTTAGTATATATGTTACATAAGGCATAAAATCCATTTATTTCTGATACATGATAATATGACAAGTACTGAAATAACACTGGTATACTTAAGACTTGATGCTGTCTCCCTTTATAGTGTATTTGGCTATTAATGTGTACTTCTTAAAAATGATCTCATTTAGTGTATATTTATACTCGTACGTGAAATCACTAAAATCCATAAATAAGACTGCTTATAAAACTAAATGTTCAAACCATGTTCTTTGCTTTCTAAAAATAATTGGGTAACATTTTCTTTTTATGACTCAGTGCTGCAGTTGGTGGTGTTGAGATGCATGCTATCTGTTTAAAAAGAAATTGTCATATAGTCGCAAGAATTATTTCCTTAAACTTGACTAGCAAGATTGCAAACCAGTGTTTTCTATTTGTAGTATTAATTTGACCAGATCTTCACAGGGAACATTATCATGCTGAACTCAGAAAACTTGGACAGTGACTAACAAGCAGTTCATTGTCCATGAATTTAATAGTGTACAAAAAGGGTAAACTTTAAAAGTTCTAATATTTAGCACCTATATAATATACATATTCAAAGCTCTATACAAAGAGTACCAAAACTCTGTACAAACAGTACCAAAACTAACTAAGGGGCTTGCCTGTTACTGCCTATTATTCTTCACAACAGGTTTTGGTTTTCCTTTTGTTGTACGCGGTTGGATTAATTTCAGCATTAAACTGAAACTCCAAAGCTGAGTGATTAAATGTGACTCTTGGATTTTTCATGCAGGTTGGAAAAGAAACTGTGCAGACAACTGAAGACCAGATTTTGAAAAGGGACATGGCACCAGCCTTTATCAAGTAAGTTGATCTAAATATTCAAAATATCTGTCATAGCTACAGGAGCCTATATCTAGGAGTAAATGTTTTTGCTTCCCCTGGCCTAACTTTCTTAGACAGATTGATTTATAGGCTTTTGCTAACAGGATTAGCCAGATGCCAAATCTCTGCCAGAAGTAGCCACTTCCTTAACTTGCTTGTATGGGGAGGTTTGTGTGGTTTTGGTTTTATTTGTTCCCTCCTGGTACCTTTCTTACTCACTAGAGGGACACTGATGGAAGGTGGGTCAAATTGCAGTATTTCTCCAGGCATTGGTATTAAGGTATGCAAAAGAGTGCTGTTCTCCTCATATGTCTGTCTTCCATTCTTTTGGCTGAAGGGGAAGTATGTTAGTGATGGCTTTGCCAGTTGCTGCTGCATAACATTACTGAGAAATATGTTTTAAGTCACCTTAAGACTAATTGACTGGCACTTCTATTTAAGTTCATGGCTCAGTATTCAAGACGAATGATTTTTCTCCTATGTGGCCTTGAGTCTTAAAAATGAAACATCATGTTTTAGCTGTCGTTAAAAGTACCATGCCTGTCACTGTGAAATGACAAACTCTCACCGAAAGGACTTCCTTTAGCACTTTCTGCTGGCATGTGCTAAGTCACTGAATATCTCTCTCTATTCCTGAGGGAGACGAGAGCTGTAGGAACCAGAACAGGGAACTATTATTTTAGCACTTGGTTTAGTAAACAAGAGGGGGGTGTGTGTGTGTGTGTGTGTGTGTGTGTGTGTGTGTGTGTGTTAAAGATTCTCTTTTATGGTAGGGTTCTGTTTGTTCTTTCAGAGGTTTATATTTTTGGATTGCTCCTTTTAGCATTATACAGAATGTGTTCTTTTCTTGCCTTTTGCTGTCCAGCATGTATAGCTAATGAAGTAAAATCATGGTTTAGTTGTTGCCCTTTGTCTAGGTGGGTGATGGGAGAAGCAGATGGAAGAAATTAATATCATTTTTTTTCCCCTGGAATTAATGGGCATGCACTGCTTTGTGGAAACTTTCTAGTATCAGTCATTTAAGGTAGTATATGTAAGACTACAGTGAAATTTGTCTTTGAAGTTTTATGAAGGATCTTTGAGCAGTAGATGTTGGGGCAACATTGAGCAAATTCATTTTTAAAAATGTTTTGCTAAGTATCAAAATAAGTTCAACAGCATTTGTCTTTGTGACTGCCTGGATTTTTGTTTTATGTTGAAAAATGAGACTCTTATCTCCTTGTTCAATTGATCAAAATCACTCCACATAACACTTATTTTAAGAAAACCCAAACATACTTTCTGAATTTCTAGGGATAGAAGTGTTCTAGCACAATCTTGAAGCTAATTCCTGACTGTATTAACAAAAGCTTTTATTTAGATTTTAATTCTAAATTTAGTGCTTAAAAGTTCTCTCCAGCTTATAGTCAACTGACCACAGAATAAGTATGATGTATGTGGCAACAGTGAGTGTGTGCTCCATTGTCTAACCTTGCACTGTACTCTTCCCGCTCACCCCCAACCAGCTAATGTACTTCAGCCTTGACTTGGAGAGGCCACAGTTTAGTGGTGAGAAGATTACTTCAGCCTGCTTAATCAAAGCAAAAAGGTTTTGGCTTCCATGAGACTGTCCTCAAGAGTGTATATTAGGATAACCTGTGCTGGTGGCTTTGTGAATCTTTCCAGCAGGATTCCAAAGACGTAGCTGTGTTAGTCTAGTCCAGTGAAACAAACAAGAAATCTGGTGGCACTTTTAAAGACTAACAGATTCATTTGTCACATGAGTTTCTCCCATGAAAGCTCATGTGATAAATAAATTTTAGTCTTTAAAAGTGCCCTCTGACTCCTTGTTTGGTGTGTGTGGGTTTTTGTGTGCGTGCGTGGAAGTAAACTAACACAGCTACCCCTTTTTGCAATTTATTTTCCATACAACTGTCAAACCTGGAAAGGATTCACAAGATACTTTCACTTTCATACAGAATTTTTGTAGAGCGCTTTGGAAATATTGGAGTACTCTAGCATTTAACAAATGAAATTTTAATTTCTTAGGTTCCTGTCTTTCTTGATTTTAGGTCTAAATAGCTATCCAGTATGGGTTAATCTATCTAAAATATTAGAAAGTGATGCACGTAAAATGACAGACTTAACAGCAGTTTGATGATAAAAACGTGTACTTGACTCACTAAATTATTGTTGGGCAGCCTAACACTGTGTTCCTTGTGGCAAATGTCACTGTTTCTGTAGATTGCAACTGTACCTTGTGCACTTAGGGAAACTAGTTTTCTGAAGAAGCTATGATAATTGCCAAGAGTCCTTTAACATCTTTGCAATTATGGCCAAAGCTTGAAACGACTCTAATGTCACTAATTAGAATAGAATGTTGCAAATGTCATTGACTGTAATGTAATGCAAAATAATTGTACCAGAAGTAGAATACAGCACAGAACAAAACAGAAAAAATATCAGCATACCCGCCACAATTAAACTTCATATTTTAACAACAAAGCTTTTGTGTGGCATTTAAAATTAAGGATCGAATCTTCTGTTTAAAAGCGCGCGCGTGTGTGTGTGTGTGTTGATGCCTACACATCTGATTACATTACAAGTCATTATAATGTTCCGTTCATGTCTAAAAACAAGGGTCCCAAAATATATCTATATCTATCTTGCTCAATAAACTTGACTTCTAAAAGTGGTGGTGCTATCTGGTATTTACAGCACATGAATTGACCTCATCCTACAGTTGCAAGCAAGGCACATGTATCCCAGCGAGATAGAGTTGGGATATATGTTGGGATATCCCAGAGTATCTAGGCCTCCCCCTCCTCCAGTGTCAACAGTTTAGCCCTAAGAATGTGGTGCACTGTGGGGAAACTCTATTAACCACCT
Organism: Podocnemis expansa; assembly: GCA_007922195.1. Lineage (NCBI taxonomy): Eukaryota > Metazoa > Chordata > Testudines > Podocnemididae > Podocnemis > Podocnemis expansa. Next base: position 45,614,583 of record ML681981.1, on the reverse strand, counting down.
TGGTTTTTTAACTGTGCAGTGCTGTTGATGGGGCGTGGGTGCCCATAAGCAGCACAAGTACGTAAACTGCATACTTAGCTCCTTCAATAGCTGTCTTAGTAGAATACAGTGCAGGAAGGCTCTCGTGGAGGAGGGGTTATGTTGCTGTAGTAGGGCTCCTAAATTGGCAAGAGGAAGACTGTAGGGTGTACTTACGTCAATATAGACTGATGCAAGACAGCTTAACTCTGTAGTGTAAACCAGGCCTGAGATTGGTAAGGCTCCAAAGAAATGCTTCTTGCCATATAGACAATGGCGGACATCACTAGTGATATATAAATATTTACCTTTTGCACATGTAAACCATAAAAGTATGTTAGTTTGTTGGGACAATTAAAGTTTGCTTGCTGTGTTTACAAATAATGAGATTGTTAACAGTTACAAATGATATTTCTGTCTGCCACAAGTTTATACATCTGGTGTTTTTTCTGGCAGAGTATGCAACGTAAGTATTTAATTGCTGTGTCTTATTATGTACAGAGTAGAGAATGCCTGCACAAAACTTGTCCAGGCAGCGCAGATGCTGCAAGCAGATCCTTATTCAGTACCTGCTCGTGATTATCTCATTGATGGATCAAGAGGCATCCTCTCTGGAACATCAGACTTGCTTCTGACTTTTGATGAGGCTGAGGTAAGAGTCCAAGTGCCAGTGACATTTATGTCTATGCAACAGCATCATGTTACTCAAATCCTGTTAAGTTTATATTTGCTGATTTATAGCACTTCCCAAAGTTTGCTATACCTGGTAAGGACTCTCTCTTTTTGGATGGATTGAAAGCATTTTTTGTGCTTCCTCCTACCAATTAAAGCAGTGTTCCCAAGTATAACTTTTTTGTTCAAAATGGCAGTCGGGACCTTATGTAAGCATACAGATGCAAGGAAATGTAAGATGCTTCATATTGCGTGTAGGGCAGTCGTTCTCAACCTCTTGTGGATTGTGACACATTTGGTGGTATATCACAACTCTATAGGACACACCAGCCCACCTCCCACACACCAAATCCAGCTATCTCCCCAGCTTTCCATTGCACACTTACCACTGTATGGTGACACAGTAACATGTCCCGATACACAGGTTGAGAACCACTGGTTGAGGGCATTAGTAATGGAATCAGTGGGTTGCATTGCTTTTGTTATCACATTTTCCACTCTTAGGAATATGGTACCTGTTACCTAGCGACTAGCATCATCCCTTTAAATTCATTGAATCTTAACATAAACACATCCCGTTTGGTTGAGGAAAAACTGATGCTGTTTGCAGTGTTGACCTATGTCACACCTTTCAGGCTGCAAATCTTTCCATATACTTTCTTGGCATGGTATGTGAGCACTCCGGGGTCACTGGTGCTGCTGTACTGTTCACTTAGTGATGACTGATACTGTTCTCTTATTGCATCCTCCTAAGACGAGGCTAGGATTTGGAATTACTAGGTGGCACTAAAGATCCCATGTGTTCTTGCAATGGTTTGTGATCACAGCCACAGAGTTATGGGCATGTTCATCTTAAGATAGTTGCACTATTCCAACTACAGATGCAATGCTCAAGGAAAGAATTCAGTTGGTCTAAGGATAAACTTCTTTAAAAGCTTAAAATCTCATTTGTGACATGCCCCAGCTTGGTAAGATGCATATATCTGAATGCACAAATCTGTCACGTTCCCTACTTCTCCTATAAGTATCTCTCAAGAGAGCTCTTGTTTTAATGTTTATCTAGCTTAGTTTTATGGTAGTTATGTTTCTGAGGACAGCTTATAGAAAAAGAGGTGGGTGAGCATGGCAGCCACTTGTCCTGCTCTTTTCCCCCCGCCTCTCACCCAATGCCAGGAGCAATGCCGCCCCAGAAGAAGACCCGGGGCATGGGCCCAGGCCTGGGCCCTGCCCTCTGGGCCTGATTCGGTGCCTGGGCCCGATCCAGTCCTGGGGCCTTGGGCAGGGCCCAGACTGGGCTCCTGCCACAGGCAGCCCGGCTCCAGATCCCTGGAGTGCTACCACTGACACTGTGGGGTACTCGGGTCATGTGCCTCCTGTGCCTGGAGCCAGCGATACCACTGCATGCAGCAGTAGTAGAGCATGGCAGCAGATCCTTCCTCCCAGCCCCACCCCTTCCTCCTCCAGTCCATCTAGAGGCAGATGTGTCCCTTATGCCAAAAAATTTGCCCACCCTGTTCTAGAGGTATAATAGCAGAGTAAGCAGCACTTGTGGATTCAAGTCGTAAATCACCACAAGCAATACCTTCAAAGATTTGATGGTGCCATGGGATCTGCCTCTTTTGCCATGCTTTAGTCTAAAGCATGTGATGGAAGAGTTAGAGACATTATTTATATGTGGTGGTATCAGTGTTACAAAAAGTAGTTAAAACCTAATGTGGATAAACAGAGTAGAGAACCAAAAGTGTGCAGAATCTATAGTGAACTAAAAGGAAATTAAGTACCTTTCTTCATGTGATTTGTTGTTTTTTGAGATTTAAGAAATTGGGATCTGCCTTTCCAAAAGGGATACTGGATAATGCATTCTGCATGTGCAAAGCTGCCTCATGGAGAACTGTTCATAGTGAAGACTTCAGAGTCTGCTACTCTGATACATAGCTTGGCTTAGGTGCCTTCTTTCTACCAGTAAAATAGCAATAATCAGCTTGAAACTAGTTTTTTTTCAAACTGACAGCATTTCCTTTAGCAGCTAAACATATTTTCTCATTGCTATCTCTTGTTTTCCTACAGTTGGAAATTATTAGAAGCAGAACTTGCATTTCTGAATATGGATATGTTGATTTTGAGTTGAGTAATGAAATACTGATTTGCTTATTCAGCTCTTCCAATCACACCCTTATCTATAAATTATGCTACCAGATGGTTTACCTATCCTCTTTCTGTAAGAAACAAGCATTACTATTAATTGGGTTACAGCTTGATTTATTAAATTTGGGAATGTTACTTTCTAGGTCCGTAAAATCATCCGTGTCTGCAAAGGAATATTGGAATATCTAACAGTGGCAGAGGTGGTAGAGACTATGGAGGATTTGGTGACATATACGAAGAATCTGGGACCAGGTTAGACCCTTCCAGTCCTCTGTGAATGCATTCTTGCATGCTCCTTTATTTCCACAGCAGCTAAGACACAAGATATTTTTGGGAGAGAGCTAAAGCTGGTGTTTTGAAAACAAGTAGAGGCCAACTGTTTCTTAAGAATATTTGTCAAGGAGAAAGAGTTATCAGCATATGTGGTAATTTTATGTAGAAAACTTCATCACAACTTAAATTGACTCATGTTGATTTATTTCACATCAAGGTATTTATAGGAGAGATTAATTGCATCTATTATGATGGGGGAACTTGCTAAATGTTAGCATTTAATGTACAGCAAAAATGTAGTTGTGGAAGCTGTGCACTGACTAATACAGAACCGAATCTCCCCTGTGGAAGTGGACAGTCTGCATCAATTTAGATGGTTCTGTCCTTAAAGTATTTCTTGGGCTGGCATACATTTAAACCACAGTATGAGTCTGACATCTTCATATTAGTGAGAGTATAGAAAATAATTTTTCAGTGATATAATATCAAAGACCAGCTTGGGCCCTCCAGCTGTTTTCTCCTCTTTATTCACCACCCTTTCTTTTACTTTTTAGCTGACTTGCAGCCTTTTTCTGATGTGTTGCCTTACTTGTGAGGTCCTTCTGTTACATGTTGTGATACCTCTGCCTAAGAGCCTGATAAAACCTGTGTGATTTGCAGTGGTAGTTACAATGCTGCAGGAAGACATTTAAACCCAAAATGAATAAAAATAAATGTTAATGTAAATAGAAACTACCACACCCCATCAGATGAGTGATCCGTCTTGTCTAGTACCTTGTCTTTGACTTTAGCCAGTGACAGCTGCTTCACAGAGAACCAAGAAACCATATTACAAAACCACAAATCCACTGGGGAATTTTAACTAACACCTATTAGAAGTTGTCTTATGCCCTGAAGCATATTTATCCTGTTGTACATGATGCGATAATGCCAAGCTGGACAGCTGAGCTATAAGAGAATGGTGGAAGGCGTGTATTTTAGCCATGGAATGATAAAGGCCCTTTTCTTTACAAAATGAGAAGAGGTTACCTCAGCATGAACTGCTTGAGACCTTCAAACACGGCTCCTCTAGTGAGAGAGGGAGGAGAGACAGCTGCTGCAGGACTAGTGGCAGCAAGAAGATACGAAGCAAGATAACATCCTCTCTGAGAGGGGGCAGGAAAAGGTATTCCCCCTTCCACCCCCCTTTAAAAGTGTTTGTGAATTTTTCTTCTGTTAAGTGGAGGAGTCCTCTTCAGGCATGCCTTGTCAATATTGATAAATAAACCCAGAGTGTGAAGACAAACACTGTCCAAGGTGAGATTGACATAGTCCTGGTCCCACCACTGCCAGACAGGGAAATGCAAAACCCAGTGAGTCGGATGAGGTGCCTTGTCACAATGGCTAATCTTTTTAATCCTCATAAACTCTTGGTTTCAGTGTTTACCTTGTGGTAGTAAATTCACATTGGTCATGTGTTGTGGTTAATTAAAAATAATCCTGTGAGAAGTAATGAAGTTGAAGGCAATATATTTGGCATCCCCTTGCTGTGTTTTGAGAAATAAGAACCATTTATTTTGTATGCAACTTTCCTGTATCCACTTAGTCATAGTCTTTTTTTTAAACAAAACCCTTACCAGTTTCTCCATATCTGTTTGTGTTGGCTCTAGTAATTTCTGTGGCTCTAATTGTTTCCATTATGTTGACTGTAGTCATTTCTATGGCTCTAATTTGTTTCCATTGTGTTTTTGTTTCTAATTATATAAATTATTAATTTTTGAGTTAAGGTTGTGAGAACTCACCTCATTGTTTCAGGTGTGGGCACATTGTTGATTTTTAACAAATGGGGGTAATATTGACCTTGGTGTAAAGCTATATGAGATCTTCTTGATGAAAAGCATGATGTAAGAGCAAATTGTTTTTATGCATTCTCACATTTTTGTTGTCACTCTAGTGACTTAAGATGATATTTGCATTTGAGCTGTGCATGATAAGCACAGCTTAGTTTCCTTGGGTGGTTACAATTAACTTCACACCAACAATATGTATGAGTAGTTTAGAACAGTTGTTTTTAAATTTAGGATTGGGACCCAATACTGGGTTGCAGATCCTCAGGTCATGGTGACCTCTGCTGCCATCACCAAAAGACTGGAATGCATTGCTCAAAGATGTAATTGCTGGGTCGCAGGTATAAGCAATTTTCTTTCAACTGGCTCCTGAGGAAAAAGATTTGAAAACCATTGGTTTAGAAACCTTGCATTGAATTTCATCTGCTTTGGTTTTGTATATTTAGTTTTCTTAAATTCCTCTACATTTTTTTCAGTTTTCTCTACTTTGGGTATCATAACAAATGTTATCTCCATAGCTCCACTTTTTTTCATTGATTCCCTACTCCAGACTATTAATAGGGTAACATTAACACATTTTAAACTCCTCTCCTAGTACAGATAGTTGGTGGGTCGGTACACTTTCACTGTTAATGTTCTTTCCCATGATGAAAACAGACTTCCATTTGTCCCTTACTCAGTTGTTAATCCATGATAATCCCTAGCTACTGGCATCCGTAACTGAGGTTTACTTTATGGACTGTTGTAAGAGAGTATCAAATTAAATATCTCTTTGTGTTGTCTACATTGTTGGCAGGCTGAAACTTAGTTTGGAGAGACATGATACTGTTGCGCAGGAATTGTGGTGGTTTGTGTCTATTCAAGCTTCCTGGCATTTTATAACTGTAACTTTCCAGCCAGTTCTCTTATCACTTAAAAAAAAAAAAAAAAAAAAAAAAGGCTCATAGGTCTGTCATTCCTGCAGTGGTGTCTGGTGCCTTTCACACAGCTAGGCACGATATGGGAGACCTGCTAATCAAATGGTTAGTGCTTAAAGTGGTTTGCAAAAGAATGTGGACCAAGTCTTGGGCATAAAGTTGCTACTCTGCCTCTGTAACCTCACTCCTTGCCGGGTATTTAAAGTATCCCACACTTGTTTCAAGTCTCTAACACCTTAACCTGAGAATTTTCTTTTTCCTTCTGGAGTGTACCTCTCTACAGTCAGTCTGTGCTGCTTTTTATTGTTTGCAGTATCACTTAGGTATTCTGCAAAGAGATGCCCTTCTGCATACGGGCTCCCCAGCAAATGTCTTTCCCTAAAGTCTACGTTAGATAACCCCTCAAAAGCTTGTCAGCTTTTCCATGGCAGAAATTTGGCTTCGTTCAGCTAAATCAATGTGCAGCTTTATTTTATTCCCATCGTGTTCATACGAGCAAGGCATGTTTTTTAGACAAGCAGATTGCATGCTTTGTTTAAGTCGCAGGTGAAGAGGAATCCATATTTTCCTTTGTAGTTTCTGGCTAGTTGAAAGTGTGATTATACATGTGTATTTCACTCTTCCTCATGTGGACTTACTGCAGAAACCCAGAGTCGCACGTGCTTGGATTCTTTTCTTTTTATTACCAATATAATTTTTTTTTTTTTTTGAGAATTAAGGTATTTTTATTTAGTTTTTTTTCTAGGATGGTACAAGTTAATACAATCTCATAATACTGGTAATGCATCCAGATAGTGGAAGTCTTTTGTAGCCAGCAAACCTAAATGTGTGTCAGTGATATTTTCGTATTTGTGTCATTAACACCATTATTTAGGTGAAGACTTATCAAAGCTAGGGGAGGAAAAAGAGCTCTAAACTACCTTGCCGTACATAGCTGAGCTGACTAATTTCCATAAAGTAGGTTATTCATTGCTTTTGTATTTGTAGAGCTCTTTTCTTAAACTTCATGATAAGTGAACTTCTAAATTATACCTACACTCTAGTTTGAGTTAACTAGAGGCTGGTTATATGTTTTTTCCCTGAAACTGCTGAAATATGGTTTAATTAAAATTAGGTGATAACGAGCTTCTGGAGTGATGTCATGATTCATTACATTTTTGGGTTTTTGTTTGGAAAGTTAAATAACTGACAGTAGACACTCTGTAAAATGTTCATAAATCTGGGCAGTTCAGTATTAATAGTTTTATCTCTTGAACTTAATTGTATGTCCTAGGTATGACAAAGATGGCCAAAATGATCGATGAAAGACAGCAGGAGTTGACTCACCAGGAACACAGAGTTATGTTGGTGAACTCCATGAACACTGTGAAGGAACTGTTGCCAGTTCTTATTTCAGGTAGTGTGGTTTGTTTACTAATAGAGGCCAATGTTTGATCTGAATTTGGATGCATGTGTGGTATAGACATTAAGATGGAAGCTTTGATAAGTCTCCTGGCCTGACTGCAAATATTTAAATATTTGGTTGATTAGTGGCAAGCTGGAATGGGGATGGTGAGTTGTGAGGCCAACTCTCCATGTGCTTATCCTGGGTATTTCCTATTTTAACTTCTGTGCATGTCAGACTTAGCGAGCTGCACAAACTAATGGTAGACTGTTTATGCCAGTTTGTGTCATGCATGCCTATTGCAATGTATAGAGGTTTAATGAGTGTTTTTGAATGACAACTTACATGTTTCCATTTATATGAATAAACTCTCCTGTGGTTGTCCTTTCTTTTTAGTATCTGTTCATAATAGATCTCACATTACTGTGCTCTAGTTGCCGCCATCAAAGAATTAAGGGGAAGTATCTAAGAAAAACTCCTGTATAGGGGTGGGTGACCTTGAAAAGTGTAGCGTAGAGCACAGTCCTGCTATATGTTTCAACTTTTTGTCTGACATGATGTACAGGGTGTCTTGTCCTGGCGCTGATCTAGAAGAGGAGAAGGCTTGACAGCTGAAAGCTCTTCAGCAGAAGAGCTGCCCATTCTACAACAGAAATAACTTGTTCCTTTAGCAAAATTCACATGGTTAGCCAAGAGGGAGTGCTAGATAAACTACAGTGGGAGACACTGTCTTCCGCAGGGACAGGGAAATTGGAGGGAGGCACGCATGCAGCAGAACTGGGCACAACTTAATATGTCAAGGTTTTCAGACTTGGGAACATTCCAGTATTTGCCCTCCTCTCCAAGCACTGAGCTGGATTTTGCCTAGTGGCATAGATGATATTGTACATTAATCAAGTGGTTACCAACCTTTTCATCAATGCAGCACAATTTCACGGCTCCCCCTCTTCTTTCCCTGGTGGCTGGGGCAGATCCCTCATGCTGCTGCCAGCACGCTTAAGGAGTTGCCATGGCACAGCGATTGGGAACCCCTCTGCATTAGACTGTTCTTTTTATATTAAGAACTGACAACTAAAATCTCAGAGAAACTGAACATGATCTTGCTCCTAAAAGGATGTCATCTTGTTATTTAAATATGCTATATGATTGAATTGCTTACTCAGAAGTTGGAGTAGTTGGGAGTGTTGCATATCAGCTACAGGGTGCAAGCTTTTGAGCAAAGTTGTATAGGAAGAAGTCACAGAATTTTTCTGCATCTTGTCCATGTGTAATTCCTTTTAAATTCCTACTTGTGTCCTCCCTTGGGTTTCTGAAGTGAATTTACCGTCACAGGCCAGTCAGGTTGTGTCCTCTTTTCCACATGACTTGTAAAAGTGGTAACAGCCTGCCAATATGTCTCCATCTTATCTTTGGACTAAGGGGAGTGTAAGAGGTTGGAGGACAGTTTTTGTTTAAACAGGACCAAACCAGGGTAAAAGCAGGATTGTATGTCTAATGTGACTTCAGTTCTGGCATGCATGATAAACCATCTTGTAAAACATATGACTGTCAGTATTTAAGGCCAGTGTTTAAATAGAGTAGTTCTTGTAATGAAGATAGGGCTTTATAATTACTGTTTTCCTGATGTGGATTTCAATCGGGGGGGAAGGTGGGGAGAAATCTGTCTATAATACAAATCTGAAAATTAGCTGCTAATCTTCCCTGTATTTTTGCTGAATATATGATAGAAAAAAAGGCAGTAAGAGAGTGTTCATTTTCTCTTCAGATAAGGCATGTGGTCGCACAATCCATCTAGTCTATGGCTGGGACTGTCATGACTTGAAAGCAAACACTGTTGAATGTATCTATGCACCAGCATTTCTCAGCAAGAACTGCCCTTGCTGTAGGATAGCTACACTGTGAAAACCTGGCCTCCTGCAAGGGCTCCATCTCCTGGCCAGAGGTTTATGGGTGTGGTTTGCACCATGGAATGCACTTGGTATCATTTCTCACAAATGGAAAAATTGTGAGACTAGCTAACTGAGAGTCAGAGATGTGGTTTGATGGTCCTATCTGTAGATCAGAAAAGTTGTCAGGGTGTAACCAAATTCTAAGAAATGTTCTAGTCCTCCTTATAAACAAATATTAGAGTGGTGCAAAAAAAAAAAAGTGCCAATTACACTGGTGTCAAAATGCTTTTACTAAATAGCTTATTCTTGATGAGTAATGTATGAACAGCCATACTGGGTCAGATCAATGGTTGATCTAGCCCAGTATCTTGTCTTCTGACAGTGGCTGAAGCCGGGTGCTACAGAGGGAGTGAACAGACCAGGTAATTATCAAGTGATCCGTCTGTTGTCACCCATTCACAGTTTCTGGCATATTTATAGCTATGAGCAAAAACTTGGAGTTTTAAAGTAGTTATGCCAGTAGAATTTAAGTGTTTAGTAGCCTGTAAGGTTATCTGTCTTTAGAGAGTTTTCTTGTCCTGCTCAAAACATATGGCTTACTGCCCCCGAGTTGATGAAGCAGTAGTATGTCTTGTATATGTCATATCTTTTAATAGTTTCTCTAATCTAAAGTGCAATATTCACAGCTATGAAGATTTTTGTAACTACTAAAAGTTCCAAAAACCAAGGAATAGAAGAGGCCTTGAAAAATCGCAATTTCACAGTAGAGAAGATGAGTGCTGAAATAAATGAGATTATCCGTGTGTTACAGCTCACTTCCTGGGATGAGGATGCCTGGGCTAGCAAGGTATGTTCACTGTTCCTTCTGAAAATAGAAGTCAGGTTCTACTTAGCTTCTTACAGCAGTTAGTAAATTGAGGCTTTCAAGAATGTTTGATTAGTATGTACACAACTTTATCTTGTAACACAAAATAGGATTAGATCATCAGTAGGCTGGGAAGGATCAGATTTTGCATTAAATGTTGATTTCACCGTATGCACACAAATGATGAAAAAATGTTTCCACTGATGCTCAGGATGTACAGATAGGCAATGGAAGAAAAATTTTGCTTGAGAACTTACCAGAGTTGGACATCAGGCTGTACACTTTGCATATTTTGACGTCTTGAAATATCTGTTTTAATAGTGAAAACTTTAACCTTTTGAACTTTGGTATCTATATCATTAAATAATTGTCTACCCCCATACCTAAAACTTCGAAAGGTAAAATCAATAAAAATTAAACAAAAGCTTAAAATAAAAGTAAACTGATGCTATCCATCAAACTTTTTAAAAATAAAAAATTTCTGCCAAGCTAATCACAAGATCCCAAAGTACAAAGAATATTGTTAAAACTGTTTTTTTTTTCTTTTTGTTTTGTTTTAATATGCCTGTTCCATTGGTTATTCTTCCCTAATTTCTATAATAGTAACAAGTAGGTTAAAAAGAACATGGCCTATGGAGTTGGCCTAGTGAGTTATTGGAAGTGCTCTGTTCTGTCATGCAATAAATCGAGGCATATGTTATTTCTGATCTTTCTCTTTGGCTTGATGGGGGAAGTGCAAAAAAAGTAGCACGCTGCTTTCAAGGAAGAAGGGTTTTTAATCTCAATCACTTGTCAGCCAAAAACTTACACTGTGTGATTTGAGTCAGTTGCATGAACAAGTTACCCCACCTGAGCTATGCTAAATATGCCGAGTCCAGTACAGAGCTTAAGCATCCAAACCTGTATTATGGAAGCATCTTTGAGTCTGGGTTAGTCGGCAAATAAGTTTGCATTCATATTCTCTCTAGAACCCAAAGTTGTTTCTTGGTGTAAAGACTAGGTGAAGACCTCTACATGTGACGTTTAACTGAGCATATGAACCTCGGGGTGGGATTCATGTCAGTATATGTTCTCCTTACCCCTCTTCTCCAAAAGGGCTCTGGGTTCTGATCATCATTTCTGAAGAAGAAAAGGTGCAGAATGAGAGCTGAGAAGTTGGAATGTTTACAAAAAATGTTCTCCATCAACCTTGTGCAGTTGGGTTTGTTTGTAGCCTCTTGCAAACGATGCCATGGGCTTTGCTTTGCCTGACCATACACTTTACATAGAACAACTGCTAGAAATGTCAGTGGCTGCCTGCTCATGAGGATGGAGCACAGGCAGAACAGAGAGATGCATCTCTGTTCATATACCTCCTAGGGAGTTGCAGTGACCAGCAAAGACAGCAGAGTAACTAGTTGGGGTGCCAACCATCCTTGGACAGCCTTTAAAGTGTGCTGCTAATGGGGTTTTTTGGATCCATGGCACAGTAGTAAGTAACTGAAAAACTACATTAAAAAAAAATAAGTTTAGCATAAAGATACGTTCTTACTTAAAGGTTGTTTGAAGAAAGCCTGTTGTGATCTAGACATTAAAAGCACTTCATCCTATATATCATTTGACCCTTTATTTTGCCTTAGAAGTGTTTTTACCACTCTACCACTTCCTTATTATGACTACTCTGTGCCTCTTTGTTTTTATTCTCCCGTTTCTTTTCTCACCTTTAGAAGGTAAGCTTTCTTCCAAACCCCACATGTGTATTTCTATACTAAAACCAAAAAAGCATGTCTGTGGGGTTTCTGTGCTGTGTGCAGACTGTGTGCTGTGTATTTTTTCTGTGTGCCTGTTGTAACACCATACTTATGTATGTAGGTCTAAGAGCAGTTTTAAAATGATTTTAACAGAGCAGTCTAGCTATTGCTGCATCAGAAGTTTGGAGCAGCTTGTTAAGTGAGGGATGATGACAACTCAGCATGCGACATGATGCCTTTCAGAATTTCATTGGGAGCCTTTCCAATTTTTAGGACAGGTTCTTGATGATTGGTTTTGTTTAACCTATGTTACAAGCTTCTGGTGTTCATGATTGTAAAGCCTAATTATGCAGAAGCAGACTTTCTGTCTGGAAAGCTTTTCACAGTTTCAGTAATTTTGCCTATCCCATATCTTGTGGGACAAATCTTTCTTCTTTTTACCAGCACATTCCCTCAATACATTAATTACATGAAGTTGTAAGCCCTTCTTTAAAAGGCAAGTGGCTTATGCTCATAACTTGTTACTTTAAAAAAAAAAAAAATTAGATTTTGCTTTATGGATTTAAACATTCCCCCATTTTGTTAGAAACACACACAACCTCACTGTTCTAGTCCGTGGAAGACCAGGAAGCTTTCACTATCTGGATCTGAATGCAGTACAAAATAGAAAGTAGTTTTTCAAAATTCTTAAAATGTGAAAAAAATTCTCTTGTTAGTAACACAAGTTAAGGAGCTTTTCTATAAATGCTCACTTTTTCACAGTGTCTTTTTAAGTGAAACATTTTGGCCATTATATATAATACATAAGTATGCTTGGTGGTCAGTATTCGAAGTACATCATTGTGTACTCTAAGTAAATTGAGAGCAACATTTTAATTATATCTCAGCATGCAGGATCATGATAGTCTGCCTGCATTTTAGAAATGCAGGATTGGGCATTGTTTGTGGGCTGAACAGAAGGGATAGGAAATGTTACAGCTGAAAGCTTGTGAGAAGAAATAAATCCTTGTACTGGTTGTCTTGCCAGTGGTCCCAAATCATAAGCATTCCTCTGTTCATATATAGGGCAATTGTTTGGTTTGAGAAGAATGAAACTATTAATTTACTTATTTGCTGTACCTGTTGCATGCTTCTCCTTACTGGCGGAGACGTCCAATGGAAAGAGATGATTTCTACAGAAAGGAGGGGGAATAAAGTAAGTGGAGGAAAAAAATTTGGAGCAGAACTGTTTTTCCTATCCAGTGCACACCATTATTTACTTCATCATTAAGATAATTCCAATGTTGTTCGAGACTCGGTGTTAATTTCAGATTTGGACAATATTGATAATTCTGCGAAGCATGAATTTGTTAAATAAAGCTTTTTGATGAGACATAATTTGAGGTCTTTTGATTTAGAATTTAAATACTGAAGGAACACTGACATTATTCTTAAGCAAAACTTAATAGTTAAATTGTCTGATTTCATCAAGTTTACTCTTTAATGTGCAGGTTTTTTTTTTTTTTTTTTAAATGAGCAGTTAAATGAAAAATCTCAGGAGATGAGTGGGATGAAACTACAAATGAAATAAATTTGAGTATATAAATGTTAGTTTCTCCTTTTATTAATTCACATGCCTACAGGCTTTAACAAGACTAGGAAAAGAGAGAATCTGCTGCTGTAGTGCTAAACTCGTGTAATTCTCACTGAGGCTGAAGAAGAGAGAGCCTGTAGTGAGTAAGGCATGAATTCTGCAAGATGCTGAACATTTTCCTTAGGGTTGAGGGCTGTTGGGAAGCATCCAGCAATCTCGTTGGATGCTTCCCAGAATTGAATCATTTGCTTAAGCTAGGTAATATGCCAGAAAACTTGACTTGCTGTCCTTTCCCCAACATTGCCTTCTTTGGTAAAGAAATGCAGATATCACACAACTTCTCCAGATATAGAGTACTTCATGATTCAGAGGTTTATATTTAATATTCAGTAACCAGGGATAGTGTCACATTTTGGAGATTCCCTCTGGCAGGAGCATTGCCAATGTAATTTTTCCAATCTGGGCCAGCTCCAGGGCTATTCACAAGATTACTGGTGACTGTGGAATCAGCAGAAGAGGAAAATAAATCTAGAAGGTTTGGCTTGTGGACATTCATTGCCTACTTCTCACTTAGGCAGTGGTAACCCTGCTTATTTTTGCCAGTTTTTTCTAGGTTCTTTAAAAAAATCAGTTTTTTGTTTCTTTTGCTCCAGCTCCTTCATCTGGGAAAAATTTTAGAGACTGTAAATTTAGCTGAGTCTGAAAGGAGAGAAAACTGTAATATTTTCAGAACTCCAGGAAGATCAAGGCCCAAAAACTTAATACAAAAATATTAAGTAAGTTGTTTCACACTGGTTTCCCTGGGCAAGATTTTAGTTCCTGCTCACCCTGCTCGCCAAACTTTATCAATCAATAGGACTGTAGAGTTCAAGGATCAATGCACTCCTAACTCTCTCCAAAAGTCTGACATTGGACAAGGCTCTGTCAGAGTGGAAGGAATGAAGCATACAACAAGTACGGTTTCTATGTGTCATGTTAAGGGGCCTGTTCTGATGGACTGTGTCCATTAAAATGAACAAAAATGCCGAAACAAGCTAAAAACTTAGAGCAATTTTATGCATTGCTGTTAGAAAGCATATTCTCAAATAGATGTACAACTGTGTTGCTATCTGTGCAGTCCAGGGGTTGATGTGAAGCTTGATAACTTGCGCTTTTTAAAGAAGAGATACTCATGCTCTTGAACTGGATGAAACTATTTATTGCCTACCAGAATTAGTTCCCTGGCAGAAATCTCAAATATCCAAAACGAACAGATCTTGATTTACTATAAGAAATAGATGGGTAAATTTTGAAAAATGAGGACCTATTCCAATTTGTGCTCCATTTATGTTTGTAGTTTTTGGGGAGCCCCAAGAATTGATGTATTTGATCTACAACTCCTAGACCACAGAAAGATCAGGAATGGAACCCTGGTGTTGATGGAAAAAGTGGCAAAAAACAACTTGACTTTTTTAGATCCCAGATTCCCTATGTAGTGCTGGGGGTTCTAAAAGCTTAAAAAAAAAACAAAAACCTTAAAATTATGTTGACTTCCATTGATGGTATGAGAGACTCATAAAATACAGAAGACCTGCAATGTCTTTTTACTGTCTATAATTACACAAATCAGTGATGAGGACTGCAGTTAGCATGATTAAATTTAATACTTGGGAATGATCAGTGCATGCTATCTAGGAGGTGGATAATTTAAAAAAAAATTTTTTTAAGCAGACTTAAAAATCAGTGGGGGGAAGGGGCCTTTCAATCTGTCTTGAAACCTCTTCAGTGCACAATATGAATCTAAAGCAGCGGTCTCAAGCATGTGGGCGGCATGCGGCCCCTAAAGCTATTTCCTGCGGCCCTCAACAACACTATTGTTACAGATATTTGCAATATTGGTGTATGAAAAGATTTCTTTGTTTTGGCCCTCAGGCTAACATATTAGTCCTTATGCGGCCCTCTACTAATCCTCATGTGGCCCTTGCAGTGATTTGAGTTTGAGATCCCTGATCTAAAGCTTGTAAGGGAAGTTTTACACTTGGAATATCAGAGATGTCTGTGATGAGCAAACACAACTGTAAAATATCTTTGAATTTACGAACCCCTTTCTCCATGGCAAGGCCCTGATTCCTTGAAGATTTATGCACAGACTTTAGAGCTCTGTGAGCATTCCCATTAAGTCTTTATTGGGCCAGAGCTTCCATATTGAAACTAGTGACTAATATCTATACCTTTCTAAAGCTTCAGTTACTGGTTATATTTTTTGATTATTTATGGAGTGCCTGGCTTACTGTTCACTGTCCATTCAGAGCTAAAACTCCTTTAGTCTGCAAGTGCAGTAACCGAAAGCTGCAGCCATCACAAGTGATGGGTTTGTCAGCTTAGTTAATGTATTAATAGCTTTTGGCATGGCACTTTCTTTCTTTCCATATGCCATTAAATACAGAATTCACCAATTATGCAGCCCTGAAGCTAACAAAAAAGTCTATCTGCCCTGTAAGAGGTTGAGGCCATTTAATAGCTGCTTCAAGTTCTGATCTTGCACTTCAGCCTTGAGGCTTATCAATCTTCAGTTCTGATAGAATGTGTAAGGAAACAGGTTCTGGGACCTAGGGTTTCTAATGAGCGTGTTCTGCTACTGATCCAAATAGCTCAAACCCAGCCCTGACCTTAAGCACCACTTGGAAGTTGCAGGGTGGCATGAGGTGACCCTTAAAGAGTGGGGTCCTATCCCATACATTGTGAGATTGCCTAATTGAAATCAGCCCCTTGACCTATGCTGAGATGTGACTAGATAGTTAGTGCAAGTCATGGAGCAGGCCACAGTCTGAGAGAGTGCACCCAAAGAAAACAGTAGCTATGTACTGCACCAAGTTAATTTCCTGTGCTTAGGCCTGAATACGACATACTGCAGCGATCTCCAGGTTAAGGTTATTCTGGTCCACTTCAAAGAAGGGTTTCCAACCTCATTAGTACTGTCAGTGTATCCCTAATTATACACTTGTTTGTGACTTGTACAAGACACAGCCATTCTGTCCCAAGGATTTTGCAGTCTAAATAAGAGATCTGATGTGAGTGCATTCGGGCCTGTTTGACAGGGGTCCAGGGTTCTGCTGACCTACTGTGTTAAGTACCAGAACACTGCTTCAGAGATGCTGAAGCCTGAGGGGACACTGGCAAGTGCAGCTTATTAACACGATTTAGAATAAACATTCGTTTTACATGCTCATTGAAGAACTATTATTTTGGTCCTCTTCCAGACATGCTGTATTTGACTGTACTTGCATTCATCTAGTGGATTGGATAGAAAACTCACAGCAGCCTCTAGTGGAGAGTTAACAAATCAATAGTGCCAAGTGTACATAGTGAATAGAAGACTCAGCGTTTTCCGTTTTTTCTAGGCGCAGCAATGTTAGCGGTAAAACTATCAGCTCATGGTGGAGTAGAGTGCCTCACCGCAATGGGTAGAGTAGCTAACATATTCATTTGCTTAAAAAGGACCTTAATTCTCTATTGATTAAAAGTTTGGAATACTCTCTGAACCCTCATAGTTGATAGTAAGTCTGTATCTTCTTCCATCCTTAATATTGTTTCCTCAAAAGCAACACTCATCTAACCTCTGATTTAAAGGACAGATGAATTCAAAAAATGTAACTGTTCAATAAGTTAGTCAGAAAAGGACATTCAATTGTCATTGGCCACTTGACTCAAAGACCCCACCTCCAGTAGTATCGAGTCACTTCTGAAGAGACCTGTAAATCATAATCTTATTGCTGAGGTTGCTGTAGTTGCTACAGGGTCTTGGTAAATGCTTCAAAACTGACTGACTTCCAACATAATAGGCCTGAACATTATTGTGGCTTTTCTCTCTCTCCAGGAATTATAGCATCAAAAAATAACTGAATAGAAAAAGTAACTAAAATCTTGCATGCTAGAGTTCTTTGCATTTTGAGTGAGATGAAAATGTCTGTTGTTTTTAATTCTCAAACTTGTTACTCATTGCTGTCCAATATATTTCTGAGCTGTTTTTATAGGAGTTTAAAATTGACTTGTGTTAAGCTTCATTTTCTGGTGGCTCTGGTTGTGTTTACCTTCTATGATTTGGTAAAGAGAATGATTATTAAGGTTTCTCCTTTTGTAAAGGACACTGAAGCTATGAAGAGAGCTTTGGCCTTAATAGATTCCAAGATGAACCAGGCAAAAGGCTGGCTGAGGGATCCCCATGCACCACCAGGTAATGAGTCATACTCCACCCATCCAAATAATTGGTATATTGCTAAATGACAGGTGAAATAATCTGAGGAAAAAGATGCTTGGATGGCCTTATTTCAAGTATTAATCTAAAATGCAAAGTGCTTGGGAAAGCCCCCCCCCCCCCCGTTGTTGAAATGATAGCTTAAACCAGATGTAAATGAATCTCCTACTTTCTATTCTGCCAGAAAATTTGCTGAATATTCAATATTGTATCTACCTTCCTTTGCTGGTAAAGTGTACTGTATTACAACTAATATGAGAAGGTAGTTCAGCAGCCTAGAGTATAAAAACCACCGTTCTGCAGCTCCATGTTTGATTGATTGGACTATATTTTTATTTATCTCTGTTCTTTCAGTGCTGGTCCCTATGTGGAAACCACACAGGGATGTGCATGCGTGCCAAGTGCTAGAAGTGTAACTGTTAGAAATAGTTGAATGTTGTCTGTATAGTGCTCTTATGGGATTGCACAAGTTGATGCCCCTTCCCTTGTCTCTTCACGAGAAGCCCTAAACTGGGGTGGTCAAACATTGTGGCCTGAGAGCCACTTCCGCTGTCTGGTGGGTCACAAATGGTGGCAGAGAGATGGGAATGGGGGGTGGGAATTATAAAATAAACTAATAATAAGCAAACAAAATAAATTCTTTTTTTATTTAAAAAAAAAGGGGGGGGGGATAAAAGTGGAGCCAGGAGGGAGGGAACAGCTGCCGTGTTCCAGCCAGGACATTGCTGGGTCTTGGAGGGAGCAGCAGCTGTGCTCTGGGCCACCAGGCAGACCCAACAGGGTAGCTGCATGAAAGGTTTGGTTGGCTATATTCAGGCTGTAGTTTGCCCACCTCTGTCCTAAGCCCACAACAGAGAAGAGGGAGGCATTAGAGTCCAGATAGTGACCTCACATCTTGAAGGACTGTCTGTTTATAGTAAGTGGTAACTTTCCTTTCTTCCCTGTGATCTCTTCAGAAGTACCTTTTTAACAAATAAAACTAATATTTGACACCTTACCTTCTTTAAAATTCTTGTAGACTTTCCTGTGGGTGGCTGGGGGTGTGTGTGGGTGTGTGTGTGTGTGGTGGTGGTGGTGGTGGTGGTTTGTTTTGTTTTTTTTGATTTTGGTTGTTTGGTTTTTTTTTATTGGGCATCAAAGATTTAAACACATTTGTTTCTTATTTTAAGGTGGTCACTGTACACCAGAGCACAGCACTGGAAGTGTTTATTTTTGCTGTGTATGGTGCAGCCGTTTTTAAACCTCTTTGTCTTTCCCTCCACACAGTCAACCTTAGCAGTTTCAGAAAGTTCTTTATAAGTCCCTTTGTTATTGTAACTAAACCCCTTCAAATGCACTCTGAAAATAACCTTTTAATGAACGTATTAATACAATCCAGGTTTAACTGGCTCAGATATCTTACTTTTAAAATAATTTTTTATTTTGCATTTCTATGTTAACTACTGCATTAGTCATTAAGCATTATTGTAAAGCAGTAATGTAATTTTAAGAAGCAAGTCAAATTTTTAATTTTTTCTAGATTTAAAATAAATTACATAACAGACTAGGTTTCATTGTTACCTCCTTAATCCCAAATTTGCCATCCTGACTGTTTCATTGGCCCTTTCATTGAGTCATTCCTAACTTGCAATCTCTTTGTCATACAGATGTTGCTCTGTGAGTGCATGAGCTGCCTGGGTGTTTTTAAACAATGAATCTGATGTCTAGAGCTACTCTACTCTTCGCTGAACATTAAGAACGCTTTGTTGCAGGCTATAGCTAAGACTTAAAAAGTTAGTGTCTCTCTTCCTTGCTCACCACTCCAAAACCCTGCAATCCAAATATGTTCTTCTAAAAATATTCTAAATTTCTAAACATTTATTTAGATGCTTCATCAGTAGAAATGAAACCACCTTTAGGGACTCATTCCATGCCTAATCCGCGGGTCAAGGTATGTGTTGTTCAAGCAACACCACACTGATGCAGAAGCATTGTCTTACTGTAAGGTTATTAGATTTCCTGCACTCCACATTCCTGTCCATTCTTTTCAATTACTGTACTTTACTTGATGAATGAAGTGTGATTAGTGCAGCAGATCATGGTGGAACTAGCAGTTTTCTCTTAATAAGTAATGAGTGTCTTCTAGCATTCCTATTGACTCTCTCCTGCGTATTAGGGGATGCTGGTGAACAAGCTATAAGGCAGATCCTCGATGAAGCTGGAAAAGTGGGAGAACTGTGTGCAGGCAAAGAACGCAGAGAGATTCTGGGAACCTGTAAAATGCTAGGCCAGATGACTGACCAAGTGGCTGATCTCCGAGTGAGGTAAACCTTCTTTTAATAATAAAACAGCATTTCTGAACTATATAGTCAGTCAGGCTGTGATGTTTATTACTGAGGAACAACAGGCTAATCTTGTAGGAATATATGTATTACCTTGTTTTCTTTTTCTTGCTGTCTTTTCCAGAAGCATAAACACATGGCAATGTGAATTTATATATACAAGTTTTCTTGGGAGAACGCCAGAAAAAGAGAGGGGGGAAAAGAGAGAGTTGAATGAGATCATATAGACTTTTCTTAATTGGAAACAGCAATTCGATTTGCCTTGGAAAAAATCAACAAGCACAATTTATATAAATAATTCCTCAAACACAGTGCTTTGTATAAATCAACATGGTTCTCAGGATTCATAGCACCTTGTCCTTTGAGCTGGGGGTGTGTGCAGGAAGACAGCACTTATCCATCACCTTGATAAATAATGTGGATGTGTTCTTCACCTACATTTCTTTTTATTTCTGTTTTTGCATTTGGCCTTGATTTGACTGATTCTTTTGCAAACCAGTGTTCCCTGTGCATAACAAAATTGACTGCAATAGTTTGTCCAGATTCTAACTGTTGGGAAGAGAACTGGGACCATTGTCCCATAATGAAATTCTAGTTCTGGGCTGGAAGAGCAGTTTGGTAGCAATTCAATGCAGCCTGCTGTGGTTAGGTAGATCATGTTTTGTGAAATTCTCTTGAATAGGAAAGGCCCTGCCTATGCATGAAGAACTTTACTAGCCTGTTAAAAGTTAAGGGGTCTTGTGTTACTTTGTGACAGTGGAAAGGTAGAAGGGTTACAAAATCACTTGTAATATGAATTGTATAACAACATTTTGGTAGCTGTGGACATAAATGTGCAGTTGAAGCCAGTCTCGTTGGTTTGCTATAGCCTTGATCTCACCTCAAAAAAATAAAGTGTTACAGTAATCCATTAGCTGTATAGGGAATAGATTTCTGGCCCAGTTGTTTTCTTGGAAATGTTAATATGCAAGATGCATTACTAAGAGTGGCAGCAGAAACATGTTCATAGGAAGGCATGTAAAACAAAATAAATAGCATGTTTTTCATACTTGCATGAAACAGTCTTTTATGGCATAAGCCTTCTAAAGAAACTGAGTGAGAAGTGAAGAAAGCCAGAAACTAGCTTAAAATGCTTTTTATAGTAAGCTGAAAATAAGCATTTATGTATAGAGTCTTCATTAGTTTCAGTCCTTGTACATGAAAAGGCACAAATCTGGAGCGAGTTCCAACATTCAGAACATTGGCTTAGTCGTGTTTTGTCCTCAAAATCAGTCTCAAGGAGCTGATCTTCGTCAGTCTTCGAGAGAGCAACGAAAGAAAAGAGTTTACCTCTAAAAGCTCCTGGCATGTTAATAAAGAAATAATGCAGGAATTGCCATGAAATGCTACTTGTTTTTTCAGGGTATCAAAGACAAATTCAGTCTCGGGGTTGAACTTTTCATGCTTTCACAAAGCAATAGTTGATGTCAGTCTTGTATTGGCTTGAGAAGTTCCAGAAGATAATTCCTCCTTCCTTGCCCCCACCCAATTACTTACTTTCTGTGTTGGCTAATAGGAAAGGTCCTTAACTCTAACTTCTGAGAATAAGTTATTTTTAAAGCCCTGCAAATCCACAGATCTGCATTATATTCACGGATATCTGCACCTGCAGATACAATGTGGATATCTGGAGACCATTTCTTGTGGATGCAGATCAGATACAGGTCTACATGTTTTTATCTGAACAGAGCTAGAGCCCTGCAAACATGTGGTTATCCACATCCATGGA
Organism: Podocnemis expansa; assembly: GCA_007922195.1. Classification (NCBI taxonomy): domain Eukaryota; kingdom Metazoa; phylum Chordata; order Testudines; family Podocnemididae; genus Podocnemis; species Podocnemis expansa. The sequence goes on along the minus strand of ML681981.1, from coordinate 45,592,968 downwards.
TACAACAGGGATATCTGTGTACCATTTCTTGCGGATGCAGGTTGGATATGGATCCATGTATTTGTGTCCGTGCAGGGCTCTAGTTATCTTGATGTCTGTGCTGACTCAGGAGAGGGGACCTTCAGACCTACTATTACATGATTATTTACAACATCCTTGTTTGGTGGAATCTTCCCCCCTCCCCCATTCATCCATGTCTGCACCATTAAATTTAAAAGTATTCTTTTATAAGAAGAAGAAAATCTTTTTATGAACTTCAGTACTTCAGTCACTCAAACATAACCTGAGATTTCTGCATTTAAAAAACTGAGATTCTTAGACTTTGCTTTAAAGAACAACTGAAGAGAAAATTCTTGATATTTAAATGTTTAACAATCACTTATTTTTGGTTTAAATTCTTCTGGTGAATAACCCCACAGAGCTCCTACATGTATTTCAGTAACCTTATCTCAGGTTCCAATTTAGGTAGATGTCCTACCAAGAGTCCATGTGGGTTTTCTTTCTTTTGAACTGGTACAAACATGGGAACCAAGGGAGAACCTCCCTTTGAATTGCACTGAGGAGCTCATTTAATCCAGTCCTGTGTGCTGTGTGTGACACAAGAAGTAATGCTTTGCCGTATCTCATAAGTACTGTCGCTTAAACTATCCAAGGCATGTTGGGATGCCTCTGAGAAATGAACAGACTGGACACAAGGCTCTGCCACAAGTAATTCACTTGAACTATGCTGCCATAATACTCTTTCCTCTTCTGGTCATTATACAATATGGAACCTTAAATTCAGTTCTTGTGCTGATGCTGCATGCAGGGGTGTTGCTGGTGCTGGGCTTACGGAGCTGGAGCCCCAAATGTCGTCACCAGAATCCTTGGTCTGCTGCAGCAGCAGTGGGCTTAAAGCATGCGAGCCCTGAATGTCTGTGCCAGAGCCCTGGATCTTTTTCCATGCCAGGGGGGCTCCTGGCTTCATGTAAAGCTTTTGAAAGAGACAGGCATCATTTGTGTTCAGATGTACTGTGCCTCCTTGTTTTTACTTCCCAGCATACTTTTTAAACAAGTCTCCTGAACTCCTTTGCAGTACGATGATTGTGGTAAAAATTGACAAAAAGTTTAAAAAACGATGTTGGTGCCTTTTGTAAGTAAAAAGATGCTTTTACATGATATTCCTAAGATGGTATTTGTCTTTTGGAGTAGAGGACAAGGTGCCACACCAATGGCCATGCAGAAGGCACAGCAGGTGTCTCAAGGTCTGGATTTGCTTACAGCAAAAGTGGAAAGTGCAGCTCGCAAACTGGAGGCCATGACCAACTCTAAGCAGGCGATTGCTAAAAAAATTGATGCTGCTCAGGTATTTAGTAATTTATGAATTTTAAAAATCTTTCAAATGGTGCCTTTAATTTACTGGGCTGAACTGTTGCTGATGTCCCCGAACGCAGGATGATTGCCTTACACAAGGAGAGTACTGGGACACTTTTGTGGATGTACATAAACCTCTTCTTTCTGACTTCACTAGTGTGATCCTACAGGAGTTCTGTAACAGTTCATTACAAACTCTCTCACCTGTGTGTGTGCTCTCTCCCTCTGGGATGGAATTTCTTTAACTTGGATCTAAACTAATCTATTTCTGAAAACAGAGGGAGGTACAGTCTTAATTTTGGACCTAACTTTTTTGTTAAAGAATTATGGAGCTAATCCTATGAAAGATTTTTTTCATGCTGAATTCCCTTGGGCTCTGTGTGGAAAGTACAAAGATTGAGTGCTGCTGCATTTATGCAAATGGTAAACCCAGTAGATTGTTCACCAGAAGGGTACTTTATTAAGCTTTATAATGGAGAAGGCATTTGTAGTATCTTTGTAACAGCAAAACTTGATCTTCAATTGTTAAGTCGTGCTCCATTAATTCAGTGTTTAACAACATCCTACTGTACAACAGTTTTAGAAAAATTCCTAAAAAGAACTTACTTTGTTGGAACAAAAAAAATTCTACCTTGAGAACTGTAGGTATACAGCAATATATTTTGAATGCTTAAGGGGGGGCGGGCAGGTGAGAGAAAGAGAGAAACTGAGATAACAATGGTAGCTAAGATGTATACACCTTAAGCATGGTTTGCCTCATATAACAAAACACCTGGTTACTGGTGGGATATCAGGATGTGTAATCAATCTAAGAATTTTTTTGTGAAATGCCCTTGTTCAAAAGACTTTATAAAAGTAGATGACTTCATCTTTATTTTTATGTATTTCTTCATATGAAGAGTTGGCTAGCAGACCCTAATGGAGGAAGTGAAGGGGAAGAACATATTCGAGGAATTATGGCTGAAGCCAGGAAAATTGCAGAATTGTGTGAGGACCCCAAAGAAAGAGATGACATTCTGCGTTCCCTGGGAGAAATCTCTGCTCTGACAGCTAAACTGTCAGATCTACGAAGACAGTATGTATCTACACAGTGCACATTGTGGTGTCTGAGCATCTGGCAATTGTAGTGAGAGGTGCACAAATTAGATGGATCAGGAAATACAGAATATTTACACAGAGACATTTCCACATTTAAAGTGTAATTAGCTATTCTGTTGAGAATGCATCTGTTGTATTGTGAGTTTCCACCCTGCATGTAGTTGCACCGGAAAGACTACGTCATAGTCTTGCACTTCAGACTGACCAATGGCTTCTAGCAAGGGATTCCTTCCTGTCCCATACTTCTGCTGTATAAGATTAGATGACTTGATATCTCCCTGTAAAAGATGTCATCTATCGCCTCAACTATAGGAATTCTCCTCAGGAAAAGTGTAGCTAGGATTCTTCAGCTCACCAAAAAAGCTGCAGAATCTGGCCAACAATCTGTAATACCAGCTGAAGAGCACTTTGGCATTTACTTACACAAGTGCCTGCCCAAATGGTATGTTGGGTCCTTAGTTTGGAAAGTAAGTAAATTAGGAAATTATCTTCCATGTACTTTCGCTGTTACTTTGTATGCCAGTGTTTTAATACAGATAACTCGTAGGAAATCATACCATTGAAGTGGTACCACAAGCATCTGTCTGCTTTAGTTAGGGAATGCTTTGCTAAAGACCGTGTTTTGGTATTGGATCTGGAAAGAAGATGGAAGAGGAAGACTATCTCTGCATGTGTCAATAGTGGTCTTTAATGTTAAAAATCTGACTCTCTTTTTTTCCTTTGTAATCAGTGCTTGTAGATTAGGGTTTTCTTCAGATTTTGCCACTACTATAATGCACTCTTGTCTTTCTAGCATTGTCTCTGCCACGATTCTTAATTACTGTATTTGTGCATATAATCTGTTTATCTTTGTCAGATTTGATCATTTAAAAAAGAGTGACTATAGCAAAAGTGAACTGATTTGATGGGAGCAGTATCACAATTAAATCTGGTTTCAGAAGGATGAAATATTTTGTAGTGATTTCAGTTGCACTTGTAACGCAATTACCTTTTCGGATTTTCAGTGGGAAAGGAGACTCTCCAGAAGCCCGTGTCCTGGCTAAGCAAGTAGCTACAGCTCTGCAGAACTTACAGTCTAAAACAAACAGGGCTGTAGCAAACAGCAGGCCAGTTAAAGCAGCTGTTCATCTGGAGGGCAAGATTGAGCAGGCTCAACGGTGGATTGACAGTCCTACTGTTGATGACCGTGGAGTAGGTGAGTGTTTGTCGAAGCGTCACAACAAATCAGAACAGTAGAACTGCTTTTCTGGAGGTTTTGTGTAGCACATTTGATGGTTAGGGTTTATGTTGAGGTATGTAGTTTGTAGCCTTGGCTCATAGGAACAATCTGTGTTTCTAGAAGTGAAGCATGATGCTGGATCCTCTGCTTGAACTTAAGCAGAAGAAGAGGAGTATCATGTCAGGGGATAAAACAAGCAAGAAGTCTGGTGGCACTTCTAAAGAATAACAAATTTATTTATTGCATGAGCTTATTTGGGTATCCCACTTCATCAGATGCATGTTTTCTTGATGTTTCTTCTCACAGACTGGCCCCCTGGAACTGTTTGAATTGAGCTTGTGACTTACCTTTCTGTGTGTGTGTGTGTGTGTGTGTGTGTGTGTGTGTGTGTGTGTTTCCATTTCATGCATCTGAAGAAGGGGGATTACGCCCACAACAGCTCATGCAATAATTTATTAGTCTTGAAAAGTGACACAGGACTCCTTGTTTGTTTTGCTGAAACAGACTAACATGGCTACCTCTCTGATGTATTGGAGATGAGGGAGCTTGCATAGTAGAATGGGTAAAAAGCCTAAGAAAACTTTGAGGACCTTTCCAAGTGATTATCAGATCAGCTAGATTTGTGAATTGAACATATGTTCACTGTCCTAAATAAGAATTGATTAAAAAAAAAAAAAAAGAGAGAGAGAGAGAGAACCTGTGTTCACAAAAAGCTTGGTAAGTCAACAAGTGGCCCCTATGTGCCTTTACAGTTACTTGCTAATATTCATTCATGTAAAGAGTGACACAACTTTTTTCCTTCCTGCTTTATATTGTTTGTAATTTAAGTACAATGCCTATAAGACACATCTGTATGTCATCTGGTACATTAGGAAACTAACTCCCATATCACTAGAAAGTAGATGTTTCATTCTCTATTGTTTGCCTTCAAGATATGGCTTCACCTAGTACAACTCCTACACAATCTTACTGTACAACAGTATAACTTGATTACCAGTAAACAGTGGAGGGGGTGGTCAGATTGTCATGGTACATCACTGGCAGGCATGTAGCAGTGATTCAGGTTCCAAAGGGGCAGCCGTGTTAGTCTAGAAATTGCTCTATTGTTGTTAATTGGAATTGACGGTAACATCATTGAGACCTTTTTTGGAAGATGGATGATTCCTCTCCATCCTCATTTGTGGTAGTTTTCTTTGTTATACGGAGAGCTTTTATCAAACAAAAATTAAAAAAAAAGTTTTTTAATAAAGCCTTCTAGGAAATTTTTATTTTATGATCTCCAACATCATAGTAGGGTGGCCCAGGCAGGAGAGCTGCTAAGACCATAAGGAATCCCCAGCTTGACCCAGGTGGTTGCACAGATGTAGACATTCAGAGCCGACTCCTGCCTGTCTTTTAATGTGGTCAGAATTACTTATGTTTGTCCATGAACAACATAGAACACAGCCTGATTTTCAGATCGCAGGGGGGTTTGTGAGACTGGCAGTGAAAGAGAAATTTTTACTTTTGAACTTCGTGAATTTTCTCAGGTCAGTGACAACAAACATGGAACTATCCCACAGTCTTAGCCACTTTTTATTTATAGGGTCGCAGGAGATCTGGCTGCCTTGGTGCAGGCTTCTGCAATTTCAAACTGCTGGTGTGGGATGCTTCTGGATGCATGAAATATAAACAGATATGATTCCTTTGAGCGGGGAAGATTAAGGAAAGACAGAAGTTTAGCTGCAAAGAAGATATAGAAATGCATAGTCAGATTTGAGATTTTACGTGCAAATCCCATAGAATCAGGAACTCTCCTGCCCTAGTCATGATCTATAATACCAAAAATGTGTGAAGAGCCAAAATAAGTAGCTGTCCTGGGAACCTTAATTTCTGGATTTCTTAAGCGTTTAATGCAACATAAAAATGGAAATTTTTAATGCATGTTGGTTTTAACTTTTTTTATTGTAAATAATTAAAACAGATCTGTTTTGTACTATTGAAAGAATAAAGAATGTTAAATTTAGCCTTATGAAAATATTTCTGCACTGCTTTCTGAACTGGCAGTCGACCATGTCACAAATACCTTCACATGTTTACAGTTCTTCTCTTGTAATGCTTGGCAATTGGCATACATTGATTTAAGTTCTGAACCATAAAACCAATTTTGTTCTATAATTGTATGGATCATTTTTCTGGTATTTCCTGCTGTTGGCTTTTGTAAACAGTTTTATTGTAATCTGCTCCCACTAAGCAATAAATGGAATGAAATCTTTAATTCTCATTGTCAGATTAACAAGTGGGAAGGATAAGGATCTTGCTCTTTGGTCACCAAACCAATATTCTAAATAGATACTAATGGATTCAAATGGGCTTTGACTTGGCTAAACTAAGATGTCCCAAAAAGTTGCTAGCACGGCTTTCTGTTGGGTCTTGTATGTTTTGAGGGTGTGACAAAATTATCACCCTTTCTCTGTAACCAGATCTGTAAATTAATTTCCTGAGCTCTAAACTTCTCTGTTGCAGTCAGCCAAATTGGTGTGTGTTGGAGACAAATGAAGACAGCCATAGTTCATGTATCTTTAAGATTTAAATGTTATAATGCTCTTTAAAAGAAATCTGCTGTGCTAAGACCATCTGTTGTTATACAAATGGACCCAAGAGATTGTCAAGACTAAACGTGGAGATGATTTGCCAAAAAAAGGTGGGGAGGGGAGACCTGTTGTCACCACCCTCCACCACCTCAGTGCTCGAAAACTTAAATCTCGTATCCCAGCTAATAACTCTCTCCTCCTGACTAGGATGTCTGGGGGGGAAAAAAGGGGATGTGATGTACCACTACTGCTTGTCCACTTTCTCTCTTTCATCTTTTGTCTCCTCCTCCTTGTTGCATTTGTTTGTGGTTGGCTTTTGGGGAAGGGGGGTAAAGAGCAATTTACAGTAATCAGAATTGGTGAGTATTAAGAACCAGAGTTGGTATCAAGTTCATGGTGATAGGTTAGTTGGAACAGAATTTAACTAGTCTGTTCTTGCCAGCCCACACTAGCCAAGGATGGCAAGGCTGTAGCAGGCATCAGCATAAAGGAGAAGAGCTTAAAGAGATTTCAGCTTTCCAGTGGGTTTGAATGGCTGTTGAGTGCAAATATTTATTCAAATGCAGCTGAATAACCAGAAAGTTAAGTGTTAAATAAAAAAATGAATCCTTAAATTGCTACTCACTTGACAGTATAATTGAGTCACTCCTCCTACCTTGGGGATCTGTGAATTACTGAAGTGCTGCTTTCTGTTGTAGGCCAGGCTGCAATCCGGGGACTAGTGGCTGAAGGTCGCCGCTTGGCTAATGTCATGATAGGACCTTACCGCCAAGACCTCCTTGCCAAATGTGATCGTGTAGAACAGCTGGCTGCCCAGCTTGCTGATCTGGCAGCAAGAGGTGAAGGAGAGTCTCCTCAAGCTCGCGCAATTGCCACTCAGCTACAGGATTCTTTGAAGGTAGAACTTCACGATGAATGGAATTGCCACCATTTTATAGCATGGGAAGTACTGAGGAATTCTTGGTCTCTGTTGGTGGGATGAGCTCAGTATGAAATCACAGAGGAAAACTTGCACTGAACGCTGGGCTGTGGAAGCAGTTTTCATTGGCACTATGGGATTCTTGACTGATTCAGTGAGACTTAAGTCACTTGATTTCAAACTTTAGGGACCAATTCTTGGTGTGGTGTAGGATTGACACACTAAAATATTTAGCTACAATTCCTGATGAGCAGTAGGATGGGTTTTGTACAGTAATTTAGTCTGTAATCACTATTAGCAAAAGGTTTAATGTTACAAATGTTTTTAAGAAACAGTGTTTAAAAATTATTGTAGAAGATGTTCTGTTAGTTGGTTGCCATTTCATGTGACCTCATGAACTTTGTTTTTGCAAGCGTGCTGTTCCTGGGTCCTATAAAATCTTATGATTTTCATACCATGCTTTTAAGGATCTGAAAACAAGGATGCAAGAAGCTATGACCCAGGAGGTTTCTGATGTTTTTAGTGACACTACAACCCCCATTAAACTGTTGGCAGTAGCAGCCACTGCACCTCCTGATGCACCCAGTAGGGATGAGGTAAGTGTGGTAAGAGCAGCCAATATTCCTTGACATTTGGCATCTAATATGTCACTACAAAATTTTACAAGACAAGATTTTGCCCTTAGTCTCCTGATGCATAATTGCTAATAAGGAATGTACAAGCAGTCTAATGCAAACTTTGGAATGACTTGGAGTTGAAGGGTGTCATGATTCACTGGAAATGTTAGTCCCTAAAGATGGCAAAAAAAAATCTAAGATCTCACCAAAGATCTTCCTGTCATTATGCTGCTGACATTCTCAAGACATTTGAATGACAGATGGTACACTAAACTAGTAATTCATTTCAATATCTGCATGTGTAATAGATGCTGATCGTATTCATGCAAAGGACTCATTAAGCCATGTGTTAGATGTAACTTTTTTTTCACCGTGAAATCTACATTCTGTGGTTCTGACCATATACTTTATGCAAAATCTGCTGAATGTTGTAGTTGGCACAGGGCCAAAACAATTCTGGGTGTCAAAGAATTTGGCTTTATAGCAGGATAGATTTTTACCATGAGTAGAGCATGTATTCAAACAGCAAGTGTATAAGAGAGAAGGTAAACTGCTACTAATGCATTATCTCCCACTCTCTCAGGTGTTTGATGAAAGGGCAGCAAACTTTGAAAACCATGCTGCTAGGCTGGGAGCAACAGCAGAAAAAGCAGCTGCTGTTGGGACTGCTAATAAAACCACCGTGGAAGGCATTCAGGCAACTGTGAAATCAGCAAGAGAACTCACGCCACAGGTCTCTTTATTCTCAGAATTACAATAAAATTAATTGGCATTGTTGGCGTCCAAAGCAATTTTCTGTAAAAGCCTATTTGCTGAAGCAAGAAGGTGGTGGTGTTACTGTTACTTGCATCTTAACACAAAAGCTAACCTTAGAAACACAGCGTGTACATGTGTGGTGACACCCAATCCAAAACAGAACTATAAAAATGAGTGTTAAAGGCAACAAACTGAATAGATCCAATCTCACACCCTCCAAATTTTTGGCAGTAATTTCAATGACTGTTCCTCATAAAACATTTGAGTAGCAAAGGAAGGATCTTTTTCTAAAGTAACTTTCTAACTTGTTTTAAAAGCATAATTTTTATGCAGTTATATAGACATACATTAGATTATTCTGCTCATTTGCTGTAGCTCCTTTTGAGCCAAATTTAATCATAAAAATGCACCTTTTTGTGTGACTCGTGAATTGCAATTTGAAATACCTGGTATCTAAGCACAATTTTAAATCCTCTTCACATTATGGAATTCTTTGTGTGGCTAATGGCTTTTCATAGTGGAATGGAAATTGACAAAGTGAGAAAGTAAATATCTAGCTTTGTAAAACAATAGTGTGTTTTCAAGAACATGGATAGAGTCCCCGTGTAACAATATTTTTGTCTTAAATATTTGACTTTTGGCAGGTAATATCAGCTGCCCGTATCCTGTTAAGAAACCCTGGAAATCAAGCTGCTTATGAACATTTTGAGACCATGAAAAACCAATGGATTGATAATGTAGAAAAGATGACAGGTAAAAAAGTTCTTCTTGAAAGTTTTGTTGTGCATTGCTAAATCATAGTGTCTTTTCTCACGTTTATGGTCGATGAAACATGCAAAACATAATGGTTACCCAGCTACATTTTTGTATCTGAAATAAATAGCAGGCCTTCATTGGTGACCCAGGATACATTGAATAGTACAAACAGTGGTGTTAAACTAAACCCACCCAGTATTCTCTCGTTCAGATTTAACTGTGCATTCCGAGTGCAATTTCAACATGGTATTTCTACACTGTGGTATCTTGTCGATCTAAATACACTTCTTCTAAAAACTACCCTTTCTCATCTGATTTCTCTTGCTGCTACAGAGCAGCACTTTATTACTGAGCTCTGTTCCATCATGCATGCTGCTGGTGTTCTGTGGATGAGGGACAGGCATTAGTGGGTTGGGGAGGGCGTAGAGCAGGTGTTGGAGATGAAGGAACTTTTGCCCCTCTTCTTTAAAGCATTTTAGGCAATGTAATCCTAAATAAATACTCAAGTCTATATCTATAGAAATGCACTGTAATTGACAAAATACCAAAGGAGTCTTTATGTATGTTGAGTGAAAAAACAACAAGGAGTTACACGGCTATCCCTTTTAAAATTTATGGATGTTGCCAAGATCCAAAGGGTAGCCGTGTTAGTCTTTTTTTTTCAGCAAAACAAACAAGGAGTCCTGTGGCCCTCTTAAAGACTAACAGATTTATTTATCGCATGAGCTTTCGTGGGACAAAATCCCACTTCATCGGACACTTTGAAGATGAGACACATTACAGAATGGGGGTGGGGGGAAAATAAATGCAGGGCCCCAACCTTAAACAGATATTTACCAGCAACTACAGACCTAACAGAACCATTAAAGCAGGCACATATCTCTGCAACAAACCACGCTGCCATCTTTGCCCACATATTTGCACAAAAAACACTATTACAGGACCTACTAAAACCAGCTACTCCATCACAGGCTCATTCAACTGCTCATCTACCAATGTGATTTATGCCATTGTGCAAGAAATGCTCCTCTGTCTTATATATTGGACAAGCAGGACAGTCTTTGTGCAAAAGAATTAACGGGCACAAAACTGACAGCAGAAACCACAACGAACTAAAACCAGTGGGTCAGCATTTCAGTCTTCATGATCACTCTGTTAACAATTTGTTAATTGCTGTGCTCACACAAATGAATACTAAATCAAGGCTTCAAAGAGAAGCTAAGGAAATTGAATTCATCTGCAAATTTGGTTGCAGTGCTTCAGGTCTTAATCAGGACATTGGATTTTTCTCCATTACGACAAGTGATTTAACCTCATCTTGCTCTGTATGCTGATTCCCAGCGTTTCAGTCTTAACAATTATTTTGCTTTGCTGTTAAAGTGTGACTTGTTCCCATGACTTACACTTCCCTGCATTTATCCCCCCCCCCCCCCGCCATTCTGTAATTTCCCTCATCTTCAAAGTGTCTGAAGTGGGATTTTCTCTCATGAAAACTCGTGTGATAAATAAATCTGTTAGTCTTTAAAAGCGCCTCAGGGCTCCTTGTTTGCTTTTATGGATGTTGGTTCCATTTATGTGAATTCCTTTGTGATATTACACGAGAGAGGTACCAGTCAGTAGGATTTATATAAATCTAAATTTTTGAGAAGCTAATTTTATCATTTTGGAATATAAAATAGTGTTTGACTTAAAAAGTGAAGACTTTGAGTCTAATCAAGAAGTCCTTATGTGTTGAGTAATTTTTAGGTTCAGTTTGAGGGACTGAGGGTAATATTTAACAGGGTCAGGGTCACTCCTCTTTGATTAATATTGTAACAGTAGCTGTGGCATGGGCATGAAGTCAGTGCTTATGGCCCTTCATATGAACTGGTAAGACATGTTTGTCTGTTGTGATTACTGTGTGTGTGTGTGTGTGTGTGTGTGTGTGTGTGTGTGTGTGTGTGTGTGTGTGTGTGTGTGTATATATATATATAAATTTTTTTTTTACATGCTCTCTGTTGCTTTTATGTTTTGCTAATGTTGAAATACCTCACTGAGATCCCGCAGTATTTACATTTAAGAGTTTATTCAAATTCTCTTCCATTCAGTTAGCTGTGTATTTAGATATCAGGTTTTACTTTCAGGGCCTGATATTCCTTAGACTTTCCTCTTTTCTGGACTACCCACAGCAGACTGCATAACTCATGAGAACAGGGGATATGCAAGAGGATTTCACTGCATTTACCAGTAGAATCTAGTGTGGTGGGGATACTGAAGTAGCCAGTGATTAAAAATGGCGCTGCTGAGGGTAACATAACAGGAAGTGAGGTGTGATGGACAGTCTTGTTGGCTGGTATGACAAACGCTAAAGCAGCCCCGTTTTGTCCAGAACAAACTGCCTAGAAGTCAAGAGTGTATGATACAGATATGTGCTGTTCTTGCAATGGCAGATCCAAATGTGGTGGCGTTTGTTCCAAAGTGACCTAGGGGAGTGGTTGAAAAATTTCATGATGCTATTACAAGGGATGAAGATAATGCTGTGTTGTTATGTTACTGAACATATTATTTTTCTGGTGCTCTTTTTTTCTTGTTCTTGATTAGCAATCTAGAATCTGTACCTAAGGAACCAAACATCCAGAAGAGTAAATACTTTTAAATGGGGATAGTGTTCAGAGCCCTACATGCTCACTCGCTTTCCATACAGGGAAGTGGAATGTTAACATGTCAAATTTTTTTCCTAGGCTTGGTGGATGAAGCAATTGATACAAAGTCTCTGTTGGACGCATCAGAAGAAGCAATTAAGAAAGACCTAGATAAATGTAAAGTTGCAATGGCCAACATCCAACCTCAGATGCTTGTTGCTGGTGCCACCAGCATTGCTCGGCGAGCAAACCGGATCCTGTTGGTGGCAAAAAAAGAGGTTGAAAATTCAGAGGATCCCAAATTCCGTGAAGCTGTTAAAGCAGCATCTGACGATCTGAGCAAAACAATATCACCCATGGTAATGGATGCTAAAGCTGTGGCTGGAAATATTTCAGACCCTGGTAAGCATTGAACAAAAAGCTTGTCTTGTTGTATTTGCGTTTGAGGGGGCTTAAAAATTTGCAGATTTCAAGCAATTAGATTTTCATCTGGGCTTCTATATTGTGACTTCACTGCATAAAACCGTATTTCTGAAGATGCACATGACTTAATGTTTCCATTAAATTCAGTGTGGGAAGATCTCCAGTCAGTTCAAGGGAACAGGATCAGCCCTTAGTTTTGTTACTTCCTTTGTAACTGCCTATGAAAGAACTTTGTACAGTTTTTGTCTGGGGTGAATATCTGAAACATAGTTGCTAGAGAACCACACACAGATTTTCTGTAAAATGGCAAAATGATGGTTTTTGTGCCGAAGTCTATTTTGGCTATTCTTAGTGGATTCTTGCTCTAGCCATGGCATTCGTTAAAACCCATTGGCTATTGTGCATTTGACATTCCAGAAAATAAAACTCATTGTATAACATTCTAGCTGTTTTGTTAAATCCCACTATATTTTGCAGGTAAATTTTGAAGATACCTAACTAATTTGAACCCGGCTTTATGCAACCTACAAATATTCCTAAGACCAATGCTTTATTCAATGCCCTTGTTCTGTACGCACAGAAAGAAAGTGTTGGATTTTCTGTTCAGGTTTGCAGAAGAGTTTCCTAGATTCAGGATATAGGATTCTGGGAGCTGTGGCAAAAGTCAGAGAAGCCTTCCAGCCTCAAGAACCTGATTTCCCTCCTCCTCCCCCTGACATCGAGCAGCTTCATGTAAGTGCAGTTCACTTTCTTCTCAGCAACGGTACATCTGAGTCGTGCTGTTTGCCCCCTGTGATGTTAAACTTTTTATCAGAGACGCTTTTTCGGGTAGAGTCTTGTGGTGGTGTATGGGACTTGAGATTTCACTTTAAGTAGCTGTGCTGGTCCTTTATTAGAAGCTAGTGTAATTCAATACTTTAGGATTGAAGCACTTAATCATAGAGCCTGTTACACAGACAACTGAGGTAAATGGAAGATTGTCATTGACTTCAGTGGCCTTTTGAGGTGCAAACACTGTAGAAATCTTCTTGAAGCAGATGGAATTAGAGAGGGGCAACCTTTGAGACAGCTAGACTCCAGTACATTGTTTGCTTTATAGACTTGCACCCTGCTCTTTGGGTGGCTTTGGATCTGGCTCTCTTGAGAAGGATTTAGTTGACACTTTAACCTGTTTTTTAAATGAGACAACTTTCAAACAGGAAATACAGAAGCTTTCTGTATCTTCCCAAGAGAATGTCATTCAGTGCAGTGGTTGCAATGTTTGTCTTGGCAAGCAAAATGATTAGACAGTATCATAACCTTACTTCTCTTATGATTTTCTTGAAGAGTGGGGAAAGGGAAAGTCTCAAACTCTACCCTTTAGTTCATGTTACTTTATTTTCCATACTTTCCCTGTGATATGGGTTAGTTTAAGCCTCATCTAATGTAAATCAGACAGCACTTCTAGAAGAAAGCCACACAACATACTTTAACTATAAGGCAAGGAAATAGCACAGACTTTTCATCTCGCTGCTTTTCCTCTGCCCCTCTAAAATGAAGCCTTTGAATCCCTTTATATCTCTGTTTATGTGGATCATGCTACATGCATTAGGGAGAGAAGAGCCTCCTGGGAATCTATATGGAAATGGCTTACCCTTTCCATTAAACAGCAACTATAAGTCCAGGGTAACCACTAAAGATTAAAGTAGGGAGTAATGTGATTTTTTTTTTTTGACCAGACTAAAATAATCTGATTAGGGAGAACATTTTGTTTTGTTGTTCAGATAAAAATGCTAGTTGTGTTTGGCCAGTTGACACCCTGTGTGAAGGCATAACTGACTATGGGAGTATTTCCTTTGTCATGGAAGGTCCTTTAACTAGGAGGCCGCATGAGTCACTCATTGTCCTCCAGATCTAGGACAACTGGTTCCATGGTTTGTGCTGGTGTATTTTCAAGTGCACTGAATATATTCCTTTCTCTCCTAGCTGACTGATGAACTCGCTCCTCCGAAACCACCCCTCCCAGAGGGTGAAATTCCTCCACCCAGACCCCCTCCTCCTGAAGAGAAAGATGAAGAATTTCCAGAGCAGAAAGCAGGAGAGGTGATTAATCAGCCCATGATGATGGCTGCTAGGCAGTTACACGATGAAGCTCGAAAGTGGTCTAGCAAGGTAAGTGATGTGTATAAAGGGGCTTGTTTCTATTCATCTTGACACATAATGCAAGAAGGGTATCTATCTCTCTGGAAATCAGAAATAATATCCTATAGTATTATTAACATCTAATATTGAAAAATACCAGTATTGTTATCCAGGGCCGATGATTAGCTTGGCTGTCCAAAGTCAACGTCTGACATTCCTTACATATCCTAGGATAAAATGAAGCACTGCAGTTGGATTTCTTCATATGCTATGACTCTACAGCTGATATTTGTCATAGCATTATGCTGAAGATGACAAGCTTTTGTTTTTCTGGCCATTATGGCTGTGAAGAAAAATTAGATGTCTGACTGGGAGTCAATGCAAAAACTCTGCAGATTCGCCCTAAAATGGTTTTGAGGGATATAGGTCACTCTAAATACTTCCATGGGGCGTTCTGTTTGAAAACTAATGTTGCAAATTTCAGTGGCAGTAGTTAATTACTAGTGAACGCTCGAATTAATTTGCTTGTCCCACAAACCCAGATTGCCTTCCCCAGCTTCTCAGATGCTGGAGCCACCTCCTGTTTGCCCTGCTCTGAAGCTTCCCACTTATTCCTGATCAGCCTTTATAATAGAATTATACATTTGTATTGCTAACTACTGGCCCGCTCATCAAACTTAGGTTGACCTAACTACATCACTGAAGGCTATGAAAAATTTTGCCTTCTGTGTGATGTAGTTAGATTGATCTAACCCCCATGTAGTTGCAGCTAGGTTGGTGAAATAAACCCCTTACTTTCCATTCCTGATTTGTGTAGCATTTGTAGTGTAGGCACATCCTAAATTCTAGGGGGAGAATAAAATAAACATGACATGGAACATGAAATATAATAAGGTTTTTAAAAATTTAAATATGAAAATACAATGGAGGACAGAATCTCCTGTAGCCACAATGTTGGAACAGACAGAAGGCAAGAGCGTTGCAACAGAATTAAGCCAAGCTTGTTGTGAAGTGGACAGGGCCTTGATCATAGCAGCCTGGCATTAGTGTAGCTGTTCAGTTTGAATGGTATGCCAATCCAAGGGATATCTGTTACATCATGGGAGCAGGAGAAACTAGAAGCTTTTTACCTTCAGAACGTAAAATAGCTTAAGAGCTGTCTCAGGGTCATTCTTATACCATCATGCACCTTACACTGCATAAATGTAACTTTTTAGGTTTTATAATTGGAGAGACAAATTCTGCCCTCATCTGCAGCTGTACAAAGCCATTTCTAGGCAGAAGGTGCTGGCTTGTAACTTGTTGGCTGGAATTTGGTCTGTGGAATTAGCATTGTTTGGAATGATGTGTGGACCAGAAAACTGACGCTAATGAGTTAGAAGCAATGAGTTGGAAAAGGCCTCTTTACTTGGAAAAAGAGGAAAATTGACGTGGAAATCATTGATGTAACAAACATGTCATCCATTTGGATTCTCTTTTCAGATTAAAAGTGTGTTTTATGAGAGACATGCAGTGTATTTTCCACTTGCTTTATTGTTAGCTGCGTATGGTTCTATCCCATATTAGTATTTCTTTATCTAGGTAATCCTCTTGAATGGTAATTTTGAGGAACAGAGTATTATATTGTCCTCTTTTCAAAAAGTGTTTAGTGGTTTGGATTGTAATGCTGATTAGCTAAATACAGTAAGTACTGAAATATTTTGTTAACCTTATGTAGTTTATATGTTATGTCTACTATTACCTATCAGAGCAAAACACCAATACAGGTTAAAAAAACAAAAACAACTTCTTTTTTTATTTGGTATGAGCCTCAACTCAGGAGGCTCTGGTTATAAAACAATATCTTCATAACCTTTCAAGAAAAGTGACTCTGAAAAACACAATCAGGAAATTGAAGTCTAATCTTTCCTCCTTCCTTCATTCCCTGTAAAATATAAAATCATACTAGCTGCAAAGCAAGCTGGTCCCATGAGTACAGATGCAGGAAATGGCAGTGTCCCATGGCTTCTTTCCCATCCTTCATGCACATCATGGATATCCTTTTTAGATTTCCTCTGGGTTTAGTTGCAAAAGGCTTTCTTGAGTACTCACGATTCTCAGAGAAGCTTATTTAAAAGATGAGGGTCTGTAAACTTTTTACTGCAGTCACAGAAGTTTTTTTTGTAATGGAGAAAAATCTAGTATGGCAGGCAGGCACTGAGCTGCACGTGTGGAACTTAACAGTTCATTAGACTTAAAATCCAGCTCTTGGTGCACAGCACCAATCTTTCACTTTTGTATTTTGCTGCATTTTTATTGTCTGAACCAAACACTCCCTGTGCATATGAGGAGGTATGTGTGTGATTTATTTTTTTTTAAATACGCTGTCTTTACAAGACTCAAAAGTTACCAATTTACTCTTTATGAACGTCATTTTTTCACTAGACAAACCCTGGACTGCTCTGTTTCCAGCTCCATAATGTCTCATGAAGCATAAGCCCAAAGTGTTAGTTTTCCCCAAATAAACAATTTCTGTCATCTGCATCAGGATAGCTTTGGAGTTAGCATTTCAAAGTTAAATTAACCTTCAGCATAAAGAATTATAAGGTTCATCTTCCAAAGGGGCTTATGTTGTGTAATGCCTGTAAGATACTGTGCATCAGGGTAATTTTTTTTTTTTTTTTAAAGGAGTCATTTGAGTATAAACTAGAGGTTTCTCTTTTCAGTGTTTTTGTCCATAAAAGGCCTTGCCTTGAAAAACAGGCATAGTAAGTACAAAATGCATACCACCTCAATAAAGGATTGTTTAGATTTGTTTCACACACATCACCTGCCAGAGGAAGAACTTGACTAGTCATTTTGCATGCTAAAATGGAAGTGTTGTCTATAGTAATGCCCCATGCATAATATGCTGTGCTATTGTTTTGTTAGGTATCTCATCCCCACAGTCTGTGATGTTGACAATATTTGTAATGGTTTAAATTGTCATTCTTCACAAAACGACGAAATGGCAGTAACTGCGACATTATGGCATAACAATATAGTCCTCTCCATAATCCTTTTCTACTCAGTCTGTCAAAAAATGCCAAGATATCTTTCCTTTTCATCTTTTTTCTTCTCTGTGTGAACTCTGATAGCCCTTCATTCCCAATCCTGCTATTCCTTTGCTTGTTAATTCTCTGCTTCCCTTCTTGAATGGAAAAGAAGGCAGTCTGTATTATCTGTGCCTGTTGTTAGCTTATTCAGACACCCCTTGTGTGAAACCACATCTACAAGCAAAGTTTATCTTCACCAGAGCCAAGTCCTTGCCTGCTGTGTGTGCTTTTCTACTTGTCTTACATGAAAAATGTGTTCTCAAATTCAGATTTCCTGGACGTTTATAAGATAAATTGGATGTATTCATCTGAATGGTATTTCTTTCCACATCTTTTAATTCATTCCAACTTTCTTTCTCTCCTTAACTACTTAGTAACAGTATTGGTTCACAGGTGCAATGTTGGGCTTTTTTCGCTGATCCTTGGAACCCTTTTATTTCCTTGGAGACTCAGAGGATGTTTGGTTACTAAACCAGCTCAGCTCTTGTACCAAATCCTGCTTTTAATACTAACTGTCCCTGTTTCTCCAATCTCCCTGCCACCTTCAAAGCCTGAAGTGACTGAGGTTAAGGAAGCCGCTGAGGCTGATGTAGATGTAGATGATGCAGATGATGTTGAATTCACCCTCCCCTCTGACATGGAAGATGATTACGAGCCTGAGCTGCTGTTAATGCCAACCAGTCAGCCCGTTAACCAGCCCATTCTGGCCGCTGCTCAGTCTCTACATCAGGAAGCAACCAAGTGGTCTAGTAAGGTACTCCTTAGTTCCCACTGGCAACTGGTCTGTGTGCATCTAGCCCTGTGGAACGTTGGCACATTTGCATCACTCTTGATACTTGCTGGGTCCCCCGAGTCTGAGTGAATAAAATGTTTGTCTGCACTTCATTTTTAAGGATTGAGCGTGGCTTCACGACTTTGGGAGGATGGTCAATGCAGATTGAAGCTTGATTTTTTTTTTTTCCCCTCCCCTTTTTGGTCACTTTTCAGTATATTAAAAAATAGCTTTCTTTCCCATTGATTGCATCTGCTTGTCTGTCTGCGTATGGTGGTATTCAGAATTGTAAAAGGAGGTTTCCTGATCACCTGTCAATCTACACTTGGTTTCTCAGTGACTTCCAGATAATAACAGAACATGCCTCATTCTGGAAGTCATTTAACACGTCTGTCATGCTTCGTCTGTATTGATGGCTTCAACTAAAATCCATATGGCAAGGAATGGCTTTGTATGGCAATGCTAGCAGGGGAATTATCTGCTGACATGCTCTTGGCTGTACTGCAGATGCTGACCTGGATGAGAGAACTCTTCTTAGAGAAGCAGCACTGGCTGAGCTCCAACTGTTGTTTGGGACCAATGAAGGGCTGAGCTGCAGTGCACACGTGTGCAAATGCTGCTGTGTCTAAACACCAGAAAGTTTTTTTGCAAGGCTGGTTGCTTACTTTATTGTGGAGCCAGCATGGTTCAAGATCTGTAAGGTTGCTGCTCTCCATTGAGAGAGAGAAAGAATGTCTTTGTATGTCTCTGTCTGCACGTGCACGCATAACTGGTCAGTTAATCATTTTTAAAGGAAAAGGCTTTCAAAAAAATTCCTGTCCTTTACTGATAATGGTGCTGGATAATTAGTATTTTTATAAATTGTTGTCAAATGTTCTTTACTACTTTATCCCTCTTTACAAATGAACTGAAAACTTCTGTGTCGTCACTACTTAGTTGAATGGATTAGAGATGGCATGGCGAATAGCAAACTGTTTATTTAACCTTATGATTTCACGTCTGTGCAAGCTGCCATGATGTACATGGAGTATCTTTAAATTTAATAGCGACAAACCCTTGGAGGCTCTATCAATGGGCATAGGACCCAAATTCACTGAATCACATTTTCACTGTGTTCTTTTTCAATTGAACACATTTTGCTCACAAAAGAATTGTACAAAGGGAGTTGTATTTTGTACTGTCAGCTCCCATGCTAATACTTTGCTTTATTCTCATATGTGACTACTTTGTGTCCAGAATTTATTATAAAAGTAAGATGAAATTATACTAACAGTTCATCACAATGATCTGACTTCTCTTGCACTTTGTATTGACTTTGGAACAGAAGACAAAATACTTTTTCCTTCAGTGACAAATATTTCTCAAGTTTTTTACTTGAAAAAATAAACTCTCCTTTAAAATAACCTCTCTAGGAGAAAAGATGTTTAAGCATTAAAAGGTAATCTATGGGAGCTCTTCAGTTCAAAATCAGATACACACATTGGTGTTTATGAGAAACCTAGAAAAAACAAGTGGTCTCTGCTTCAGAATGACCACTTAAATGGCAAAATCTTACACGTGTTTATAAATTCCTTCCCTGTTAAAGTAGTTCTATAGTTCACAGACTTTAATGACATAGTTTTAGATGCCATTTAAAATGTGATTTTCAGCTGTTCATAGTAGATGATTTAACATCAGAGAATTGGTACTGTTTAACTTCCTTTTTTATTGGCACTTCTGTTTTTAAGCAATCCTGCTTTTACTGGGGAAACCTAGAATGTCTAACACACTTTGTCTTAAGATCCAGACAGCAGACTAGTCCCTTTCACTTCATGGACAAGCTAACACTTTGGTCACCATTTTTACTTCATTGTTTTAGAACTCTTTTTTTTTTTTTAATTGGGTGTTGGAAAGTAAAGTTGTAAACATGTCTGTGAACTAATCTTCAGAGCTCCTTGTGAAGTAGCTTTTAGTAGTAGACTCAATAGATCTTTCTTCCTTGACTTAATGAAAGGGTCTGCTAGTGATTGTAGATCACAGTTCCAGTGTGGTGCTATTACCTTTTTGTGACTGTTGGCCTGACACAGTGCTGTCTTGCATTTAATTATTGCGTTTATTCCCTACAGGGTAATGACATTATTGCCGCAGCAAAGCGAATGGCTCTGCTGATGGCGGAGATGTCCCGCCTGGTGAGAGGCGGCAGTGGAAACAAGCGTGCCCTTATTCAGTGTGCCAAGGATATCGCTAAAGCATCAGATGAGGTGACTCGATTGGCCAAGGAGGTGGCAAAACAGTGCACTGACAAGCGCATTAGAACAAACCTCTTGCAGGTAACAACCTGGGCTATCCTGCTCCTTCATTATGGCTCAAGGCTGGAGAGTCAACTTATTTTTGGCCGTCGCCTATGGATCCTCTAGGCTCCCTATCCCAGCTTTTGTGAGTCTTGAGGCCCAAGCATTTGAAATATTGATTTTTCTTCAACTTCCATTTTGCGAGATTAGGCCCTTTTTAATCCTGATGGGAGAAGATATGTCATTGTCCAATAACAGAAACCTTGAAAATGCACAAATGTCGAGAGAAATCTAGCAATGTCTCTCGCAGCTTGGACAGCCACAGTCATGCATGTCAAATCATAGGCTATTGCAACAGTGTAAACCAATACAGCCTCAAATCCCATTCTCTGTTGCTAATTAAACAACCTTCAAAGGTCTGTTGAGGGCAAAGGAAAAGTAAAGTCTGCATTAGTGACACTTTATATTGCTAAAATGGTCACCCAAGTTTATCAGGAGAGAATGGGCCTTGTTTCATGTCTGTACAAACCCTTCAAGTGCAGCAAACTGGAGTGTAAATGTACAGCACTCTACTGTGCCATGCATTAACTGTCCATCTGATTCCTGTTGATGTTCACTGAGGTGATGTCTACACTAGTTACAGTTAGTTTGGACTCCTTAGTCCAAACTAAGAAGTTTAATGTTAATTTGAACAAACTGTGCTTTCTAGTTTGAACTAACACTTAGTTCAAACTAGAACGTGTGGTCAGTTTGAACATCTTAAGTTCAAACTAAGCCTTAGTCAGAGTCTGGCCCTTACCTAGTTTGAAATAAAGTTTGAATGAAGTGCGTAAATCTGGACTAAGTGCTAGTACTTAAAAAAAAGTTTGAACTAAGCTTTCCTTAGTTCGAACTAAGAAGTTTCTTAGTTTGAACCAAGGAATACCTAGTGTAGCTATGGGGTAGATTAGTCTAGACTAAGCCTCCATAGGCTGGACTAATTTGTAAGTGTAGGCATGGCCTAAAAGCTCCTGTGCATTTGTTTAAAACCACAACACATAGGTGTGTGCGCATGCTAGTTAACTCTGTGTATGAAAGCCGGGTCCAGCTTGCCATGTGGTAAGCGTTCATGTAGATGTCTTCAGTGGTGTCGTTTGTCTGTACACTTATGCTCATACGCAAGCTGTCAGTAAAGACGAACTGTGTAGAGTCAAGCAAAATCTTACGGTTATACTTTATAAATGGGATATCAGTGTGGTTCAGGTTTAAAATGTGCACTTCCCTGATTTCCTAGGTCTGTGAGCGAATCCCAACCATCAGCACACAACTCAAAATCCTCTCTACTGTTAAAGCTACAATGTTGGGCAGGACTAACATCAGTGATGAGGAGTCAGAGCAGGTAAGATCTGTATAGCTGGTTAGTGTTAAACTTCTGCCCATAGCTTATGGGGGCAGGAATGCATCTTGTATATAATCAAATGTGACCAAGATACTGAGTTAGCAGCTTTCACCCAGCATCCAGTAAAGGCACTGAGTTTAGTATATATGGGGGCTTATGTATCTTTTGTGTACATTCTAGATCATTGACAGGACATTCCTCTCTCATGCAGAGATGATTTTCGTTTGCTTCAGTTCTTAAGTGATAGCAAACTGTTTGTTTGTTAATGTGACATAGCCTCTTACATCAAAACAATCCATACTCTAGAAGGGAAAGATGGAGTTGTGGTTTTTGGTATAGGTAGGAGACTATTCCCTGGTGCCCTCTGGTGGCTAATATCTAATACTAGTTGAAGACTATTGTAACTAAACTGGTCAATCATTTCAAACAGTGACTCTCAAACTTTCCATACCATTGTACCCCCTTTCATGAGTCATTTGTTTTGTGTACCCCCAAACTTCACCTCATTTAAAAAATACTTTGTTTACAGAATCTGACAAAAATACAAAAGACACAGCACACTATTACTGAAAACTTGTATACTTTCTCATTTTACCATTCAACTATAAAATAAATCAACTGCAATATAAATATTGTATTGATATTTCTGAGAAGAGGGTATAGAGCATTATGAAGAAGTCAGTGGTTTTTTTGTGTTGCTGTTGTAAAATTCAAGCAAATAAGATGAGTAATACATCCAAAACACTTTTTTTCAGTCCTCCTTGTTTCATTAACCAGTAACTTCATTGTTCTGTGAAAGTTTGCCTTGCAGCTACTTTCAATAGCTCTGTTTATAGTTAGTTAAATTTTTTGTCTAGAACACCTGTAGGTTCTCCAAAAACTGAGTTTGGTAGATGGATGTTAGGAACATTGAGCTATCCAACTTGTGTCAATTCTTGAGCTTTCACTCAGCTTTTCAAAAGGTAGGCCATAAAGAATGGGATATAGTGTGGCTCTTCTGAGTGATGTCCCTGTGTGCTCACCTTTTTAGATCCACCTGTACCATGGATCAGAGATTTTTGGTACCCATGCCCATTTGGCTGGTGGATGCTGAACACATATTCTTGTGTCCTGCATCAAGGCTATGTGATAGCCCGCACAAATTGTCATCTGTTCCTTCTGAACTGCCTTTGGCCAGAGACAGAGTCTACAATGTGCCTATTTGCCATAGCATTCTAGAGTTAGTTACTTACCTTAGACTGTGCAGAGTTGTTGGAACCATTTCCATTTTTCTTTTCCTTTAACTAAAACCCCCAACGTTTTATTGCTAGGTATCAGTAGGTAGTCAATAAGAGCTTTTCTCTTTCTAGGGGGTTGGTGTTGTGTGTTTTTTTTTTTCTTTCCCCATACATTATGCAGGAAGGCCAGGCTCCTTAAGATTCAAAAGGTGTCTCTCCTGTTGTGAGGTGATACCCATCAGTGATGGACGTACCCTAGGAAGTGCAAGATCTTCAAGGGAAGATTCCCCCCCAAAATAATCAAGTTCAAACTCCTATTGGTGGATCAGGCTTTATAACCAGTTCCAGATAGAGAAGTGGAGCAGGCCTGTGTTCATGGATCTCCAGTACCATAGTGCCTGTCCACATGAAGAGCTAAAGGGGCAGCCATGTTAGTCTAGTTCAGTAAAACAAATAAGGAGTCTTGTGGCACGTAAAGATTAACTTTTATTTTGTTCGTTTAACTGCCACAGCACTCCTTGTTTGTTTGACATCAAGGTCTGTTACTGGAGACCCCTCCAGAGGTTGCTTGTACTGCAATGTAGAGGACATCTATGGTACAGAAGTCCTCTCTAGAGGTTGCCTCAATGTCTGCCTCTAAACAGGAACAGGTAGGGAGTAAATCTCCAAGAAAATCTGATGAATGCAGATGAATAGGGAGATCTGAGCTCCTGAGTGCAGTTCCATGCTGGTGCTGAGTGACCACAAAGATGAAGAGCAGTCTGTTGTGATAGGCTCAGTGCTGAGTTCAGTTATAAGGACTCGGAGCAGCAGAGATGCTGGTGAAAAAAGTTCAAAGCCTGTCCCAGAGCAGCCTGGGATACCAGGAGTGTGAAAGTCAGCAGCACAAAGACCACTCAGCTATCTGTGGTACCAGTGGCTCCTGAGGTGACTGACTCCTGTGCCAAATGTTTGGTACCAGCAGCATCATCACCAGAGCAGTCCTCTACAAAGTGTACTTCCATCCAGGTGTCTCATACCATCAGTGCTACAAGAATTTAGTACTTGAAAGACCTGTCAGTAACTTGGGAGCCAGAGCTGCCTCTGTTCATGAGCTGTCAGCATCATGACTCTCTTGATCACCAACTCCTCTATCACATAGACTATCATACCTCTGCTCTTCAGCCCTGCAGGTCAAACAACTGTGCCACTGCCTTCTCTTCAGCTTTCTCCAGTTGGAGTAAGTGGAAGAGGATTGTTCTTAGGCTGTCTCAAATACTACTGCAGGGCTCCCTGTCTATAGTGTAGTGGCTAGCACCTCTGCTTAATATGCAGAAGGCCCTGGGTTCAGTTCTCAGGGGATTGGACTCGATGATCTCATGAGGTCCCTTCCAACCCTATGATTTGATTCTATTTGAGGGCACATCACTGTGTCTCTTACAATGATGACATAATGCAGGAGATTGGACCCCGAGACACCCACATGGCAGGAATGCACATGAATACCTTCTCCTGTGCCATTTAGCCCCCCTCTGTGGTCTCATTTGGTCCCATGGGTGTTCTGTCTCTACCAATTGACAACAAAATAACCACACCACAGGAGGGAGCAAAGAAAGGAATCAGAATTCTCAATATCCCATACTACCACCTATGCCAGAGGAAGAGATCTTAAGAGAAGCAGGAAATAAGGATGGATAAGGTGGTGGGTCTTCATAACAATATTTCCTTCTCGGCACCTGATGAAACTCTGCTTCTGCTCTTCTATGGCAGATGCATTCAAGCAGTTTCAAGAACTGATTAAGCAAAGCGTGGTCACATTGCAGATTCCCTGTGATGTGTTTCAGGTGTTGTACAATAACCTCTTAGATATATTGCAGTCTTGGACATCTGAGGGTTTGCCATTCAAGTCAACAAACTCTTATGGGGCTGCTAAGATGTTTGGCAAACAGAACCTGCCTACAAGAAGGTAGATAATAAATATACTTGCCACAAAATCAGAGCTTATATTTTCTTTCCGGGCTCCAAAACATTGAGACCTCCTTGTGTGCCCTCCACACTGAAACAAGGATTTGGCAGTTTCAACACTAAGGCTATTGTTGTGGATCTCCAAATGTGTCAAGATATATTTAGCTCTCTGAGGGTGATGGTGCACTCCAAGAGCATCATGTATATCTATATAGCCTTACTTCAGGAAGTACCAGTTGCAGAGATCTGCAGAAGGGTAACTTGGTCCTCTGTTTTCTAATCATCATGCTCTGATGCTTGCAGCTATATCATGCTGCTGTATGCAGTAGGTTCCCCCACCCTGTACTGGACTCTGGTCTAAACCTCTCACTTCCTTTCATGGGGGTGGGTGCTTGGGAGCCACCTCAAGCTGAACACTCACAGGGACACTACTTGAAGGAGGAGTTCTTCATCTGATGTAATAACTGGAGTTTTTTAAATGTGTGTTTGAGTGCTCTGCAACCTTTCTCTCTGCTTCAGACTCTCCCTTGTGGGACTCAGGGCAGTGCACCCACACAGTCCCATGCAGTCTTGGTGTGAGGCACAAGGATATGAAGGGCACATGCCAGACTGAACTAGCACCACTACCAAAAATCTCTGGTTAAAGGGACAGGCACTCCTGCAGTGGAGCATGCCCACAGTGACACATCTGAAAGCTCTGGTTAGGTTACAAGATGAGGAACTTCTTGGGAACCAGAGAATTATTTGCTGGAGGGAGAGGTCAGCCTTCCAAATTCTGGAACAGGTAGTTTTACACTGACTATTGTAAAATGTACATGAGCAAGAATGAGTCTCCAGGCAGGGTGATATTTTACGCTATTTGTGTGAAACAGTAGCTCATCTGAATGTGAATCCTGCTTTACCTCTGTATTAAGAGCTTGGAAGACTAAATGACTCCTTTTTTCCTACAGGCTACTGAGATGTTGGTTCACAATGCCCAGAACCTTATGCAATCTGTAAAGGAAACCGTGAGGGAAGCAGAAGCAGCCTCTATTAAGATTAGAACAGATGCTGGATTCACCCTTCGCTGGGTCAGAAAGACTCCTTGGTATCAATAAACAATCTTATGTTGGCAGTTATCTTCTGTAAAATGCCTTTTTGAAGCAGAGAATTCTTTATAAACAGCAAAAGGTGCTGTAATCATGAGCTTAAAATTAGTTTGTTAATGCCCCATTCTAAGGGCACTAATCATAAAAATATGCATTTGATGTCTTTGGAAAGCATTTGGTATCCAGTATCTCAAAATTGCTTCCAGAACATAGACAAATTTTTTGCCTTTGCAAATCTTTTTTTTCCTGAATTCTGTAAGCCCAGAGACCTACTTCACATTCATGCACTGTATATTCCAGCAGATTCCATGTAGTATGACACATGGACTTTCCTTAAGCTTGAATTGGAGGTCTGGAACATTACCTGTTACTTGGTGTTTTGGGGGATGGTAAAACAATGGACCTTTTCTGCACTCAGCTAGCTGCTCGCACACCACAAAGTGTTACAAGGTGTCAGAGTTCAATTACACCAGAAGTGGCCCTCTCTTCCGGGGGGGTGGAGTGACCAGGAATCCCATTGCTAAAATACTTTTACACTGCTGTTACATTGCCTAACAGTGATATCTTAAGTCAACAAAAACTGTACCTTTCTTCATTTACTTCCCATTAGCACCAGTACTCATTTCAGAATCTGAATTTTTGTGCTCTAGTGAATGGTTGACTGGGAAGGTTCATAACAAATAGTGACAGCTTGACTGTTCAAGGTTCAGAGGCCTTAGAAAAACACTGAACTTCCTCCGCACCCCCAAGGTTGAAGGAATATGGAGCTAAAACCTTGGACTCCATTGAATTAACTGCATTTGTCAGTCAGTCATAGAACTCCTAGAAAGAATAAAAAGCTCAAATAGAACAGTCAGCTTCAACTCCTGTCCCTCAAAAGCAGACACACATTTCATCAGTGTTGTTTTAGGGGAAATACTAGGTTTTTAATGATGCTTGTGCCTCAAATGCCCTTGATTCTAATGATGGAATAGCACTGGGAAGACATTATGTAACCTGAGCATATTGGAAAGTAGAAGTACTCAATTTATTGAGCCTGCTGGCATTCCCAGTGGAAATCTTATCTATTCAGATATTTTTTTTTAATGAGCCATGAAAACTATTTCTTGATAAATTCTGTATACACATTCAAAGCTTACAAGCAATTAACTGAATTAGATATTTTTTTTCAACTCTTAAATGACACTTAGTATGGCTTTTATACTACCATAATTATACATACTTTTGTTTTTAACATGCCTATCGTGGTAGTTCCATCTCACTTTTTGGCATTTAAAATGAAATTAGTTTAACCATTTTTAGAAAAGGCCACTGTATGCCAAAAAACATGGTACCTTATCAGTGTACCATCTTTTGACATGACAGTGGCTCAGCTTTCTCTTTGCTAAGATTTACACAATGATCACACTCAAGCCACCTTCATGAATGTGCTGTCGCTGCCCATAGATCAGAAAAGGCCCACTGCATAGTACAGCGTCAGACTACAGTTACTCTACACTTCCTGTTTTTTTCTTCTGTATGGTTACCTAAAAGGGAAATTTAAAGCTACATTATAATCTGCCTCAAACTGACCTTAGCAAGAGAAAGCACTTGTTGATGCTTAATTCACTCCTCGAGTCCGGTATTGAAAACAGATGGTACTTGGGATCTTTTCAGACTCCTGCAACAGGAGAGTTGAAGGAGGAAGTCAGAGCCTTAGCCAGAACGTCTTGCCTTGGTTGGTTTATAACACTATATTGTAATGTAGGGATTTCTGTTTTAATAGTAAACAACACTGAACAGCAGAGGACTCGAGGGTCTTCTGTCTAGTCTTCCTGTATTTGCTTTAAAAATATTTCAGGCTTCTTTATGGGGTGGCCTAGACAGTAACAGAGCCTTTTGCGTGGTGCATGCCAGCCAACTCTGGCTCATGGGACTTGAGGTGCCAGGCTATTTCATTGCTGTGTGGATGTTCAGTCTCAGGCTGGCACCCAGGTGCTGGGCCCTGTGAACTTGAGGTCCTGAGTTGGCATGGGCCAGCTGCAGGCATCCAGTTGCTCTGTAGACATACCCTATGAAACTTTTAGCATCACTTTAGTTGCTTGACTGATTAATGCAATATTACTAATGCCTTTAATACATAATTGTTTATGCCAAAGATCACCTTGTTTTATTAAAGAATGTTTGCGAAAGTTATGAATCACATTTGCCTGTGACATTTCTTCAGAATGTTTGCTGTCAGTTCTTAAACTGTTTCGTAGGAACTGAAATACTGTACACCTTATGCAATTTGTGCTTTCTTGAACACTTTTTTGGTCTTCAGACCTAAAATGAAGCAAAATTTTAAACCTTGAATGTTGGTTTTACCACTAATTTTGTTTATAAACAAATGTGTTGTATATTCTAATGGTTACAACCTTTTTTCTTCTGTTAAAACAAAATAAAAATGCATTTGTATAAGCGTCTCTGAATATTTAAAGGGAGTGAATATAAGTTCTTAAATTGCAGAAAAATCAGTACAGCAGAAATATACATTTGGAGGGCTACTTGTCCTCTAAACTGTTCTACAAATCCTTTGTTAAACACTTATGTACTGCCAGTGTGCTTAAATAGATTTCCTATACATTCTTAATAGAAATTGTTAGGGTGATGGTAAGGGTTTTGTCAATGAGGTGGGCTGCTGGTTCTGAGCTTGTATGAAAAAGTTAAAACAAATCTAACATGCAGGACAGTGACAGCTATTATCTGTACTACAACGAGGGAAAGCAATGACGTTTTTACAAGTGGATAAATTTATTGTAGAGTTCCCTTTAATTATGATAAAGCATACAACCTTGAACATTTTTACATTTTCTACTGTGCTACATAAGAGTTACACTGCAATGTACACATGGCACAAGTCTGGAGAGATTCACTTTGAGGAAGCACCTCTAAGTCCAACCTAAGGCATTACACAAACAATAGATTTTCTCTAACTATATTAATAAAAAAGTATAAAGGAAGGTGAGAAGCAGAAAGTGGAGTTCTGAAGCAACCACCACTCCCAGGGTTGGATGCAGAAGGTTATTTTATCAGCTTCTCTGCTGATGGCACAACAGCTGAGTAAGGCAAACACTTCCTAAGGCAGTATCTTGTAAACATGAGGAAAAGCTCTCTAGGTGAGTGACAAATCTGCCATGTCCCATGCTCTCCTAGAAACCTACCCATTCTCACTGCTGCATTCTTATTCTGACACAGTATCATGCTGCACTGAGGAGTGTAACTTGGGGCAGGCTCTGAAATCAGTGCTGTTACTTTCATCCATGCAGCAGTAAGGCTTGCCACCACAAGAGGGTCCTGCTGGGTTACATGGCCTTTGCTAATGTGCTTTAGCCACCTGCAGTCCTGAGCTTTGGTATCTTTTTGGCAGTGTGTCAGGAGTGGCTTTGAGCCCCCCCCAATCCTGAAACAATTGTTGCTGAAAAGGATTTATTAAATGTGAAACTGTTTAAAAAAAACCCCCTAGTTTAAAGCCATGTTTAATTTCTTAGCCTGCACTTTGATTTCAATAGCTGCTGTGAACAGAAATGCTTTGATCTCAAACTAATCAGTGTTATTCAGTTGACCCCTAATAATAGTTACTAATTGGATGTAATTGCCAAATCTTAGAGCCCACCCCCCCTCCAGTAAACCAAGCATCTTCTCATGTCCTGACTTGGAATCTTCCTGCTTTTGTGATGTACTTGACACCTTTAAAAGGCTTGTATTTCTCTCCATACATGTCAAGGCGATTTACTTTCAATCCTACAGAAAGAGGAAAATAGATAGGATGCATTAGAAAGGCAGAGCCTTTTACATTTTTACATTTCCCTCCCCTTGAAGTCCAGATAATTAGTTTGGAAATACCCCCTGCAGAACAGTATAGTTCTTCCATCAGGCAAGCACTACTGGTCAAGCTGACTTGGTTGCTCTAATTGCTTGCTGTTGATGGATTATAATAATAGAAGAAAGGACTGTACCCCTGTAAGCTGGGGTCCTCAGCCTGGTACTGTGACCACTGTTTTCCTATATTGCTACATGTGAGTTCCTATGGTACAGAAGGGTGAAGATATCTGACCTGCTTACACTGAGCCAAACAGTTGGCTGGCTTACAGCAGATGTTTTACAAAGATGCAGTGTTGCTTTAAAAGTTTAAAGAGACTGAAAACTATGGTAACCTGTCCTCAACTCCAGCCATGATTAGTTACCCACATGATTGTAAGTTCACACTTATTTCCAGTTGGAGTAATTTTAAGGCTCCAGCCCCTGGCTCTTGTCAGGTAATTAACTTCAGCTAACAGACACCTTTTTGAAAATTATTCCTTAAAACTGAAGTAACTAATCCTGATTTGTTCAAGTCTAGTTGCTCCACAGTATGCTCTATCAGTGCCTGCCTGTTATGAAACAGATATTAGCACAGGTACAGTAGAATGGAAAAAATTCAAAATAGTACAGATGCATGTAAAAAAGGTGTCAGCTGGCATCAATTCCAGACAGCTACTAAGCTGTGGGGTCTAGAAAGTCCTCTAGCAAGGACAGCCTAAGAGCAGCAACATTTCAGTAAATGAGTGGCCTCAACTACAGTCCAGCTCAAGAAGCCGGTCCCAGATCACTAGTTGGGGTCATTTCACACCTAACAGCACCACAGCATAGCAGGCAATTGCCAGGGCAATCTTCATTCCATTAAGGCTTTCTGCCCTTGCTAATTCACTGCCCTCAGTGATCCTTGCTCCCATATTACAAGGTAGGAAAGAATGTTTTCGGCAACTGTATAGTCAGACAATGTATCTGGGTCAAGGTCCTCATCCTGCAAATGCCTCCTCATGATTCAATTGGCTTTGGTTATATTCATGTGCACAAAATGTTTGCTTGCAGCCCCAAGGGTCTTTAGGCTCAGTTTCTTGAGTCCCTGATTGTAGTGATACTAATTCAGGTTTGATGTCATTCACTGAAACAGGAGTCATTTTGAAGGGGGGGGGGGGGGAGGGAGGACAACAGAAAGAGCTTTCCAGGTTTCTGAAAGGAGAACAGTTTCCTAAAATAGCTTTGCCATTGATAATCAGGGTGGTTGCTCCTGTGCTAGGCCCACAGAAGTTAAAGAACTAAGTAAAACCACAGTGCTCCTCCATACATTAACCTCTTCCTCCCTTCTACCAGAAAAGTTAGTATACTGTTCAAGACAAAGCCTGTGAAATGCCCATTATTTCACTACAAGAAATATCCCAAATCCAGATTTCACTGTCTTCTACATGAAAATGAACTTCAGTGTTTCAAGGTAACTAATACTACTACTCTGTGAGAAGAGCTCTGCAGATGCAGTAGGTCAGCAGCAGATGACCTTCTCCAGTGGCCCCATCTCCTTTAACAGTATTAGCTCCAGTTAATGCCATCATCTCACCTGAAATAGCCAGTTGTTGTATCTTAAACTGAATGTTTAGGCTGGGATTCTCCTCTGGCTTGGGGGCTCCAGATTGTAGATTTACAATGCCCTTAAGACTAGGTAGTTTTTGAGGTGTGATTTTACCAACGTCCCAAGTTAACACCTTTAAAAAGAAAAGGCAGCAATGAGTGGATGTCAGCAAATATTTAAGTCCAATTAATAGCAAGCAGCCTGTTTGTGAGCTGGGCATGGAAGTTGGAGTTCAGTCAGGAACATTGTCTTGGTTGAATTTAAAGTAGACCTGCCTTCCTCGCTGCCAGATAACAGCAATGACCAGGCATCAGGAACCCTTAATAGGATCCACTTCCTTCCAATGGTTCCTGACAAGTTAATGCAGAGAAGTCAAACAAACCATAGTCGAGAAGGAAACCAACAAGAAGCTGGCAGGCATCTGGCTCATAGAGAATGGCTCTTTGTAAGAAAGAGGAGGATGAGGAGGGTGCTGCAGTTACAAGGCAACTAGAAGATCAATTTTTTTTGAAGATTGTTACAAGGCAGGATAGGTACAAAGCTGCAAAGTTGGTCCTTCTTTCCATTCAGTTAAATCTTTCTGCATTTCTAATGTACCAAAACAAATCAGAGGAACAATTGCCAAGTTCCAAAGGCACAGCCACAGAAGTCCTTGCTGCTTAGGATGAACAATGAGTCCAATGCCTTTTGCCAGCAAGTCAGCAGAGCTGAAGGAACAGGTTTTTGTGACTGCAGCCAGCTCCTACACTGTACTCAATAGAAGTAGGAACAGACTCAATTTGGGCAACCTCTTGCCTGGCTCTAGGGTCTGAGCAGGTCCTCAGTGGTACATGACAAGCAAGGTAAAGTCCACCAGACTAATGATCAAGTAACTCAAAGCTTTAGTTCCAAGCAAAACATGGTCCTTTGACACAAATTCTCATGTCTCTAATATATAGCAAGGAGTTAAATGCCATGGAGAGTACCCTCACTACAGTATAAGTGGGGGGGGGGGGGGAGGGAGCGTTTTCTATATTCTTTCCTACTTTTTATTTTGCCTCTTCCCAAATGAGTTGTTCTAAATGACTATAGAAACTGAAACACTGATAATTTGCATGGCACACATAAGCAGGTTTTATTGGTTTTGGGGCCACTCAATTCCCTTTCTGCTGGGGGCAATCAGAGGTCTGCTATGTTTGTCTACCTGGGCTTTATTTTTTCACAGTTCGTTTTCATTTTTAAAATCAGTCTATTTGTTTGGGGAAATTGTTGTCTCTCACTCAAATCAAGAGCTAACTGACAAATTCTTGGGGCAGCAGCAAGCTCATAAGGTGGTATGAAACACACAGAAGAGAAACGTGGGGCAGACCCTATCCAGTGGTTTTCAAATCAGGTTGCTACCCAGTACTGGGTCGCAGATCCTCAAGTACTGGATTGTGGACACACTCTGCGGGCTGCCTGGGGACCCGCTCCTAAGCGCACCCTGGAAGGAAGCCACCAGGAACAGCCCCTTTCTACAGTAGGCCTAGGGACCCCCACCCCAGCTGAAACAAGCCACCTGGAGTGCCTCCTTTGGGCAACAGCTGAAGCCCAAGTCTCCAGGGATGCTGTGAAAAGACATTCCTGGCTTCTTCTGAAACTGCTTGTACAGCTCAGAGAACTTTAGGAATTCTGGGTGTCAACTCCAGAAGTGAGAATTTGGAACAGTACATCCAGAGAAGCAAAATTATGGAATTGTTTTCTGTTATGTTCCCTGTTTGCTTAGAACAGTTTTCTGGGCAGACATGAGAGCAACGTCAATCAGGGCCACATCCATCCCCATTCTGCTACCTGCTGGCCATTAGGCAGGTTGCAGCTTATACCTGTTGCCTGAGTGGAAAGCTCAGCAGAAGCAGTTAGAGGTAAATATCTTCTCAAAATCTGGGAAAAGGGCACGCACCATAACTGAAATTGACGGAAAGTGCCATCACATGCATTAGATGAACATACTGAACTAAGAGTGCTTCTGTGGTTGTTTCTACGGTTATGGAAAACACACATACAAGATGCATTGTCAAAGATGGCTGGGGCCCTTTAAAAAATGGATGGCAGGGGGGAGGAGAAAAACTAGAAGGTTTTTTTAGTGCATAAACCTATGTTGAATGATTGTGTTTAGATTTTTGCTAGGGTACACAGAGAGTGTCTAGGGTGTGATCTCTCGGTTTCTTGAATTTTGCATGCATTGGATTTAAAGACAAACAGCAAGACTTACTTTAAGGACAGGATCAAATGTATAGCTGCCTTGTGTGGAATTAAGATTCATGTTTAGCACAGCTCTTGGCATATGAACTGTCACAATGACTCCTTCCACAGTCTTCCCCATATTCTGCTTAGGTCCAATTGTAACATCGAACCTCCCTGAAGAATTGTTCTCCTTAAAACTGATGGTGTGTTTTACATACACAGGAATTGCTACCAAGCTGAAGACAAAAACCAGGAGTTAAATGAACTCAGCAAAAAGTAAGACTTGAGATAAGTAGTTTGCAAAGCGTTTTTATAGCTATCAGAACCAACAAGGAGCCCTGGGGCACTTTTAAAGACTAACAAATTTATTTATCTTAATTTCTCTTGAAAGTAGAAAGTAATTTTCCTAAAAAAAGACCCAAAAGGGACAAAAAAAATCAAAGCCCATAAATTAGGGGTTCATAAAGCAATAATTCTCTATAGCAGTATGGACAGGTTTTTGCCTACAATGAAATGAAACTGAGCTTGAAGATCTTTGCAGTTTAGTGGGGTTTTTTTTAAGCCAGTGAAGATCAATCAGCTGCATTAACCATGTGTCGGTATTACAGAGCACTTTCTAACCATGGAGGCATCAAAAGTGAAATGTTCTCTTACAAATTAGTGATCCGCAGCTGACCAATCACAGCTGAGATATCAGCATCTGCCAAATTGGTTTTTTTTTTGGTCAGAAAAAGTGTGGCAGAGCATCAGATTATATAAATCTCAGACATTACACAAGAACATGCATTTTAGCAGTAATGCGAATTCCAGGGACTAAATTATATCAACTCAGTTTTCATGAGATTATTCCAGGGTCCACCTACAGGGTGCATTAGTCCATATGAAGGAGGTGTGGATTCCAGTGTGCACTAAATGGCCCATGTACACTCTGCTGGTGTATACTAAAAGTTCCTTAGGGGATGTTAACAAATCCTGTTTAACTGCACTGCTGCAGGGTCTGAAAAAGCTGTTTAGTGTATTATGAACTAGCATGCAATAGAATTTATTCCCCTCTCTTGCAGATTAATACACTGTACAGGTAAGTCCCACACGAAAATTGGAAAATAAACACAAACTTACTTCTGGGAGCTCACACGGTAGGATATTAATCTGAAGTTTCCATCTGGAGGAATAAAAGACAGGACTCTTTCAGACTCCCAACGCTTGAAGCGAATGCAGGGATGGAAGCTAACGTCATCCAGAAGCCTTGGGTTCTACAGGAAGTGAGACAGATGTGAACTCCTCCCACCTCTGTTGAAGGTTTGGTATCAATATGGCCTATTCCCTCCTCACAGTCTCCCTCCTCTCTTTGCTGCTGCAGAGAGGTGCTAGCTTGACAATCCTGATCAGGTGGAAATGCCAGTTTCCCAACACTATCCTAATGTGGGATTGGCTTTAAGTGAGAAAAGCTGATTTAGTCTATATGTGCACTCATTCCGTTGTGCTGAGTCTGCCAGTAAAGGAAGCCAAACAAGGAGTGCTAATTTTGATGTGGCCACCTGTCCCCAGGTTGGATTACAACCAGACAAGGGAGCTTTTGGTTATTACTGACCTAAAGACAAAAGGCTCTACATTCTCATTAACAATCACTGAACCATGCAGCCACCTCAACGACAGCAGCAGCCATGCAGCGTTTCATGCAGTATTTAACATGTGTAACATGGCTGAAGACTAAGTGAGAGCATTCTGCTCAGTCATGAAACAGCTGAAGTCTTTTCTATCTATGCACTAAGGACCGACGGCACTATTTCAATCATTTTGCACAACTGGTAGAGCTACAACACAAATAGTCACATATAGATGGACAACTGGATTGCTAGGTTTACCATGAAAGAAAGAGTAAGGTCAGGCATTCCTGACAACTTGATGCAGGAATCAATGACGCCTTGGATTTCTGCAAAGACTGTTGAACCTGGAAAAGTAGAGAGGGAGATTATTTTAGCTTACCAAATACAACAATAGATGCAGGTAAAGGGGACACATGTATCATATGCAATGACGCAGATATCACTTTATCTAGCATTCAGCCATGCACTGAACAGAAAGCGTCATTCTTCTTACACGTCACAGAAGGCTGGCTGAACTACAAACAATTGTTGAGGTCCTAAACCAGCTTATTATTGCTTCATCAAACAGGATTTGCTACACTGAACTCTTATGTTTGACCAGCCATCCTGTCCCTAGCAGTGCCAACAGATGATTGAAAATACTGTGATGGTCTGTAACCTTACATTCACCCCTTTTAAAAGGCAATGATAAATTCTGTATAAAGTATGTCTTGGGAGGTATCACTTGAAAACTCCAGTTGCTTATCTTTATCATTCTGGCAAAATACATGTGGCAATATCGTATGTAAAGTTAGATTTCACTGTGTGATATCACTAAGAAAAGCCACCGTCACCCAGAGACAAAAAGCAAACTGACACCTTAGCCAGGCGTCAACAAAATTAAATAGACAATTGCCTGATTAAGTGGCTGTTCTTTGGCAGAAAAAAGTGTGAGAGAAAGAAATTTACATCTTGGCAAAGAAACAGCTCCTGCCCCCAGAGACTGCCTCTTGAATACCAGCTGGAGACAATTCTCCTAAATTTTCCTCCCTTCCTCTCTACCCATGGTAAGGGCAACACTTGAGGAAAAAGTTCTGGACTGAGGAAAGGAATCATGTCAGAGAGATTTAGCGAGTAAGACTGATAGAACATGTGACAGAGACCTTTTGCTTTGAATTCACTTAGCTTGTTAGGTCAGTTCCAAAGGGGCAGCCATATTAGTCTGGTCCAGCAAAAAAAACCAAGGAGTCCTGTGGCACTTCTAAAGAACAACAAATTTTATTTATCCCATGAGCTTTCAGGGGAGAAAATCCCCACTTTGTCAGACGCTTGAAGATGGGGGCAATTCAATTTAACTTATTTTTCCTCCAATTCTGTAAATTCCCCATCTTCAAGCGTCTGACAAAGTGGGATTTTCTTCCACAAAAGCTCATGCCATAAATAAATTTGTTATTCTTTAGAAGTGCCACAGAACTCCTTGTTTGTCTGTTAGCTCAGTTACTAGTTGTGTTCTCTTTTATTGCTTTGTAATCAATTCTGACACATGCTTCCTTCCTTATCACTTAAACACTATCTTTCTGTATAAAGATATTTCATTGTTTGATAAAAACCCATGTGTTGAAGCATTTGGGAAACTCCATTTGGGATACTAGAATTTGTGCACATCACTTTCTAATAATAAAATGCTGGACTTCCTATGAATTTGTGTTGTCCCAAGAGGGCTGGGGAGTGTAAGATGCACATTTCTGGGGGAAAAGTCTGGTACTGGGCATTTGGTGGTCTTGCTCTGCAGTGCAATTCAAGAGTGGCTAGTCACTGCACTTGTACAGTTTAGTTGTCTTTGATTTACATGCTGGAAGGGGTGTGAGAGCAGACCACGTGTGGCTGTTCTCTCAGTGAAGCAGGGTAAGAGGCACTGCAGGCTGGGAATTGAGGGGACACAGCTGTTCAGTGAACCAGATTTTACCCCGGGTAAAGTTACAAATATGAAAGTTCCTCAACCCACCATTATATTCCCAATAAATTGTGCAGCACTGTATATGGAGGCTGAATTACTATAAAATATGAGATAGCCACAGGTGATCAAATCACATCATGGTATTCTGAACCAGGGGTGTCGCGGGTGCCTGGCACATGGATTGGGCCGGAGATCCGGGGCCCAGCTGCCTGCAGCTGCGGCTGCGGCTGCTGCTCTCGGCCCTATCCCTGGCCGGGGATCTGGGGCCCAGCCGCTTAAGGCAGCGGCGGCCACTTCCGGCCCCTTCAAATGCCAGGCAATCCTGGGGCCATGGCTGCCGCTTCCTGCCTTGTCCCCAGCCGGGGGCGGGGCTTGCGGGCAGGGGGTGGGGCCTCAGTCCGCGCCCCAGGTCTTTCCCTGGGGCAGCGACGCCCCTGATTCTGACTGCCATGTTGTCTCTCCCTCAGTCTCCAGGGAATTCAATATTCAGCATTCATACTGGCTGGCTACACATAAAAGCTTTCTCTCAATATTAGAGGCAGATAATGGGGAAGTCTGAGGGGTGATGGATCACAGCTTCTGTCCTGGTCATACATTTTGCCCTGGGAATGTAAGGATCAGTTGCTGGCATGGAAGAACAGGTAACAGATGAGCTTTTAAAGCCTTGGCCTTCCAGACAAATGTTTCCATTAGCAATAGTAAAAAGGTACCAATAGATAAAGAGATAATTACTAAGATGCAGGGTATTTCTTGCAAATCAAAAGCTTGCTAAGTAAATGGCTTAAGCCATACAGGTATCGTGAGATGAAAAAAATACATTTGTGCATGTTGTTTCAAAACAGGCAGCATGCTTTTGATTATTATGTGTAAGGCAGCCAGTCAGATTGCTTGAATTCTCTCTGAACAGCATTAGTTGAATAGACTGTTGAGACACCCTTCGACAAGCAAACCCAAGCTGATACAATTTTGTACCTGATTTGTCTATAATTGCATCAATTTCTTCAATGACATCAAAATAGGCTTCATTGTTTGTGTATTTTACCCCCGCTCTGCGCCAAGGAATGTTGGACAGCTGTCCAGTGGGAAGCGTGTCACCCATATTGCTGCTGCCTGGGAAATGCAGATTATTAAAAAAATACAAACAATCCATTAGAAGGAATTGTTCCAGATCTCAGAGTTATGCACCAAAATAAACCACCACCACTAGGATTTCCCTAATTAGGTGATCCAGAGTCACGTGGTCACAAAACTTTCCGACAATGCTCTACTCTGCATTCTTTGTCTCTCTAAACAGTTGACCTGAGTCAGCAGGAGCCTTTAGAGTGCTATGAACATAGGATTAATGATTTAGGAGCCCAAATTGAAAATTTTACCTTCAGTAGACAAAATTAGGACAGAAAAATGGTTTTTAACGTTAAACATGAAATACAGAACAACAGAAGTGTAGGACTGAATAATCCAGTCTGCTGCACTTGAGCCAGAACTAAGTAATAGCTAGAGACCATCCTTGACAGGAGTTGTGTAACCTGTTCTTAAAAATCTCTGACGACAGGGATTCCACAAGATCCTTAGGCAGCATGTTCCAGTATTTAACTCCCACTGTGTGGTTAGGAAGTTGTCCTAACATCCAAACTAAACCTCCCTTGCTGCAAAATAAGTCTACTGCTTCTTGTCCTAGCTGCAGAGGTTAATGAGAAAAATTGCTCATCCGCCTCCCTGGAACAACATTTTACGTACTTATGTATGTGTGTCCCCCCCCAGTTTTCTCTTCTCCAGACTAAATGAACCCAGTTTATTCTGAGTCTGTCTTCATTGGTCATGTTCTTTAAATGTTTTATCATTTCTGTTGCTCACCTCTGGACTTTATCCTGTTTCCTGAAAAGTGGCACCCAGAACTGGACACAACATTCCAGCTGAGACCATATCAGCACAGATTAGCATGGAAGAATTACTTGTCACATCTTCTTTACAACATTCCTGTCAATACAACCCTGACTGTGTGTCTTTTTTGTGTGTGTGTGTGTGTGTGTGTGTGTGTGTGTGTGTGTGTGGAATTCTTACCCTGTTGATTTATATTTAGCTTGTGATCCACTCTGACGCCCAGATTCTTTTCCGGAGTCACCTTTCCTAGGCAGTCATTGCTCATTTTGTGTGTGTGTAACTGATTGTTCCTTTGTAAGTGAAGTACTTTGAACTTGTCCTCCTTGAATCTAATCCTATTTCCTGCAGGCAATTTCTCCAGTTATTGTCTAGATCATGGGTGGCAAAACTTATGGAACTCAAGAGCCGCACAGGTTGATTATTAAACCTTCAGGAGCCGCACTGAGGCATATAGCCATATACTTTTACCTACTAAATTGATTTGCTGACATTCTCCCGCGAGCCACACTTTTTCATTCAAGAGCCACATGCGGCTCCTGAGCCACAGTTTGGCCACACCTGGTCTAGATCATTTTGAATTTTAATCCTATCCCCCAAAGCACTTGCAACCCCTCTGGCTCGGTATCATCTGCAGACTTTCTAAGTGTATTCTATACCCTTATCTAAATAAATTTACGAAGTTTATCTGAACAGAACTGGACCCATACCTGTGGGACCCCACTCAATATGCCCTTCAGCCTTGACTGTGAATCACTGACTTCCCCAGGAAGTAGCTAAGTCATTTTATTTAAAAGCCTTCAGATCTACTTGGCTGTTTTAGTCATACCTGTGATAGAATTGACCACAGAGCGCAGGATCGTGGGAGGCTTAATTAATTCTTTTAAGATATTTGATTCC
This sequence comes from Podocnemis expansa, assembly GCA_007922195.1. Taxonomy (NCBI): domain Eukaryota; kingdom Metazoa; phylum Chordata; order Testudines; family Podocnemididae; genus Podocnemis; species Podocnemis expansa. The sequence continues at coordinate 45,552,839 of ML681981.1, read as the reverse complement.
GTGGCCAATGGAAAACCATTGTCTAACATTTCTTCTAGTAGCTCATACACAATGACCACATTGTCCTTAATCGCTGTCTCAGAGCACTCTCCAAAGTAATCCTAAACAAATCAGAGTCAAGGGAAAGGACTTTTACTCATAAAAAAAAAAATGCACAAAAGTTTATCTTGCTTATAAAACTAATAATGATTCTAGCAAGGGCATGTCTGGAAAGGGTTTGAATCACAGGTTTATTAGAGGGTGCAGTGCAAGCATGGGAACAGTCTCTAGTCATTGTTCAGTTTTCAGTTCTCCTGGGAATACTTTAAATACACCACCTCACAGGTTCTTCAGTGACATTCACTGTATCATGATAAGCTGTGTTACAAAACGTGTTATAGCGGTAACTGACTGTTAGTTTAACTCAATCAGACATTAGTTTAACATAAACAATACAAAATCTCAGGAAGTTTTTGTAAGCCAGTACTTGTTTGAATTTGAAGTACAAGTTTGCAGCAATGTAATATTCACAAATGAAAAAAATGGAAACTGTCACTTTGTGCTATATTAAGCAAAACTCTGCTTTAAAAAAAAAAAAAAAAAGCCACTACAGATCATAAGAGGGGAATCAGACAGACAGGAGGGGTTTTGCTACCACTCTTTTTTTTCCCCTTTAAAACCTGTGCAACAATATGCACTTGGACAATTTGAAAATTCAAAAAATTCATTGGTTACAGACCTGGAATGTATCTGCTACTCGGTGCAGGAATTCAATGACAAAGAGTGGTGGCACTTCTGTCTGTATAACAGACACAAAGAAGATTTTTTCCCTGTAGATGCTGATGAGGTAGTGATGGGGCGTTGAGATGACAGGAGGCACATTTTCAACATCAGCTGCTTTCTCTTGAGCTTCAAAGAAATAATCACACACAGATTGGCTCACAACTCTCTTCCAGTGCTTCTCCAAGAATATATCACCAGAACAGTTTATAAGAAACAGACTGTGGATCATTTTCTGTTGGAGACACATTCACATGGGTTATACAGATGGAAGTGATCTGAAGAGTGACATTACTTCTCCTCCCACCTCCCCTTCCCTCTGGTGTTGGCTTGTACCACGATGTACTGTGTGCACGCGTGTGCGCATGTGCGAAGTTACCACATCATATTTTTTGCTTTACTGCAGTATTTGCACCAACTGCTTTGCTTAATAAAGGAAATATCCACAAGGACAGTAAACTGCTACCAGAGTAAGTTCTTAGGATTTTTTTTTTTTTAAATTAAAGACCCTATGCTTTAAGAATAGCTAAACATATTTCAACTATTAAAGCTATTTATCCTGTCAAGCAGCAAAATTGTCAACTGATCAAAACATAATTCCATGTTTATGTTCATACTTAATAATTATTGTCAAAAAACACAGAATCGTAGAAATGCAGGACTGGAAAGCTCTTCGACAGGTCAATTAGACTCATCCCCTGCACTGAGCTAAGACTAAAAATAATCTATTCTATCCCTTCCCTGATGGGTGTTTGTCAACTTGTTCTTAAAACTTTAAATGGCCATTTCCGCAAGCTGCTTAAGAAATTTGTTCTTGTGCTTAGCTACTGTGACAGTTAAGTTTTCATGTCATCTAAACTAAATCTCTCTTGCTACTGGTTAAGCCTGTTACTTCTAGTTCTCTCCTCAGTGGCTAAGGAGAACAATTTTTCACCTTCCTCTTTATAACAACCTGTTATATACTTAAACTATTATGTCTTCCCTCAATCCTCTCTTCTTCAGATGAACCAAACCCATCTCTTCCCCCTTTCCCCAGTATCTCCTTCTAGGTCAGGTTTTCTAGACCTTTCAATCATTTTTGTTCCTCTCCAGTTCACGTACATCTTTCCTGAAGCATGGTCTCAGAGCTTGAGGCAATACTCAAGATGAAGCCTTATCAGTGCTGAATGGAAGAATGTACTTATGTCTTGCTTATAACAGAATCAGTGGTTCTTCTGTATGTAGTTTTACAAGGCTACCTAGTTGCTTAGAACCAACTAACGAACCTGTATCGGTTTCTAGTGTATAGGGGATGGGGAGAACAGCACTTCATATATCTATATCTATATATAGGAAAAGCTGCTGAAAAACAGCATCATCATTTCCATTAATTTGGGTGGACTAGCCAGGATAGCTCAAATGGCAACACCTTATTCCTTATGAACACAATGCAGTCACAAAAACATTTATACAGGCCTGAAACATCCAGGCTTAATGGCACATCCCACAAGAAGGTTACCCATCCGTCTTCCTTCCCTCAGTATACCCCATGCTTGACTTGTCAGACTGCTGGAAAAAGGATTTAGCTCCAGACACATTCTGCTGGTTTTCTAACTCAAGAAGCTGCTCATTTTGTTGAACTTCCAAGTCAGATGCAATGCTCTAACATGACTTTTTGGTGTTAAACAAACAAAGGTAAAATTGATTCATTTGTTAAAGGGGGGGAGAAATGAGGTGCAGTAGTTTTCAGAAGTACAAGCTTCAAGAACACTAAAAAGCAGAAACCCTTGAATGCTGTTTTGTTCATCCTTAAAAAAAAAAAAAAGATTTGCTTGCATCTGCACTCTGGTAAGAGCATGTCCATACCCATTTTAGGGTTACTTTCATACCAGAAGAACTGTCTTCACAAATTCCCCCCAAAACCAACATGATGCTGTGGCATGTCTAGATAGACAAAGTTGATATTCCCTAAGATCTATTTTGTTGAATAAAATAATTGAGTAAATGTTTGATGTTCCCATCGGCGAGGAAAAAGTCAGTCAAAAAAGTCCTTTAACCTTGTAGCCAACATCCCTGCCTTGTCTTCACTATTTTTACCTTGATTTAGCTAACTGGAATTACAAGTACATCTTGTTTTCCTAATAAAGATGCTGAGAGCAGCACAAAAAGGCCTCACCATGTGGCTCTTGACTTAAGGTGGCACTTCAGAAAAAGGATAAATTAGTAATCATCTATACCTGTGGTTTTCAGAGTTGGGGTTGGGACCCATAGGCATTGGGTTGTGACACCCCTTGCTGCCCAAGGACTGGAATGCATTGCTCAGAGATGTAACTGTTGGGTCACAGGTATTCATGCTTATTTTTCAACTGGGTCCTGAGGAAAAAGTTTGAAAACCACTGATCTATACTACTACTGAGCTACAGGAGATGATGCTAAAGCTTAAAAATTAACAAGATGGATAAAAGTTAATTTAAAAACCCTGGCTTTTTCCAATTTAATTTGGACTTTGATTGTTATTTAAATGCTTTTCTTTTTAAAAATAAACTGGTTTAAAATGAAATATGAATATACCATTTTGGCCTAAACTTACAAACTTTTAAAACATTTAAATAAATGCTTTTATACCAAAGTCATGAACCTCAAACAAACAGTTAAAACTTATACCAAAAGCTTCTAGGAAGGGGTGGGATTAGGGGGAAGGGCAGACATAACCCAGCTCTCATTAGTGTTACAGTGTTGGTAGAACACAGAGGTGTGGGATTTTGGGGCCAAAGCAAACATTTGACCTCCTGAACAAAGGATTGTGCCATGTGCTTACATACAGGCTTTCTGGAAAGCTTTCCATATGGTATAAATAGTTAGATATATAAAATCCCTCCCACCCAGATTCCAACTTTTGAGGTTACACACTACATGTGTGACACAAACAGGACAGCCAAAGTAAGTTGGAAGGCTATCACATTTTCTAGAGAATTAGGTGAGCAGGAAATTAAGCTCCAGAAACTTTCACTTAGCCATATTTGAAATTTTTCCCAGGCTGACCTGAAATCAGTTGAATGAATTAATTGACTACAATTAATCTATTTGTTTAGTTAATAGTTGTAAATATGGAACATGCTTTGATCAGAAGTGTGTCTTCAAGATTAATTTAATAAAAAATAAGTTGTATGTGCTCTGTGTGTTTAATTAAATTCTAGTTACCATCATGCTGCTGCTTGACGATACATGAGCAGAAAGTTGTTTATCTAGTAAATTAAAAAAAATTATGCTTCATCTTCTCACATACTAAAATGCACTTTAGTAAGAATTTGAAAACACAAACATACATGTTTTAAAAACACAAAGCATAAATGTATCTAGTTGCAGTATACTCTCGTAGGTAGCAAAAAGAGGTACCAAATCTAATGCAATCGCTCAATTTAATTGAAAATCAACATGTTTTAATGGTCATATCAACTGATGAGAATGCATCCTTCTTTAGAAAGCAAATATAAATGGAAAAAATTGTTTTCATCAGATTTTAACTGAGGCTTTCCATTTGGTGATTTACATTCCTTTGATTTAAAAAAACAATCCACCCAGTAAATTAACACTATTGAAAAATCTCCATTGAATGTACATAGGAAAAAATTCATCCGATGTTCAGTTTGTTATAGAAACAGCAATGGAATTTGGAAAATTCCTGAGTTTAGCAGGCATTGCATATTAAACCTCTGCCAGGTCTCTCGAGATGGTCATACAAGCACTACTCAGCCACCTACAGTGTTGTTCTGCACCAACATAGGATGGACACACATTAGAAAGTTATTGGCTATAAAAGCTTAAAATACTTCTCATATGCATTTTAATAAGGATACAGTAACCTATTTGTCAACAAAAAGAAATCCCAGTTCACAGAAAATGCAACCAAAGCTGCATAAGAGAGGGTTCAGTACAATCATTAATTGATTTGGCTACAGAGTTATGCACCTTTTTACAAGGGTCAGATTCAAAGCTCATTGTAGTCCATGGTGAGATTCCCTATGACTGCTAAAGGACTTTGGATAATATGTCTCAATCATGGATCGTTTTCAGATTTCAGAGGTTGTCCTGCTGGTAAAACCCAGAGTCTGCGGATCAGCCCTTGCTGTATATTTTATGAACAGACATCACTTATGCTGAAATGCTGTACTGCTATCTAAATACTGACTTGCTTAAACTCTGATCCTAGAAAGTTGTCCTGGATCATATTTCAAGTTGATCGTATTATTGCAGTCATAGCAGAACTGATGAACCCTATGTATGACCTTACAAATTCTTAACTGTACAGGAGTTAATTTTGTTCCATAAATAATAATAGTTGAATTTTGACAGTTTTTCCCAAACTTCTAAACTTAAAATTTCTGACTGCCCCAACCAGCCTCACATTTCAATCCCAGCCTCCAAAGAGACATTCCTTCTCAGATACAAACACCTCCATGATTATCTGTAGTCTGTTCCTTATAGAGGTCTAAAAGCAGAGATCTAGAAGATGTGTGCGATCTAATTGTTGCCAGACATGCCCTCTTAAATACCTTTACATATTATGCTTTTCTGTTGCCTTTGATTGCTCTGTTTTACAGCTTGATCTTTAGGAAGATAACCCATGAGCTACTGTGGAGAAACTTGCATGATTATGTATTTGGTGGGGTGGAATGGCTGTAAGAGTAATTTCTAGGCTTTGATCCAGGAACTTTACATTCAGAATGTCCCAGTTCTAAAAATAAAACTTTGCACTGTGACTACTGGTGTCACTTACTTGACCTGTTGGTGTAAGGAATAGTTCAGTTCTGCTTTTAGTGGCTTTGCTTACATTCTGATGTTAAGAGATACTTACAGAAGTATAGTAGGCCTGTTCTTAGTACTCTTCCTCAAAAAACTTGCTTTCTGATTCAGGACAGATCAATAGCTAATTAATGGTGAGGGTACATCAATTAAGTGGTGGCTGCATGGCCTAAACAAGCCTTGCGCTATAAAACTTGGTTAGCTGGAGATTGGAAAATATTATATGTTTCTGCTAAATAAGACCCTAAAATAGCAAACAGTAACGTAACAATCCAATGATCAGTGGAGTAAATATTGAATGAAGGAAACACAAAACTTGCTAAACTATTTTTAAACTTATCCTAATCAAAAGAAGTCACTGCCAGCTGTTCAATGCCCTATGTGAGTCATTTTCAAACAATGTGCTGCAGCACACTGGTGTTCTATGAGAACTGTCCAAGTGTGCCATGAAGTTTTGGACAAAGATAATGAAAAAACATTGTTTCATCTTTAACAATATTCTATCCACCCAAAATTACAACTTTTAAAACTCATGAAAAAATTAACCATCAAATTAAGAGCGAGGTATCGCTCTTTCATTTCTAAAATGTGAACAGTCTAAATGTAGGTGGCCAAAGGGCAAAATTGAGATGGGTGTGGATTTGAAACATTCATGCATTTGATCCTTTAGCTTGTTGTGTGCACTATGCTGCAAACCTCTCCAGTAAGACTTTAAATACAAGTGCATGTGACATTTATGAGCAAGTAATTCAGCTGAAAAAAGTGGGTGTGCCATGGAATTGTTTGTCTCATTAAAATGGGTCACGTTACTGAAAAGATTGGGAACCACTGCCCTATGTGAAAGAAACTGGCTGTCTTAATCTAATTCTTTGTAGACAGGGGTTGACATCACAACTACAGTAGGTCATCTTTGCTGACTGTAATTGCAGAGAAGCCTAGATCTGAATGGAAGATTGAACTGCCATTTAATTGATAGGGTGACTTTTCCAGGGGAAAGGTATGGTACAGGAATATGCAAGTTTCTCCACAGTAGCTCATGGATTATCTTCCCAAACAGCAAGCTGTAAAACAGAGAGAGCAATCAAAGGCAACAGAAAAGCATAATATGTAAAAAGTATTTAAGAGGGCATGTCTGGCAACAATTAGATCGCACGCATCTTCTGGATCTCTACTTACAGACTTCTATAATCATGGATGATTAACTCATGACAATAGGCTACAGCACATCATTCAGGCTTATTTCAATAAATTGGCAGTCTTCAATCACAGTGATTGAGGAATTGTTGACCTGGTAGTCATGGATGATACAAATGCTGGGGGAGCAGTCCAGCAGCAGGTTTTACTCCTTCCCCTCCAAGAAACTACCTGCTCATTTTTGTCAAAAGCTGTGCTATGTGGTACTTTTTTTTTTTTCCCCCCTTTCTGATCACCTCTCCTATGCCAAAGGTATGTGAGCATCCCCCACTCTCTCTGAGGGAAAGTGAGGTGGCTTTGTCCAATGTGTCTTCAATAAGCTGCTGACAGCTGCACATCTCTTCATTCAATCAAATCCAGATTCTATAGTTTCACTCCTTACTTGTTGCCTGGGAACAAAAATAAAAAGCCAGAGAAAAATCCCAACAAGTTCACCAGCCTGAAGTAAAGGAGCAAGGTAGGAGCAATCTCTCTGGACACATTCTATTCTTCGCAAGAATTATCTGCCCCAAAAATTTAGTGAAGCATTGGTGTTATCCACTGATGCCTCATGCCCTTCGAGAATGTGACACACAGCTACATTCAAAGCAAGAGTTACAGTACACATCACCATCCAATACTGCAACCTTGACTCCTCTCTATGCAGCTGGCACCAAACATGGGGAAGTTTCAGCAAGTGGTGAGCTAAGTAACTAGTACAAATAGATGCCTAAAGGAATGGGCTGGTTTATCCTGTGTTCCAGAGGTCTGAATTATCATGTATATTTGCACACACACATTTACAATAGCTGGCATAACTACTGAACAGTGGGACTGGTTGGCAAAGCTTTCACTGTATTACAAGGGAAGATGCACAAGTATCTCTCAAGGGAACAAGTATTCTTTGTTTCAGTCATGAGTTCTGAAGGCATGTCAGTAGCAGTACACACGACTTCTTAGAGATTGACAGAAGTCTGGTAGCATGTATGGCTCTGTGAAGGGAAAGCAAAGGCACTCTCTCAAAAGTTATCTTCAGGGGAAAGGCAAAGGGATGGTAACATTTGGGAAGGCTGCATCTGTGCTGGTCAGATGGAGATAGTCCCTGTTTGCTAGACCTAAGCTAAATCTAGTTTTGTCTTAGCAAAAAGATGGTGTCGGACTATGTCAAAGGTGTTTTGTGCCATCCCTGAGGCTACAGGGCTGGTCCGTTTGTGATTGACGTGTTGGGGAATTATGTGAAGAGGTAAAAACTATTGTGGGTGTGGAACGGTCTTTAGCTCCACAGTTCCTAGTATCTGTGTAGCTGATTCAACAACAGGCATCACCGGATAACCTTAACTCTGTGTTACAAAGGTTGGCAAGAATTTGATTTCTTTGTTAAAATAAAAAACCCCACCTCCGCATCCCTGTAGTCCACAGCCCACCTATGCTAACACTGCTTCTTCACAGTGATTATCTCAGAGACAAAAATTATTTGAGCCCCTTCACTACCCCACAAGAACTCTGTCCCTTCCTAGAAGCCTGGCCCTCCCTCCCTAGTTGTCTTCTTCAAGGGTTCAGAAGCTGGGGAAGATGATATAGCAGGGGTGACCAAACTTACAGAACTCAAGAGCCACACAAGTTGATTATTAAATGTTTGAGAGCTGCACTGAGGCATATAGCCATATACGTTTACCTACTCCAAAATCACTAAGTTTAAAATTCATTGCACTCTAATTTTATTGTAGAAAGAGGACACATTGATCCTACTAATGTCAGATTCTAATAATTACTTAAGGTTACCACAAAAGTTAGCGCTATCCAGTAAAAACTTAGCTGTTGCTCAGTGCAGAAGACTGCAGGCTAGTGGCGAGTTTTTTGAAACCCAAATCATGCTGCACTTCTCCACCATCCCCGACCATGCTGTGCTTCTCCCCAACGTCCTGACCCCCTCCTCAACTCCTAAGGCTGGGGCTGCTTTCCTAAACTGATTTGCTGATGTTCTTCCAGGAGCCACAATTTTTCATTCAAGAGCCGCATGTGGCTCCCGAGCTGCGGTTTGGCCACGCTTGTGATATAGAAACACTGTAGGGACATGGCACCAGTGAGGACCTAGGCAACTGAACCCTTCTCCTTACCCATATGGACTTCCCCTTTCTCCTCGGAACAGCAGCAGCAAGGGGGACAGTTAGACTAGAGCTCCTCCTTTATTTCTAAGGCCAGCATGGGGAAGTAAGTTAGTTTTGAGTTCATGCTCTTCTTGATCAAGGACTGGGTGAGACAAGAGGTTTTAAGTCCCCTCCTTTGCTCTGGCTGAGCAGCCATGGGAAGAAATGTTGAAGGATAGGACAGAGAAAGGTAGTTGTAGGACAATGGGGGAAAGCTCAGATGACTCAGTTCCCCTTTCCCTCCAAGGATGTCATTCAAAGGAAAGAAGCCTACAACTTTCAACCTCCTGTGGTTCTGCTCTGTTAGTGTGCCTGAGCTCTCAGAGCTCAAAGGTCCCTTTGAAGATAACCCCCTTATTCACTGAGGAACTGTAGAAGAGTTACACCTTTGGAAACCCAGTTTTTCTATACACACTTTAGTCACTGAACTGAGTTTTCAGAAACAGCACTTGGGTTATCCCTTACACTTAAATGAGGGTTCTGGCCTAAGGTTCTGAAACCCGATCCAGGCACATTCTTCAGCAGCGATGGTAAGTGAAGTTGTCCACCTTGTGCACAGCTCCAACACCTTCCACATCTCTTCTCACTGCTCAGAACCCTTGCTCTCCTGCTCCTCCTAGATCTTTCTGAAAGCAAAACAATCTGGAAGTGTTATGAGCGGCTGACGTAGCAGGGGATGGGGTGGGCACTGTGTCATTTAATCCCCTGACCATGTGACCCAGAGACTTGCACTACAAGCCATTAGTGAAGCCCTGTGAAATGAAGAAACTGTCTGATCATAAGTATAACTCATCCAGCACCTCAGAAATCAGTGACAGTGTTAGGATTTGTTCCCATCCAATATTGTAGTTTTAAGCACCAAGGCAGGTATTGTCACAGGAACTTTGAGCATTACGTTCCCAACTCTCAATGATCTGTGGCTTTTGAACAGGTTCCTTTGAAAAAATGTCTCACATTTTCTCTGAATGGCCAAGTACTCTGACCACCAACTTGTTTCACCTGGACAGAGAACACCTCTTCTCCTTTACTAACAGCAGATGGTTCACAAATAAGCTCCATGAAGTCTCTGTTCCCTCAATCCTTATTGGGGGGTTTCTTGGGGTGCTGGTAAAATGTGGCCTTCTGATTTTAGCTATATCCCAGATCAGGTTGGTGCAATAAGGGCTCAGTTGGAGAAGCTCACAAAGCCTCCATGGTGAAGTTTTGCCCAATGAGCCTGTGATGGGGCTAATTAACCAGATATGCCACATCTGAAGGGAATTAGGTGGCCTAAGTAATCCACCGAATTATATGGAACCCAGCTGTGAAAGAAGAGGGGAGGCTAATGTAGAGCCAGGAAGTTAGCAGCACGGAATCGTAGCCATTCTCTGGGACTCAAAAAAGGCAGGAAGGATGGATGACTGGGTAGATAGATTGGAGAAGCTCTAGGGGGGAAAAAGCCCTCAAGAAAACTAGCAGCAAGATTTAAAATGGTGCAGATCTTGGCTACTAATTGCAGATTCCTTGAAAGGGTCCCTTGCCAGCCCCAAGTGAGTTAGCACTGCCCGGACTGTGAATGGAAAGTTTCCATAGAAAGACTTTGATCTCCCCCTTTCTTGCTGAAGACTCTACTGACATGGCCAGAGGACCAAGCTCCAAAGAAAGAACACACCAAGTCATGGAATGGAGGAAAGAGATGGTAAGGTCTACAATGAGCTGCAGAAGGAGATGTTGCACGTAGCAGGTGCTAGTCTCCAGAGCAACCAGGAGGAGGCACCCTAGTGGAGAGTGAACCCCTACCCCAGATCCTTAACTGGGGAAACTTAATTGTTCTCTGTTTATTTTATCTTCCATAAATTTTGAAATGTTAAATTTCAGAGTGACTGGTTGTGGCAAAGCAAAACCAGTGTAAATTAATTTTTCTTTTTTGAAGTCTGGCCATTTAACTCCATGGGACAAACCAGACCATTCCTGTTTACTAGCCTGACTCCGAATTTTTTTCACTCAAATCTCATGCACTACTCATGGGTGAGGAATATGCTACTTCTCACAAAGCAGACATGACTCAAAGACCTACCACACAGCTTTTGACTTCTCACTACTGGAGCCAGAGTAATCACCACCCATATCCTAACCTAACCAACCATACACACTGGTACTTGATGACATTTAGAACTGAACTTTGGATGTTTCTAAAAGTTTAACTGGTGCTTCTCAGAGTTCTTGCAGATGAGGGATCATGCTCCAGTTGGAAACATGAACCATGTATTCCCCCACCCTCCCTCATTTCAGGGGCATAAAGAGCACAGCAATCCTAACCCCCATTGCCTGTGAATGTCTGAGGCAGTGAGCTGCAACAATACAGTTCCTTTGTCATCTTTTTCTTTTGTTGGTTTTGTTTCTTAGCAATTAGACAGTTAATTTGATTATAGTTAGTGTAATTGTTACTGTTTCATTAGCTTACTAGCAGAAGAACAGCTTGAAACAGGAAGAAACAGCACAGCACTGAGCTGGAAAGTCTAGATCTCCACAGCTTCAAGCCATGTCCCTCTTCTGCAAGGGGTTTATTCCTCTGATTGACAACCATGACAGATGCCTACACTGTTTGAGGGAGGCACATCATCTCTAAGTGGGCTACCTGAAAATCCACCAAAAAGCAAACACATGGGGAGAGTTCAGGCTGAAGCTTTTCCCGATTGGGGAGGGAAGAATCATAATTACTTTGCTAAACTATAAACATAGAACAGGTGGTGACAAAGTGTTACAGTTTTCACACTCTAAATTATAACAATCTTTGTACAAAAGCATGTCTCATAACATGTCATTTGAAAACACTCTGCTGGTCAGTAATGTCCTGATGAAATGTGTGGTAACACTGTACGTAACAAAGATTTGTCTGTCTGTATGATCTTATCACATGTTCCAAACCCCACAGCCCCACTCAAACAGAAGTTAAGTCTGCCCTAAACAAAGAAAGGAACATATGCTTGCTTTAACTGGCATTTACAAAGCAAATGGTCATCAAGCAGGAAAAGAAACACACAGGAATTTTAAAAAGGTGATGGTGGGAAAAATGGCAGGCACTATCCTTCCATATAGATTCTTGGTCTCAGCTGAAAAGGTTTTTCAAGACGGGAACTACAAAAACGAGGAACAAACACCCCATCCACAAGACCCATGGTTGAAGGGCAGGGTTACTTTCTCACTCTTCTCTGAACCTGAGCAAAGAAAATGACCACTGAACAGAGGTGAAGAAAGACTTAGTAATTTTCTGAAGTATTAGATGAGAGTTTGCTTTGTGACTAAAACAAGAAGTAGATGCTTCAATTTTCTGTGCAACTATTTATAGCACTTATACCTCATTACTTATACTCAAATGTCTCCAGTTTTATGGCTTTATCTAACCCACTGTAGTTAAGCTGAAGTGTTTCGGAAGGCAGTGTTTCCCAAACTCATTTGGCCATGGAACATACATATGCTGCACAAGGGTGGGGGGGAAGGGTTTCATACTGAAAAATTGCCTCACACATTGCTCAAAAGTTGATTTAAGAGTTAGGTTGTCTTACTTTACAAAGAAGGAAAAATCTCACTAGCATCAGAATTTTTTCACAAAATACCTATTCACATTGTATAGATCAGAGTTTGGGAAACATTGATTTAAGGTGATTAATTGGTGTATTATTCCCATAATGCAATAGTGGACAATATATTTATATTGACCAGGAGAAGGCTAGCCAATATAGAACATACATTTCTGGGAAAAAAATCCAAGACTGGGAGCATGTTGGGACCACCCTGCAGTATAACCAAGGCTGGTGGAAACCAAGCTACAGCTAGCTGTCTTGCTGCAGTTGCACATAGACACTCAATGTGGCTTGCATGCAAGAAGGCTGTTTGTGACTGGTCCAAGTTGGTGCTCCTTTAGCAAGGAATAATAAGGCATCCAAGATTTGCAGGGCAGGGTACCGTGGCTCCCTCTACTCTCCATAGTGCCCTGGGGTGTCCTTCTAGTACAGAGACTTCTTCATTCCTAATTCATCCTGCCAGTGCTCCCAGAGATGTGATACTAATCTCAGGAACAATCGGGAAACCTAGACAGACTCAAGTGCAACAGAACAGTCACAGATCCCTACTGTCCAAAAACACAGGCTCAGACTCTAGTTCAGTTCCCCAGGACTGAGCCCTATCTTCAGTGCCAGGTCCAAGGAGCAGCTCTTCCTGTTTGCACAGGAGAAAAGCAGGAATGGACTCCTCTGTGTTGTACCAGAGTAAGGAACCAAACAGACATTTACTTTAGTAATAAGCGCTCTATGGCATAAGTTTAAAACAAGGGTGGACAAAATTGGCTCACAGCTAGGCATCAACAATTCTACTTTTGGTACAGTTCAGAGGACACTTCTCCATTACATTTCTGCAATGGAGTGAGGCAACCAGAAACATAAGATTTGTCAAGGCCTGGTCTACAGGTGCACTTACCTTCTTCTATTTTGGTACCAATTTGACTAGCCCTGTCCCTGTCAGAACCAGTGTTGTCAAAAAACTTTTAGCATCTCCTTTATCAGCTCTCAAATCACTGTCTGCATTAGCTACCACACACACTGAGGAATTACATCCTGAAAAACTTTTTGAACTGAAGGGCATGGACAAGAAAAATCCTGGACTTTCCCTTGGAGACTGTTCAGGAAAAAGCTTATCAGCTATTAATTATCTACAATCAAATTGCCAAAGCAAGGTTGCACTATCACTAAAAGGATAGGGGAGTCAGCAATGTTCTTTCAATGATCTTGCCTTAATTTAAATAATATTATAGTCAGAAAAAAAATTAATCCTCAATCTTTGATCCCTACAATTGGTAGAACACACTATGAAGAGAGAGATGTTCTCACAACTGTGCAAAAGGCTCAGATATTAGAAGTCAATTCCACCACCCCTGGACTACAATGATCCTCTTCTACTCTACCCTTAGGTTCCTATTGGTCTTGCTTCTAGGAGGTTTGGATGGCAATCACCAAAGACTGAGCACCCTTTCATATCAGGGACAGCTGTGTCATTCAGTTTAAAACCTTGCCTCCTTCCCACCCTCTTCTCTTTAGAGGACAGATTACCTAATCAAGCTAGGTGGTTGAAGATTATATCGGGAAAGGCCTCTGTTCCTCACAACAAAAGAGGGGTCTTAGGTCTAATTCTATATCTCAGCAACTTCAAATCTCTATATAGCACATCAAATTCTGTACAGTACTTCATTTATCCTTGCTTTAGATGCCATGGTATAGTTTATTTACCCTTGACCCACAGGACACTTATTTTCATATATCAATGCATGCCTCCCCCACATACAGAAAAAAGCTAAATTTGATGGCTCCAGGATGTTACTAATAGATTTTCCTTTCAGAATTTCATCAGCCCTGAGAGTATTTACAACGTGCCTATCAGCAGAAGCAACTCCTCTGTGTAGATAAAGGTTGCACAATTACTCCCTATGTGGATGACAGCCATGTGTGTGCACATCGCTAAGGTGGGGCAGAGATGAGAAGTCGCAAATGCAGCAAATGAGAGCAACAAGGCAAGTGCTTTTCCATCCTGGGTTATATTCAACTTTCAGTTGAGACTCAGATTCCATCCCATTCTATAAAGTTCATTGTAATTCTTAGATTAAGTAGACTAACAAAGCTACCCCTTGGGAAATTAGCAGCAAGAGCATTCCTCCCAGTGGACAGATCATTGATGGTTTTTTTTTTTTTTTTTAAAAAGAAGTCTGATCCTCCACTTCCGTATTTAGCCTCAAACAAAAACAAGGACCTGTCAAACTTCAATGCCATATAGTCATGTATGTTCATGACACCACTTGGCAGATCATGTTTCAAACTATTTCAAGCTAGAGTTAAGTCCAATTTGCAAATCAAGACTCAACATATTACTAATGTGCACATTCTGGATCATATTCTAACTTCTACAGCAGCAATTCTCAACCACAGTAACGTGTCATAATGCTGTGTCGCCACACAATGGTTAGGGTGTCACAAAGAGACAGGGAAACGGTTCAAATCGGCTAGGGGCAGGTGTGTCCTGTAGGGTCACAACACATCACAAAGTGTTTCATGACCTGCAATAGGTTGAGAACCATTGCTCTACAGAATGGTGGATGATGGAAAAACTTACGTGCAGGAATTAAATTAAAGTTTTTAATTCAATCAAAGCAGCCAACTCCTGCGTCCAAATTGTGGAAGGGGCTGGGTGGGAGGAAAATCACATTCAGCCTCATGAATTTAGGTCTCTTCCACAACACTCAAGTGACAGGAACGTGCCGGAATTAAGAGTACTAAGATTATTTTGCAAAAAGTGTTTCCACCTAGATTCAAGCATACGTCAATCCAAATTTTCACAGGGGCCCATTATATAAACAAGCCTGGAGGCATAAGATCAGCCCTTCTTGGTCAGGAAGCCATAAGCATTTTGGAATGGCAGATTCAGAAGGGCAAACGACACTTCATCTTCCAGGAGTCTAGTGGACTTATTAAGCAGAAAATAACCTCATCCCATGAGTAGGAATTAATTTTTCCAAGAGTGGGGGCTTTCCCATATATTTATTCATATCAGATCAAAACAGCAATGTGTCTGATATTTTGTTCTTAAGCAGGAAAGAATCCATGATCTTTCTCAGTTGCCTTCATGACTTGTTGCTTAAACCATTTGAGGTGATTTCCCTTGGTTTCGACTACTGTCAAGAGTATTTTGGAAAACAAGGCAAGAAAAAGATTAAGTTGTACTGGTTGTTCCTGCTTTACCTACCAGTTTTAGTTCAGAGAAATTATTGCTATGGTCCATCACCAATTTATTAAGTCTTTTATTAATTGGAAGTGTGATATTAAAGTTTAATTTTTTACCCAAACCCAGCTTCACTGCATCTCACTGGTTGGATGATATACCTGGGTGTCCTCGGTAAAAAGTGTATTCTTCAGAGGAGCAGGGTATTCTTCCGAACAGGAAGTTATCCACTAGGACCACATATACTGCAAATTGGAAATATTTTTCATTATGAGCGAGATCTTAGGGAGGTTACATTTTACACTAGTGTTCTCATCCAGTTATTTCAGATTACTTTTATTTAAAGCGGGGCTAGACAAAACCCAGGTCACCATGGCACCTGCGAAATGTACCATGGTGCCTAGCTGCATCGTTGCACTGAAGGGCCGGAATGCCCTTTGGTGACCTCCCCCCCAAAGCCACCCACAGCTCTTTTTTGTTGATCAAGGCTCCCCTCCTCCTCTTTTCTTTGTCCACAGCTTTTTGGCAGCAGGGGGGATGCTTCCCTGCAGTTCTGATGAAATTGATGGCAGCTTTTTGTCAGGGGGCAGGAGTGGGTGACTTCTTCCTCACACCACCACTGAAAGTGGCAGTGAGGGAGGCCCTCCGTAGTGCTGCACTCCCAAGCACAGTCCTAGAAACCTGGGTGCTGAGGTGTCCGGCACTTTTTTCAAGGCCTGATTTATCTTTTCCTTCAGTCAAAATCCACTTGGCTACTATATCTGCATTCTAGCCTCAAATAGAGTGAAACTGAATTTTCCACTTAGTCAGTGAATACACTTGAGAGCTTGATCATAGTTTATCTGCTGTGAGAAAGATGGCTTCAACATGGAAGTGAAAACTAGTGCTTTCAGAGATCCTTAATCAAATTGTCCAAATAAAAGTTACCCTACTATCAATGAAAGTTGTATTCTCAGTGATGGTTAAATCAGCTAGTAAAGTAAATTGCATACTTGACCAAAAAATCTTTCCTTCACAGTTTCATATGAGCATGGTAAGTATGAGACTAGACATTGTTCATTTCAACAATATTGTCAGACCTTTCATCAGTTTAATAACTTAAAAACTTAATGAGGAGATTGTTATTTTGTTAGTTAGCCAGAACTACTACTATTTTTTCTGTAAGCTTAGACTTCTCATTGCTTATGGAAATGAATCCAAGGGACAGCTGTTTCATCTCAAACTCAGCATCAATGGTATGAGAAATGCTTATGACAAAGTTCTTTCAAACATCTGAACCTACTCCACTGGTTACATTAATAGCATGTCTAATTTAAGTTCCAATATTGGAAGTCTGTAAAGAAGCTATCTGCCTCAGATCACACATTTAGGACACTTTTTTTTTTTTTAAGTGACTGCTTTAAGATTTGACACCCATTTCTGAAGAAAAGTTCTGCAATCTTTTCAGATTATTCCTAGCTTCCACCACCTCTAGAGTGGCTGCTGATCAATTACTCTAAGTGGGATCCACAATTTATAGTGAAGAGCAAACATATGCTAATCTACCATATAGCAAATTTGGTTCAAGATGGTATACACATTTAAAGCCCATGACCTGCCCTCACAGCTTAGTCTGCTTGGAGTCTTTTAACTGAGGACTCAAAGGGAAGGGTGGGGTAGGGGGGTGACAAAGGAACTGCCTGACAGTTGGGGTTGCTGTGCTATTTAAGATCCAAAGGGGCAGCAGTGTTAGTGCAGTTCCGTAAAAAACCAACCAACCAAGTCCTGTGACACTTAAGACTAGCCAATATATTTATTGCATGAGCTTTTGCAGGAGAGAAATCCCACTTTGTCAGACGCTTTGAAGATGGGGTAACTTACGGAATAGTTCCCTATCTTCAAAGCACCTGATGAAGTGGCATTTTCCCCTCATGAAAGCTCATGCAATAAATATATTGGTTAGTCTAAGTGTCACAGGACTCCTTGTTTGTCTGTGCTATTTAAATTTCTGGGGCTAGAGGGGAAACTCTTATGTAAGGACATAAAGGTGTATGTACACACAACTCCTACTGAGGCTACTAATGAGAACATTCTGAACTCCTGTGCAGGGATATATGGATATCCTCAGTAGGATCTATGTATGCACAATGACTCAAACCAACAGTCACTACAAGCTAAGAAGCCATTCTTTTTCCAGAACTTTTTACCTACAGTAAGTACAATTATGTTAAAGATAAGCTCTGGGGGGCTGTCCTTTTAATTAACATTGCTTATTTCTAAACAGGATTGTTGAATTCTGGGTGTTCACAAATGTCTGAATATTGAGCATTACTAAAATCCAAATGTATTACGCAGTCAGTTTGTAACTGCTCGGTACCTAATAGGCTCTCAGATTTAGAGAATGGTTATAAGTGAAATTAACATGGGCTTTTTGCTTGAATGGCATCTACTGCGGCATCTGAATCATGTGTGTAATCTGCATGCTAGTACCTATTTAAAAAACTTTTGATTCCCATGTGCTCCTCAAAATGTACCTAATTAGCTTCAGTTAACTTTATCCATCCAATCATCATCATCTTCTGGAATTTTTGAGTTTTAATACGTCTTCCAAGGGTCCTTTTAAGTGGTTTTTAAAATCAAGAATTTAGCATGCTGAACAATGCTTTCCACTGTGTTTCATCTTTGTCCAAAATGGAAATCAGCCTGTATTTGAAAGAGAAATTTATACTGTATTTCATCTATCAAATGACAGGCCTTTCATAATGTATTTACATGCAGCCTCAGTTTCCAAACCTGATTCTCTCCATCACTGGTAGTCATAAATATGCCCAAACTTTACTGACCCAATTTCAGAGAGAGAGAGAGAGATAGTTGCTGAATAATCACGCTTCCTTTTGGAGACAGGATAGAAAGTTACCTCATGAATGCTAGAAATCTGAGACACATTTAAAAAAAGTTAAAAAGTCCTGATGTCTAATAGCATACATCTGGAAAATTTGGAGGGAGCTCCATGTTAAAACAGAAGTCACATCCAAGAAAGCTGAGGGATTATCTGAAGAAATTCTCTGTTTAAAAATAGGTCAGATATTGCACTGGGAGAACTGAACAGACAGTAGTACCCTTATGATCCTATAACAACTATCAAAAGGGATTTTCCTAAGCTTTACAGAACTGAAGGTAAATCATGCAGTGTGCCAAGTAGTCTCAAATTGCATCAGTACCAGTGAGAATTATGAGGGCTCAGCACTTGACAAGATTTGGCCATTAGAAAGCTAGAAATCTGGTCTGGCAGCCCTTGGGAGAGTTTCCACTGCCTTGCCCACACACAGAGGCTGTAAAAGCACTAGAGCAGCATAAGGCTGATCATTCAGCCCCATTACAGGAGACATTCTGGGCTGAGGAAGAGACATGTTTGCACAGTGCCAAAGAGCCACAGAGTGCAGAAGTGAAGCATATAGCCAGTCATCGTGAGGCTGCTGCAAGTTAGACCAGCTTCCAAAGCACTGGAATGCAGCCATGAGTGATGCGAAGGTGCGAGTCAAAAAACCGCTTCCACCTCCTCCCAGCTGAGGAGGCTAGGCACTCAGTTGAACCCTTAAATCCTTCCCATTCACATGAACAGAGGCAGAAGGATTAGGCCTGAAATCCAGTTTGAATGTCAACATTAAGTGATATAGGGCTGCCTGGAAAAGGACATCAGGTATGTCCACATGAGTCTCTTATTTTGAAACAACACTGGTTGTTTCGAAATAAACTGAATGTCCACATGACATTTTCTTATTTCGAAATGACAGGCTCTGTCATTTCGAAATAAGAACCGTCATTTCGAAACAGCTTAAATCCCCTTCATTTCGAAACGGCTGTTATTTCGAAATAATGCCATTTGGACATTGTTTCGAAACAACATGTCCAAACAGCCTTATTTCAAAATAACCATTTTGAAATAACAGCTGTTTTGAAAGCAGGCTTTCCCTTAATTCGAATTAACTCATTTCAAAATAATGATGTATGTGTGGACATAGCCTTCAGGTATCCAAAGGAGACAGCTAAAACCTTCTTAAAATAAGGATTCCATAGAAGAATGATCAATGACTGGATGAGATTAATTTTAAAAGCGCTTAGTGTTTCTTCTTCTTTTAAATGAAGGGAACTACAAACGTGTAAACAAGAATGTGAAATGATTGCAGAAAAAAATTCAGCGGGACATGATAGGAATTGTACTGTTTGTCAGAGCCTTATTTCCCTGCTATTCTCAATACTTTAATGTAATGAACTCAAACTTACAAAGTACCTAGAGTTTCCTGCAGAGAGATCTCTGTAGTGAATCTCTAATACTCTTTGGAGCTACTTCTCAGGACCAAGTTTTTTTGGTTCTATGTTGCATTCCTCCATAACACTCCCAGAAGCAGACGACTTATGTTAAGGCTTGGTCTATGCTGGTCACGTATTTCGGTGGCAGTTGATGGGAGTTATGCAATCTACTACATACAGTAGCTTGAGTATCTCCTCTCAACTTCCTAATGGCTACTTACTACAGAGTCTCTACGGTGCTGCTCCCATGAGAAGCAACTTTGCCTTGACTCAGTGCTACACTACTTGCCACAGTAAATTAACGAGTCAACTTCTGGGTTCTGTTGAGCAGCTTTTCAGTGCTGCTCAACTGAATCGGGGGGTGGAGGGAGGGAATCAATCCTGCACTGCTAGTCATTCTGCCATTAGTTAAGATGACTTTTCCTCAAACTAGTGATGTATCAGGCTCTTCTCAATACTCAGCTGTACTTGCTTTGGACCCCATAACACAGAATATTTCTTAACATTCATTCTTTCCCTAACTTCTGTAGCACCGAAGCCAGACATTAAAGAGGCAAAGCCAGCTACCAGTTTTGGTTTTGTAAATATTTGGAAACCGTTCCCCCCCCACCCCATGTTAAGCTGCTGCTCTGATTCACCTGCAAGGTTTTTACATGAAATATTGTGTTGTGGATAGTGCATCAGAACCTGAAATGCATTACATTCCAGAAGTGTAGCTGTGTTAGTCTATTTCAGGAAAACAAGAGAGTCCTGTGGCACTTCTAAAGAAAAAAAAATATGTATTGCATATTGCTTCATGGACATAATCTCACTTCATCAGATACATTAAATGAAAAATAAAGCATGTTAGCTGTATATATACATACAGAGAAGGGTTGGTCACTAGGTGAATTCAAACAGATCCAGAGGGATAGTCTGCATCACACCATCACAGGACCTAACCAAATCAGTCACTCCGTCAAAGGCTCATTAACCAACATGATACATGCCATCCTGTGCCAACAAGGCCCCTATGCTGTATGCACTGGCCAAACTGGACAGTCTCTGGACAAAAGAATAAATGGACACAAAGACAACAAGAATGGGTCATGAATATTACTTTCCAAAACCAGCAGGGAGCACTTTGGACACACTATAAAAAAAACATGCTAGCTGCAGTACTGCAGAAAAAAATAAAAATAAAAAAATCAGAGCTGGAATTCATATAGGGATCTGAATGGATAACTCATTACAAAAGGTGATCCCCCACCCCACCCCCAACTAACTTTTAGTTCTTGATTCTCTCTTTCACACTGTTTTGAATCAAAACAGCTTGTTTAGTTGGCTGAGACAGGATAGTGGATTACCGCTTTGGATCTGTTTGAATTGACTTTTATGACCCACCCTTCTCTGTCAATGTTACAGCTAGCATGCTACATATTCCATTTCACACATTGGATGAAGTGGGATTATGCCCACGAAAGCTCATATCATAAAATAAATATCTTGGTCTTAAAAAGTGCCACAGGACTTCCTTTTTAGATATGCTGAAATGGACTAGAAATTGACTAGTCATCTAAGGTTGAGTAATATACAGACTAAACAATTAATCTGTAGCATTTTCTCCCACTTGTAATACCACTGCTATCAGTACAAAAGGGATAAGCTTTTGCTGCCCTTACTCATGTTGACAAGCACCATACTTATTGTTTTTCCCTAAACCTACTGATTTCACATGCATTGCTGAATGGGTGAAATCCACTGCCATACAGAAAGGCCAGAAAAAGCCAAGGTGCCACTTCATCAGTTGTATTTTGAAGAAGCAGGATTCAAATGGTGCATAGATCTTCTCCTAACCCTCTGCACAGCTTTCCTCAATGTGAGTTAGGAGGGCAAGAAAAATTATTCTGACCTGTCACCATACAGATAGCTAGGAATCTGCTCTTCCCACTTTTCAAAGACAGAGCTCAGTGTTTTCAGCTACACTGTACTGAACATATTAGAAAATTAAGTCCCTGACCTTTCATCAAAAAGCCATTTGTGTTTTGTTTGGTAAGTAGAAGAAGCTGTATACTGTTCTCAGCCTCTTAACAGTACATTTCAAATCTTTCTATCTTGTTTACAGTAACAGAAGAACATTCACTTTGTACATAATCACTTCTACTTGTTCGTGGTTCCACTTGTAATTTATTGTTTTACTTCTGGTTTGCCGTTTGCTTTCCCTTTCTCCAATACTTCACCCTGTATGAAAGGGTATTTTCATTATTTCTATATGGATCTGTGTTTCACTATGTATCCTGCACTCAGTAAGCACCTTCTTCCATAAGCTTTTTAAAGAGAAAGAAAAAAGCCTGCCCCTTGAATTGTTTTCTTTTGGCCCTTGGACTAATCTGGCCTTTTGTAAAATTCACTGTGCATTGTACTAGAAGGGTTAGTAACACAAATGCATTACTAGCTTGAAAGTTCACATTTTTCTACTCCAGTACATAAATGATCCAGTAAAGAGAAACTTTTAAAAAATTGCTTTATATTCAAAGTTTTAAAAGACTACTTTTGCTACAAGTAACACTTGAGAAATTACTACCAATAGACTAATTGTTTTCTTCACGCATACTTGCTTTCTTTGTGCACGGGGCACACAAACTTATCTTCATTCACATGGGACTTTTGTATGGAAGCAGGAGACAGAACATTCAGCATGGAGACCCAGGAGCAGGTATAATATTGAACTGCCTTTTTTGTTTTTTTAAATTATTATTAAAGGCAACTAAATGACTAGATTGCATGCTGGCACTGTTCCTTTAACTAGTTAAGACAGGAAATTTTTAAGTACATAGATGGGATGAAAGATTCTCTGCCACTAAGACACTCTGAGAATGAAAGACTAGCTGCTGACCCAAGTCAAACAACAACAACACAGGGTAAACAATAACATGGTAACATGGCATGAGCAAAACAAAGGACCACAGTATTGTGGTTAAGGCTTGGGGAATGAGGACACCTGAATTCTATTCCCATATCCTCTAGGGACTGTGGGATAATCAGGAAGTCACTTAGTGCCTCAGCTCTGGGGGTGTTATCTAGGAATTGGTCATCTTTCCCCTCTCCTCTCTCTTTCCCTGCTTTGTCTTAGAGATTGTAAATTTACAGAAAAGTAACTTTCTCAACACTTGCAAATTCAGCTTAGAGAACAATGAGTGCCCACCCAAGAGATGGGGACAGTAGGGTCTACTGGAATGAAACATAAATCAGTAACCAAAAAAAGGACTAAATGGAGAGAGAGCTGACATTAAAACTAGCATCGGACAGTGTCTATAAGAGGGGGTCTGATTAATAATTCTTACTGGTGCTACCACTGGTGACAACTGGCTTGGTGGGAACACTGCCAGGCCTGGCGTGAAGAGCTTTTTTACCTCCCTCAATCAAACCCACTCAGAGCAAGCCTCCCACAGTCCTGGAAAGAATTGCTAAAGACTGAGGTGTGTATACTAGCACTCCCAGCATCATTGAAAACAAATGGCAATCACTAAGGATGTGAAAGATTCAAAAGCTTTCCTAAGCATATACATGATCTACTTGTAGTTAAGTGTCTTTTAATTCTGGTTCAACTGCACTGATTGTTTACAACTTATCAGCAACTGTTAAATATCCTCCCCTAGACAAAACTTCAAAGAAACCCACTGAGTTAATCAGATATTGTTCCCCTGACTGTTTACAAACATCTAAAGGCAAAGCCAAAAGAGGCAGGTTCCAAAGGGGGTAGCCATGTTAGTCTAGTTCAGCAAAAAAAAGCGCAAGGAGTTCTATGACACTTAAAGACTAACACATTTATTTATCACATGATCTTTCATGGGAGAAAATCCCACTTCATCAGATAATCTTCCACAAAAGCTCATGTGATAAATAAACCTGTTAATTTTTAAGTGCCATAGGACTCATTGCATTCCCCCCCCCCCCCAAAAAAAGAGACATCAAACCATGAAAACTGTAACAGGACTAGCTGTTGATGACTTTATTATTGTAACCCTTCTTCCTGTTCTCGAGCCACTGAGCCTAAGACATCTTCAGATATTTATAAAATTTAGACTAAAATCTTTGCAGGTTATGCATACATGTATTTAGTGATCTTTCACATGCCAAGCAAACCTAAGTGCTTTATAAAATAAATGATATAGTAAATTTTGGCCACAGACCTCAACATAACAGATCACAATGGTTAATACTGTTATATTTCCTTAACATCAAGCCTCAAGATTGCACGGTTCTTGAAAGATTAGTAAATCATGGGATTGCTTCTACAAAATGCATGTAGGCATGACTGTTGGAGACAGGTTCAGTTTGAAGCCTTTTGAAGTTCTTGCTTGAATTGTAACACAGACCATTCAAACTGAAAGAATCTTTGTCTCTGCACCTCCTCTCTTCAGGCACAAGCAGTCTCAAATAAAGCTAAGCAAACAGTGCAAACCCAAAATGTACTTCTGCCTCCCAGACAGTGTTTACTTCTAACTTAGTTATTGCCAGAATACTGAATGTAAGTGATATTTGTCAAGAAAACTAACTTCAAATTTTAAAGCTTATATATCGTTGTCTATTCTCACAGTTTAAAAAAATGCTACCATCATAAGAATTATGAGCCTCACAACTGAATTCCAAAGCAAGCTTATTTAACAGGGACGAGGTAAACTCACTCATACAGTAATTATTAAATTCGAAAGGCTAGGAAGCATGAACAAAATAGCAGCTCTTTCTCCTACAGCACTGAAAGCTTTTAAAGTAAACCATCTGTAGTAGTAAAGCCCGTTCTTTTGAGTCAACTCCAATCAGAAAGCCAAAGGCTCAGTAGAAAGCAAATCAAAACAGAATCAGACCTTAAATCTCACTGCAGCACAGGTATGGAAGGGAGAAAGGAACAACTACATCAACTGAAAATGTATTAGTTTTAAAATGGAAGATGTCACTTAGTAAAACTTAACCAGGTTTCTCTCATATTTTGAGCTTTTAGAAACTTTTCATTACAAGTTTAATCAGACAGCAGCTACTACCCTTGGAAGAGCTAGACATTTACACACAAAATAACATACCTGCAACTTCTCCTCATCACTCTGCCCCCTATGATAAGGGAAAAAACCAACCAACCAACCCCTCATCCCACCTTACTTGGCCTGAAAACCGATTAACACAACCAAAGGTCACGTAAGGCCGCTGTACTTCACGGCCTGAGCACATTTTACAAACATCAACCAAGGAGGAATAACTGCCGATGTGATGAGCGCCGGGGACCTTCGACTACCCCGGAAACTGCAGCAGAGGGAAGCACCGACGTCCTCGCCAGAAGCATCAGACCTGCCAGCAGGCCCAATACCCGCTGAAGTTAGGAAAGCACCCCTCCCCCCCGAGCCTGAGGCCCACCTAGCGTCACCTGCGGAGGCCCGCAGCCCGCTCACACCCCGGGCCCAGGGAAATATGGCTGCGAGGCCCCAGAGAAGCGCCCAGCCCTGTCTCCGCCCCCCGCCGGAGGCAGGTGTCCAGGGAGCCGCCTGCGCCGGGGCGGGACGGCAGGGGACACGTGGAGGGGCCTCCTCGCTGCTGCCCTCTGACCCCAGGACCCTGAGGCAGGCCGGCTTTTCCGACGAGGAAGAAGAAGAGCGCGGGCTGTGCGTGAAACGCCCGGCGGGTGGCCGCCGCCCCGGCGATGAAGGCCGCCGCTCGTCTTCCCACGTGGGCGACGAGGGGGCAGCCCCAGCCCCGCTCCCGGCCCCTTCCTGCATCAGGCGCGCCGCGGGCCGCCCCGCCGCCGCCAGCCCCGCCCCGCGGCGCCGGCCGGCTGCCGCCCGCTCTGATTGGCTGCTGGGCGGCCGCGGCTCCGCCTCCAGCTTCCAAGCCGGGGCCGCGCGCCGCTGGCCGCTCTCTAGAGGCGCGGGCATGAAGATGGCAGAGGGGGAGCCGCACGCCAAGAAGCCCAAGCGGGAGGAAAAGCAGCTTAGGTAAAACCGGGAAATGGAGGGAAGGGGAGAGGGGGCTCTGCTGCTCCCCGGCGGCCGTGCATGCGGCTAGGCAGGCGAGGGCGTCGGGAGAGGCGTTATCCCGGAGATGTCATTTTGCCCTGGAGCTAAAGGTTAACACGTGCCGCTAGCAGACGTGCAGCCTCAAAGTCACCCCGCCAGGGAGGCGCGGATGCGGGCAGTGCCGCATGGCGGGGGTATTGTGTTACCGGCCTGGCCGGAGGCGATGGAGGAATTTAACCTGCTGCTCTCGGTGCCCGAGCGCCTGTCTGTGAAACGCAGCCTTCAGCGCCCGCCTGGGCACACAGTCTTTGTAACCGCGGAGTAGGTTGCTAGAGGGTGTGTGGGTTTTTGTTTCTGATGTTTATTACACCCGTGGCCGGGGAGCAGGCTCCTTTGACCCTGAGATGCATTGAGATAGTAGAGGGAAAGGGGGTCTGTAGGTCATGTGTTGCTGGTAAAATATTTATTTACCTTTTCTCCCCCTCTACACAGCATAGCTTGCTGGATTGTTTAGGTAGCTATCTGCAGGTTTTGCTTCTGCCAGACCCCTGCCCTGTAGTTTATTTTAGGGTCATTGCAAATGAA
Organism: Podocnemis expansa; assembly: GCA_007922195.1. Taxonomy (NCBI): domain Eukaryota; kingdom Metazoa; phylum Chordata; order Testudines; family Podocnemididae; genus Podocnemis; species Podocnemis expansa. Next base: position 45,526,375 of record ML681981.1, on the reverse strand, counting down.
AGGGTTCCACTCCATGAAGCGAATGGCAGTCGGTTGTAAATCGCATTGCAGCACAAAGGACAATAAGCATTTTATTTTTTTTTTCCAGCAGTCCATTTGATCTTTCTGTACACGAATTGTGGGCTTGCAGTAACATCTCTTCACACACGTGTTTGTTGCTGGCTGCCTACCTGAGGTTTGGCTCAGGACTCCGTGCATGTGGCGGAGAATGGAAAGTCAATGTCACCTACTATGAGGGGACGAGAATCGTTACACTCTTCTTCTGTGGCCTGTAGCTGGATTTTATCTAGAACCAGATAATGTCTCTCCATGGCACCTTTTAGGAATGAGTAGGAAGAAGCAGGTATGTAATAGGGCACCCAGGTTCTTCCTATCAGTACAGACCAATCAGAAAGAGGAAGGCTGCAAACTGTAGATCAGAGAGTGCTAAGAATCTAGCTGACAGCAGGGGAAGAAACAGTGTCCTCTTGAGGAAGTTAAGAGTAAGAGTCAAAGAGAAGAGAAAAATGTCAGTCCATGTTAATTCATTCGATGACAGATCTGTACACAGTTGGTGCCAGTAGAGAGTCTCAAGAGCCTGAGGTAACTGATTTCTTCACAGAAGTGTGGAGAGGTATTTGATTAGTTGTTTAAAAAGGATTTAGGGCTCCTGGACTAGCAGACGCTATATAGACATAGAAAATATTGTGATAAATATTGATCAGATATTTTAGGAGGAAATGTATTTAAAAGGGAACATAGCTGTCCATTATACTGAGGACCCTCAGACAGGGCCCAATTGTGCTAGGCCTGCTGTACAGAGAAGTAATTAAGAAGGCAAGCCCCCAATTCAGAGTTTACAGACTTAAGAGAGAAAATCATGGTGCTACTGAAGTCAGTGGAAAGACTCTCATTGACTTCAGTAAGGCTTGGATTGCACTCTGGGTATCAGATAGTATGAACAGATGGGCAAAACAAATAGGCTGAGGCTGGGTTGAGCATGAGGTGACAGAACTGGTAAGTTTTAGTAGAAAAATAGAAGTCTTAGCTTGGCACCTGCTTAACTAGTTGTAGATAGGAGTGATTTGCAGGCACCAAGGCAGAAAGAAGTATTAAAGAAGATGGCAACTTTTCAGTTTTGTTGGGGAATTTTTCCCATGCATAAGGGTGGCTTGGGAGAAAGCATACAGAGGCTTCACATAGATAGGCTGTGGAGACAGGCCAATCACTTCTTATTGCTTATGAAATACAAGTGTAGTTGAATTCCAAAGGGGTAGCTGTATTAGTCTTGGTCAGCAAAACAAACAAAGAGTCCTGTGGCACTTAAAGATTAACAAATTTATTTATTGCATGAGCTTTTGTGGGAGAAGATCCCACTTTGTCAGACACTTGAAGATGGGGAATTTACAGAGTGGGAGGAAAACAAATACAGGAAAGTGTAAGTCCTGGGGTCAGGTAAGACTGTTAAAGCAAATCAAAGCAGTTGTTTAGATTCAAACACTAAGAAACAGCATATAGAGGAAGTTGAGTTTCATAAAGTTGATGGATTTCCACTTCAAATGACTGTATTCAGCGCCTTGCATGTTGACACGTTCCAAAGGGGCAGCTGTGATAGTGCAGTTCAGCAAAACAAACATGGAGTCCTGTGGCACCGGTTGAGTATAAATCTACCTTGTGTTTGGGAAATCAGAAAGCCTACATAGCAGATGTTTTTCTCATATTTATGTAAATATGAATGTAGCTCTGAATACTTGTTATTCTCACTTGCTTGTTTGGATATTTTGATTATGAGATAAAGCTTATTTCCCTCAGTTGGTCACAAAAAATTAAAAGAAGGACGCAGTAACAGGTTGGAGTGAGTTTAGGTTTCCTACTAGTTGTCTAAATAGTATTTTTTTAGGTAATTTCAATTTTTAATTGATAGATGCAAAGTTTATTGTAGGAGATTTAAAATATTTTGCAGCGTTTGTTGATTAAAAACAAGCAAACAAAAAGCTCGTCCATGAGAGAGCTTTAACAGCTGTATCACACTGAGCTTTGCTACATACCTGACTTTTATTAATGCTATGTGAGGGAGAAATATTAGGTAGTTAAAAGCAGGAAGCGTTTTCAGAACAGGAGCAAGTACATAACCACATACAAATAGTAGAATCATCTTGGAATTTGATTTGGTTATTGTACTGCATAAGTGAACATCATAAACCAATGAACAATTTGAAATACAGCTTGAAATACAGGGCTGAGTGTCCAGTGGTAACTAATCCTTTCTTTAGAATGTCGTGTTAAGCAAAGGTACTTTAACACTGGGATATGAGAACCATCATGATTAAAAGACACGGATGAACTATTCTTCCTGAAACAAGCTTAGCATTTTTTGTGTCAATGAAGAAATCAGTGTTCTTCAGTGATTTATTCTTTTGACTGATGAATGATTATTTTAAGGGTAGTAAATGATGCAGATAATGGAAAGGTAAGAAAAACAACAGCAAAGCAAAACAGGCAAAAAATTTTAAAAGCAAAAATATACCTTTGTGTTTTTAAAAAGCTATAGTTAAAGTCTGTTCTAAAGGTAGCTTTTAGCATGGAGGAGAGGCCAGGAATTCAACTATCATGCTCATACAGCCAGATATGGCAAACTGCATTTTAAGCAGATCAAGTTCCACCTTAAAAATCTGAGATAGAGAAAAATTAAATCAGTTATATTTATATTTTAAAATCAACTATACCACATTTAAGCCAACACTTCAGTAATAAAGTATATAAAAAAACTGAGGTCACATCCCATTGTGACTGAGAATCAAAAGACGTAACACAGAAGCAAGAAGCTATGAAAACTTACTAGACAGCTGCTAGCTGGAGGACAGCAGGAAAGACTGGAGGCTTCTCTCAGCATGATCCGAGGACATTGCCAATTTGGAAGCTCAAGCTCTAAATAACTGCTTTTCTTCTCGAATGGTGCTTTGCCTTGACTCCGGTGCTCTTGCACCTTCCACTGTAACACCATCTGTGGCCAGTTGTTGTCTATCAAACTTAAGATTTTTCATCCTCAGTTATTCACTTTGCTATTATTTTTGTCATCCTTAATCTCCAAAAACAATAATTCAAGAGACATGTAAAAAGAAACAACAGAATAAGCCTAGAAATGAGGTGATGTGGACCGTTGGTAGTGCTGTCACAAAGCAAGGTATAAAGTCCACAGCAGTTCCATTGTTTACAGAGAAATTAAAGGGTAGCTATAGACTTGACTGTAGCATGCAATACAAGGAGTGATTCTATCTTAAAATTTAAACTGAACCAGAAGGTGAAGTTGTTTACATAAAACAGCAGCTTGCGTGACATACCCAGTATCTTATAATAAGGATATTGCACTTTTGCCCTGGGTTCTACACTGGGTGCTGATTGACTTTTCAACCGTGTGAAGGCATTGTTTGTGACATATAAAGCCTTAAATGATCTGGTACATACTTGAGAGACCACCTTTCTCACAGTGAAATAATGCTTCCATTGTGATCCATAGATAGGTCTGGAACAATGTTCCCTCTAAGCTGATGATGCAGGTGAGCAACTTATGGATGCAGCTGAACAAGTTCCCTACCCATTCCCGGGCCCGGGCCCCTGAGCCACTGCCCATTGGCTCCCCAAGTGTATCCATAACTTGCTCAGTTGCATCACCAGCTTAGAGAGGGAACATTGTATCAATGTCTTTTTGTTCAAACTTTAGTAAATTAATAAAACCACAGTATTTCAGTTCAACATTTTTATTAAACAAATATGAAGCAATGATGCTGCCTATCAAGCCTCCTCTACACCTCAGTTTTTGATGCCTGTCTTTGTCATATTTCCAGAATGCATATACAAAGTCTAGGTCAGCCTTGAATCCAGCACTTAGATATGACTTGATGCGCATTAGCGTGTCTAGATGAGAAACATCCAACCTGTTACGAGGCTCTGTCTTAATATTATTCATTAGACTGAAGCCTCGTTCAGCATCTGCACTAGATGCTTGAAACGTACCACATATATCAACCAACTGGGCCAGGAATGGGAACTTATTTTCTGTCAGTGTATAGGTGACAATGTCTAAGAATGTGTTCCGTGTACCAGCCATTACCTTTTCCAGAACAACAAACATTTTGGTTGTCTGTAATTTCAGCTCACCTTTAGAAGATGTGAAAATACATAAAGAAAATGTGTAAGAAATGACACTGATAAGAGCTGATGATCACAGATAGTCAATACAATTCTATTATTTTTTAGAGATTCCTAATGAATGTGCCAATTCTGACTAGATCTCACTTATTGAGCTAAAAGAAGTCACCCTGATTTAGGCTTATATATTACTTGAGCTAATGTAAATTAAGGCCAATGACAGTTTTTCCACTTTACTGAAAAAGTTAGATCAGGCTGCCTTCTCTCTCTGGTACAATCCCCATCTACCAGTTTTATGTTGTTCTTGTCTGCAAGCTTTCAACTTTCCTTTACCAGCTTCCAACTGAAAACAGAGCTATGCTAAAAATACATGGAGGGGGCACCTCCTCCTAAAGCCATTGTTTATGGCACTTGGTAAAGATATCAAAATGGGAGGACACATGTAGTTTGCCTATAATGTATTGTCAGGGCCATTCACTTAAATGTGAGCACAAGGTGGGGTGTGCCTCTTGGATACCACAGAGCCAAGCATGTGTGAATGCCTATTATAGTGAGCCATTGAGAGATCCTGAGGTAGAAAGTGCTGTAGAAATGCTAGGTGTTAATAAAATAACATAAGGTTCTATACAGTTTTCTGTGTTTATTCTGAAATCTTGGGTGGAATTTGTGTGTTGTGTCTACCTATCTCAGCTGTGCCACAAAATTTTTTGAAAAACTACTCAAAGAGCTCTGGATTGGCTCATTGGCTCATGAAAATATATGGCTTCATTTGGAAACTATATGGCAGTGTGCCTCAAATGAATTAAAGGTAGCAAGGAGTGCCATGGCAGAAAAAACGTTGGGAACCACTGACCTATGTGTCAGCAATGACTTGAAAAGGAAACAAAATATTTCCTTACACATCAACCCTCCCGCCCCCCCCCCCCCCCCCCCCCGCGTGGCATGAGCTTTTCCCCGGCTTCTAATCTGCCCCCAGCCCGGGAGCCCCCAACCCAGCTCTGATCGCCAATTTCTGCTCCCCGCCAGCCCTGACCCCAGGTCCTCTGATCCCTGCTTCTGCTCCCCTGGAACCCCAACCCCAGGTCCTCCGCTCTCTGCTGCTGCTCCCCACCAGCCCCGACACCGGCTCCTCTGCTCCCAGCCAGCCCCGACCCCATCTCCTCTGCTCCCCGCCAGCCCCTACCCTGGCTCCTCTGCTCCCCGCTGCTGCTCCCTGCCAGCCCCAACCCTGGCTCCTCCGCTCCCCGCCAGCCCTGACCCCGGCTTCTCCGCTCCTTGCTGCTGCTCTCGCCAGCCCTGACCCCAGCTCCTCCTCTCCCTGCCTGCCCTGACCCCAGCTCCTCCACTCCCTGCTGCTGCTCCCCGCCAGCCCAGACCTTGGCTCTTCTGCTCCCTGCCAGCCACAAGCCCCACCGCTCCCAGCTTCTGCTCCCTGCCACCCCCGACCCCAGCTCCTCTGCTCCCCGCTGCTGCTCTCTCCAGCCCTGACCCCGGCTCCTCCGCTCTACGCCAGCCCCAACCTCAGCTCTTCTGATCCTGGCTTCTTTTCCCTGCCAGCCCCGACCGTGGGTCCTCCGATCGGGGACCTGCGCTGGGGTCAGTGCTTGCTGTGCCAGTGAGCGGCGGCAGCTGTGCCACTGCTCACTGGCGCAGCTTACAGGGAACATTGGTCTGGAACCACTGTGTAGAACTGGAGTTTTAATAGTCTGCTGACTGATGATTTTACAAAGGTGAGAGGTAGAAGAAAAGCACTGCTATTCATTAGTTTTTGTTTTAATTTTTGGCATGGTGATTGGTTTTTGTTGTTGTGGGTTGTTTTTTTTTTTTTACATTGTGCAGGATGCTTGGGATTGATTATGATTTGAGTTGTCTTGGGAGGGGGAGAGGAGGTTTTCATAGGAAAAGACACAACAAACTATAATTTAGGAAGTTCCTAGGATCTAATTAGAATGATAATTGCAAGGGAATATCATGCTTCACTAAATTTTAGAATGCTTTGAACTTGTAAGTAATAGCTGATACCCAAAAATGGATGGCATTATTTATCAGATTTAAGATGATTTGATCTTTGGGCAAATCTCTCCATGTCAGATTAATGAAAGAAACGTAGCAGTCATGAGGTGAGAGGCAAAATATCATCAGGCATCCAAAGTTGTCTAGGAAAGAAAATAAACAAGCAAATAAATAAATGGACCATTGTAATTAGAAAGCTAATGGTTGCGTTGCCATGATTCCATTCTAGATCTGATTAGCTTAATATCAATGGTCTAAGAAAATGACTGAGCAGTGTGGTGGCAAAATCTGCAGATGACAAATTGTGTAGGTTAGACAAGTCTACAGAGGACTTTGAGGAATGATCTGCATCTCCCATATTGATTGGACAGTCACAGTGTAGTCAGCAGTTAGAACAAATTGACGTGACTATACATAGAAAAGGGAAACACTGAATTTTGGCAGAAGTTGTTTTAAACTAAAAATACAAAGCACAACATTCTGCTTTCTCAATTAGTATTAGGCAATTTATTGTATTTGGACTAAGTTATCAAGCATACAATCATTAATGGATTTTTAGGCAGGGATGTTGCTTGTAATTAAACTTCCAGAGGGAAAGGTGTGTTAATCTATTTTCAGCAAAACAGAAAGTTCTATGGCTCTTGGAAAGACTAACAAACTTAGGGAAGCATAAGCTTTTGTCGGTTACTACCCACTTTCTCAGGTGCAGAAGTGGGTAGTAACCCACGAAAGCTTATGATTTAATCAATTTGTTAATCTTTGGAAGTGCCACAGGACTCCTAATTTGTTTTGCTCATAATTAAAGTTGAATTTGGGTCCAGGCCTATTTGATAGGCATAAGGAAATTACAAGTTGATTGGCATTATTTTACAGTCAGTTTCTTTGCTAATTTATTAGTGTTTCATGAATTTTAAAATTATACTCTTCCCCTGACTTCTTTCAGGTGAAGAAATATTGTAGAACATTGAGAGAGAGGTTCTATTCTGGTTTCTTGCAGCTACCAGTTGAAATAAAACTATAAATGAGATTGGTATCTTAAATAAACTTCAATAAACTTTCCACCTAGAAGTGAGAATTCACTTAGCCTCTTCATTTCTCATGCTCTTTTTCATTTCATCCTACCCTCATTTATATTGTCCTTTTGCTTTCACCCACTTAGATCTGTGCATATTTTCCCTTCACATTTGTCCTCCTAGGCCCAAATTGTGAAAACAGACAAGCAGGTGCATGGCTTTTCTCGTATCAGTGTTCTCACTGGCCTCATGTGAATTGACTTCAGTGTGGCTCTGTGGAGAGATTTGACTGTATGTATTAGCTTCTGGTAATGGGTCCTGAAAGAAAGAAAAAAAACTAATAAACATACTGTTGACAGGTGGAGACTCAGGGAGTAGAACCCTCTTTTTAGAAAGATGTGCAGAACACACTTGATAAGACTTTATTCTATAAAGAATATGAGCAACAAACTTTCCTGGGGCGGCTGCGTGGATATAAATATCTCCTTCTAAGCAGTTAGTTGACTGGTCTGCTGAAAAATGACAGCATTATAATGATGATTCTGTTCCATCTTAGACAGTTATTTAATTCTAAAATTAGTAGCAAGAGCCCCCACGTATTATTGCCCAAAACTTGAAGTAATCATGCCTGACTTGCCAGAACATAAATTATCCAATGCACTTTTTATTCTTTACCATTATCAGAGTGGAACAAAGCCCCATTCATTTTGGTCTTTAAATAGTACATTCATTTCATGCTGTGTGTGAAGGGGTGTTACAAGCACTTGGGGGGGGGGGGTCACTAAAAAGAATGCTCTCAAGCTAGAACCTACTGCATTTCCCCACATTGCCTACATTGTCTCTGCAGGACTGTGTCCACTGTTCCTAGCAAATATGCAAGTTTTGATAATGAATTCTGAAACTCAATTGGATTCTTACAAGGTCTTTTTAGACTTCCTTTCTATCCAGCTGGTCTGGGACAGAAGGAAAGCAGCTGGGTGGCATTACTCATTTACTCAGGTCAGCTGATTTTACCTACAAATAAACTTGTAAGGTAACTGGAACACAAGGGGAAAGAATTTTTTTTTCTTTCTTGTGTCTGATTTGTTGGAGAGTTAATGGGGAAAGTAGTGGGTGTAAAAGAAGCTGTTGGATCTAGGGCTTTAAATGGTTTATTCTGTTTTTCATTATTTGCGTAGCTTGGCAGTGGTGGTGGTTCACCACTCTGCAGTGATGCAATTTTTATCTATTTCCTTATACAGTTTGTATAACTGTATGATGTAGAGCTATGACTTGTGGTTCACAACTGTAAAGTGAATTGGAGTTTTTGGGCGGGGGTGAGGAGGAAAGAAACCATATCTGTGCGAAGACACCCCTCCTCCCCCTTATACAAGGATGGTTTATGGGAGAAAGGAAGGTGAAATAGAGCCATTCCCATCCAGTTCCAAAGGGGTAGTTGCGTTAGTCTAGTTCAGCAAAACAAACAAACAAGGAGTTCTGTGCTACAGGACTCCTTGTTTGTTTCATTCCCAACCAGATCTCTTCTTCAGGTGTGTAATAGATTTTAATAACTCAGCTAAGAGAGAAATTCTGAACTAACTTGAAAAAATTGTATCCAAGATGTCTATAAGCCAGTGGTTCCCAGCCTTTTCAGTAACATGGCACACTTCAATGAGATAAACATTCCATGGCACATCTGCTTTTTTTCAGCTGAATTGATTGCTCATAAATGTCACATTTACTTAACATTTACTCTGGTTACGGTCTTACTACAGAGATCTGTAGCACAGTGCATACAAAAAGCTAAAGAATGATCAAATGTGTTAATGTTTCAACTCCACTAGAAAAAAATACATATAATCTCAATTTTGCACTTTCATAGAAACTGAAAGGGACCATGAGAGGTCATTGAGTCCAGTCCCTTGCACATACGGCAGGACCAAGTACCCTCTTAAGCCATCCCTGACAGGTGCTTGTCTAACCTGCTCTTACGAACTTCCAATGACAAAGATTCCACAACCTGCCTAGGGGACTTATTCAAGTGGTTAATTACCTTGCTAGTTAGGAATTTTTTCCTAATGTCCAACCTAAACATCCCTTGCTGTAATTTAAGCCCATTGTTTCTTGTCCTATCATCGCCAGTTAAGGAGAACAATTTTTCTTTCTCTTCTAAGTCGTCTTCGTGACACCGTCTTAGGTACTAGAAGACTGTTATCATGTTCCCCCTGTCTCCTTTTTTTCTAGATTAAACAAACCGAGAATCATTTTAAATTGTGATCCTATCCTCCAAAGCACCTCCAACCCTTCCTAGCTTGGTATCATCAGCAAACTTTATAGGTGCACTCTCTATGCCTTCATCTAAATCACTGATGAAAATATTGAACAGAACCAGACCCAGAACCAATCCCTGTAGTACTCTGCTCATTATGCCCATCCAGCATGACTGTGAACTATGATAACTATTCTCCACAAGCAGTTATCCAACCGATTTTTCACCCATTTTATAGTAGCTTCATCCAGGCTGTACTTGCCCAGTTTGTTAATGAGAAGGTGATGCGAGACAGTATCAAAAGCCTTACTGAAGTCTAGGTACACCACATCTACTGCTTCTCCTCTAGCCACAAGGCTTGTTACCTCATCATAGAAAGCCATCAGGTTGGTTTGACATGATTTGCTCTGACAAATCCATGCTGACTATCACTTAGCACCTTATTCTCTTCCAGATGCTTGCTAATGGATTCCTTAATTATTTGCCCCATTATTTTTCCTGGTACAGAGGTTAAGCCAACTGGTCTATAATTCCCTGAGTCGTCTTTATTTTCCTTTTTATAGATGGGTACTATATTTGCTTTTTTCCATTCCTCTGAGACTTCTCCAGTCTTGCATGATTTTTCAAAGATAATAGCCAATGGCTCAGATAGCTCTTGAGTCAGCTCCTTGAGTTTTCTAGGGTGCATCTCATCAAGCCCTGATGATTTGAAGACATCTAACTTGTCTATGTAGTTTTTAACTTGTTCTTTCCCTATTTTAGCACCCAATTCTATCCCGTTTTTACTGCCCTCACCTATGTCAGGCATCCAACCTTCTCAATGAAGACTGAAATGAAGAAAAAATGTAGTTCCTCTGCCACTTCCTCCTTTTTTGTTACTGTTTTTTCCTCTTTGTTTTGTAATGGCCCAACACTGCTCTTGGCCTTCCTCTTATTTCTAATGTATTTAAAAAGGTTTTTTTTTTTTTTTTTTTTACACTTTATGCCTTCAGCTGGTTTGATCTGTTTGTCCCTTGGTCTTTCTGATTTTTCCCCTACATAATTGTGTTTATTTTTTTTATAGTCATCCTTTGTGATCTGTCCAAGTTACCACTTTTGGAAGGATTCTTTCTTTATTTTTCGGTGATTAAAGATCTCATGGTTAAGCCATGGTGGTCTCTTGCCATGCTTCCTATGTTTCCAGCATGTTGGAGTAGTTTGTTCATGTGCCCTTAATACTGCCTCTTTGTCTTCAGTTGTTTTAACTCTTAGACATGCTTCCCATAGGATGCTACCTACCACCTCCCTGAGTGTGCTGAAGTCCGCCTTCTTGAAATAGATCATCTTTATTTTAGTGTTCTTTCTCCTACCATTCGTTTGGCCACCTGTGTTCTAGAATGTTCACGTTTTAGAATTGAAAGACTGATACCTCACTTTTAATTTGATGATTAATTTTCACAACTTTTTATGGGTCGTAACTTTGGTTGGATGGAATATTGTTGAAGATGAATCAATATTTGTTTTACATTGATTTTCATTACCTTTGTACAAAATTTAAAAGGACACTTGGACAGTTTTGAAAACCACTGATATAAGCAACTCGCCTTTTCAGAAAGTATTAGCTAAACTAAAAAGATGAATTAGAAACATGCATTTTATCTTTTGTTAGAAGGAAAGTTTTTCTTGTTTAGAATTGCGGCTGTTCTGTGTTTTCCATTTCAAGGAATGCAGACTTTGTATAATAGTTTCTTACCTATTTAGAGTTACCTTCTCTAACTTTATAAATCTGCATGCAACCCACCTGTGAGCTGTTTTAGATGAGACAGGAGACTTGCATGGATCCTATGCAGGAAACGGTGGTATAGAATTGCAAAGGTGGCTTTACTGCCTCAGGATTCTACTTAGACAAAGTAAATTCTGCGGTGGCTGGTTTTCTAGATGCCTTGCATAGTCACAGGTAGAAAGTGGGCTAAAGGATTTGGTCCTTTGGCTTACAGAAGGAAGAGCAGAATGATTAAAAAAAAAATAGGTTAGTGGACTACTGTCAGCAATTTGATGAGAACTCAGAATAACTGGTTGTGTGATTTTTCTTCTATTCGTACAACATATGGGCCGTAAAATTGTCAGAGAAACTGCTGGTGGAAATGCAATTGGAAGTTAGGACACATCATCTTGTATTACTCTAATACAGAATTATTGGCAGGTGATTATGAATATAAAGTTATCTTTGGAATAAGAAAAACAAACTCCCTATAGGAGGTAATTTTAGAAGTAGCAAATAGAAATGCATACACACATGCACTATCAATCTTATTCTAAGAAAGAAGTGGGGAGTCTGAGATTTTCTCCATTTGACTGAGGAAAAATGAGTGTGTCAGCCTTGAATGGAAAGTACTACGCAAATACTAAGTAGGAAATTTCCTGTCATGAACAACACTATGTGTGACATGAGGTTCATGACTCAGCATTTCTGGGACAATAACTTCACACAATACATGAAAGGCCAAATCTCTGTGGGGCACCAGCAACTTTTAGCTGTAAAATGAGGATTAGTTTGAGAGGCTGGAGAAGAGAGGAACAGTACATTCTGCGGCTATTAATGCCTTTCACTATTGAAACAGCACTTGGCTAACTTCATGGCCTATATCAGGAGTGGCCAAACTTATGGCTCTCAAGAGCCACAGAAATTGATTATTAAACCTTCGAGAGCCACACTGAGGCATATGGCCATATTTTACCTACTCCAAAATTACTAAGTTTAAAATTCATTGCACACTTTAATTTTATTGTAAAAAGAGGGCAAATACTGATCCTACTAATGTCACATTCTAATAATTACTTAAGGTTACCATGAAAACTAGGCCGACCAATACAGTAAAAACTCAGCTTCTCCCTGCCGTCCTGACCATGCCACTGCTGCTCCCTGCCATCCTGACCCCCTCCATAAGCCCCAGGGCTGATGATTTCCCCAGGCCCCCTTGCCCAGCCTCTCTGGTTGCTAGGCTCAGGCTGGGGCTCCCTCATGAGCATGCTCAGGGCGGGAGACTGAGAACTCCTAGGCTTTCTTCCGGGAGCTGCACTTTTTCATTGAAGAGCCGCAGGCGGCTCCCGAGCCGCAGCTGGGCCATGCCTGGCCTGTGGGATGGGGCACAAGTCATTTTGGATAGTCTGCGTATCCCCTGGCCTGGTGTCACTTTTAGCCTTTGTAGGCTCCCAGGGACCAAATAAAGTGGCAAGTAGCCCCCCCCCCACCTCTGCGATTGTGCAGGGGGGGCGACAGGTTGGCCATAGGTTTCATCAGAGGGGAGATGCTCATCATCTCAGCGACCTGTCACTGGAGGGTCTCCCGCGCAGGTGTGGGGGATACACAGCTGCGGCGGTACAGGTGGCACCTGACCCGTGTGCGCAGGTGAGGCCACCACCCTGTGTCCCGTCCCCCCCAGCATCCCGTGGATGCGCAGGGCTGGGCGGGGCAGCCCCTGCTGGAAGAGGCCTGCTCAGGCTCCGCCTGCCCTCCTGCAGAGGGGGACGGGCTGGTCACACAGGGAAGGGGCGTGACCCCGCCCCCCGGCACCTGGCGGCCATCTTCCCTGTGGGCAGAAAGCCCCCATGCCGCAGGTGCGTTTGAAGGGTGGGTGACAGCTGAGGCGGAAGGTGGCTTTGCCCATAGCAAAGATGGCGGACGGAGCGCGCGGGGGGCGCTGCCACTGCCCCGCCTGGTGCGCTTCGGCGGCGAGGGCGCGAGCGCGAGCGCTCGCCTCACTAACGGCCCGTCGCGCGCGCCCTCCGCCGCCCGCAAGCGCGCCCCTCCGCCGGCTCGCTCCCAGCCAATGGCGGCGCGCGGGGGAGGCGGGGCCGCAGGGCCGGGCGTGTGCGGCGGCCGCGAGGCTGCCAAATGCTCCGCGGCGAGGCGGCGCGAGCGGGGCGGCTGCTGCTTGCAGGAGGGAACCATGCCGGCTCTCAGGTAGTGCGCGGGCGTTGCCTGCGGCTCCCCTCTCCGCCCCGGGGCGGCCGGCTGCTGTCCGAGCGCGCGTGGACTTGCCGCTGCCGCCGCCCCCTGCCCTCCCTGCGGGGTCGGGGCGGGAATGGCTCTGTCTCACCCCACTACCCCTGCCATCTCCCTGGGCACCCCCAACTTTAACCCTGTCTTTGAGCCAGGTGGCCATTCTCTGTGGGCTGCCAAAACAGGTGAATTTTGTGGATACTTGCAGCATGGCAGAGGCTGCCGGTTACCTGACAGGCGTCTTCCCTGCCCTGCCCTGCCCTGCTCTGCTCTCTTGTCGGTTAAAGCCCGGGCCATGGAGGCACTGGTTGAAAAGGCATCAAAAGCTGCTCCAGTATGCAGGTGACTAGATGCCTCTTCGCCGGGCACTAGCTGGCAAAGTAATGCTGTTTCGGTTTGAAAGGGCTCAGCAGGTTTTAATCATTTATCTGTAACATGGGAGGCAGGGGCATTCGAGTTGAACCTCAGGGATCTGACTGCCGTTGACCTGCTGTGATTTAAGCATTTCCAAGAAAATCGTTTGGTTGCGTAACGAACAAGGAGTCCTGTGGTACTGAAAGGCTAACCAGTTTGTTTATTGCATGAGCTTCCATGGGAGAAAAATCCCACTTCATCAGGCATTTTGAAGTGGGATTTTGTCCCACAAAAGCTCATGCAATAAATCTGTCAGTCTTTTAAGTGCTATGGGGATCCTCGGTTATTTTACGGAGCTAGACTAACAGGGGGGCTGCCCCTTTGGAATTTGGTAGCTTGTTGACTTTAAAGTGATGGACTGTTGCTTTGTGGGGTGACTGGATGTGAAATTGATGATGGTGAAGAAGTAGATGATTGTATCTCTGATAGTTTTAGAATCAGTCTTACTGTATAATGTTACCAGAGCTTTCTGTTTTGAAGTTAAGTTTGGAGATGTCTTTTTTTTTTTTCACTGCATGCTACACCTTTTAACTGTGGGGAGAGAGCAACTACAGTAATGTGGCAAAACAAACTAGGAGTCTGGTGGGGCTCTTAAAGACTAACAAATTCATTTATTGTGTGAGCTTTCATGGGGGAAAATCCAACTTCATGAGATGATTCTCTTTTCTCCCACAAAAGCTCATGCAATAAATAAATTTGTTAGCCTTTAAGAGTGCCACCAAACTCCTTGTTCGTTTTGCTGGAAACATGTTTACCCCTTTGGAATTTAGTGATATTGTGATAACTTGCATAATCTTGCAGTAATATATGAACATTAAGATGCAGTCTTAATATTTGCTATATTTTTAAACTCCATTTAAATCAATCCCAAACCCTGGGATGATGATAAAATCAGTTGAGACCCTCAATACTTTCTGTGGTTCTGAAGCATTCTTATGCCAGCATCGGTAATAATTAAAACCTATAGCTTCACAATCAGTAGTGTGAATTTTTTTTTTTATGAAGCTATCTTTTTTTCTTAAAGATCTTCCTCCTTTAAATGTGCCTGTACTATGAAGTGAACGGATGACCTTTATTGTACATATATTCTGATCTGTCCCATAGTTCCTGAAGTGCTGTCTAAAGTTACAGCCTCTGAATTTAATTATCATTCAAGGATGGCTGTCCCTTCCTTTCCCCCTGCTCCCCAATGTGCACTATATCAGATGTCACCGTGTCTCCATTTAAGGAATACAGGCCAGTGACTCTTTGACAACATAATGCTATTCCACTGCCTGGTTAAGCTGAACCAAGGAAACTGGTTTAGAACACTGTTCAATATGACAGACTTAGTTCCTCCAGGCCTGGGGCTTTAAGGTGCTTGGAATCTAAAATACATTATGAATGCCTTTCAAAGAATTGTGAAATGTGTGTTGAAGATACCCCGTTAACTATGTTTGTAAACATGCAGTGTCTTAGACAAATGTTAACTGCATTTCTTTAAAGCCCCAATTCAGGCAGCCATGGTGATGAATAGTCTCTTCAAAAGTTAGGCATGTGCTTAACTAACTAGGGATATAAGTGAAATAGCCTTTCCGCTATGTAAAACTATGGAGTGTTAGCACCCAGGTGCCTCTGGTCTCCCATTAGTTATAGTGAAGGATAAATGATCTCTGTGTTGCAGAAGTAATTGTGCTGAGAACAGAACTGTATGGGTTAAAAGCTTTCATCAGAGTTGTCGCTAGCAAGATTTTAGAAGGGGTTTCCATGATTAATATGCATGACTGTTTTATTACATGTGAAACCCTGTCCTCACCAAGCACAAGTCAGTGCAAGTGCAAATCTGGTTCATGTCTGCCTCTATAGGTAAGTTCAAGTTGGAGGATGGGTTATTAAGAATATACCAAAGTAGCTATGCTGGCAAAACCGTCGAAGGACAGCCCCACCAATTCTAATGCATCCCAATCTCTTGACCTTTTGCCTCACACTCCTTAACACCTCTTTTTCTACTCTGGCTGTCTCTAAATGCAGGCTTTTCATATTGCCCCCAAAACCCACCCTCATCCCCAAATACTTCTCCCACTACCCTGTCCCCCTTTGGCTGTGAAGTCTTGAATGTGTCCTCTACAGTCACTGTTGTAAGTTACTGTTTGTATAACCAAAATGGGGTCACCATTGTAATAGGCGATGCACACCCACACGGTCCTGACACTAAAGAAGTAATAATGCAAGAAAACCAGACACACAGGGGTAGGAGGGGACATGTAAGCAGAGAGAAGTGACAGGCACCAGGTCACATGGCAGTCGAACAGAACCTAGAACTGTCTCTTAGTCCAGTGCCCTGTTCAGTGGGCTATAGTATCTCCCGGTCTGAATATTTAAATTTTAAATACAGAAAATTTCAAAGATTGACAAATCTTGTGTTTGCGAGAGGACCTGAAATTAAGCATGTTGTTCTGTGAAGTATATTCATAGAGAGCCTGGAATGTGGGTATAATCCCTGGTATCCCTGCTTTTGCCAAAGTAGTTGACATCTACAAGAGCAGATTTGTCAATGCCACCTGGAACCCATGATGTTTCTGCTGGTCTCAACTTGGTTGTTCCATAAAGCACCAGTTACAACAGAGCAACGTTTGACTCTTCATTTTCAGACACCGTGAGACTTTGCATATATTATCTTCTCAGCTTCCACAGTGGTCTTCTGAGAACTGGACACAGTCAGAGTCATGACAAACTTGGACTTTTGAGAAGCCACTGACACCAGCTTCTAGATCAGGTGTGGCCAATCTTTGGCTCAGGAGCTACATGCAGCTCTTCAGTGAAAAAGTGTGGCTCCTGGAAGAGCATCAGCAAATCAATTTAGGAAAGTAGCCCCAGCATAGGAGTTCTAAATCACCCCCCCCAGCATGCCTGGGGGAGCCAGTGTCAGGGCCTGGGGGTTCAGGAGGGTGTCGGGACAGCAGGAAGAAGTGGCAGCATGGTTGGGGGCGGGAGGGGGAAGCACGGGATGGTTGAGATTTTAGCGAAACTCACCACTAGCCTGCAGTCTTCTACGTCAAGCGACAGCTAAACTTTTTTTTACTGTAGAGGCCTGGTTTTCATGGTAACCTTAAGTAACTATTAGAATCTGACATTAGTAGGATCAATATTTGCCCTCTTTTTACAATAAAATTAAAGTGTGCAATGAATTTTAAACTTAGTAATTTTGGAGTATGTAAAAGTATATGGTTGTATGCCTCAGTGTGGCTCTCAAAGGCTTAATAATCAACTTGTGTGGCTCTTGAGTTCCATAAATTTGGCCACCCCTGTTCTAGATTAAGACACCTGTGTTTAATTTTTAAGTATGACAGCTGAATGTTGTTCACACTATGTTGTTTTAAAGTGTTAAGATTTAAGTGGTCAAAACAAGCCTTTAAAGTTCATGCTCCATTGATGGCACAAGGAAAGTTCACACCTTCTGGTGCTTAACTGTTTCTGTTATACTGGGAAAGCTGCAGTTTTGCTGATGTAGCTTATTCCAGCTTGCACACTCTTCCCTCTCCCAAGCTAGGTAAGCTATGCTGACAAGCATGAATTTTTGTTATTGCAACAGCTTGTGGCTTTTGCTGGCACAGCACCTCAAATTGCACCTCATCACACCCCTGACCAACCTAGTGGTGCTGGCAAATTTTGTAGTGAAGTCCTGTCCTAAGTACAACGTCTAGATGGTACTAATGGAGCTATGTCATCTTTGAATGGTAATCACAGTCATATGTTGAATGCAAAGTCTGGTGGGAGAGAAGGTTGGTTGGTTTGTTTGAGAAGGAAGTCATGTGGCAAATAGGCAATTGATAGTGCATTTGTTGGTGCCAATGGAAAGGGAAAAGCTGTGGTGGTTGACAAGGAATATGGCAAAAAGTAAGAAGACTGAGTCTTGTTGGAAAAAGGCAATATGCTCCTGAGCTTTTGGAAACATTTAGCAGTATGGGGCAGGCACGAAGGAAGGTGTATTTTGGATGAATAAAAAGGGAACGAGTTGGGTAGCATGAAATATTGTGGTGGGACATAACCCAGAAAGAGATAAGGATGAGTGGGAGAGGAAAGAAGCAATAACTGCTTGAGCTGCTACTTGGGCTTGCTTATTTTTAGGGTTTTTCTTTAGGCCCTCACATTTCTCTTTCTAGCTGCTCCCATCTTAGTTTTGTTTGTTTTTTATTCCTCTGAGTAGGAGGTTGTGAAATCTACCTGGTCTAGCTGCTAGATGAGTCAGGAGAACATCTACACCTCCAAGCAGGGTACTAAAAGCTGACAAACTGTAAAAATGCCAATGAAACTTGTTTGCTTATGGTCTAACCCAGAATTGGAAAAGGATTTTAAAAGTTACAGAGAGTCATGGTTTGTCTTTTTTTTTTGTTTGTTGCCTGGCTTTTTTGAGCTTCCAGATTTTAAGGCTGAACTGCTGTGGTAATGTTTTAGAAAACATTGTCCTATGAAATCCCTTGATAAGTCAGCACTTGGTGGGAAATGAAGGTGTGCATTTGATGTTACATTTTTCAGAAATGATATCAGTAGCTATATACCATTGGGGTTTCCTGCCAATTGGAGGCATCATGCATTGGCTAGATAAGGAATGTGATGGGCTTGAATTTAGTATTAGGAGGTCTAGTGGAAACGGTTTATTCACTAGAGTTTGCCTCTGTGTCATGCATTATCTAATTCTTCGTTATTATGCCTGCTGATGTATGTAAGATAACTGAAAAAATATAATTTCTTAAAAATGATTGTAAGGATATTTGGTTGTTAGATAATGCCTTTTGGTAGCTGTTCACTATTCATGATTTACTGCTTTTGCCTCGTACTGGTGCACGTTAAATAATTTATTTTCTGCATAGAAAAGTCAACATTTATCTGTAAGGCTATCTGAGAGACAGTGCAGAATTAAAACAGAGTCCTGTGGCTCTTAAAGACTAAGAAATAAATTTATTGCATGAGCTTTCGTGGGAGAAAACCCTACTTTGTAAGTGCCACAGGATTCCTTGTTTGTTTGTTTTTTACTGAACTAGACTAACATGGCTGCCTCTTTGGATCTATGCAGAATTAAATATTACCCTAAACAATTATTTTTATACATTTGAATTGATGCCTGCTCAGATACACAGAGAAGTCTGGCTAATTGAACTCTGCAAGCTCATCCATTGTTTCCTTTATATAACCTCAGAATGCCACTCAAGAGTGACAGATTGTAGCATGCAAGACTTATTCCTTGAGTCAAGATTGATTAAATGGATGTACAGTCTTATGTACTGGAGATTTGTATTCTACACAATCCACTGAAAGTTATTACAAGTTTGCATTTTGTTGAAATTAAATGTGATGTCTGGATTCCTGGCAAATTGACCATGCAGCTTGTGATTGGCCAGAATGAGTTTTGTCTTTCTAATACAGTTTGTTGGTGGAATATAATGTTAAATTAGAAACATCAATCTGATTTTGAAACACTTTGATTCTTTTGTAGTGAAAATGTCCTCTTTGGAATGGGAAATCCTCTTCTTGATATCTGTGCTGTAGTGGACAAGGATTTCCTTGACAAGTAAGTATAATGATTTTTTCATGTTGACTTCCTAAATATTGCTGATGGTTATTTCCTTGCTACATTTCTAGAAGTAAGTACTTGCTTAATGCAAGTACTTAACTAGATTTTTTTTCGGGTTGTGGTCTTGTGCTGGAAGAAATCACTATTGCATCATTAAATTGATTCTCCAAGCGTTGTTGCAAGGCTTACATCAGCCTTCGCTGGCTGAGAACAATTTCAGTGTCCTTTATAACATCTGTTTATGTATTTGGAGGTAACTATCAGGTATTCAATATGGGATGAACGTGGGCTCTTCCCTTAACCTTAAAGTTTTTTCTATTTTCCAAACATTGCCACAATTTATTGCTCCCTTCTGAATTCTTTAAATCAACATAAGTAGATAGCTACATGTACAGCAAATATTTGTCTTGCTTGCATGATACCCCTTACACAATCCAGTACAGCATTTTCATGGATTCCACCTTCCCACACCCTTTGCGAACCCATGCATATTTTTAATGGTTTTTTTGGTCCCAATTCCTTAATCTTCTGGCTCATGATATAAATTCAGTTCTGATGTACTAGTTATGAGCAGAAGCAGTTTAATCACATGCAGGTGTCCTGTTGAGTGATTCTGCACATCTTATGCAACAGCTCCAAACAGGCCTGCCAGTCTGCTATCAGAACCACTACCAAGATCCTGCTGGAAACATGCAGCTTTCTCAATGCTGCGAAGTAGCAGACAGGTGCAGCTCCCCTATTGCCTGACTTAGAGAGGTTGAGCTGTTAATGGTGTTTGTCACCAAGCTGCCTTCCTGGATACTTCCACATAAATTCAGCTCCTTCCAGCTGTTAATGTTTCTCACTTCTTTCTTTCTTTTTGTTTTTAGAGAGTAGTGAATGGGTTAGTCCTACCCTTCAAAGTAATAAGAGTTTATCTTGACAACTTGTTTTCTAAATATGATAAACATTGAATGTTATATCCACTCCTTCCTCTCAGTTATTAATGGAAGTATTGGGCTCTGAATCAATTCCTCAGAAGGTGGGGTTGGGGAGCAGAAATAGAACAATTACAATTTGTCATTGACATCTTATTCTCATCATCTAACTTTATTTTCGTATGAAAATATTCTGCCTATTTTATATTTGTATTTGTTTGGTGTTCTAAGATTTTAAAAAACAATTGTTTCTTAATGATAGAAAACATTACATAACAATAAGTAGTTGAAGCTTTTTTTATATTTTAAAGGTAAGGAGTCTGAATGAGAGAACTTGGAGACAAGACTGCAGTAGAATTGGAAGTGAATCACTGATAAAGCAGATCAATTTTTTTTAAATGTCATACCAGGGATTATGAAGTTCTTTATAAATAATTAAAACCAGCACTTTCTTCCTTAGTGCATGCAGTGAAATTTCTATTGTAATACTTGAGAAAACCTGCTCATTGGGCTGTAAGAGAATCTAGGTTGTGAGACTGACAAATTTATTTATCACAAGAGCTTTTGTGGGAGAAAATCCTACTTTGTCAGACACGTGAAGATGGGGAATTCACAGAATGTAGGGGAGTGAATGAAGCACACATCCCGGCATTTGATTTGCTCCTGTTCTGTGAGTTCCCCATCTTCAACCGTCTGACAAAGTGGAATTATTTTCCCATGAAAACACTTGCAATGAATGAATTTGTTAGTTTAATAGTGCCAACAGACTCCCTGTTTGTTTTTGGCCCGTGTGGTCATTCCTACTTTTCAGTGCAGTACCCATGATTATAAGTGAAGAACAGATTGTTCAAATTAAGTCCAAAATTTGTAAATATATTCTCCAACCCAAATATTTGTGATCTTGAGCAGATAAAGCTTCATCATCTTATCCAAACAGAGCTATTTAAAAATGTTTATTATATGATTCAGCTGATGTTTGTCATGTCCCAGGGGGCTGACATTTAAGAATAGTTGTAGCCCAGCCTTACCCATGACTTTTTAAGCTATCTCCCAGCAGAGGCTAATCAGCTAAGGTTCAGCTGATAGTGAAAATAGTAAATAAACCAGACTGGGAAATTAGCTGTG
This sequence comes from Podocnemis expansa, assembly GCA_007922195.1. Classification (NCBI taxonomy): domain Eukaryota; kingdom Metazoa; phylum Chordata; order Testudines; family Podocnemididae; genus Podocnemis; species Podocnemis expansa. Next base: position 45,504,984 of record ML681981.1, on the reverse strand, counting down.
GGAGTAGAAAGGTGGCACTGGGATGCAGAGAAGTGCTACAGAAAGGATGTTGGCTCCTATGGTAGGCCCTGGAATATGATAATTCTCAAGCAGATGAGAGGATTGGGGAATAAGTGCCAGAAACAAGGAGTTTTCAGTGGGAAGTCCTTGAGTCAGAACGAGACTGACTGGCTTGACGTGGAATTTGTTACCAGTTTTCTGTGGAAGGAAATGAAACTTTTAATGTCTAAGAAAAGGACTGGATCATGTTCTAGGTATGGTTATTCCTTCTTGGTCTGAAGAGACAAGAGATCAGCTTACACTGCAGATTTGTCTTGGACTATCTTCCTTTTCTGTATGGTGCAGGATATGCCACCAGTGCTCAGTAAAAAAAGGAAAGTTGGCTTTTTAGTCTGCATAAAAGATACGGCCCTTCCTTTCTGAAGGCAACTTGGATGCAATAATCAATTGTCTCCATAAATCCAAAGACAGACTACTGGATCCCAAAGACATTCTCCTGGAGCACTTGACTTGGCCCAGGAACTGAGTATCTTAACTGGTAAAGCTTTTATTGTCATGCTCTGTTTTGAGTTGCACCACTGTGTTAAACTAATTTTATTAGTGATGAAGCAGACATCCCTGAGTTAATGAGACACTTTACAACATATGATTATTGGATGATGCATTTTGGCAGAAATATTAATTTCTACTCAAAGAATTAAAGTAGTGTTGTATGTGACTTTGAATAAGAGAATCTTTCAGCACCAATGTCTCTGTGAACTTCAATAACATACATACTAAAGTATAATTAGAGCTGTCAAAACTAATTGCAGAGTACACTTGAGTCTCACCACTGGTGCATGAGGTGAACTTGTGATTGTAATAAATGATGTAAGGACTTCAGATAAGTTCTCTATAAAGGGATATGTTCAATCTAAGCTAAGATAGTTTTGCCTCCAGGATATTAAATCTTTTAAGGTCATCCTGAGGTTACTGAGGAGTCATTCTGGGAAAGCTTGCATGTAACTCTATATACTTTGAAGTCAGGAGAATGTTCATAACTATGAAATGCTCTGTCTTGTATTGTCACCTTAACTGTCCTCTTTACCACTGTTGTCTTAGTTATTTTTATGCAAAAGTTTGCCTAGTAAATATACTGTAAATAGTAGAATTTTTAACATTTTTTTCTCTTAATGCTGCATAAGATTTGCAGATCTAACTGTGTGTGATTGTGGCTTTAACTCACCTTAAGAAACAGCAGAAAAAAGTGAGTTCTCCAGGCTCCTTAGCATGGCTGCATAAGATGCAGTCAATCTGAAAAAGATTGCAGGGATGCAGTCAATCTGGGCCCAACAGGCTCGTATAAAAGGAGGTGCAGGGACCAGGGAGCAAGGAAAATGCTCCTGGCTGGCGGCTGGGACTCAAGGAAGATGACCGCAAGGAAATAGCATAGGGATGCAGTTAGTTAAAGGGGCGTGGCATGTAACTGCTACCTAGAGGGAGACCTGGAGTAGCGGACAGGCCTGAGTCCCCCCATATTGCTGGTAGGGAAGTAGTGTACTTGGCAAAGGAGTTTAAACCGGCCCAGGGATCAGCTCTATATGTAACTGTTAACCCGCAGAAGGGGGCTAACCTGCAATTGTCTTAGCTGCAGAACTGGGCCAGTGAACTGAGTTCAAGAGTAGTGTTTCAGTGGGGAAGCTGGGGGTGTCTGAGGACTCAAGTGATGTCAGAGAGTCTCCAGAAAGAAAACTTTGGGGGGGTGCTGCTCTATCCCAGAACAGAGACCTTTGTGAGGTAGCCAGACTCGAATTGAAAGTACCGTGATGGGCCCTTTTCTGTGAACTGGTGAAGGACTGAGCCCAGGAGGAATACAGAGACATTGCCAACAGAAGGGTGCTGTGGCTGGGTGAGGTTCTGTGGCCTGTGTTGTGCAAGAGGTCAGACTAGATGAGCATAATGGTTTCTTTTGATCTTAAAGTCTATAAGACTGAGACTCGGGAGGGTTGCAGGACATTGAGACAGTCCCAGTTGGACCACAGGACCCAAGAGACGTCTTTCTGTTTTTTGCAAATGGACTGTGTGTGAGTTAGCCAGAGAACCGAGTCGCTGAAGACTCGCCTGATGATAGCAGCAGCTGGTTGGGCACTGTGACCAGAGAGAGTCAGAAAAAACCTGAGGCATGCGCACAGTAGGCAAGTGGTTGCTGATGTGAGGTGAGAGCACGTGGCCCTACTGTGAAAGTAGAAAATGACTGTTCTTAGGCTGATTGATTGAATTTGCTGTTTGTGTGGAGTCTAGTGCAGCACATGGATAGTCTAATTTCACAACTTATTTTAGGTAAGAGAATTGTTTTCACAAAACTTCTATTTTATTAAAAGCAGTCTGGTTTTCCCTCAGTTATTTTCCATTATGTACAAAACAAATGGTAGAGCATTGTAATTTTAAACCAAAATGCCTGTTCTCCTAGTCCAGTAGAACAAAGCAAAAATTATTCTATATGAAATAACAGAATGTTATCCTGTCAACTCATAATAGCAGTACAGGTAGTAAAATAATTGTTTCAAAACTGACTTCAAACTATTCTAAGTCTCTCTTTTTTCTTCCCTTTTAAGTAATCGGTATTATGGAAACAGTTTGAGACATTTGGTCAACAAACTGGCTTCTGTGGCATAGTACTTGGCCCTAAACAAAAGTCTTAATTTGTAGTCACATACAAATCACTGTGATTTAGAATGACTTGTTCTCCGTCTAAAAGGATTTCATATCCCAGTGAGTCATGTCCCATGTCAAGGATGTGGTGGGTTTTTTTTAGTCTGAATCCACTATATAAAATCATTAATTTAGTCTGGGCGTGGTTGCAGACATTTCCTGCTGTTTAAGACTGTGGTTTTGTGGTATTTTCCCTGTCCACCTTCTCAAACCTATATTGACGATGACAACAACAAATAGGAAAAGATCTTAAAAATGTAGCTATCAATGAACAATGTGATACTACTCCTTGGTCAATTTAAGGGATTGTATTTTGATTACAGCATAAGCATGCTATCCTATGTTTTCTTGATGCTTGCACTGGGACAGAAAAAAGCAAAGAAGAAATTTGGTTCCTTCCCCCTCTGGTCACTAAGTCTGGTAAACTCTGGAATGCAATACTCTATTTGAGCTGTTCTTTTATATCAAGACACTGCAGCAATTATCTGTACCAGTATATCATTCATTCTGATTTGATACCTTTGGAAGATCTAGGACAATGTTGATGTAAACATATAGATGGAATCTTCTCTGATTTTTATCTTCATCTGTCTTTAATACATAATTAATAATTAGATCATTGAAAAAGACCTTTTGCATTCCTGTAAGCTCTCTGATTTGTGGTGGTAGTAGTAGTAGTAGTAAAATAATAATAATAAACAAAGTAGATATATCCACTCTCTAATTTGTAGGCATTTTGGACTGGTATATTTTCTCCTTGTCAGCTGATGGAAACAAGGAGCTTGCTATCCTAGAATCCTAAGCCAGCAGTTCTCAACTAGTGTGTTGGGACACATTATTGCAGGGGTCAGCAACCTTTGCTGACCCCTGTGCCAGTCCTTCCTCTCCAACCCTCAGCTGGTGCAGGCAGCCCCTTCTATTAAAAAAAAAAAAAAAATGCGGCAACTACATGAAAATTCATCAGTGGTCACGGCTGGAGCAGGAGCGCTTCCCAGGCATGCCATGGAAAGAAGTCATCCAGAGTGGTCTTCTTGGTGGTGTGCCTTGGGATAGGGGTCTCCAGGCATGCCATGAAAAGTAGTGGCTCCCAGGCATGCTGCAGAAAGAAGCTGTTCAGAGTGGTCCCTTTGGGAAGTCTCACATTACAGAGGGGAGCCACTCTGGGCAGCTTTTTTCTGTGTCACATGGAGGCATAGGCATGAAGGGACCCGTCTGTGTCCCAGAGGCACCCAGAGTGGCTTTCGGTGGCATGAGTGGCAATTTCTGTAGGTCCTGCAGAGTGTGCTGCTCTGAATGGGTTCGGGTGCCCCGGTTGGTACACATGCCAGGGGTTGCCTACCCCTGAATTATTGGTTCACCACACAGCTGTAAGTGGGTCGCAGAGAGTTGGGGATGTGACTGGATTTGGCTTGGGGAGGGGGAGTGGTGTGTCCTGTAGGGTCACAGTACTCTTACAAATGTGTCAGGACCTGCAAAATGTTGAGAAACTTTGTCCAAAGCTACTTTGTCTTATGTGTTATGAAATGATACCATTCTTCATCACTTCATAGATCAAAGCCTGTTCAGTTTTAACAAAGGAACAAAAAAATTTAGGGTTCCTCTGTTATGGTTAAAATCTAATTAGACATAAGAAAGTTGAATGGGGCCGCCTGCAGCAAGATGGGCTCTAGAACCATGAAAAGTTAACACTGACCTAACCCTGTTGTGGGCTTATTATGGCCTCCGTAGTGTGAAGAATTCTTTTCCCTTCCCTTAAACTTGGATTTTCCCTTGGTAGCAAGGCAGGCAATAATAATCACTTAGCTGTGTGGGCAGTCCAGGCAAGGGATACTGATTCAATCTTCTCTGTTAGGAGTTGCAATATATCAAAATGAATGAGCTTTTTAAGATCAGAGTGCAGCCCCTGCTCCATTCTTGGCTGTTAAAACTCTGCTGCCCATCAAGGATAGTGCTTGATGGTGATTCAGATGCTTTCATCTTGTTCTCCTAAACTTGTGTGTGTGTGTATACACACGCTTTTTTTTTTTTTTTTTTTCCCTGTGCCCTCCTCAGGCCACAGCTTTTCAAATTGTTCATTTTAGAATAACTAGGTTGCATTCCCCTCCCCCTTTTTTCCCCCCAGAAAAGCTGCAAAGTCTTGATTCTGTCTGCTCCTAGACTCTGTTAAGCATCCAAAGAGATGCAGCAGTCTGAGGAAGAAGGGACTGGATCAAAATTGAGTTGAACACTCTTGGTGATAAATTTATGGTTTGGAAAGCATGGAGTGCAAAATGTGACATCTAGTTGGGTGCAGAGGTGGCAGTTAAAGGCAGGAGATCTCAAACTCTAGCCCACTAGAACCTGATGATTACAAGGGTATTAGCTCCTCTGTCAACTGTTTTAAAAAATCTAAAGCTTTCAATCAAAAGTGAAAGTAATTTTCTTTTGGGGTCTTTGCCTTTTTTCTTGCCAACAAAGTGAAAAATTGGCTTATTTATCTCATAAATTTGTGGGAGAAAATCCCACTTCATCCTAATAATTTTTTAAAAAACTGATCTTTCAAACAAATTTTGCCAAGTGTAACACAGGTAAATGCCAAGCTTAAAAAGTCTTTGGGTGTTCTACCTTGATCTTCATTTGAATGCATGCCTCTTGAGCGTCCCTGGATCTGAGAGTAAAAAGATGAAGCTGGGAAACTAACTTGGGTCTGTTGTGACTGAGAGAAGACTAAGTTCTTCAGTCTTGCTCCAGAGAAATCTAAATTAAAATCTAGATTCAGTTGAATCAATCAGCAGAGGAAGACAGGCACACAGACAGATCAAGTAATGTTCGTTTTCTTCCCGTTTACTGTACTTAAAACATAAAAGAATGACTTCAATAGTAGAAGTCCACTTAGCAGTATGTCTTGGGTAATAAACATGATCATGTTTGCTTGTAGTTTGGACTCGCCTTGATGACAAACTACAGAGGAATTGTGCTTGTATATTGCAAGTATGCTGCAATATTCACTTGTACCAGCAGTACAGACTTTCACAAGCTTAGTCCAACTGTCATTAGATAAAAAACATCCATGTTCAGCATTATTAGAATTCATAGCATGATTTTCAAATTCAACTTTTAACAAGATATCAGTTATGTGCTTATGCATCTATCATATTGGGAATAGAATGGGGTAGAGAAAAGAGTGCTTTTAATTCACTTGTGTTTTTAATTCACCTTTTTGTGTAAGGATTATGCTTGGAGGAATTAGTTTGCTCAGGCAAAACTCAGGATGCTTTAATTTGAAACATGAACTTCTGAAAACAATTTAAGAACATAAAAATGGCCACATCAGGTAAGACCAATTGTTCATCTAACTACATATCCTTTCTTCCAACAGTGGCCCATGCCATGTTCTTCACAGGGAATGAACAGAACAAGTAATCATCAAGTGATCCATGCCCTGTTGCCAATTCCCAGCTTCTGGCGAGCAGAGGCTATGGACACTTAAGATCATAGTTTTGCATCCCTGTCATCCTGGCTAATAGCTATTGATGTACCAGTCCTCCATATTCCACCCTGCTTCTTTTTTGAGCATTGTTATAGTGTTGGCCTTCACCACAACTTGTGGCAAAGACTTCCACAGATTGACTGTGTGCTGTGTGAAGAAATAGTTCCTTTTATTTGTTCTAAACTTGTTTCCTATTGATTTCATTTGGTGACCTCAGTTGGGTTTTGAGAAGTAAATAACAGTTCTTATTTACTTTCTCCACACCAGTTGTGACTTTATAGACTTGTATCATATCCCCTCTTTAGTAGTATCTTCTCCAAGGTGAAAAATCCCAGTCTTACTAATAGCTCCTCAGATGGAAGCTGTTCCATACCCTAATCACTTTTTGTTGCCCTTTTCTGTAGCTTTTCTTATTGCAGTATATCTCTTTTGAGATGGGTGACCAGATCTGCATGTGACTGTACAATGGATCTATATAGAAGTAATATATTTTGTCATCTTTTCTATCCCTCCCCTAATGATTCCCAACATTCTTTTTTTGATTACCACTGCTTGTCGATTAGATCAGTGGTTCTCAACCTTTTGCAGGTCATGACACACTTAGTGGTGCGTGCAGTGCTACAGCAGTCGTTTTCAACTAGTGTACGATGAAATTTTGTACAAAGGTAATGAAAATCAGTGTCAAGCAAACAGTTTCATCTTAATTAATATTCTACCTAAACAAAATCACAACTCATAAAACCCTTGAAAATTAAGTGTGGTATCAGTCTTTTGATTCTAAATCATGAGCATTCTAAATGCAGGTGTCCAAAGGGAAAAATTGAGATAACGTGTATTTTTTCTTGTGGATTTGAAACATTAATGCATTTGATCCTTCTTTAGCTTGTTGCATGCACTATGTTGCAAACATCTCTAGTAAGACCATATACTACACATAGTAAGTGTAAGTAAATGTGAAGTTTACGAGCAATCAATTAGCTGAAAAAAACTGGGTGTGCCATTGAATTGTCTCGTTGAAGCATGCCTTGTAACTGAAAAGGTAGGGAACCACTGCACTGTGGAACGCACCAGCCCCTCACCTGGTTCTCTGTGAGACACTAACCACTGTGTAGCAACACAGTAATGACACAGTGGTCGAAAACCACTGTATTAGATGTTTTCAGAGAACTATCCACAATGACTCCAAGATCCTTCTTGAGTAAGAACACCTAACTTAGACCCCATCATTTTATATGTACAGTTGGGATTATGTTTTCTAATTACATAGCATTTCTCAATATTGAATTTCATCTTCCTTTTTTGTTGCTTAGTCACCCAGTTTTGTATGATCTCTTTGTAGCTCTTTGCAGTCTTCTTTGGACTTCACTATCTTGAGCAGTTTTATATCATCTGGAAATTTTACCATCTCACTGTTTATCCATTTTCCTAGATCATATATGAGTATGTTGAACAGCACTGATCTCAGTACAGGCCCCTGGGGGACACCATTACTTATTTCTTTCCATTTTGAATGCTGACCATTTCTTCGCCCCCTTATACGAAACACCCTGTTACTGTTCTAGGAGAGGTCTGCTTACTTTGCATAAGAGTCTTTGGTGAAAGAACTTGTCAAAAGCTTTCAGAAAAAAATAAGTACCCTGTATCTACTGTATCATCCTTGTTAACTTGCTTGTTGACACTCCTCATGGAATTCTAGTAAATTGGTGAGGCATGAATTCCCTTTCCAAAAACTGTGTTAACGCTTCCCACAACAAATTATGTTCATTTAGAAAAGAACAGAATTATCTGTCATATAATTTCAACAAGTCTGCCTGGTGGTGGTGAAGTTAAGCTTACATGCTTGTAATTACTGGGATCATTTCTGGAGCATGTTTAAAAAAAAATTGGCTTCACATTAACTGTTCTACAGTAATCTGGTACAGAAACTTAATTAAATGACAGGTTAGACACAACAGTTAATAGTACTGTAGTTTGACTTTTGAATTCCTTCAGAATTCTTGAGTGGATTGCATCTGGGCCTGGTGACTTATTACTGTTTAATCTATCAGTTTGTTCCAAAACCTTCTCTACTGACACCTCAGTCTGTGATAGTTCATCATATTTTCATCTAAAAAGAATCTCTCTCTCTTTCTCAGCCGTGAAGATTGAGGCAAAGAATTCATTTAGTTCTCTGCAATGGCCTTTTCTGCCTTTACTGCTTGCAGAGTCTGATACCACTCTGAATTATCAGATTTGATCTTAACATTATGAAAAAACTGATGCTAGAGTTCTAACTGTAGATACCACTGGGTTCTGGCTCATGGTGATTGTCTTAAAAGGAATACTGCAGTATAATGAGTTTCTAGTCAATCCAATATGAAACATTAGATTCATAGATTTTACAGCCAGGAGAGACCAGTGTGATTGTCTAGACCAGGTGTCGCCAAACTACAGCTCGCAAGCCATATGCAGCTCTTCCAGGAAAAATTGGGGCTCCCCGAAGAGCACAGCAGGGAAGGGCGGCATGATGGGAGACGGGGGCGAGAAATGTGCAGTGGTCGGGGACTGCAGAGAGGCGACGGCATGGTAAGAGCTGGCAGGGAAGTTGGGGGATGGTCACTGCCGGAAGGGAGAGGCAGCGTGGTGAGAGCCACAGCGTGGTGCGAGCCGGCAGAGAAGTGGGGGATGGTCACTGCCGGCAGGGAAAGGGAGCGTGGTCAGAGACTGCAGGGAAGGGCAGCACGGTCCACCCGGCATGGTAGGGCAGCGTGGTTGGGGACTTCAGGGAAGGGGCAGCATGGTGAGAGCTGGCAGGAAAAAAGTGTTGTGAGAGCCACCAGGGAAGGGCAACGTGGTCAGGGTTGGGCTGGGCAGAAGTGTGGCATGGTCAGGGAGAGCAGAGAAGGAGCAGCATGGTAAGAAACTGCATGGAAGTGGTAACAGCAAAGGAGGTGGGAGGGAAGCACAGCATGGTTGGAGAAGCCACGGCATGTTTAGATTTTCTCATAGCGCCTAATGCAGCTTACTCATTGTTAAAATTGTGTTTTACAAGTCCTAAACATGACGTGGAATAGTGAGAAATGAAAATACAAAAGAGAAAAGTTTAACACAATGTAGATTACTTTCAGTTTTTGGCACAACTTACTGCTGTGAAGCATTGTATTCCACAATGACATTCAAAACATTGTGCAATGCTTAGAGATCAGCATCTGAGAGAGCTTTAACCTACTGCATTGACAAGTTACTGCCCAGATTTCAAAAAGCTTGCCACAAGCCTGCAGTGTTCTACATCTAGTTTTCATGGTAACCTTAAGTAATTACTAGAATCTGATGTTAGGAGGATCAATATTTGTCCTGTTTTTACGATAAAGTTAAAGTATGCAATGAATTTTAAGCTTAGTAATTTTGGAGTGGATAAAAATATGTGGTTATATGCCTCAGTGCAGCTCTTGAAGGTTTAACAATCAACTTGTGTGGCTCTTGAGTTCCATAAGTTTGGCCACCCCTGGTCTTGACCGACCTCCTGTAAATCATAGGCCACAAATCCTCACACCACCTACTCCTGTAGTAAATTCATAGTCTGACTGAGTGACTTAAGTTTTCAGATCTTGATCTGAAGACTTAAAGCTATAGAGAGTCCACCATTTACTCTAGTTCAGACTACCAAGTGATCTGTTGCTAATGCTTCCCAAAAAAAAGGATTTCCCCCCCCCCCCCCCATCTCCTGCTGAGGTCTCTGCCAATTTGACCTGGATGGAAATTTCTTCCTGACATACAGTAATTAATTTTAAAATTTCCGTGTGAATCATGTTATATGGATAGGTAAAAAGATCATAAGCTCAACCTGCCATCCTCGCAAACCAGGAAGGAATAAGGAGAGCTGATCACTTGCCTTCATCAAGAGGGGAATAATCAACTGCTTGATGGCGTGGCTTTGAAGTTAGATCAGTTTTTCTTTAGAAGTGAAAAATATATGCTTGACCTTACTTCTTATTGATGAGTGTGCTTATGACAAATGACACTGCTGGGTTCTCTACAGCCTCAGGGTTATTTTGATGGTAATAACATGCGATTAGTGATATCACTATATCGCCTGGCTAGCTCAAACAAGAAAATCTGCTTTAAATGGTGTAACAGCAAAATGAGTTAAATTTTAGGCTTTTAAAACCTGGAATCATGTCGTGCTACAGTTATTTGGTAAGTGAATCTTAGTAAGGGCTTGTCCACACTTTAATAACTTCAAGTGTGGAGAGACATATTCCAGAATAAGAATTGTTTATTCTAAATTGTTAAATCACTTGCAAAATGGATTAATCTAATTCAGAATAAGGTATTCTTATTCTGAAATTAGCATGTCCTCACATACAATTATATTGGGAATAGTTTATCCACTTTCTTACTCTAGCTTAACTTTTATACGTAGATCAGCCTTTAGAATTCACAAGGACATGGCTCATGCTGTTTTTCTCCTGTTTTAACTCTAAATAATGGAAAGGTCTGTTTTTCTGGCTTTGAAAAATGAACAGAAACCAAATCCCACCTATTTATAGCAAGTCAGTACCAGTAATGTTGACAGTTGTGCTGTGTCAGCTGCCATTATGCAACATCACAACGTTTTACTGCTGGGGAAACAAAAACCAAAAACATTTTGGACTGATTTGTGGCATACCAGTTCCTGTTTAGGGAATAACTATTGGTTTTTTCTCCTGCACTTACTGTTACTCAAGCATTGAGGAACTCTGTTTTAATTTTCCTGTTTTGGTGGATGGGGAAAAAGCAATAGTTTGTGTCTTGACAAGGAGTTGACTCTGTTTCCAAGTCTCTTCTTTTTGAGGATGAAAACTATTGTAATTTGTTGTATTGCAGCATCATTGTCACTCTTGGCTGACTGCTGGCATCAACTCTCGACTTGAATTATAGAGCTGTAGTGTATATACTGAGCTTTATATAATATATTTTGAACTTTCCTTTTAAGAAAACATATGCCAAGTTAATGGTGAAGAATGGTATTTGAAGCCTCAAGGGGCTGCATGAGTTGATTTGAAAGATTAATTCAATTCTAGCAGGTAAAGAGACTTGATTTAAAAGAACAGCCATTCAGAATAATCTACAAGTTTAGCTGAAGGGTTTTCAAAACTGCTTCCTGAGAATTCTGCAGCCACTTTTTTTTTTTTTGGCATGTAGGCTTTGATGGAACATGATCTTGACCGGAAGGGGTGGAAGTTAAGGTATGGTACTGCCTCAGTTCTTATGAAGGAGTAAGCTATCTAGCTGGGGAGGATCTCTTTTCTCTCTAGCACTGATTGGAAAATCTGAATCTAGCAGGCCATTTATGTTGGCAGATAGAGCCCAACAAAACATTTTTGCAAATGATACTGGCAAGTAAATCTGAGTAAACTGAGCGAGCAAGAGATAATTTATGAACACTTCAGTTACTTCTAAATAGACTCTTGTTTAGCTTGTGTGTACTTCTCTGTGATTAGTTTAGGGGAGCAGAGTGTGTTGTTTGTTTTTTTTGGTTTCATATTGATGATTCTAAAACTAACTTTGCATCCATAGTTGACAATTGTTTAACCACCAAACAAGTTGTTTGCTGGTGGAGTCAGAAGCTGTATATATGATGTTTAGGTTATTCTGGAACAGAAACAATACAGTATAACTGAAGTGACTAATGACACAGCTTGAATAGTAAAACACTCCAAGTAGTAATATTCAAAAGAACATGCAGAGCAAAGTGATCAAACTATCACTGGTTGAAATTGACTAGTCCAAAATGTTTGGTTTAAGTGCATTTATACAACTGTTTTTCAGTGCATTTAAACAACTGTTGCACAATTTGAGTATATGAAAGGCTTAACTTAAGGTCCAGAAGTGAGTATAGTATAGAAACCAGAGCATTTGTCAAAAATTGTGGTAAACAGAGTGAATGTGTTTCTGTTAAATATAACATGCATTAGATATAATTTTGTAAGAATGATCCTGGGGAGGAGGGGGTCAGAGTTTTTTTACAGTTGCATATGCCAACAGTTCAATGCGGGGGGGGACTTACCCTGTGAAATACTTCTTAAGTACTTGCATGTCGTCTTGTAATTTCTGACCTTATGGTTTAGTTACAAGAAATTGTTTTGACAAGCCTCTTACTGTGTACTTCAATCCAGAGTGATAGGGCAGAGCTCATTAAATGTATCATAGTGTGTCTGTGTGGTGATTAACCAGCTGTGAACTTTTTTCTTTTGTAATCTGTTTTAATCATTTAAACCTATTATTGTTTTGACTTAGTTCCCAAAGCCCTTTAAATCTGTTTTACAATATTAATGGCTCCTTATAATCCTGGTTTCCAAACAGACTCCCCACTGACAATTTGGTTGAATGGACTGTTGGGGAAACAGAACTATGCAAGAGAAAGTTGGATCAATAAAAGCTCTGGGAATGCTAACATTTACTAGTGGCCGTACCCATGCAGAGCCTTGGCAATGTAATTATTAGCTTTATATTCCTTAGATTACTACTACATTGATAGTCAGAACTAGTAATTTTTTTCTATTGCAAACTAACATCCCACTGAAAGAACTTTGCAAATGACATAAGTTGAAAATGTTGGCTGCCGTTTTTCACTGAGGGAAATTGTAAGTTATTTTTATGAACAAGTAAGCTTCCATCCATACTGGCACATAAGAGTTATGAAAAATTTGATGCAAATTAAACCACATTCCTCCAGGCCAAGTAAGAAAAAGTGTAGCTCCAGTTTTCCAATACTAAGAACATTCATATCCCTAGAAGCAACATTTGAACTGTGGGAATTTACTTAAGTAAAACTGCCTTGCTCTGGATTTTTGCCTTCAGTCTAAATGCTTTTATTTAAGAAGGTACCCTTGATGACAAGCACAAATGCTACTTGAAGACCTGGTTCCACTTAGTGTATGCAAACCAAATTGCTGTCGGGTGTAGGAGTGCTCCATTTTTGCTATGGCAGATCACATCTTAGTAAAAGAGATTATCAACCTCATGGGCCACCTATCCCTTCCATTCACAATTGCATAACTTGCCTATGTAGACTACAACAATTGGTAAAATGGTAAAGCCTGAATTGTCAACCCTCTTGAATATGACTGCTTTTTTTCAAAGAAAGTAAAGCTTACCTGTTCTCTCTTGCTCTTAATTTTGAATTTCCTTTATTTATTTCTCCTTCTCTCCCAGTATGTTTCCCTGCCACTTATCTTACTTCTCTGGTGGATACCTTGTTCTCTTCCATAGATTTTTGAGCCTAGAAGAGAACAGGATATCACCCAGTCTATCTTCTTGCTTCTCCTGTTTACGCATCCAGGGGTCACATTGGACCATTCTACCACAATCTAACACTGGGAGCACATGTTTCTTATCCACTGTGACTTAAATCCTTTTCAGCATCACTGTTCTTTAGGGTACAGTCCCTTCTCTTTCTGTAGCTATGACTTTCATTCTTTGTACCAGCTTTGCATTTAGTTGTATTAAAAGGCATTTTATTTGAATGGGCCCAGGCTTCTGAGTGACCTAATTCTCTGTGATGGCCTCAACTGTCTTATTTACCTCTCTGTCTTCAACCAATTTTATCAGAAGAGATTTTATAGTTAATTCCAGATAACTTGAAGAAAAAAAAAAAAGGCATCTGTCCCAGTAGCAATGGCTGTTAAACTCATCTAGAAACAGCCCTAACTTTTCCTCAGATGAATGCCTGGCTGCCTTGTTGTATCTGCTGTAGGTTGGCAGCACCTATAGCTGGTTGACTATAGCAGGTTTTGGCTCTGCAAGTAGTAAACTTTCCTTGGTGGATATTTTATCACATAATGTTTAACTTGCCTTGTATGTTTGAGTTTAATAGAAATAAGGTACTAGTTCCTGAACTTAACATCATCTTTGGCTAGGATGTTGAGTGAAGATTTAATAGTTTCCCTTTATTAAATGTTATTGTGTGGGAATGATTTTTTTTTTAAATTGAGTTAAATTATGATGACCTGGATCTGTCATTGTGAGCAGAGTGCATAATTTACTTGCTGAGCTGCACTTGCTCATTATGGTTTTTGAGATAAATTTTAAGGTGAGAGCCTCGCTATTTCACTGTATGATACTTCCACGACTGTGGTTAGCTCCAGATTTAAAAGAGAGATATAGTTGAGACAACAATATACAAGGACCCCTTAGCTTTGGAAGCTGAATCTTATGATACTTTGATTCAGTTTTTAGAGCAGGGGTGTCAAACTCATTCAATGTGGGGACCACTTTGGAGGGCAGGATACCTGTTGCAGGCCATGTGTCCACATGGGCTCCCCAACCCTTTTCTCTGCTATGTTCAGAACAGCATGGGCTCCCTTTCCCCTCGCCAGCCCTGCAGGCTCTCCTACACTTTCCCTTTTCCCTATCCTGTGGGCTCCCCTTTGCCATCCTGGCTCCTTGAGTGCCCTTGTCCTGTTGTGCAGGGCCTAGACTCGCTTTCCCCTTTCCCTCCACGTACCCTACCATTTTGGCAGCCCACAAATAGTCTGTCACAGCCACAGACAGGCTGGGTTCCTGCTCCCCTCTTCCCCACATCCACTCACTATCAGTCATTCAGTGTGATGTCCTTTGATTGGCTCAGTCCTGGCTGGCCTTTGATTGGCTCATTCCCATGCATGCCCGAGGCACTTTTTCTTTTTCTTATTTGTGATTTGTGCAATGTGTCGTCAATCAGATTAGTTTGCCAATGGACTGACGGAACAGTTGGGGTGGAGGATAGTGCAGTAGCTTTCTGGGAGCTGGCCCAGCCTGCTGTGACTGAGACTCTGGTTGGTTGGCAAACCACAGCAGAGTTGAGCGTGGACTGGCTGGAGCACTGCCTTTGTTCCCCTGTATTATGACTCATTCACATGATCTGAGTCACAAGCATGCTTAACCCTGCTCGCTTGATGTCGGATTTGTTAACGACTGTGGTTAGAGCTGTACCTGGGACATCAAGACTTCAAAGAGAGACAGCTGAACTCGAATTAATGTGCAAGCTAAATTCTGTGAAAGCAGGACTGAATCGAGACTATGGATTCTTTTCCCATTACAAAGGGTAATCTGACTTCAGGCTTCCCATGGTTTGAGCCTGTAAACTGCTCTGATTTGCTGTTACTTTATGACCTGATCCTATGTTTTACACCCCCTTGCATTTAGTTTCATTCCTTTCTGTAAGTTCACCCATCTTCGAAGCATCTGAGGAAGTGGGATCTTCTCCCACGAAAGCTCATGCAAAAAATAAATGTTAGTCTTAAAGTGTCACACAACTCCTTGTTTTTTGAAATGAAACAACAACCCCCCCCCCCGCCTGTTTACAGATACATTTTTGAGTTTTCCCAGAGGTAGAGTAAGGAGAGGTTTAATTTAAATCAAACTGATTTCTTTTTGACTAGTGAAAAACTTGATTTAATTGTGGTTTTCTATATAAAAGCAGGGGTTAAAGTGAGCCAGAATGTTGTTCTGGGCCCCCTATTTTAGCGGCTCAGTGCTCTGGTGCCACTAAAAATAGAAAATGTGTTCCGGGCCCACCATTTAAAAATAGCAGGCCCTGGCTTGCAGCACTCCAGTTCCATGTTCTGTTCTTACGGGCCTGAATGCTGATCCCTTAAAAATAGCAGGCCCTGGAGCAGCGTTCCGTAGTGCTCTGGCAGGCAGGGGCAGGGGCCAGGGGCACTGGTGGAGGGGCTCATGCCCCACCCAAGCCTGGGGCCTTGTGTCTCCTCCTCAGCCATGCCCCCAACCTGACCTGGGGCCTACCACCCCACCTCCCCAGCTACACTGCTGCCGGTAAGTGTAGAGGTGGCCCGGCTTGCATTTGGAGGGCATGTTGGGGGTAGGGTTGGGGTGCTGGCATGTGGGGGGCAGGAGTAGGGATTGGGGGCAGTGTTCCCTCTAAGTACTCATAGACCGTGTGCGCAAACAATTTCTTTGTGTGCGCAAAAACACTTTTTGTGTGCACCAGTATTAGCACTATTGAATATTTTTGTGTGCACTTTATTTTGTTGTGTGCGCAGGTTTCATGACCTGTGTGCACATGCACTTGCACACAGCTTAGAGGGAACAGTGATTGGGGGCCCCACCCATGTGAGTGTGTTCCTGGGCTCCCCAAATTTATACTTTAACACTTGTATAAGAGTATTCTTATTTGTTGTTTTAATCGTAATATATAGTCTTCACACCTCAGAGAGAGATGTAGGTTTCATTTTTAGAAAGTACACACTATATTTTTTTAAAGTGATTTATTTTGAAAACTTTTCAGATTAGTTTTAAAGCAATATTAGCTATTTATTTTTTATCACAACTTCCTTAATCTCCAGACTGCTCCATGTCCAGGTCTGTTCTGCCCCCAGCAGTCTTAATTGAACTTTTTGAAACTTTGTACTCTAGAGAAAGGTAAGGATTGACTCTGTGTGCACAAATTTACAAGGGACAATAGGGGTGAGATCGCTCTCACCTGTATATTTTATTTTATTTATTTTTATTTATTTATTGCTGTTAACAAGCATGTTTCATCTGGAGAGACAAATCCACGGTTTGAGATGTGCAAATTAAGCATCTCTGATGGTATCTTCTAGGCCAGGGGTGCCTAACTCAAATCACCACAAGGGCCGCATGAGGACTAAGATATTGGCCCAAGGGCTGCATCACTGAAACTTTTTCATACAACAGTTTTTAAAACCCTGAAGGGCCACCAGTTGATTTAATTAAAATTAAATTTAAAAAATAGTTAATGGAATTCAAAGATGTAAATAAAATAATTGGGTTTTATTAACTGAATTTTTCAAAAAGGTTCTTAATTAAAATTTTTTAAGTTTTTTTTAAAAAGGAAGGAAGGCAGAAAAAGAAAAGGAAGGAAGGCAAGAATGAAGAGAGAAAAGAAAGAGAAGGAAGGACTAGAAAGAAAAGAGAAAAAAAGAGCAGAAAGGAAGGAAGAGGAAAGGAAGAAAGGGAGAGGAAAGAAGGAAGTAAGAGAGAAGGGAAAAAAGGAAGGAAGGAAAAGAAGAACAAAGAAAACGAGCGAAGGAAAGGAGAGAGGGAAAGAAAAAAGAAAGACAGAAAAGAGAGAGAAGGAAAAAAGAAAGCAGGCCCAGGGGTGGGGTGGTGGTTCTGCCCCCACCGGCGGTGTGGCCTCAGTCATAGGGCCAGCTCCTAGTACCTGGGGGACAGAGTAGATTGGCCTGCCATGCTCTCCTCCAGCATGGAGGGGTTACGGGTGCCCTTCCTAGGCTGATTGGCTCTTGGCCCTGTCTCCCCAAGAGTTGGCCCTGCAGGGCTCTGCCCGCGGCACGATTCCTAGGTGGCAGAAGGCTCCACCTCTTCCCTAGCTGACTGGCCATGTGACTGCCAGTGCTTAGGCCCTGAGGGGGGGAGGGGGCAGTCCGGCCCGGAAGTACTGCCCATGGTGCTGAGCTTAGCTTGGTTGGTGGCAGGACTCCAGGTGGGAGGCAGCCAGCTGCAGCTTGGCTGTTGGCTCCCAGCTAGTGGGGGCATGGGCCACTTGAAAAGCCAAACAGGGGCACAGAACCCCTGAATTCCAGCTCTGGTTGCAGGAGGGAACTCCATGAGCTTCTTGTTTGAGTCTAAGCACTGAGCCCATTGGGTAGATGGTAAAATTAAGCCAAGTAATCTATACAGAAGCCTCTGGAACCCCATAAGATTTGGTCCATTATCCATGAACTATTGGAAGTCATTTTCAACACTTTTCTTAGATATTACATTAATATATTGTCTCATGCTGGCATAGTTGTTGTTAAGGTAGGTTGCAGCTTCTAGTGTGTAAAGAAACTTGTATATTAGAAGACTGGTAATGTGTAAACTGAAATATCATTCCTCATCACACAGTAATTTATGCTAATACCCTATGGTGATGATGGGCCATATAAACACCTAAATAGAAACTTGCAGGCGATTCTATGCCTCTTTCTGATAGGAAATATAATCAACTATTGATTATTAGATAATTATATCCGTAGTTATTATGGACCATTATTACAGATATCTCCTATAGTAGGTTAGGTATTTGGTTAGCAAAGAAGATTAGGTGTGTATGCTGTCAAACTTCCATAATGCTATTCTGAGTGCCCATTAGGTTTGGTTTCCCATAACTTCTGTTGGGAATAAAATTGGAGTTTGAATGTTAAGAATTCTTCGAATCCACTGCTTAACTTAGCTTACCTTGCCACTATGTTCAGGTTTACAAGAACATAACAACCAGTTAATGTTTCTGTGAATGTATAGTTTTCTGTAGTATGAAAGAAAAGTAATTTCAATATTTTTATTTAATGTCTTTGTGGGTGCATGAGAACCTTGTCTCTGGAAATGTAAATTTAGTGAGAATATTGGTCACAAGGAACAGACTTTTTTCTTCCCAACTGGAGGCTGCAAACCATGCCAGTCTTGATTAGGCCAGTTTTTCAGATATTCTGGTAGTTACTAGGCAGCATGTGTTAGTTTTCAACACGAGTTAAATGTTCTGTTGAAAACTCTCTCTGAAATACTGTTCAGGAAAGGGAAAGGAAAGGTTCAAAGGACTTCAGTGTCCAGAAAAGATAGCTTAGAAAGATGAAAGTACTGTATGACCAATTTAAATTTATTTTATACTTTAACTGTGATTTGTCTTTAATTTATCACAGAATACCCTTTGTGACTTATAACTAATATAAAATAAATACTGCTTTTTGGAAGATGCACTGAAAGCTTCAAAATGCAACAGCATAGGAATGCAAAACTTCTATTTCATCACCTGTGGCTCAGGTGTTAAATCCCTGGTGTTACATTCTTCTCTGCAGACTGAAGTTAATAAACAGGCTGTGTTAGTTTTACTCTGGATAGAATGGGTTGGACAGACAGCGGTACAGTGGAACCTACAGGCTAGGGCAGAGGAGGTTCTGAACAGGAAGATGATCTGAAGAACAGAACCCAAGAAAAAACTTTAGGATGAAGTGTGATTATGGTGGGAAGTGAAGTTTTAAATTGCCCATAAATCCAAAACCTGCATTGCTCAAAATGAATAAATGAATTTACCAAAATTCACTTTCTTGAAATAGGGTGAAGGCTAGTCCAGTAATTTTTTTTTCTGTCCCTTGATTAATAATTAAAAAAACACTTAAAATGAAAAGGCAGAACATAACATACAGCTAAAGGACCTTAAAAGAAATGGCTTAGTTTCTAAAAATAGATGACATGCTTATCTAAATAATGCTTGCAGTTTAGCTAGCTAGGTTACAATCCAGGACTCCAACTTCAAGCGCAGATTATTAACTGTTATAATTAAGGCATTTTTTCTCACCATGTTAAGCATTGCAAATGCTCTATTGAACTGTCCTAGTTGGCATATAATTTGCTGTTTGAAATGAAAAAATAAAAAAGCAAGGAGTCTTGTGGCACTTAAAGACTAACAGATTTATCTATCGTATGAGCTTTCGTGGGAGAATATCCCACTTCATCAGATGCTTTGAAGAGGGAGAACTTAACAAAAATGGGTGAAAATAAAAGCTTCCTGAAAACACCATCCTGGCCACTATGGATGCAGAAGCTCTTTACACCAACATCCTGCACAAGGATGGATTACAAGCTATTAGAAAAACCATCCCAGATAATGCCACAGCACAGCTTGTGACTGAACATTGTGACTTTGTGATCACCCACAACCATTTCAGAGTTGAGGACAGTTTATACTTCCAAGTCAGTGGCACTGCTATGGGTACCCACATGGCCCCACAATGTGCCAATGTTTTTATTGGCAACTTAGAACAGCATTTCCTTAAGTCTCATCCCAAAACACCTCTCCTCCACTGACGCTATATTGATGACATCTTCTTCATCTGGACCCATGGCAGGGATGCTCTTGAAGATTTCCACAATTTCCACCCCACAATCAAACTAAGCCTGGAACACTCCACACAGGAGATCCACTTTCTGGACACTAGAGTACAAATTCGGGGTGGACACATCAACACCACTCTATACTGAAAACCTACTGTTCTCCTTAGGAAGCTGCTCACATTCAGTTAGAGGTTCTACGTGTCGCAGCACACGGTAGCTCAGAAAGTCTTCAGCCTTATCCTGTCAGGTCAGGGCACGCAGCCAATGCCCCCTCCACACCGCGACTGCGGCTGTCTAGGTGACCGTGACCCTGACCCTCCCAGTTCCTTTTTCTGCCCTCAGCAATGGTTTTGGATCAGCCAAGAAACTTGCTTAAGCGAGTGCCTGTCTTCTACCGTGAAATTCAAGATGCATGGTTTCAAGCCATGCCTTGAATGCTGCAAAGCTTTCCTGCTTGATGATCTGCATGATAAATGTCTTGCATACCTCCGTGAGTCCCATCTCGCCGAGAGCTGCTCCTTCTGCCAGTCCTTCAAAAGGAGGACTCGCAAGGATAGAGAGCTGTGCCTCCGATCCCTTGCCGGGACCATCGCACAAGCCTCTGATGCCACCTGAGGCCTGAATGCTCTGCTGGCTCACCCATCAGTCCGAGCTCTGAAACCCTGGGACCGATCTTTGGTGCTGAGCCTAAAGTCTCTGTCAACGCCCCCATTGGTACTGTCGGGGCACCGAACACAGCAGTCACTGAATCAATCCAGCGCCGAATCCAACATGGTACCGCCAGCAGCACCGCTGACGCCATAGGCTTCCACGTCAGTGCAGGCACATCCTCCGATCCACATACCGCCACCACTGAAAAAAACCAGCTCAATGCCAACCCGGCATCACTGGAAGCCCAGCTGGCGCAGTGAATGGATCCACCCACTGACCCAGCACTGCCTAGCCTGTTGCCGGCACCGCGATTCGGCACTGGGGACTGCTTTTCCAACTCAGTGCCATCCAGCCCAGCTTCAGTACCCCATTCAGCAGAGGACTGCTTTCCAGCCTCCTCCCCACACTCCTCCCGAGATGTGTTGGTGTCGTGCTTTGAAGCCTCGGGGGCTCCCTCCCACGGAGTGGCATCAACTTCGCCTCCAGCCTCGGTATGCTATTCTCCTCTCAAGATGGTAATAAGGATAGAAGAAAATTTAGAGAAACGATACCGTAAGCACCCTCCTTCACCCGTGCCTTGTCGTAAGCAGAGATCCTCGGGCCTGCCTGAACCAATAGGGCCCTCCCCCTCGGGTACTGCACCACAACCTAGCTGAGGCCGCTCCCCTCCGCGCCATCTGGAGGCTGGAGCATCTTTTAATGACTGGTCACACAACTGGCTAGACATGGCCGCCGATGATACTTTAGCCTCATGGCACCACCCCGTCCTATCCCCCTCTCAGTCCATGGATTTGGACTTCTTGGATGATGAACCTGATCCCGACTCCACACGTTGGAGTAGATGGAGGGCCCATTCTTCCTCTTCACCTGACAAATGCACTTTTGAGAGACCAATTGATTGTAACGAGGACTCTTGTGCCCACCAGGAGTTGCTACACTGTATGGCAGCCAACCTGAACCTGGAGCTCTGGGTTGTCCAAAAGGAGGCGAATCCCCGCTTTGACGTCGGCTGGAGGGCTCTACCTGCTAAGGTGTCTGTATCGCTCCACGAAGGGGTATACAGCATCATCAAGGCACACTGACAAACCCCGTCGTCAATCTGGCTGGCATCCAGGGTTGCGGACTGCAAGTACCACATCCCTCAGGACAAATTCTCCTTTCTGTTCCAGCACCCCACTTCGGGGTCGCTGGTTTTCGATGCCGTGAACCGGAAAGAGAGGCAAGGTCAACCGGGTTCCACCCCTAAGAGCAAGGAGGCGAGGAAACTCAAACTCCTTGGCAGGAAGGTTTACTCCACAGCTGCCCTTCAGCTGCGCATGGCAAACCGCTCAGCCCTTATGACAAGGTATATCTTTAACCTCTGGAACGCCATGCAAGGCTTCCGTGCTGTTATTCCGAAGGATCGTCTTAGAGACTTCGACACAATGCTCGAAGAAGGGGAAATGGCATCCGGAGATGCTCTGATGGCCATCTTGGATGCCATGGACACAGCTGCCCGTACGATGGCATTGGTGGTAGTAATGCGCCGTTCAGCCTGGCTACAGGGCTCGGGCCTACCTCCGCAGCTGCAGCTCACCATTCAGGACCGCCCATTCAAAGGCCCTGACCTTTTCTCCAAGTCCACGGATGCGAAGCTCCATGGCATGAAAGACTCATGGGCCATGCTCTGGTCGCTGGGAATTTACACCCCACAACCTAACAGACGCTCTCTAAAACCTCATCAACTTCTCCAACAACAACTCCAGCAGATAAAACAACAGATCCAACTGTAGAGTACGTTCCCAAAGTCCCTCCCCTCTTCCCAATGCCACATTAGGGACAGGGACAAGGTCCATTTGGGGAAGAGTGAGATGTCCCACATCCCCCAATCGGGTAGGCGTGAGCAGGCCTCCAAACGCTTGTCAGGGAAGAAACAGCGCTTTTGACAGTACCTTATGGCCAGCGAACCCACAAAACGACCAGTCCCCAACTGCTTACACCGCTTCACACATCGCTGGGCCAGCATCACATCCGACCTCGAGATGGTCACGGGGGTATCGTATTCAGTTTCTTTCAATTCCTCGGGACAGAAAACCGCCCCCTTCTTCATCCCTCGGAAACTAGGAACTGTCCTACCTTCTCGAGATCACATGCCAAAAACTCCTCTCCCTTGGAGCCGTAGAAAAGCTTCCCAAGTGGGAGTGGGGAAAAGGATTTTACTCCCGATGCTTCTTGGTCCTGAAACCCAATGGGAACCTTCAACCCATTCTAGATCTCAGAGCCTTAAACAAACACATAAGGAGAATGAAGTTCCGCATGGTTTTCCTATCTCAAATCCTTCCATCTCTGTCTCCCGTGGATTGGTTTGCGGCCCTCAATCTGAAAGACACCCCACCCTGTGTTAGAGGCGTCCGTTATTAAGGGAGAGTCCACATCTCTGGGTGTCTCTCCACACAAGGGCTCTGGTCCCATGCCGATGGCCCTCTCCACATAAACGTGAAGGAATTAAGGGCCATCAGGCTAGCTTGCCTGACCTTCCTAGACAAAATACAGGGCAGGTTGGTCCAGATCCTCACAGACAATACCACAGCCATGTTCTACACAAATCGGCAAGGGGGGGGGCGGGTCTGTTCTACACTTCTTTGCGAGGAGGCATGCAAATTCTGGGTATTGGCCATATGAGACGACTTCTGCCCAGTGGCCTCCCATCTACCTGGCATGGACAACGGGCTGGCGGACTCTCTACGCTGAAAACTGCTAGCGAAGCATGAGTGATCCCTTCACGACAAGGTGTTCTTCCTCCTGGTAGACAAATGGGGTCTCCTCTGGATAGACTTCTTTGTGACATGACAGTATCGCAAATGCCCCAGTTCTGCTCCCTCAGGGGCTGGGAGGAGATGTCCCTCACCGACGCCTTCCTCATCAACTGATCGGGGCCCCTGATGTATGCGGGCTTCCTGCCGGTTCCCCTGATGCAGAGAGTACTCCTGAAAATCGACGGGCAGAGCGAACATAATACTAATAGCTCCAGACTGGCCCAGACACCACTGGTTCCCACTCCTGGAGGACATGTCCATAGAGATCCCACCCCCCCTCCCACCATAGCTGGACCTCCTAACGCAGGACTTGGGGTGCCTTTGGCACCCAGACCCGGGCTGCCTACACCTGATGATCTGGATGCTCTCTGGCTCAGTGGGTAGGAGAGGCTTTGCTCAGACAGGGAGGTCCACGTACACAGCCAAATGGAAGCAATTCTCCATTTGGGCCTGGGACAAGGGTGTAGACCCTATATCAGCCCCAATTCATCTGATCCTCGACTATTTGCTAGACCTGAGGGAAGGAGGCCTTTCTCCTTCCTCACTGAGTCCATTTAGTGGCAATCTCCGCTCTCCGCGAGAGTGTGGATGGACAATCAGTCTTCTCCCATCCCACTTCAGTCAGGTTCCTAAAAAGGGTAGAGAGACTTTCCCCAACCTCGTAAGCCCACCCCGCCTTGGGACCTGAATATCGTCCTCCAGGCTATGACAGAGCTGCCCTACGAACCCTTGGACTCAGTGCCCCTCCTGGTCCTGTCCTGAACCGTGGCCTTCTTGGTAGCAACCACCTCTGCTAGAAGGGTTTCAGAGTTAAAAGTCCTCTCTTCGGAACCCCTGTACACAAGGTTCTACCCGGATAAGGTGGTTTTGCATCACCACCCATCCTTCCTCCTAAGGTGGCCACCCCTTTGCACCTTAACCAAGAAATCTGCTTGCCAGTTTTTTACCTAGATCCCAGGTTATGCAGAACCAGAGGAAGTGGCATACTCTGGACGTGAAGAGGGTGCTCCTAACTTGCATTGAGCGCATCCGGCCGTTTCGCAAGGTCTCCCCAGTTGCTTGTGGCGGTTAGTAAAAGAGAGGTTTACCAGTATCCTCTCAGTGCATCTCCAAATGGATTGTGAACTGTATCAAGGATTGCTATGGAAGGTCAAAAACGCCCCTTCCTGGAACTGATAGAGCCCACTCTACCAGGGCCCAGGCGTCCTCTATGGCCTTCCTCGCCAAGGTCCCGATCCAAGAGATCTGCAGGGCTACTATGTGGTGGTTGTTTCATGCCTTCACAACGCACTATGCTTTCGCTCAGCAGGCTAGAGATGATGCCGCTCTGGACAGAGCAGTACTCAATGTGGGTAGACTTTAACTGCTGCCACTGTCCATGAGTACAGCTAGCAGTCACCTATAACTGAATGATGCCTGAAGGAGAACGGTAGATTACTTACCGGTAGCTGTCCTTTTTTGAGATGGGCTGCTCCCATGCATTCAGGCCCCTCCCACCATCCCCACCAACAGATTTGGCAAAGGTATATGGGACTGGACGGGTCAGGGTCACAGTCACCTAGATAGCCATGGTTGTAGCGTGGAGAGGGCGTTGGCTGCGTGCCCTGACCTGACAGGCTAAGTCTGAAGACTTTCCGAACTACTGTGCGCTGCGGTGCGTAGACACCTGTAACTGGAATGTATGTGAGCAGCCCATCTTGAAGAAGGACGGTTACTGGTAAGTAACACACTGATTGGTATAGTTATCAACGTCCCTTGAGCTTCCATCCTAAATACGCCACATGATCCATTGTCTACAACCAAGCCCTAAGATATAACTGCATTTGCTCTGATCCCTCAGACAGACAGAGATCTTCAGCATCTGTGTCAAGCTTTCTTCAAACTGCAGTACGCACCTGGAGAAGTAAAGAAACAGATTGACAGGGCCAGACAGGTACCCCGCAGTCAACTACTACAGGAAAGGCCCAAAAAGGAAAACAATAGAACGCCACTGGTCACTACATACAACCCTCAAGTCAGACCTCTACAACAGATCATTAAGGATCTCCAGCCTATTTTAAAAGATGACCCCTCACTTTCTCTAGCCTTGGGAGACAGACCTCTCCTCACCTACATACAACCCCGGAACCTTAAACAGATGCTGACCAGCAACGACAGACCTAACAACAGAAACATTAAAGCAGGCACATATCCCTGCAGCAAACCACGCTGCCAACTTTGTCCACACATCTGCACAATAGACACCATCATAGAACCTAATCAAGCCAGCTATCTTATCAAAGGGTACTTCACCTGGTCATCCACTAATGTGATTTATGCCATCATGTGCTGGAAATGCCCCCACACCTTATACATTGAACAAACAGGACAATCCCTGTGTAGAAGAATAAATGCACACAAAACCGACAAAACTGAAATCACAACACATGAAAAACCAAACCCCAGTTGCTAAGCACTTCCATCTTCTTTATCACTCTGTGGATGACTTGTTAATGATGGTCGTCAAGAAAATCAATGGGACATCAAGACTTCAAAGAGAAACAGCCAAAATTGAACTAATATGCAAATTAAATTGTGTGAAAGCCGCTGAGTAGTGACTGTGGATTCTTTTCACATTGACAGGTAATTTGACTTCACCCTCCCTCTGTATGCTGTTTCCTGGAGTTTGAATCCTTACAAATACTCTGATTTGCTGTTGCAGTATGACCTGATCCCATGTCTTACACTTCCCTGCATTTTACATCCAATTCTGTAAATTCTCCATCTTCAAAGCATCTGATGAAGTGGGATATTCTCCCACAAAAGCTCATGCAATAAATAAATCTGTTAGTCTTTAAGTGCCACAAGATTCCTTGCTTTTTCTGCTTCGCTAGACTAAAACGGCTACCCCTTTGGAACTATTTGAAATGAGTGACCCTATGTAGGGTGCCACCATTGTGATCAGGTTCGGGTGTCCAAAATGATGATGTAGCATGCAACATAGTCCACAGTATGACTTAGTCCATATACTAAACATTGCACTGATCGGGGTACATGCAATATGTAACCCACTAGGGAACGTATAATACGTACCAGGGGATCATTGGGTTGGAAGGGACCTTATGAGGTCAGCTAGTCCAACCCCCAGCTAAAAGCAGGACCATTCTCACTAAATCATCTCAGCCAGTGTTTTGTCTGACCAGGCCTTAAATGTTTCCAAAGATGGTGATTCCACCACGTCCCTAGGTAATCCATTCCAAAATTTCACCACCCACCTAGTGAGAGAGTTTTTCCTAATATCCAATGTTGACCGCCTGAGCTGCAAGTTGAAACCATTGCTTCTTGTTCATTGCTCTGTTACTACTGAGAATAGCCTAGCTCCCTCCTCTTTGGAGCACCCCTTTAAGTTGTTGAACGTTGCTATCAAATCCCTGTTCAGTCTTCTCTTCTGCAGACTAAATAAGCCTAGTTCCTTCAAAGCAGTTGTCTGGCACTTGAAGTCTTAAAGTGCCACACAACTGCTTGTTGTTTGTTTACTGGACTAGACTAACACGGCTATCCCTTTTGAAATTGACTAGTTCCTTCAGTCTCTCTTCGTAAGTCCTGTGCCCCAACCACCTAATTGTTTTCATTGCCCTCTGCTGGATTCTTCCTAATTTATCGGCAACCTTTCTGTAGGGTCAGACAAATATTCCAGATCTGGCCTCATCAATGCTGAACAGAGGGGAATTACTACATCCCTCGATTTGCTGGCAACACTCCTACTGATACAGCCTAATATGCCAATGGACTTTTTGGCATCAAGAGGACATGGCTGATTCATATCCAGCTTCCCATCCACCATAATGCCCAAGTCCTTTTCTATAGTGATGCTGCTGAGCCCATCAGTCCCCAGTC
Source organism: Podocnemis expansa (assembly GCA_007922195.1). Taxonomy (NCBI): domain Eukaryota; kingdom Metazoa; phylum Chordata; order Testudines; family Podocnemididae; genus Podocnemis; species Podocnemis expansa. Next base: position 45,477,687 of record ML681981.1, on the reverse strand, counting down.
TCTAACAGTACGTGAGATTTTTTTTCCATCCTTTTTCCGAGACTTTGCACTTTTCCTTGCTGAACCTTATGAGATTTCCTTTGGTGCAATGCTCCAATTTCATTTGGCCTAATGCTCCAGCAGGGTCTATGTGTACCAGTTAGTGCACTTTCAAAATCTCACTCCTGTAGTGTGCAGTGTTGCTTTGTGTAGGCATCACATATGGATCAGTTGGAGCTTTCTTACCCCCATAAAAGCATGAAGTAACAACTTGAATTTGTGTGCTGGTATTTTATTCACATCTCCCTCTGCTTCCCTTCTGAAGCTTTTAATTGTTATGGCTTCTCAAAACTTCTGTACAGTTTGAGCTTCTCTGGCACTTCACAGTACAAACTGGAATTACTTGTTGGTAGTGGAGGATTTCAGGCAAGATGATAAATTTTGTGATGTTAACTGTATTAACTCTGAAATAATACACATTTTAACAGGTATTGTTCTCTGATTTAAAAATAGCTGAAATGTCTTTCAGTAGACAAAGATTGTAAGATTATCTGCTTTCTGAATTTTCTGTTTAGGAACTCAAATAACTTTTTGTTTTTGTTTCTTTCTTCACCCTTGCCCTTTCCATATTAAGGTATGGGCTGAAGCCAAATGACCAAATCTTGGCAGAGGACAAACACAAAGAACTGTAAGTTTATGTATCTATATGTATATATCCTTGTATTAAGGCTGACAGACACATGTGCATATGAATTTGCTTTCCCACCCCTTTTTAAAAAGGTTACTTTAAGCAAATTTTTGCTATTATTAAGACAGTTTTTGTTGTTTCCCCCTCCTTAAGGCTTGTCTGTATGGTGGGATAACATATGGGATATGTGATTTTAAAATCACATACCTATGTGTTGCACATCAGTTCATAAGTGCACATCATTAGGAAACATCAAATGTTTCCTTGAGCATTTTAACATATAATACATTAAACTGCACTCAGGGAAACTAGTGTGCACCACCAAAGTCTGACCAGACCAGTAAATGCTTCAACATGTCACTGTGTTTTAGAAATCTCATTTCCTGTGGTACATGTTGCTGCTCCTTGTAGATAAGCCTTCAAATTATCTTCTGTGTGCTACATTAGTAGCTACATGTTTGAAGAATACCATAATGTAGCTGAAAGATGAATGGAAACATTCTTCACCCTCTGCTCTCAGCTGACTGGAAACTTGAACTGAGGTATAGTAAAGATGACACAACTTTACTGACTGTCCATAAGATGTGCTTTCTATGTACAATCATTACTGACGTACTGTAAACTGAAAAAAAGAGTATTTCAAGCAATGTCCATTTTATTTAGACTAATATTTAATAGTGGATTTGAATGCTGTTATTTGCTGTCAATTTCCTAATTGCTGTGATCTTGAAATGTTGCCTATTTTAGTTGAGCTGACCTATGTTAATTTTTTTACATATACACTGAGAACTTAGGAACTAACCCAGGGAAGCTTTTCTTCTAGCTATGTAATTATTAATTCATTGTCTTGCAGCATGCCTGGAAAGAGGTATTTTAATAAAATCTAACAATCTTGAATATTTTTGGTTTATTTATTTAAAAAAGCTTGAAATCCAAATAGTTATTCCAAATAAAGCACAAAGCAGTACCTGAGAAACCTAGATGCACCTGTAGAGAGTCATCAATGGAACTTCTTCAAAAGCACATTAAGAATGCTTTCTCTGCATAACTCTTCATTGTTCTTCTCAGGGGGTTCAGAACCATAAGCCACTGTGTTTTACAGGACTAGTATACCTTAACGAGAGAGATTTGCTGGAGCTTAAATTGTATGACAGGACCCTGCCATACCAGTCTTTCCTCTAAGTCTAAAGCAAGCATGTTCTGGATATTAGATACAATATTAATCCTCTCTGTGAAGCTGATATCAGGATAAGTTTATATGCACATTTGAGTTCAAAAGAGTGCTGTGTATATTTCCGGCGTATTAACAGTAAGCCTGCTTCCTGATCATTTGGCATGGTACTGCACCCCTGCCCCATTTCTGCGGTGCTCATCTATTTGTCTTTTTTTTTGGGGGGGGGGCAAAATCCCACTTCATGATCTCTGTATTCGTGTGCCACTTCTTTGCTCTTTAAAACAAATACTAGTTTTTTTAATTGGATGTAGTGCACGTTTAATGGAAGGTGTTTTTGAGTGAAGAGGGGAAGTGGTTTCTTTCCCATTAAACATAACATGTAAGATAAATATATTATCTGCTGCACATCCTTTCAAGTCTCAAGAACAGCCTCCACAGTGGAATCCTAACTATATATAAACACTACCATTCTTAATATACTGGTATCTTGTGTGGTTGTCCAGAAGATATGTTTTAAGAAAGCAGAAGGATACACTAGAGCAAAATAATTTAGATACTTTAGTCTTTTAAAATTTTTCTCATACAACAATATCATTCCTTCATAAACAAGCAAAACGTGACATATTGAAAGCTATTTCATGTTGAATTTGAACAGTTAGATAGTACGTGCCTCACAGAATATTGTATTGTTGAATGTTTGCATAGGGTTTAGAAAATACAAGTGTTAAAATGAGTTCTTAGGTACTTTTTAACCATAAATCTTAAGCTCTTTATAAGAACCAAAGAAAGTTGAAGTTATTCTCATTTTATAGATGGGAAACAGAACCAGAAAGGTCAAGCAGTTTGCAAACATCAAGCAGTAAAACTGTGGCAGAGCGAAGAATAAAATGCAAGTTTCCTGATTTCCTGTCCAGTATCACACCCACTGGACTATACTGTCTGAGAGGAGAGCTGTATGTTTTGCAAGCCTATTCAAAAGACTTAGTGATTTACTGAAATAAGCATGCCTACTTTTTGCCAGCTAATTTATTCTTAAAAAAAACTGTCTCATAGTGTAGTTATGATTAATAGAGAAATGCCTTCCTGGTATAAACTGGTAATATTAAGTGGTAGAAATGTCAGTTTTCAATAAAGACAGAAAACATGGAATGACTGGTTTATACTCTGACATGTCAGGAAAAGCCAGCCCATAAATCGCTAAATAAAATCCATTACCATGTCAATGATCTTTATGTTGACCAAGCTGTATGCAAAGAAAAGTTGCACATAATTGATGTCCGTATGATTTCAAAGGAGCTTTTCAATGGTTGAATGGGAGAAGCCCTATAAATTGAGGGAAGCTAATCTTAATTATTTTGATAACATACAAAAGTTACTAGACTGAGGGAGGATGGAGTGCTCTAATTAGTAACTTCAGACAGAAAGGGTACTGCATAAATAAATTTCTCTTCTCCCCTCCAAGTTTTTTCTGTGTGTGGTTGGTGTTGGTTCCTTCCCACCTCCCCAGCCCCTTACATGGTTAGTACCTGGCTTTGTCATTATATCAGAATGCATATCAATTGTGCTATGTTTCTAGAATTACTTTCTTCTTTTACCCTACTTTCTTTGGGTTTCATTTTAAATGCACATTAGCAGAAGTCCAATTTGCCCTGGCTAATAAATCCCTGCCTGCCTCCAGTGAGTATACTTTGGAAGGCATGGCAGATTTAGTTTACAATCTTCATTTGTTAGTTTGTTTACATCCTAATTGTAACATTTGGAATTAATGAAGTATAAATATTAAACAAATCAATTTGAACTTGTTTTTTTGGATGTCTTATTTAAAAAAATAAGATGTGTAGTTTTGGGCTTGAGAGGGAAGTTGGGTAGTAATGTGTGATGTAAGAGTTTTATATCTGAAGTTTGCTGGCGTGTACTTCTATAGGTAATTATATTTCATGTAATGCCAGCTGATCAACCTATCATCAGGAAGGAACTTGAATGTCATAAGTGTAGTAAGCAAAATATCAGTGTTGTAAGGCATTAGATAAGCTGAGTATCTGTTCGACACTTTCCTGAAATGAGGGAACATTTACCATGCAAATTGTCTGGAAAATGGCAGAAACAGATTTTTGTTCCTACTCTTTGTATCTTTTAGTGAATAGATCTTTGAAATATTCACTAGAATTACTTTAAAAGTTCCTGTGGTCTAATTTGAAACTGTATGTAGTGCCTTAAAGTCTGTACCTCTACTCTTCCTCAATGTATTCTTCACTTTATGAATATGTTGTTGGTAGGTAAGTTAATTCAGTAGTTTAGACACTCTAAGGTTTTTCAAGGCTAAAAGAAGAAAAATATATTCACTTTGAAATATAGGAGGGATTATTTTTTTTTTCTTTTTGGAGTGCTAAAACACCAAGAATAAACTGTACTGGTTTTCTTAAGGCTTGGACTATTGAAGTTAGCATGCAGTTTTTGAACTTGCCAACATGCAGGCATGCTAATCTGCGGTCTGATATTTCAAGTACAGGATTGCTTTGCTAGTCTCCACCGTCTTGTGTTTTACAAGAATCCTGCCAATTCAGTAAAAGAAAAAAAAAAACCCAGTGTTTGAATTGAGCCATTAGAGTTCTCAATATTGAAATGGAGTTGAGAGAGTATAGAACAGCCATTATACTCTTTTTAATAGCAAATAGTGAAATATGAAATATAAATTAGAAAAGTATCTGAATTCCTTATCTTAAAAATAGTAAGATAATCAGAAGGCACTCAGTTATATCAAACTAACATTTTGTGTGGTGGCTACTGCAGGGCCCAATAAGAATTCATTGAGGCTGGGTGAGAGAACAAAGGAGACTACTTCATCATCATGATAAAGCCAAAAGGACATAACCTTCTTGCAGACTGGATGCTACCCATATCCATTTTTAGCTACGTTGTTAAGGTTATCTGGCTGGATATTCAGTTTATCTTTCTTGGTGACGATCACATCATGCCATGGCCACAGAGCTTCTGGTGACTGCAATTGGCAGCCATGTAGCAACATTCTTTGGTGAACATGCTAGATAATTCGTTAATCTTCCAGCCTAATAATAGGAAGCCTTGACTAAAAATGACATGACTACAGACATCTCTTGTTGGATACAGGTATCCTGCTATTAGGGAGAAGGTGTTCTGGCCAGGTTGGAACATAAAAACAGGAGAGAAGGGAAAAAAATCTGCTTTTTTGCTTCTAAAGCTGTTAGCCTTAACCCAGACCCTGTGGCTGTCTCCACTAGCAAATTAGTGCAGTGTAAGGGGGCTTAATCTGGACTCATTTGGTCCTTGTCTCAGTTTGGCTTTGCTGAGTTCGATCTAAAACATTTTTTAGTTCAAACTTTAGTTCAAACTAGCATGATGCAGCTGTGCTAATTCAAACTAAATGAATTCAAACTAAGTAGTTAGTTTGAACTAAATCTGTATTTCAGTTCAAATTAACTTTTGTTTGAACTAGCTACGCTTTTTTAGATCAAACTAAAATGTTAGTTCCAACTGAAAAATGTGGCTAGTTTGAACTAAAAAGCCATGGTTAGTTCGAACTAACCCGGAATTGCTTAGCTCAGACTAAGCAATTCTGAACTAAGCTATCTGATGTCGACGTAACCTATGAACATGTCTAGTCTCCCATTTTGGAATGCTGGTTGGTTAAAGATTGTGAGGTTGATGTGTTGTGATGTTGGCATTTTAAGTTGGAAGGTGGAGATAAATATCAGACTCTGATTTAAGTTGAATTTTACAATGTTGGTGCAACTGTTCAGAAGAGTTTCCTTTCAAGAGGGGGGACATTTTGTCTCTTAATGACAAGATGCTGTCTATAAAAGATGTATGATCTGTTTTTACAAAGCCAAAATATACTTGCAGACCCATCCGTATTTGGACAATAATTCAGTAACAGGCAAAATGTGTACACATTTTGCTTGATGATTCAGCTACAAATGAAATTATTTTCTGAAAGGTTGTAAACAATAAAGTAATGTTTTAAGTTATAGAATGCATTTCTGAAACCATGACTGAAACTTAAATATCAATGACTCTAAACTACCCACTCCTTTTAATTGGCTTGTTTTGTGTTACAGTAGAATTGGTCTAACAAAGTAGGATTTTCTCCCACAAAAGCTTCTGTGATAGATAAATTTTAGTGTTTTAAAAGTGCCACAGGATTTCTTGTTAGTTTTCCTGAACTAGACTAACACGGCTACTCCTTTTGGAACTTGGAAGTTGTGATACCCCAGCATGGGATATATCTTTCTTGGCTCAACTGAAAGATTTTTTTTAAATTTTTTTTTATTGATTAGCAAGGCAAATTTTTCTCATTTTACAAAATGAATTTTGAAAATACAGAAAGCATTGTTCTTAATCATCTTTTAGCGAGTGCTTTAAACATCTGTTGACTTTTTCTGAGACATGAATTCTCAGTGGTGGATAAAGCATTTGATTGAATCTGATTTTACTTCAAAGGAACTTGCATGGACATGAACAAAGCATACTTTTAAACAAACAGTTCTGTACAGAAATTCTTTGCTGTTTTTTCGTTTACTGAATTGTGTGTGGTTTTAAGGGTACAAGAGCTTTGGTATCCTTTCTCTAAAGACTGAATTGTAGACACAGTCAATCAATTTGGTGATGGAAGATGATGTGTTCACAAAACAGCATACAGTGGTATCTTTTCCTTAACTTCACTAGAACTTTCTCTGGTGGTTTCTGGCAATGTCCAATGTTGGGTCATCATGTACCTCTGAGTCTTTCTTGTGGTCATTGGATGGCAGCTCTATGACACTGACAGCATTTCAACCACTCAAACATTCTCCTCTGACGTCCTCCAGCCCTTACTTATGCCTTTCAGGTACCACAGTCCCCAAACTCCTCAGAAATATCTCCCTTTAGTGTCTAGTCCTGTCCGGGGGCATGCAGGGATAATTGCCAGGTTTGCTGTTCCCAGGGCAGTAGTGTATACATACCAGCTTGTTTGAGTGAACTGAGTATCAGTTCCAGTATAACATAGCACTGTAATCTATTTATAGTGGAGGAAAGAAAGTTAGTTCAGTAAAACAAACAAGGAGTCCTTTGGTGCTTACAGACTAATAAATTTATTTTTTTCATGAGCTTTCATGGGAGAGAATCCCACTTCGGTCTGACGAAATGTGATTTTTTTTTTTCTCCCATGGAGGCTCATGGAAAAAAAATGAATTTGTTAGTCTGTAAGCACCAAAGGACTCCTTGTTCGTTTTTACTGAACTAGACTAACATGGCTACCTCTTTGGATCTAAGTTTATGAACAACACTAAAGATTGAGGAAACAGTGAGCAAGCATAACAAGAACAGCAGGGTACAAATAAAACAAAAATGTAGTGCTTTTACTAGAATGAAACCCAAAGCTAACAGCGATGGGTTACCAATATAACCATCCTTCTCTGAGATGGGCTGCTCCCATACATTCAGTTACAGGTGTATATGTGCCACAGTGCACGGTAGCTCAGAAAGTCTTTAGCCTTAGCTTGTCAGGTCAGGGCACAAGGCCAATGCCCCATCCACGCTGCAACTGCGGCTATATAGGTGACCGTGATCCTGACCCTCCCAGGCCCTTCCTTTTGCCAACTCCGGTTAGCGGGGATGGTGGGAGGGATCTGAATGTATGTGAGCAGCCCATTTCAAAGAAGGACAGTTACGTCAGTAACCCACTGTTCTTCTTTGAGCACTGCTCATGTCATTCAATTACAGGTGAATGTTAGCCATACCCATGGGTGAGGGGAGGAGTTAGAGCTTACCCACACTGAGTACGGCTCTGCCCAACACGGCATCCTCTCTGGCCTGTTGGACAATAGCATAGTGCGTTGTGAAGGTGTGCACCGATGACCATGTGGCTGCCCTGCAGATCTCCTGGATTGGGACCTGGGTGAGGAAGGCTGTTGACGAAGCCTAGGCCCTGGTTGAATGAGCCCTGACATTCCCGGGGAGGGGCATATTTGACCACCTGTAGCAGTCTTTGATGCAGTTTACTATCCATTTGGAAATGCACTGTGATGACACTGGAAGCCCTCTTTTACGTTCTGCGACTGCCACGAACAGTTGGGAGGTCTTGCAGAAGGGGCGTGTGAGCTCAATATATGTTAGGAGCACCCATTTTACGTCCAGGGTGTCCCATTTCCTCTGGTTCTCGATAACCTGAGGGTCTGGAAAGAACAATAGGAGGCAAATGTCCTGATTTAGGTAAAATGGAGAGACCACCTTAGGGAGGAAGCATGGGTGTGGACAGAGCACCACCGTATCAGGGAAGAACCTCGTATATGGGGGTTCTGAAGAAAAAGGCTTTCAGTTCAGAGACCCTTCTGACTGAAGTAATCACTACAAAGAAGGCCGCTTTCCATGCAAGGACCAGCACCAGATGGTCTCTCAGTGAGGAAAGGGAGAGGCCCTTATCCCTGAGGTCTAGGAGGTAATCAGGGATTAAGAGTATAGGGGCTGATATGGGCATAGCTTCCTTACCTAATACCCAGTGGGGAAAAATGCTTCCATTTGGCTATATAGGTGGCCCTAGTGGAAGGCCTTCTGCTACCGATTAATACCCTCCTGACTCTTGTCTGAGCAGTGTCTTTCCCGCTCGCTTAGCCAAGGAGTCTCCAGGCTGTCAGGTGCAGGAGACCAGGATTCGGGTGCCTCAGGTGCCCCGAATTTTGTGTCAGGAGGTCCGCCCACAGGGGCAGGCGGACCGGAGCATCTATAGACAAGTCCTGTCAGAGCGAGTACCAGTTTTGTCTGGGCCAATCTGGAGCTATTAATGTCATGTTTGCTCCATCTGTCTTGGCCTTTAGGAGGACCCTATATATCAATGGGATTGGTGGGAAGGCATACAGTAGGGGCCCTGAGCAACTGAGGAGGAAGACATCTGTGAGTGATCTCTCCTCCCGACCCCTAAGGTAGCAGAAATGATGACATTTACAGTTCTGTCATGTCGGGAATAGGTCCATTTGGAGTACTCCCCACTTGCTAATTAGATGGGATACCAATGTGTTGTGGAGGGACCACTTGTGGTGGGCTAGGAGACTTCTGCTGAGTGAATCTGTCAGCTTGTTGTCTGCTCCTGGTAGGTGGGCTGCCACCAGAGTGAAATTGTACCTGAGGGTGTCAAGGCTTTTTCCCCACTCTGGCACTCTGAGTGCAGAAGGTAGGGGCCTGCAACAGGCCTTAAAAGCCACTGGCCTTAAAGCCTGCTCTTAAAAGTCTCCAAGGCCTCCAATTCCTGGTCTTGGAGTGGTATCGCTGCCACCACCCAAATGCAAAAAAACCTCTTGAGACCCAGGAAGGCGCACTTGGGAATTCCTCCCTGTGAGGTACTTGCAATCCTGTTTATTCCTCTCTCAGGAAAGTAACTGGACCCCAGCTGCCTATGAGCTGGAACTGGAACAGGGTTCCCTCTAGTAGCTGCCTGTGCAGTCTAAGGCACGTGCACACAAACCTCTTGCCCTTTCAGGACACAGAACCAGAACTTACTTAAAAGGTAAACTCTTTAATCAAAAAGAACAGATGATAAACACAGAGAGTTGCTTCTCTGGGAATTAACTTAGGTAGTTACGGGGGGGTGGGGGGTGGTGTTACATATGCTCAGCACAGAGAAATCCAAAAAACAAGCCAAAAACAAAGAAAATACCCTGACCGCGTCTAAACAAACATTCCCTGTTCTACTCACGCCTGGTCAGTACCAAACTTAACTTATCTCTGGTAAGGATGTTGCTGGATTCTTCCTCAGGCCCCTCTGGCCTCCTGATCCTTCCAGGAGCTCTGCTGCATCCAAACAGGCCTAGGCCAGGCTGCTGTTCCAATTCAGAAACCTGCACTTCGTTCCTATTGGCTGTCCTGGGACTCACTGACCAGTGTTAACCCCTTCCTCCCCAAGGGTTACTACAGAGGGCTAGTTCCCAGAGTCTGTGTGCCTCTCTGCAGAGAGCTGGGGAGCAGACACCACCCTGCTGGCTTGTATAGAACATGGCCATGGTGTTGTCCGTCAGAATCTGGACTAATTTGTTCTTTATCTTGTCCAGCAAGATCTTGCAAGTCAATCTGATGGCCCACAGTTCCTTCACGTTTATGTGAAGGAGCCTGTCTGTTGGAGACCACAGTCCTTGGGTGGAAAGACCACTGATATGTGGGCCCACCACCCCAAATCAGAGGCATCGGTGATTAATGTCACTATAGGGACTGAGGCTTTGAAGGGGATTCCTCCCGTGGTGAAGAGGGGGTTCCTGCAGATCTCTAGCGTCCCCAGGATGTTTAGGGGAACTGACAGTACCTTGGACAGAGGGTGTCGCTGTGGATGAAACACTGTGGACAGCCAAATCTGAAATGGTCTCATTCTCAGGCGGGCCGTCCTTATCACAGGGGTGGCGGCCGCCATGTGCTAAAGGAGCTATAAGCAGCTTCCGGTTGTGGTTACCTGGGAGTCCTGCTGCTCTGCAATGATGGTGCAGAGGGACTGAAATCTTGAGGGGGGCAGGAAGGCCTTCCGTTTTTGGGAGTCCAGGAGAGCCCCTATGAACTCCGTTTTGGGATGGGCAGAGTTTTGACTTTTCTTGATTTATGCAAAGCCCTGGGTACTTGCAAAGTCAGCTCACTACTTCAATGCTGTGTTCTACCTGAGCTCTCGATCCCCCGTTTATCAACGAATCATCTAGGTAGGGGTAGATGTTTATGCCCTGTTGATATGGGTAGGCAATGACTGGGGGCCAGGGAGAGCCTGAAGGGGAGTGATGCAAACTGAAAGCGTTTTCCCCCCACAATGAATCTTAGAAACCTTCTGTGGCGGGGGTGTATTGCTATGTGAAAATAAGCATCTTTTACATTGAGGACTGCAAAGCAATCCCTGGAATTCAGAGATGGGACATCTGTGACAGGGAAACCATATGGAACTTTATTTTCTTTATGTATTTGTTTAGAGCTCTGAGGTCCAGAATAGGGTCTCAGGTCTCTGTTTGTTTTGGGAACTAGAAAGTACTGGGGGTAGAACCCTTTTCCCCGCTCCGGCTTTGGTACCTTCTCTATAGCTCCAAGGGAGAGGAGTTTCTTGCACTCTGTCTTGAGCATCTGATCTAGTTCCCCCAGCTCCTGAGATTCAAGCAAGGGGACGGTTTCCTGTCCTGAGGTGTTGACCAAAACTGTATGAGAGACCCTTTCAAGACTGCTTCCAGTATCCACCAGTTGGTTGTGATGATGGCCCAGTGGTGCGCGTACCGCAGCAGGCGGTTGGCAAAGGTTGGGGTCGAGGCTGTGGTTCCACTGCCCTCAGGCTGACCGTCAAAAGCACTGCTTCTTTCCCACCAAGCGGTCGGTACCTTGTCTGTGATGACTACCCTATGAGGCCTGGGATTTTTGGCATCTACCCGGGTGGGTCTTATCCCTATCCCGACCCCCATATTGGCATTGGGGGTACTGGTAAGACTGGCAGAAGGAGCCCTGAATCTGGTTCTGCTGTTTCAGCTGCTGTAGTCGTTGTTGCAGCAGCTGCTGGGGCCTGAAGGAATGCCTAACTGATGGTGGCGTGTACATGCTTAGATTTAAGCGTGGCCCTAGAGTCCTTTATGCCGTGCAGCTTTGAGTCCATGGACTCGGTGAAAAGGGCAGAGCCTTCGAATGGTAGGTTCTGTATGATAAGTTGCATCTGTGGAGACGGGCCTGAGCCTTGAAGCCAGGCCGCACATCTCATAGCCATAGCAGAGGCCATGATTTGGGAAGCTGTATCAGCTGTATGCCAGGACGTCATAAGGCATCTCTAGAGGCAAAGATCCCCTGCTCCACCATCATCTTGAAGTCTGTTAGGTGGTACCTAGAGACGGCATCATGGAAGCCCTCCATGGCTTTCCAAAGGTTGAACACATACCTTCCCATGAAGGCTTGATGGTTAGGAATGCGCAGCTGTAGGGCAGAGCTGGAATAAACTTTCCTGCCAAATAGGTTGAGCTTTTTTGCTTCCTTATTCTTAGGGGTAGAGCCCAGTTGGCCCTGCCTTCTGGTTAACTGTGTCCACCACCAGGGACCCTGGCATAGGGCGATGGAAGAGGATCGCGAGCTTGTCAGGCCAACTTGGACGCGGAAGGGATGGATGATGGGGTTGGAGGTGAACGGTGCTGTGCTGGTGCCGAATTAGATGCTGATCACGGCTTTGTATTCTGAGCTGGAGAGTGGCACCAGGCAGGTTCTGGTGCAGAGTTAGCAAGCAGTGCTGGCAAAGCATTTAGTGTGCAAGGCGCATCGGGCACCAGGTGGGATGCCCGATCTTGGGCAAGGGTGCATAACCTGTGCTCCCTGTCCTTGCGGGTCCTCTGCTTGAAGGACTTGCAGATAGAGCAGTTTTCCATGAGCCACAACTCACCAAGGCACATGAGACGTTTTTCATGGGCATCATCAAGTGGAAAGGTTTTGCAGCATGACAGACACAGTTTAAACCCCGGCATCTCTCTTGCAAAATGTGTGAGGACAGACGCTTGTTTCCACAAGTTTCGGCTGTTACGATACCGTTGCTGAGGGTGGAAAGAAAGGAACTGGGAGGGTCAGGGTCACAGACACCTATATAGCTGCAGTTGCAGCACGGAGAGGGTGTTGGCTGTGTGCCCTGACCTGACAGGCTAAGGCTAAAGACTTTCTGAGCTACTGTGTGCTGCAGCACGTATACACCTGTAACTGAATGATGTCAGCAGTGCTTGAAGAAGAACCTAATTTTGTCCAAAGCAATTTCTCACGTAAGTGCTTTCTTGCAGCGTTTTGTACAAGGTTTGTTGAGATCCTGTTTTCATGAGTATAACAGCACAGCAGTTACACCCTCAAGTGCAGGTTAAATGGGAAAGGTCCTTACATCCCAAAGTCCGTTGTTTTTGTTCCCGGTCAGGATTACTCATTGTGGTTTCCTTCCTGGTGTGCTGGCTTTGAAGTGTCCTCCCATACTTCTCCTGTTCATTTAGCTTCCATACCCTTGCCATCTATCTGTTTTTCCTGTTGACTTTCACATGTAAATTGTGCTTCCTTTGTATTTGCTTTAAAATGCTTAATTCACGTATGACAGTGATGCCACATCCCTTTTGTCGGGTAAAACCTGCTTATCTGGGGGACAGATTCTAAAACCTTTTTTCAATACATATGTACATACAAATATCAGTATAAATGTCACTGATCTGTACATCACGCAACAATCTGATTTTCTCCCACAAGAGCTCATGTGATAAATCTGTTAGTCTTTAAGTGCCACAAAACTCCTTGCTTTTTTTGCTTTACTAGACTCACATGGCTGCCCCTTTGGACTTGTAGTCAGTATGATGTATGCTTCCATTAGATATCTGATGTAGTCCTTTTTGGATACATGCTATGAACAGTTAAGTTGGAGGTAACGAGTTTGTCAGGCCTGATGGGAGTTGGAAGTGATGCCTTTGCCAGTTGGCATTAGGGGAGTACTTAGGGTCATAGTTTAACTTTGTCAGCATACTGTTTAAATAGTAGCAGTGTGAGGAAAAATAATGAACAGCCCAAATGGCCCCAGGGGCGGGGCGGGGGGGGTTCAGCTACTTTCTCTCTGTAAGTATGTATAGAATTTTGCTTATAACCACCATCTTGCATACACCCCCCCATCTTTCTTTTCACTTCAACTTCTAGTTCATATTTTTTTTTAAGTGCTTCATAGTGTGGAGTAATTCTGTATCAGTGTCCTTGGTGCTTTTGCCATATCTCTCACTACTGACCTTTGTTCCATCATGTTTGTACCACTGATACAAGTCTTCTCTAACATGTGGCTGCTCTCACCTCATCCACTCAGTTTCCAAATATTGCCTGATGATGATTTTTCTCTTTCAGCTGTTCGTTCTCTCTCTCTCTCTAAGCCAGGGGCCCTTATCTCCTCCATTATTATATAATTCTGAAGTGGGTTACTGTTTGTCTAATGATAAAGACTAGACAAAATGTTTCACTTGTGAGATGTTACTTAAATGTGTGGACTGAAATAATCCTGCTTTCATTTCCATAAGTGTACATAGAAAAAATATGTAACGATGATTCATCCAGAAGGAAATAAAAGCATAAAAAGGTATTTTAGCATAAGCGTGATGGTGGTGAGCAGATCCTCTGCGTATATTTCCAAAGGGAAGCTGTGTTAGTGTAGTCCAGAAAAAAAACAAAACGAAAACAACAACAAAAAAAAGGAGTCGTGTGGGACTAAAGACTAACATATATTTTTCACATGAGCTTTTGTGGGAGAAAATCCCACTTTATCAGATGCTTCGAAGATGGGTGAACTTACAGAATGGAATGAAAATAAATGCAAAGGGGTGTGAAACATAGGATCAGGTCATATAGTAGCAGCAAATCAGAGCAGTTGTTAGGTTCAGCGTATAGTTGTTAATTCTGTGTATAGTCGCTTGTTGATATCTTTCAATAAAATCAGCTTATGAATATTAAACCTTTTCTCTTCTTCTGAATTTAGTTCCTTTAAAGAATTTACCATCTCCCTTATCACTCAGGCATTACAGCAACCTAAAGTGTTAAGCAGTGTATCTGCATACAAATTATAATAACTATCCTGGCCAAGTTGATAACTCCCTGCTAGTTGAGTTGCATGTGATGGGCTTGGATGTTAAGAAGACCACAGTTCTTCTTTGAGCGCTGCTCACATCATTCAGTTACGGGTGTCTACCTGCCGCAGCACACAGTAGCTCAAAGTCTTTAGCCTTAGCTTGTCAGGTCAGGGCACATGACTGACACCCCCTCCATGCTGCAACCATGGCTATATAGGTGACCATGACTCTGACCCCCAGTTCCATTTTTTTCTGCCCTCAGTGATGGTTTTGCAACAGCCAAAAACTTGGGAAAGCAAGTGCCTGTCTTCCTTTTCTTTGTTCGTAATTACAGTGTTGGGGTTTAAACCATGTTGCAAAGCCTTACCACTCGATGATCCCCACAAGAAATGCCTTGTGTGCCTTGGTGAGTCACATCTCCCAGAGAGTTGTTCAATCTGCAAGTCCTTGAAACAAAGGACTCGCAAGGATAGAGAGTGGCTCTTATTCATTCTTGTGGAGGACCGCGTCTCTGCGTCTGATGCCACCTGGGCAACAAATGCTCTGCTGGCACCATGGGCGACTTCTGCACTGGAGCCCACTGGATGCCACTCTCCGGCTCAGAATTAAAAGCTGCAATCGGCATTGACTTTGGTACTGACATGGCGCTGCATACAAAGAGTTGGGACTGGGGCTGCCCTCAGTCCCATCGACACTGGAGGTCCTGGCAACTGCACAGAGACGAGATGGATGCCCTCTTTGATGTAGGAGATGTTGCTCCATCAGGCAAGGTGTGTGTTCCCCCTTCATGAAAGTGTGTATAGGATCGCCAGGGTGCGATGGCAGATGCCGCTGTCAATAGTGCTGGTATCTAAGGTGGTGGATTGCAAGTACCAAGTCTCCTCTGACAAGTTTGAGTTCCTCTTCAAACACCCTGCTCCAGGCTCTCTGGTGGTGGACACAGTCAACCAAAAAGAGAAGATGGGCCAGCCAGGTTCTGCTCCTAAGAATAAGGAGGCAAGAAAGCTTGACTTATCTGATAGGAAAGTATTGCTAATCACCAAGCCCTCACGAGGAAGTACATTTTCAACCTTTGGAGACGCATGGAGGGTTTCCGCGATAATGTCTCTAAAGACCGTCTCAGGAATTTTGAGGCAATGGTGGAGGAAGGGGTCTTGGCCTCCAGAAATGCTCTGATGTATGCCTGGGATGTATCTGACACACATTTGCATAACATGGCATCCGCTGTAGCTATGTGCCGCTCTGCTTGGCTCCAGGGTTCGGGCCTGTCTTCACAGATGCAGCTCATCATTCAGGACCTACTATTCAGAGATCTCAACCTCTTCGCTGAGTCCATGGATGCAAAACTGCATGGCATGAAAGATTCAAGAGCTACCCTCAGATCTGTGGGGATGTACACACTGCAATCCGCCTGGCGTTCCTTGAAATCCCAACAGCTGCTGCAACAGCAACTACAGTAGCTAAATTGCCCGGTCCTACCAGTACCCCCAGTGCCCACTTGGGGGTCTGGATAAGGACAAGTCTTGTTCCAGTAATGATTGTAAACCCCAAGCCTCTCAGTCCAGCAGGTGTGGGCAAGGTACCAGCCGGTCAGTGGGAAAGAAGCAGCGTTTTTGACAGTTACCCTGAGGACAGCGGACCCACAGCTTCGACCCCAACCTTTGCCAACTGCCTGTATCGATTCGCATGCCACTGGTCTGACGTCACAGCTGACCATTAGGTCCTCAAGATGCTCTCGAAAGGGTATTGCATACAGTTTCAGTTAACTCCTCAGGGACAGAAAACCACCTGCTCGCATAAATCTTGGGAGCTGGGAGCTAGACTGTATGTTCGAGACAGAATGCGAGAAGCCACTCTCCCTCAGAGCCATAGAAAGGGTCCCAAAGCCGGAGTAGGGAAAAGGGTTCTACTCCCGGTACTTTCTGGTCCCCAAACCAAACGGGACCTGAGACCCATTCTAGACCTCAGCTTTAAACAAACGCATAAGGAAAATAAAGTTCTATATGGTTTCCCTGTCACAGATTATCCCATCTCTGATTCCCGGGGATTGGTTTGCAGGCCTTGATCTAAAAGACACTTACTTCCACATGGCAATACGTTCCCACCACAGAAGGTTTCTAAGGTTCATGGTGGGGGGAAAACTTTTCCAGTTCACATCACTCCCCTTCAGGCTCTCCCTGGCCCCCAAAGTGTTCACAAAGTGCATGGCACCAGTCGCTGCTTTCCTACACTGGCAGTGCATAAAGATCTATCCCTGTCTAGATGATTGGTTGATATGTGGGGAATCAAGAGCTTGGGTAGAGCACAGTGTCAGAGCGGTAACCCGCCTGTGCAGGTACTTGGGTCTCTGCGTCAATTGAGAAAAATCAAAATTCTGCCCGTCCCAAAGCCTAGAGTTCATAGGAACTCTCCTAGACTCCTGCAAAGGGTGGGCCTCCCTGCCCTCCCTCAAGATTTCAGTCCATCTGCACCATCATTGCGGAGCTGCAGGACTTGCAGATAATCACAGTCTGTTGCTGCTAACAGCTTCTTGGGCACATGGCGGCCTCCAGCTCTGTGATGCGGATGGCACTCTTAAGAATGAGGCCTTTTCAGGTCTGGCTGTCCACAGTGTTGCACCTGCAGAGAGGCCCTCTGTCCAAGGTACTTTTGGTTCCCTGGAACATCCTGGGGACACTAGAGATATGTAGGGACCCCCTGTTCGCCATGGAGGGTGTGGGGATTCCCTTCCAAACTTCAATTCCTACAGTGATACTGATCACTGATGCCTTGGATTTGGGGTGGGGGGCCCACATCACAGGGGGGACTTTCCACCCAGGGACTTTGGTCTCTGGCAGTCAGTCTCCTTCACGTAAACGTGAAGGAGCTGTAGACCATCAGATTGGCTTGCAGGATCTTTCTGGACAGGATACAAGGCAGGTCGATCCAGGTCCTAATGGACAACACTGCAGCCATGTTCTATGCAAACTGGCAAGGGGGTGTCTGCTCCCCAGCTCTCTGCAGGGAGTCCTGCAGACTCTGGGAATTAGCCCTGAAGTACAATTTCACCCCGGTTGCAGCACACCTACTGGGGGTGGACAATAATCTAGCAGATTGGCTCAGCAGAAACCCCCTAACTGACCACAAGTGCTCCCTCCACCACATGCTGTTCTCCCATCTAATGAACAAGTGGGGAACACCCTGAGTGGACCTCTGTGCGACACAACTGAATCGCAAATGTCAGTACTTCTGCTCTCTCAGGGGTCAGAAGGAGGGGTCACGCACCAGATGGCTTTCTCTTCAGCTGGTCGGGCCCTCTGATGTATGCCTTCCCACTGGTCCCATTCATACACAGGGTCCTTTGGAAGGCCAAAGCGGATGGAGCAAACATGCTACTAATAGCTCCGGATTGGCCCAGGCAACAAGGGTACTCGCTCCTACAGGACCTGTCCATAGACGCTCCACTCTGCCTTCCCCTGTGGGCAGACCACCTGACACAAGACTCGGGGTGCCTGCGGCACCCAAACCCCGGTCTCCTGCATCTGACAACCTGGAGACTCCTTGGCTGAGCAAGTAGGAAAGGCTCTACTTGGACAGGGTCAGTAGGGTACTGGTTGGTAGTAGAAGGCTGTCCACCAGGACCACTTATATAGCCAAGTGGAAACATTTCTCCCACTGGGCTTAAGATAAAGGTTCAAGCCCGCACTAGCCCCCGTGCAGCTAATGCTTGATTATCTGCTGGACCTTAAGGACAGTGGCCTCTCCCTTTTCCTCACTGAGAGCCCACTTAGCAGCGATTTCGGTGCTCCATGAGAAGGTGGGTCATGTCGCTGTTTTTCTCCCATCCTACTTCCACTAGATTTTCGAAGGGTTTTGAAAGACTCTTCCTGCAACCCCTTGAACCTATCCCTCAGTGGGATCTTACTGTGGTGCTCCGTGCACTAACAGAGTCTGCTTATGAACCCTTGGACTTGTGTACCTTACTGGTCCTCACCTGAAAGGTAGCCTTTTTGGTGGCAATTACCTCGGCTAAAAGGGTCTCTGAGTTGAAGGCCCTTTCCTCAGAACCCCTGTACACAAGATTCTTTCCTGATAAAGTGGTGCTACACCCTCATCCATCCTTCCTTCCGACGGCAAGTTCCCCTTTTCACCTTGATCAGGACATATGTCTGCTAGTATTCTTTCCAGACCCTCAGGTTACAGAGAACCAGAGGAGGCAGCCCACCCTGGATGTAAAGAGGGCACTCTTGACATATAGTGAGCGGATGTGTCCGTTCTGCAGGACTTCTCACTCTTTTTGATAGTCACTGAACACAAAAGAGATCTTCCAGTGTCCTCACAGTGCATTTCCAGATGGATAGTAAACTGCATCAAAGACTGCTACAGAATGTCAAACATGCCCCTCCCAGGGACAGTCAGGGCTCATTCTACCAGGGCTCAAGCTTCGTCAACGGCCTTCCTTCCCAAGGTCCTGCTTCAGGAGATCTGCAGGGCAGCTTCATGGTCGTTAGTGCGTACCTTCACCATGCAATATGCTATTGTCCAACAGGCTAGGGAGAATGCTGCATTGGGCAGAGCCATATGCAGTGTGGGCAGACTGTAACTCTTCTCACCATCCACGGGTATGGCTAGCAGTCACCTGTAACTGAATGATGTGAGCAGTGCTTGAAGAAGAACGGTGGGTTACTTATCAGTGGCCGCTGTCCTTCAAGATGGGCTGCTCACATACATTCAGATTCCCCCTGCCGTCCCCACTGTCCGGAGCTGGCGAAGGTATAAGGGACTGGGAGGGTCATGGTAACGGTCACCCATATAGCTGTGGTCGTGACGCGGAGGGGGTGTTGGCCATGTGCCCTGACCTGAGAGGCTCAGACTAAAGACTTTGTGAACTATCATGTGCTGCGGCACATAGACACCTGTAACTGAATGCAAATGAGCAACCCATCTCAAAGGAGGATTATAACCCACTGATTTCAGGCCTCAAATAAGTGCCATTGTTTTAAGCGGATTAAGCCTAAATTAAAAAGCAGTATTTCATGTCTACATAACCATAGATCTTTGTCTTGGTCAGTAAATATTGGGCGGTGTACCCAACTTGTTGTTATAATAGATGTTTACCAAACTTAAAATTTTGATATTAGCTTTCTTTTTGAAATAATTCAAATTTTAAGGTTCATACTAAAGCCTCCACCTTATTCTGCCCTTCGAAATGTGGGTTGCACAATAGGTTGTTACAGATAACTTGTTACTGTAACATTGCCAGATAGTTGGAGTCAAAATTTAAACGTCAGTACATTCATAAGCAAGGAAATAAAGTCCTGCTTGGCTGTTTGCTGTAGCAGATAAAATATATGGTTTGTACACAATTGAGAACACTGCTTAAAATTTAACTTTTTAATTGTTCAGCACAAAAGCTCTGTTTTTCTGTGTAGCTATCAGCTGCAGCACACCCTTGGCTCTCTGGTGATCTCATCAGATAAGGCAGGAGCTCCTACAATTCAGATTTATAAGCCATTGGTGTTAACAAATGAATAAAGTACATTGCTCCTTGCTGTGGAAATGAGGTGTTCACTGGTCCCTCAACTCTCTGTTCATGTCTATTCCTGTTCTGTGGAGGAACTCTCATGGATCACTGTGACAGGCTGGTCCAGTGCAACACAACCCTGATCATCTTGATCTTTGTAACTGATTTTATATTTTTGGAAAAAGATTTGTTCAGCTTTAGAATATCTTCTTTAATGACAACTTTTTTTCTTTTGCTAGCTTCCTAACTTCTGCTATTCTTAAATAGACTTCCCATGAAACTCTGTGCTATCTGCTACATGCACTATACAGAACAATTTGTGACTTGAGTAAGTTTATGTAGCTTAATCTAAGGCTCTTCCTGCCTCAGAGAGTTTCAGTTCTTGCTAAATTACTTGATTGTACTCATCTGTTTATTCCCTTTTTTTGCTATTGCCTCCTGACCTTTTAGTTTGCAGGTAGAGCACAGCAACATTTTTATTTCCTTATGCCAATTGTAGAGGAAGATGCAACACCTGTGTCCCTTTAGTGTGGGTAATGGTGGATTGTTTTTAGCTTAGTTGTGGATCAGCACCTAGATATTGCTATGGGTTGCTGGAACCCTGCCAGACCTGCTCCAAAAACATCCGTAAGTCCAGAACAAAGTTTTTCCAGGAAAGTCTTTTAGCAAGCCAGAGAAAGCAGAGTGTTAACACTGAGATGACACTGACTACCCTAGGCAAAGGTCCATTCTTCTGCATCTAATATTTCAAGGCCTAACCCCCCTCAAGACAAAAATTTCTATTCATGAGTTCCCCAGGCATGGGCAATTCCTGTAACGTCTTATCTCAGAAGGAGAGCATTAAATTTAAATTTAATCCTTTTTGCTGTCAACTTCCCAAACCACCTCTCTTCCCAGCTTGTTTTTACCTCTGGGGGGTGAGGAAGCTTGAAGGTTGTTCCTCACAGAGGTTCACAATTCTGCCCATCCCCAAAATGACATGGTTGAGTTTTTACCCAGTCTGTATCCTCTTGGCTCTGAAATTTATTTGGACAACACAGTCGGCTGGGCTGGAGCCAGCTTGGAATGGGGCTCTCAGCCCTGGTGCTGCAACAGCCTTCAGTTATCTGGTAATATAAGCTATAACAGAGCACCAGTAACTGCCTCTCCACCCCCTAAGAGTTCAAGTGGTTTTAACCTTTTGTGACATATGAGTTCTCTGTCTCCTGACCAAATGGAATTGATGATACTTCAGGTCCTAAGGGAGCACTAGAAGTTGGTGGGTAATGTCCTTTGTAGAAAAGCAGGAATTTCCCCCCACACTCTGGAAATGTGGAAATGAGTGTTCATTTAATTTATGTTGTATTTCATCTTAACTATTTTCTGTCAGCCAAGAAAGACTGTAAATGCTTTCTACATATGGTAATGACATACTCTTTTTGTAATGTTTATTTAATAAAAATAAAGATTATTTTGATGGTCTGTCTGTATAATCCTTTTCTTAACTAGAATTATTCCCTTTTTAAAATTTTAGAACTGTAATATTTGCTAGTGATACTAACTGAGCTCAATTTGACCAAACACTTACATAAGCTGCTTTTTTTTTACCAAAAAAAACAAAATTAATTTCCCTAATGTAGACTTTGTTTCTTACTATGGTGCAAAATCTTTTTGTTGGGAAGGAGAAATTAAAACATTGAAGCTAGTAATGATGGTGGCACTGTTCAGCCTATCTTGGAAGTTAAAAGAGAAACTTTGCCAATTTTCAAATGTACTTATGGCTAGAAATGTGTTGGGCCACTGTAATGGGCCGAAGAACATTGTTTAATGTTCATACATTGCTAATGGCTGCAGCAAAACTTGTAAATGACTTTTTTCCCCCAAATTGTTTGTTTGAAGTTTGGTATCTCTCTAATCTGTGTCAGTACCTTAAAAAACTGGCTGTATATGATTTGGCTGAGTGTCAGAGTATTAATTTTCTGTTCTTAAGCTACTTTTAATTATGGTGTTTTGGTCCTTAGTTTAAGCAGACGGGAAGATAAATAGGAGCTGTAGTGTTCCCTATAGCCACTAAGGGATTTGTAACTGGTTGTCTTTTCAAACAACAGATCACAAAATGATGGAGAAAGGAGAACGTAAAAAGTGAGCAAGTTTCTCTCTTTCTGAGGCTCCCTGATGGGAGTGTGCAGGGGGAAGGAAATAGAGAAATGTACAGTATTGCAAAGGCTGTATATGGTCCCAAGAGGATGCTTGTATTTCTTGTATCCCTGCCACAAGTACTTTCTTTAAGTGAAGTTTAATAGTAAAACACCCAATATAGTGAACATCAGCCTAACTATCGGAAAAGTCAAACTTCCCTGGAATATAGTCTCTTTATGTAAAAATAAATAAAATTAGGTGTACCTCTTACTTGAGTCATCTACTGCTTTTCCATTCCTGGTGCCTTAGCACACAAAATGAATGCCCATACACAGAGTAATACATTTAAACTAAACGCATCCTTTTAGAAAAGATCAGTTGCCAAAACCCAAAATTCTCACTTTGTGGACTTAAACATTGCTGCTGTATGGGAAGCAGCTTCTTAAAAGCATGACTTCAGCAGAAAGGTGGGTGTGCATGTTAAAAGGCTAGGCTATTACTGTGATTTGTTTGTTGCTGTAATCTGTGTTCTGTTGGTTTTTCCAGATTTTTAAAAAGTCAAATAGGTATCTTCCTCTGTCCTGCTGTTTGTTATATTCATGCCTGTTAAACTAAATGCTCTACAGAGCGAGCCCCTGCTGTTAAAGAATGTCAGGGTACCAAAGTCTGAAAGTCTCTAAGTAAAGATTATCTGCACAACTGCACCTCAGCCTTTATTTGTGAGCCCATTATGCTAGTTTTTAAATTACATGATAATATTCTCATCTTTTTGTGGGACTGATCATTTATTGGACAAGAGAGATGCTTGTTTTATCACTCCTTTATTTAAAAAACAAACCACCATTGTTCAATGTTAGACTCAATGCTTGTTTGTGCACCAACCAGAAACAGCAATAAATATTTGTTTTGTATGTCTCCACCAATGTTGATGGCTTTATTATTGTAATATCCTTGTGGAAGTACAGCCTTCTCTTTACAGATATAGAACAGAAGCAAAAGGAAATAAATACCCTTGTTAATGTCACACTGGAAACCTCTGGCAAACAGTTCAGTGTCATTGCAGGGCCACTGTCTACTGTGTGTGTGTGTGTGTGTGTGTGTGTGTGTGTGTGTGTACGTACACACACACACGTACATACACACACATATAATTTTTCCTGTGGATATCAGCCTTATTGTGTTTCACAGAACTTGTGAATGAATAAAGCAGGGTATGTATATTGAACCCTAGATCAGTTTGTCATACAGTCTTTCCTCACTGATTGTCTGACATATACAGTGATTGAAGGAAGTTTCCTGAGGGGTGGGGGCAGAGAGTTAGGGAAGTAGTATTCAACTACTTTTTAATGTTCACATTGAAACAACAAGCTACAGTACACAGACAATTTCCAGAGGAGTAGCTGTGTTAGTCCAGTTCAGCAAAACAAGAAAGGAATCCCATGGCATTTAAAGACTAACAGTTCATTTATTGCATGAGCTTTTGTGGGAGAAGATGCTTAACCATGTGATGAAGTGGGATTTTCTCCCACAAAAGCTCATGCAATAAATAAATTTGCTAGTCTTTTAAGTGCCACAGGACTCCTTGTTTGTTGTACATAGACAATGCCACCAGAGGGCACTCCCTACACTTAAATGTCAGGTTGCTTGCAAATGCTTCCATAGAGTTTGAAGCTGGGTATCAATCAATCATATTGATTTTTGTATTCTTTCCTGGACTCCTATGTTTCTGGGACATGTCTTAAGTTGAAGTGCGGGGAGTTAACAGATTAGGCCTGTTCTACCCCTGCTTTTTTGTTTTTTTTCCTTTCTCTGTTGTCTATCATAAAGACCTTAAATTCTAATTTTTTTCCTTGAAGTGTTAACAAATATCAGGAATGTGAAGCCTGGGCTTCCCTGCTTTTGATAAACTAACTGCTGAATATCTGAGACTATGTTAGTATGGGTGTGGGAGTGTTTGACTCTTGATAGACATCTTGTCAAAGCTATTGACAGCTATTGTTTGTTTTCTCTAATTTATTTTATATTTGCATGAACCATTAGTTAACATCTGGTATAATTTGGCAGGAAGTTGATTGGGAAAATAGTAGATGGAATTCCATTGTATTCTGTCTCAGATTTATAGGATGCTCTGTTCCCCTAGCCTTTATATGGTATTTGTTGGGGTGTCCTCTGTATTGAGCTAGGCCTGGGACCTCCATTTTTTGCATTTGAACTTCCACACTTCTGTTGCTCAGTGTGGCTCTCCAATGGGGCCAAAAGAATTTAGAGCCCTGTGAGATACTTTG
The DNA here is from genome assembly GCA_007922195.1 of Podocnemis expansa. NCBI lineage: Eukaryota > Metazoa > Chordata > Testudines > Podocnemididae > Podocnemis > Podocnemis expansa. The sequence continues at coordinate 45,453,377 of ML681981.1, read as the reverse complement.
CCCCTTTAGGTGCCATGTAGTCAGTAGGTATTTGTAGCAATACGAGGGAGGTTTTCCAAGACAAGCTAGCATTTATCCATCAATTGGATTACAGTGCTTCAGGGTTCTAAGTTGGTATGTAAAGGCAAATCTTAATTTATAGTACATGCTGTCAGCATCACCCAACCCTCTTTTTCCGAAGCTTCTTAGATTTCAGCGTATGCACTGGATGTAAGGGGCTGGGCTGTAGGGCAGTCTAGCCTAATAGGCACAACTAGGCTGGGGTCCAAACGTCATGGGTAGCCACAAGACAGTAGCTTGTGAGCAGGGGTTGGAGGTATTGCCTGTTGACTCTTTGCTGGAGCAGAATTCAGGCTGGGGTCAGAGGCTGGAGATCAGAGATACTACCAGCCTGGAATCAGAAGAGAAGTGTCAGGCTGGGTTTGGCGATTGTCAATGAGAAGACAAGGTGTGATGGAAGTTGCAGCAGGATGGAAGTGAAGACAACTTTTCTGGGCCCTCTCCAAGGTTAAACAATGTACTTCACTACTCAGAGGACTGAAGGGTATTTTTGTTCTGAACTCTTATTGCTACATGCCAGGACACCAATCTATTAAGCTCAAGGCGTAACCCAGTTAAGACATGCTCACCATTTACCAGTCCGTAAGGTTCTAGGGGAAAGGCACCTCTCTTCCCCAATTCACACTCTAGGTTCAGGGTCACCCTTTCCGTGTTTTAAGGACTCTGTGTGTAATCTCCTGCAGGCTTTTACCAGTGAAGTATCCTTACATAGTAATACCTTTATTGTCTTTTAACAGCCAGAGTGTGTATTCTGTTGTGCTAAGCAACCTTCTTGCCACTACTAAGAAAGCATGTTGTGCTTGTTGAGCCTTTGTATGCTTCAGACCTCGAGGAGGCAGTCCCAGACACAGCAGCAGCTGTAAGGTACTAGGCGTCGTGCTCTGGGAACTATTTGAGGAGGAGGGAAGAGACGAGTTTTAGGCAGTGCACATCTGGTCCTCGTCCCATCTCAGCCAATCAGCTGACCTACTTTCAGCGCTTTAGTGGCCAATGCTAATTGTTTTGATGGTGCACTCAAGGATGGCCTTCAGTCTCTCTCCAGGATCCGGCTTGCCTGCTGTTTTGAAATCAGCTTGCCCATTTCCTCTCAGCAAGGCCCTACATAACTTTGGACTGTTGGGTTCTAGGGGCTGTTGCAGCAGAATATACTGTGAAGCATTCTTCCCCTGCCTACTTTGTACTCCACATCCCTCTTCAGGGACCTCTCTCATGAGCAGCTCCTTGCACAAGAGGTGGCAAACCTCACGTTAGGAGCCGCTGAGGAAGTTCCTGCAGATATGAAAGGAAGAGGCTTTTATTTCCACTGCCTCTTTTTTATTTCCAAGGCAAAAGGGGGGGGGGTGGAGTGGAGAGATGGATCAGGCCTCTCTTGGACCTGCAGGCGTTAAACACGTACATCAAAAAACTGAAGGTCTGCGTGGTCTCCCTGGCCCCTGTTATCTCCTTTTTTTGATCCAGGACCTCAATCTGAAGGATATGTACTTTCATATCTCAATATTCCTTGGACACAGGCACTTCCACTGGTCTGTAGTGGGAGGTTCCCATTACCAGTTCACAGGTCTTTCCTTTAGCCTATCCTGCATCCCCTATGTATTTTACAAAGTGCATGCTGGTGGTGGCTGCTTATCTCGGGAACCAAGGGGTTTAGATTTACTAATATCTAGGAACTGGCTCATCAGAGGCAGGTCACAGGCACAGGTCCAAGCCAGTTTAATCTAAATTCAGACCATCTTTCAAGGCTGGGCCTGCTGATGAGTGAACAAAAATCCATGATGTTGCCAGTACATCAAATAGAGTTCCTTGGGGTTGTCCTCAATTCCACATGAACCAGGTCATTTCTGGCATGGGCTTGATTAAAAAACCCAAGTTGAATCGGATCAGGTGCCTGCGGGCCCCTCCCCTTGAAGCATGGACTTACCTGCAGTTGCTGGAATGCATAGCAGTGTGAACCTACATACTGTGTCATGCATGCCTGAGACTCAGGGCAGGGCCCATGACGAATTGGCTTATGGGGGCCTCCAGCCGTCCACCCCCCATGCTGGGGTGGAGGGGCGAGGCTTGGATGGTCTAGAGATCAGTCTCAGTACTCCTGCCCCACTCCTTGCCTTTGGCTTGCTGCAAAAGGCAGTGGGGTGGGCGAGTGGGAAGCACAACAGTGGGGTGAGGGGGAGCAGTGTGGGTCCTGCACTGCCCCACTTGCTGCTCTTCTCTAACCCCCCCCCCCACACACTCCAAGGATGGCCCTGACTCAGACCACTTCAGCTGTGTCTGGCTTTGGCATATAACGCATGCAGACACCAATTAGACAGAATGGCCACTGTGCAAACACAAGTCCTGGCTTCCCTGGGACAGTGCTTAGACTCTCAGTTGGTGTGGAAGGGATCCGCTGTATTGATCTAGCGCCCTCGGTGCTTCTTGTATCAGATGGAATTGGACTTGGGTTGGGAGGCACACACCAACTTGGGTCACAGCACACAGGGCACCTGCTTGAGGAAGGAGCAGGGGGCTGTACATAAATATCAGGGAACTCAAGATGAGCCACTTGGCATACAGAATGTTCCTTCTTTGCTGAGAGGCAAGGTGGTCCAGGTCCTGATGGGCAACACCATCAAAATGTATTGTATCAACAGGCAAGGCAGAGACCACTACCCAGCCCTCTGTCAGAAGACAGTGATTCTGCAGAATCCAGTGATAGGGCAAGATACTCACTTGATGGCTTCACATCTCTTTTGGTATAAAGAACATCATAGTGGACTGCTTCAGAGGAACCTTTATAACTTGCTGCTGATGATCTCTCCACCTGTTGGTGACTAATACGATTTTCCAGAGCTGGAGTTTCCACAAGTGTTTCTCTTTGCCTCCAGGCCAACAAGAAATGCTGTCAGTTTTACTCCATCTAGGGGCTGGATGACTGCACACTGTCAGATATCTTCCTGCTTTTGTGGTTGAGGAGACTTCTATATGCTTTCCCTCCTTTTCCATTGAGTCACGGGATCCTGTTAAAAAAATCAGAAGAGGGGAGTGAAATCTCATTCTGTCAGCACCAACATGACCCAGGCAGCACTGGTTCACAGCTCTATCAGAACTGTCAGTTGCCCCTCCTGGAGCTGCTGCATTGACACAACTGCTTTCCCAGGATCAGGGGAGCCTTCTGCACCCGGACTGAGGTCCCTGCACCTGACAGCTTGGAGGCTGAGTGGCTGAGCCTAAAGAAATGGGCTTTCTCATCACTGGTGCAGGCTATACTAATGGGTAGCAGAAAGCCTTCCACATGGGGATTGTGTTTAGCCAAGCAGAATAGATCGTCTCACCGCAGCAAGGATCAGTCTGGTTGGTGTTAGATTACCTGTTGCACCTTCTGAAACATTATCCAAATCTTTTCTTTTGTACTACCTGTTAACCATCAAGGTCTTTCAATATCTTCAGTTAAGGTTCACCTGGCTGTGATTTTTGTTTTTTTATCTATGAGGTGCTGACCACTCAGTCTTCTCAAATGGTGTATCCTCAAGGGCCTCAGCAGACTATTTCATCAAACATGCCAGCCAGTTCCCTCATGGGACCTTAAATTGGTGCTATGAGCACTGATAAAAGCACCGCTTGAGCCATTAGCAATATACTCCCTCTTATACCTTTGTAGGTGGACTTCCTAGTAGCCATCGTGTTAGTCAGGAGGGTTTCAGAACACAGAGCCCTGTTTACAGAGCTGCCTCTATAGCTTTTTTTCAAAGGCAAGAGTCTGCATGTGATCACATCCAGCCTTTTTTCTGATGTTCATAGTTCCACATAAACCAAGTAATTTTTCTCCCAGTATTTTACTCAAAACCAAATGCTAGCAGCCATGAACAGAGGTTCAACTCCCTGGATGTCTGGAGGATGTTAGCATTCTTTGTCAAGAGGAAGAAACCATTTAAGATGACATCTCACTTTTCTGTTGCTGTAGCATATAGAATGAAGGGCCTCCTGGTCGTCTACCAAAGGATCACATCATGTACCAAGGCCTGTTACAGCCAAGCAAAGGTGTCAGCTCCATTGTTGGCAACCTGCTCCACACAGGCCCACGTGACTGTGACAGCTTTCCTAGCAGGAGTACTAGTTAAGGATACCTGTAGGTCAGCAAGATGATCACCTATCCACACCTTTGCAGAGCCATTATTCACAGATCAGAAATGATGCGGCAGTTGGCAGAGCTGTCTCGCAATCAGTAACCTCTTGAACTTGCACCCCGTATAAGAAGCTATTTAGGAATTGCCTAGTTGGAATTAACATGAGCAAGAGCTCAAAGAAGAAAAGATGGTTAATAACCTTCTGTAATTGTTGCTCTTTGAGATGTGTTGCTTGTGTCATTCCATGATCCCCTTGCCTACCCCTCTGTCTGCCAGCAAGGAGGAAATGAAGAGGGGGTTTTGGCACAGGCCTGTATAGGGCACCATGAAGGTGTGATGTGTACACACACCTAGTTGGAATGGATATGAGAAGTAAGGACATCTTGAAGAACAAGTCATGCTTTTTATGGTAAGTTGTCAATGTTTAAAAAGGAGACTAAACAATGGCAAAATATTTTGTGATTCAGGTAAAACTTTCTGTAAACATTGGTCAGTTTTGTGAGTTGCTGTGAAGATTTGCTGTTTGTAGCTGATAAAAAAAAAAAATTGATGGAAGACATGTAAATGTGATGCAAGAGATGGTTCATCTGCATGAATTATTTCCTGAACTGCTATGGAACAAACCTTTCAACCCTGTTCTTTGGTTATTGGCTCTTTCTGTAGGACTTGTTTAAAATTTTACTTTGTCTTTTTGCTGCATGATGTTAAAATGCTTGCTCATCTCTCTAATAAGCTAAGAATTTGCTTGTTTGTACAAATAAACTGATATGCATTACCCTGCAATTCCTCCAATTTCAATTTTAACTTTTATGCATGCAATTTTTCTAAAAGCAACATTAAGGGAAAAACAGGACCACACAATTGTTGAAACTAATGGTAATGGAAAAACTCAGTGAAACATACAAACAAGGAATCCTGTGGCACTTAAAGACTGACTAATTTATTTTTTGTATGAGCTTTCATGGGGGAAAATCCCACTTCATCAGACGCTTCAAAGATGGGGGAACTTGCCTTCAGAGTGTCTGACAAAGTGGGATTTTGATCCCTGAAAGCTCATGCAAAAATAAATTTATTAGGCTTTAAGTGCCACAGGACTCCTTGTTTGTTTTACTGAACTAGACTAACATGGCTACCCCTTTGGATCTTGAAAAACTCAACCTGAGGTTGTTTTCCAAAAGTGGGTACCTCAAGCTAGGTTCCTAAATCCTAGTTGAATGTGAGGCACCCAATTTAAGAAAAAATGAATATCAAAATGTTCTCATGAAATCTGTGTTTTACATATTGTATGATAAATCTAATTCATAGCTCATTTATAAAGAGGTCAAATGTTGCAGACTGACTACATATATAAATACACTTTTTTTAACCAAACCATCTACCTTGGTATTTGCTAACATAATGTGTGTTTTGAAGCGTACATTTTGAACATATGGTACATTAAAATATGTAATTTGGTTCTCCAGCATTGCTGTGAAGTCGAATACAACACAAGACCATTGTGTGAAAACTAGAAAGTGAAAAGGAGCAGTTTAGTTTTGCTGTGCAAGTTTAGGTGAAACAAAAGTAATAAAGTAATTCCATACAAGAGCACTAATGGTGTTAGGATAAACAAAAACTTCACTGAATAATAACGTCTTTAATTTTTTTTAATGAAATAGCTAAGTTAGGAGAGGGTTTGGGATGAGTATGATAGGTTTTCCATTAAAGTAATTCAGTTTCACTCTTACCTGAGGTGAGAGAGCTACCAGTAAAGATTCTTAAAACGCTTTTTATGTTAAAATGTTTTGAGCATTCTTATAATGATATTCATAGATGAATGTTCTATTTTGTGAATCTAGCTGCCTTAAAAAAAAAAACAAAAACAAACAAAAAAAAAAAAACCCTGATCTCTGTGCAAAGCACTTAGGTGTAGTTTGGTGTGAAGGTTAGCACTACAAGAAATAGCTGGTGAAGAAACAGGAATGCATTGCCCATACATGGAGCAGAGTTAGTTAATTGATGCACAATTTTGCTAGTCTTTCTATGGGAGCCTGTGTTTGAAGCCCACAAAACTTGGATGTAGGTTTCAGAGCAGTGTTGGATAATTTTCCTGGAGCTGGTTCAAAAAAACCAATGTGTAATAGAGGGTAGACCCTAGAGCAGTGATTCCCAAACTGTCTGGCTTGAGGTCCACAGAGATCATTTTTACAGCCCTGAAGGACCACCAGTGTCTGCCTCCCTGGAAAAGCATTTTGCCTCTTTGCCATTGATATCCCATCTCCTTGGCTGCAGCAGGGAAACCACACACATCCTGTAGCTCTGCGCACTCTATCTGGGTCCCAAAGCTGTGGTTCCCTTCTACAGCCAGGGGGATGGAAGATCAGTGCTCTCCTTCCTTCCCTCTGGCTCCAGCAAGAACTGTAGCACCTAGTCAGAGTGCTTTGCTGTGCTTCCTGCTACAGCCAGGGGGATGGGAGCACTAATCTTGGCTGCAGCAAGGAACCTGCTGTTGGTCGGTTAAGCTTTGGGGAAACACACTCCACCTGGGTCCTTACACAGTAACTCTATTCTGCAGCCAGCAGGAGGGGAGCTGAGGGCCACTTTGAAAGCCCCCCCGAAGGCTACACTCTAGGGTATCTTTCACAGATATGCAGACCTTTTTCTTGTTTGTTTTCATGTAAGATTGAGTGGATTTGGTTATTTTCAACCCAGGAGTAAAAAAGGGTGTCTGAACTTCTCCCAGAGATCATGGGCAGATGGACCCTTTTAGGGGAAATACCTGACAGTAGCTGAACTCAGATTAGAGCAAAGTTTTGTCTTGTTGGAAAACTCAGACAAGGAAGGAAATGAACTCCACTTCAGTTGGTATATACTATAGAGAAAGAACTTAATTTATGCCAAAACAAAGGAGGAGTCTGTGGGCATTTCTGAAGACTAACAAATGTATTTACGACATCAGTTTTTGTGGGGAAAAAAAATCCCATTTCATCGGATGCTTGAAGATAGGGAGCTTCCAGAACTGGAGCAAAATCTATTCAGGGAAGTATAAGTCATAGGATCAGGTCAGACTGTTAGAGCAATCAAAGCAGTTGTATAGATTCAAACAGTGGACAACAGCACAGGGGGGTAAAAAGGAAAGCAAAGTCTTACTGAGGCCAATGGATAACAAATGATAAAGCTACACAGAGAACCTGCAGAACTGGAATTCATATGTAGAGTTTACACCTCAGTTAGGGATCAGACTGTTTCTTTCCCCTTTACAACAGGTAATTTTGCTTTCCCCCCTCTACTTCCCTCCTATATGCTATTGTCCCCTGTTTGAATCAAAGCAACTGCGTTGATTTGTTGTAACAGTGTGACTTGATCCTATGACTTGCATTCCACTGTGTTGATTTTGCTTCCTTTCTGTAAGTTCCCCATCTTCAGGCATCTGACTAAGTGGGATTTTCTCCCACAAAAGATCATGTGATACACAAATTTCTTCATCCTTAAAAGTGCCACCACACTCCTTGTTTGTTTAGCTGAATTAACTAACACAGCTACACCTTTGGAGCTTAATTTACACCAAACTATCTCCTTCCCTGTAACCTCATTCACAAAAGAAAAAAAACCCATTCAATCTGATTTGCTCATTCATTTACTCTGTCCCTTCTGCACCAAGGACTTTTGCAGCCACCTTTATCCTTTGCTTCCCTCTTCTTATCCCTCCAAAGTTACAAATGGACTAGTAAACTTGTATGAAAAATTAAAGATTTGCAAGGATGTATATATGCAATAAGATTCTGTTCTCTGGAAATCTATCCCTGTAGCACTGACCTGATTTATCATTATCTTGGTAAACTAGTGAGATGAATTCTGAGGCCTTGCCTGGTTTTGTACTAAGGGGAGCATATTTTAGCTGTCAGCATCTAAAAGTGAGTGATCATGAAACTGCCTGTGTTTCTCACAAGTCTGTGAAGGAGAAGTGACTTCTCTTTGAGTGCTTTATTAAAAGACATAAAGAAAATACTTCTGAAACGTCTTCACTCACTTGGCAGCTGCTGCGAACTTTATTTGTGTACAGACTTTAATGAAAGAAAGTAACAATGGAGAAGTCCTCTTCGTTATAGCCTACACCAGTGGTTCTGAGCCACTGTGTTGGGACATTGTGTGTTGCGGGGAGATGGCTGGATTTAGCCTGGAGGGGGTGGGCTGGTGTGTCCTGGAGAGTCGCAATAAGCTTCCAAGTGTGTCATGACTCACAGAATGTTGAGAACCACTGCCCTACTTCAAATACATTTGATTTTACCATTAACATAACTGTGCCACAAGGTGGTGCTTGTTATGCATTTTTGTTTGGAAACAAAGCACTAAAGGCTACCATAAAATCAGAGGCCTCCAGTCATTGTAAAGTGCTTTGTCTTGCTCCCAGTTAAGTTTGACCTTTTCCCCAAATTCCTGCGTTTGTATATAGGATGCTACTTTAATGCAAACTTTTTTTAAATGGAGGAGATTCAGAACTGTGCATTCCATGATATGTCCAAGAAGTAACAGTTGTTTTATGCTGAACGTTGCATATGTAGCCATGTAAAACAAGCAAGGGTCATATTTCTTTCTATGAGGACCATACATGCTTTTTGGTTTCTTTAGATAAGTACCTCTGTAATCAAAGTAGTACAGTTTTTGAAGATGTTGTCGTAACTATCTCTGAACACATATTATTTTTCTGTTACTAGTTTGGCCTTGTTCAGGTGCTGTGATTAACATTTTGTACACTAATCACAGATAATATTAGCTTAGTTTAGCAAAACTAGTATTACACAGTTACCCCTTTGGATCTTGTCATCCTACAGATAATGATTATCTAGAAACAGGTCACTGCATAATGAATAGTATGTATGTGACCAGTTTCATGGAACTAAATTATGAACTTGACATTAATACCTGTGTTCTGCACAGACACAGAGAAATAGATGGAGGAGCAGGAGAATATAAAACCTACATATATATGCAGAAAATCTGTCATTTGAATGAAATATGCATACTGAAACTGGGTTTTACAGTACAAACTTGCCTTTTTGATTTAACAGATGAGTAAATCCTAAACTGCTACCACCCATTAGGGTGGCGTTTAAAACTAAACCCACTGAGCTATCTGAGACAGGTACATGTGCATGTATTTTGGATGTATATCTAAATAGTAGTTCTTTCCTAATTTCTAGGTAAATGGGTTGTCACTGTATAATTCTCCTGTTTTTTCCAGGGTGTGTTGCTTGTAACTGTATTGGCATTTTAGTGATAAGAGATATGTCTATGTGGTCATACTGTCGCTGGTGCTTATGCACTTCTCAGTGCACTAGGTAGTAGAGATTTTTGTCTTGCCTGTTAAATTAAAAATTTGGAATAAGAAAAATCTTAAAATTTTAAATTAAGCTATTTTAAAAGCAAATGTAATGCAAAAGAAAGGTGTCAAACTGATGATTTTTGGAGAGTAAAAGCGTGATCCAAGTCACACTTCTAATATTTTGGTGTAACGTTATGGATTCATTGCATTTAAATTACTCCTAATTTATATTGGTATGAAAGCAAGTTCTCACCTGTATTAAATTCACTAAAAAAAAAAAAAAAACCAAAAAAAAACCCCCCTCACAAACCCCATTTAAAATCTTGAACTTGTTTTGAATGTAGACAGCTATAAATATTTTCATACCTGTGCCACTAACATACTTGAATATTTGGTGGAAGGACCATCCCTGCATTTGAGAGTTTAGGTCCATTCATGTCTTTATTTTCCCATTTGCCTTTGAACACAGGGGTATTAATTAGTATTCAGTATGGTGGGTTTCTTTATTTTAAACAGATGGCCATCTGGTAGGGATGCAGTTAAGAGCAGTAGCCCATCTATATAACAAGATTCCAGGACTGTCACCTGTTTGTTGTCATTCTGAAGCTTAAATTGTCAGGGATCAGCAACCCAAAAGATAAAAAGAGCCATTTAAAAAAAAAAAAACTTCTTCAATAACCAAGTGTTTTAAGAGCAGCAATGGGTGTAGCCTCTGGTGTGGGGAGAGGGAGCTGGGCCAAGGCACCTGCTGCAAGGTCCCCTGGCGGTAGCAGTGCTGGGGAGCCTGGAACCAGGAGGGGACCCCCAGCAGGGTCTCCTGGTGGCAGGCTGGAGCCTGGAGCCTAATATAGGCTGCCTGCCGGATCCCTTGATGGCAGGGGTCTGGGAGACCAGAGCCACACGGGGAAAGCCAAACAGCCATAGATTGCAGATCCTGGTTCTAAGTCAGTGTGAAGTGATGAAAATGGCTCTAGGCATGGATGTAGGCTCTCTATTCACCAGGTTCAGTCATCATTGGGATATGCCATCTGTTACTGTACATTTGTTACCATTCAGTATAAATTCTCATCCATTTGACTTCACAAGTTACACCCATGCAACATCAAGGCATAATGCCATGCCAAGAGTGGTACCATTGTGATATCAACCAGTTATCAGCCTTATTCTACAGCTAATTTGCATGTGATGGTTTCACTGATTATATAGACACTTCACAAATGGTAGATTACTTTGCCCAACCACAGTTCTTCAAAACCACACACACATACTGCGCCCCTACCCTTCAGTTATTTTCTGCACAAATCAACACATTCTCCCAGCATAACATGCACATTCACGCCTCACCCCTTACTCTCACAATACAACCATAAACTAGTTTAAAAACAGTTGAATAGTTTTCAGACCATTGCCTTTCTGGCGAGAACACCACAAGCATCAAACTAAAGTTTATTAACCCAAAAGTTTTAGAGCTAGTCTGTTGTAGGATGTTTTTCTAAATATCTCATTAAATTTCCACTTCATTATTATGAAGACAGCAGTTGTGGCCTCATAAGTAACACTAAAATATATTATTAAAAGCAAGGATGAATCTTTTTTAACATGGAAAAATAGTGTCTCCTCAAATTTATGGCATTTACCGAGTATAGATTTTTTTTTTTTTTTTTTAAAGTTGCAGGTAAATCCATTAACTAGTTTTGAAGTTGAAATTTATTTTACAGTGGTTCCCTTAGCATCTGGTATTGGTCTTTTTGAGTGGGGGTTGGGTGGGTCCCAGATGGTCTTAATAGAGTAAAGCAGATGCTTTAGACCTCCCATATAATTAGGTCAGGGAAATCTTGCACATAGGCTATGTTGGAAAAAGAAATTGCAATCAGTGTTGTTCTTTGTCTGCTAATAGCAGGGGAGCACCAAATGAGAACATCTTAGCTTCACTCATTTGTAATGATGAAAATGCTGCCCATTTTGAAAAAGGGTAATTCTTTGAGTTTCTTTGGAGGAGATTTTATGATTGTCTCTGGTGACAGAGAACTTGAGGGAAGCAGGTTTATGTAGGGCATTAGGAGTGAGAGGGTGTCTAGGGAATTGACCAATACAAAAGCAATAGTGGCCAGCTAAGTAGGGATTTCTACTTTTGTTTTGCCAAAGTAGTGTAAAGGAGGATGATGAAACAAAACATCTTTTGAATCATTGTGGATAGTTCTCTGAAAATGTCTCAACCTGTAGCAGCAATCAAAGTTAATAAATATTAGGAAAGGGATAGACAAGACTGAAAATAGCATAGTGCCACTACATAAGTGCATGGTATACCCACCTTGAACAGTCCTTTCTGTTCTGGTTGTCCCATCTCAAAAAAGAATTGGAATATGGAAAAAATACAGAGAAAGACAATAGAAATGATTAGGGGTATGGACCAGTTTCCATATGAGGAGAGGTTAAAAAGTCTGGGACTGTTGAGCTTTGATGGAATTTGATTAAGGTGGGCATAAGATAGAAGTTTATGAAATCATGAATGATGTGGAGAATATAAATAAGCAAGTTTCAAAGGGGTAGCCATGTTAGTCTTGTTCAGCAAAGCAAACAAGGAGTCCTGTGGCACTTAAAGACTAGCAAATTTGTTTATTGCATGTGTGTTCATGGGAGAAAATCTAAGTTTGTCAGATGCTTTGAAGATGGAGGAACTTACAGAATGAGAGGAAAATAAATGCAGGGAAGTCTAAGTCATAGGACCAGGTCAGAGTATAACAGCAAATCAAAGCAGTTTAAGATTCAAACACTGGGGAACAGCATATAGAGGAAGATGAGGTCAAATCACCTGTAGTTATGAGAGAAAAAAAAAAGCCCAGTCCTTATTTAGCCCTGAATATATTCAGTCAAATTTGTAAATGAATTCTAACTCTGCAATTTCTCGTTGAAGCTTTCAGCTGTTAATCATTTGTCTGAGCATAAATAAGGATAATATTTATCCTTTCACATAATAAGGATATAAATAAGGATAATATTTATTATAATTATCCTTTCACATAATACAAGGGCAGGGTACACTCAAAGAAACTAATAGGTGGCAGGTTGAAAACAAAGATGAGGAAGTACTGCTTTAAACAACACAGTCAGCTTGTGGAATTTGTTGCTAGGGAACATGGGGAAGCCCAGAAAAATAACTGGGTTCAAGAAGAATTTGATAAGTTTGTGGTGAATAGGTCCATTAGTGCCTGCTAGCAAGAATGGTCAATGAAGCAATGCCATTTTCTGCAAAATAAACAAGGAGTCCTGTCACTTAAATTTATTTATTGCATGAACTTTAGTGGGCACCATACCACTTCATCAGATGCACGAAATGGAAAATATAACGTGTTAGCTGTAACTATATACATACAGAAGAGGATGGGTCACAAGGTTAATTCAAACAGATCCAGAGAAATAGATTGCTTGCTCATCTCTGTAGATGAGCTGTTTTGATTCAAACAGAGTGGAAGAGGGACACAACAGTTGGAAGCAAGATCTGAGAAGGATAATTTTGGGGAAATCACCTTGTAAGCATTGGGGTACCCAACCTGCCTATAGGGTGTCTCCTGCTGGAACTTCTGTGGAATTGGTTAGGTCTGGTCCCCCTCTAGGTAGCGGCTACTTTGTCTCTCTCTCACACTAGACTCCTCTCTCGGTGACATTTCGGGTCTTACCCCTTGGTCAATAGCTGCGGCTCCCTAGGTGGGGTAGGCAAGCCCAGAGTCAATAGCTCTGGTCTCCTAGGCGGGGCAGGCAAGGCCGCTGCAGATGTCTTGCAACAGCTCAGGCACGGCAGTCAATCACTCTGGGTGGTCAGGTAAGGGAAAGGGGTGATGAGGGGGATGTGGGGACACAGGTCCACCCGTCTCCGCTGAGTCCCAGTCCAGACCCTGGGCCAGTGGGTTTCCTGCTGCAATGCGCTGGCACGACTGGTCGCATGACAGTCCACTCCCTCTGGGCTGTTTCCTCCCACTCTGGGACCCAGGTATCTGGTTCCATAAATGTCTCCATGTCCCCCAGGTAGATGGCCTGTGGGGTTCCACTGAAACCCTCTACGTCCATGGATGGCAGGTCCGGGAATTTCTCTGGCTTGTTGGCAAGGGGCAACTCCTCCAGTTCCTGAGGACCGTACACCACTGGTGGCTCCTTCTTAGCCAGTGGAAGCTCCTCTAAGTTGCAGGGGCTGTAGATCTCAGCGTCCTCCACTTCCCCTCACTCTGGGTCATCCTCCATGCAGGGCAGCTGCTCGCAGGTCCAGGGAGCCCTGGAGCAGCCTCCCCAGTCCGCAGCCGCAGGGTTCCCCTCCTGGCTGCTAGGCCCGAGGGGGCTGGGTATGCTGTAGAGCCAGTTGATCGAGGAGGACTGGGTCAGCTGTTGGGTCTGGGCCTGGCCTCCTCTGGCTCACTTCCTCCAGGCAGGTATATCTTTCCCCTTTGGCAGCTCAACCCCAACTGAGCTGCCAGCTTGGGCTTCTATACTCTCCCTTCCTGGCCCACTGCCAGTTCTCTGCTTCCGGGGCCTGGGACCTGCAGTTCCCCAGTCTGACCAGGGAGGGCGTTCAGGCGCAGGCTTTGAGGGCAGCCACAGCTCCTATTGTAATGACTTAGTCATTCAGGAGTTCTATTCAAACTCAGTGTGAAGGTATCTCATCTGCATATGGATTCCAGCTCTGCTGTTTCATGTTTTAATTTGTCTTCTAAGTTAATATTTTTTGCTGAAGTACCTGTAATTAGTATGTTTTTTACAGAATGTTCAGGTAGACTGAAATTTTCCCCTACTAGTTTTTTAATGGTAAGTTCTACAGGGGTAGCCCATCTTCAAAGCATCTGATGAAGTGGAATTTTCTCCCACAAAAGCTTATGCAATAAATAAATTTTAGTCTTTTAAGTGCCACTTGACTGCTTGTTTGTTTGTTTTTTTTTTTTTTTTTGTTGTTGTTTTTAATGTTACCATTCTAGAAGTTTCCTACTGCAGGAAAAGCGCATTGAGGAACTCAACAGAATGCCATTGGTCATCATTTGCAGTACCAAGTCAAACCCTCCAGCACATCTTCAAGGATTATACAGCTTGTCCTACAAAACCATTCCTTGCTCTCTCAAGCCTTGGGAAGTAGGCTACTCTTTGCTTAGAGACCGCCACCCTACCTTAAGTAAAATGCCAGCCCCTACGTACCATACTGCAGGAACACTAAGTCAGGTACTTAGCCCTGTAGCAGGCCTCATTGCCAACTGTGCCTCTATACCTATGTAAGTGGCCCCATCAGGGGACCTAACCAAGTAAGCCACTCTATCAAGGGCTCATTCACCCCCTCATCTACCAAGGTGATAAGTGCCAACAATGCCCTTATTCTGTATATGTTGACCAGACTGGACTGTCTCTGTGCAAAGGAATAAATGGATACGAATCAGACATCAACAATGATAATATTCAAAACACAGTAGGGGAACATCAATCTACCCAGACACACTGTAAAAATATGCTAGTTACAGTACTTCAACACAATAACTTAAAAAAAACCAAATTAGAATGTGAAATTACAGAATTGGAATTTATATATAAACAAGATACCTTCACACTGGGTTTGAACAGAACTCTTAAATTGACAAGTCCTTACAAAAAGTGATTTCTTCACTATTATCCTCCTCAATTCTTGGTTATAGCTATTGCATCTCTCTTCCATGCTTCTTAAATAAAAACAGCTGCTTCTTCGAGTGATTGCTCCCGGCCATTCCAATGTAGGTGTACGCGCGTGTGTGCGCATGGATAGCTGGAGACTTTTTCTGTAGAGCAGACGTGGCCAAACTGCGGCTTGGGAGCCACGTGTGGCTCTTAAATGAAAAATTGTGGCTCCTGGAAGAACATCAGCAAATCAATTTAGGAAAGCAGCCCCACCTAGCAGTTCAGGAGGGGGTCAGGATGGTGGGGAGAAGCATGGCATGGTTGAAATTTTAAAAAACTCGCTCCTAGCCTATAGTCTCTTTACATTGAGCAGCAGCTAAGTTTTTACTGTATAGGCCCAATTTTCATGGTAGCCTTAAGTAACTATTAGAATCTGACATTAGCAGGATCAATATTTGTCCTCTTTTTATGATCAAATTGAAGTGTGCAATGAATTTTAAACTTAGTAATTTTGGAGTAGGTAAAAGTATATGGCTATATGCCTCAGTGTGGCTCTTGAAGGTTTAATAATCAACTTGTGCAGCTCTTGAGTTCCATAAGTTTGGCCACCCCTGCTATAGAGCACCTGTAGGGTTGCTGTGGCGCCCTCTGGAGTGGTGCCATTGCGGCTTTCTATATGAGACAGCTGACGTGCCCCCTCTTCAGTTCCTTCTTACCACCATGGTGGTAGCTGGAGCGTTTCTTGGCTGCCTTCGTGCAGTCCTTCTCTGCTATTATTAGACGAGAACCCGTTCCATTGTTAGATTTGCTGCCGGCCTCCAGGTCGGGGCATGCCAGGTTTTAAAACTTGTGAATCATGTTGCAAGCTGATGCCGCTTGACAACCCGCACCACTCCTGCTTGAGGTGTTTGGGAGTGGCACACCTCAAAGATAAATGCAAAATCTGTAAGAATTTTAAGCTGCTCACTCAGAAGGATAGAGAGCAAAGGTTGAAGCTTCTTTTGATGGAGGAAGCCCTTAGACCAGGAGCAAGTTCCAGCCCGGCGCTGTCAGTTAGTAGTGCTCCGGCGGCACTGGGGCACTGAGAATCGTCGAGCGGCCTGTGGCGCTGGCGCCAGCGCCAGCATCAGGGTCCAAGGCACCATCAACAGTTCATTCTGCCTCCAGATCTTCGGATGATTGGCAGCACCGCTTCCTCTCTCTGGTACCATAAAAGAGAAGGAGGTTGGAGTCAAGGAGTTCCCCAGTGAGGTTGAGCACACCTAAAGGGCCGCAGACTAAGGTGCAGCAGCCATCGGCTCCAGCCCAGGCGGAGCGATCAGCTCCGGTGCCTGTGCTGTCCCCGATGCAGGAGATTTGGTTTACTCTATAAAAGGAGGGAGAGGGGGAGAGAGGCTTCTGCCATCAATGCCAGAAACCTTTGAGGCAATGTGTGACCTTATTGAACGGATGTCACCGTCTGCCTCGGGTCCGGCTCCATCTCTGGCACCCACATCGGGGCTGTCGAGATGGAAGCCTCTGCTGGTGCATCCAGCTTCTCCGCGGTCTCCGGCACTGAGATCCAGGTCACCCTTGCGCTTTCAGGTGAAGGACCCTCGGGCACCGTCAACGGTGCTGTCTCGGTCTCAGTCCCAAGACCGTCCAGCACAATTGCAGCCGTGGAGGCACCCCGGTACCATTCGCCTCTAAGGACAGGCCGTTACCTCTCTTCCTGTGCCGCCAGGGGTGCCTGAGAACCAAAACTTGCGGCACCACCATAGGGCAGCCTCCAGTACTGCACCGCCATGGTCCCCACGAAGTAGTCCTCCATTGGACTTGGATGGGGCTTCCTCAGTGTCCAGAGCCAGTAAGCCCAGGAGCAAACTGTTGGCTCCGTTCCCCTAGCAGTGATATCCTCAATGGTCTGTTCCTTTGCGGTGGCCTTTCTGGACTCCTTGGGCTTTCCATCAGGAGCAAGGCCTTGGGATGAGCAGATCCCACTTGGTGGCAAGCTCTTGCTCCTACCCTCCCTATGCGGTGGGCACTCCCCTGGAGTCGGGGGACCTCTCAGAAGGGAAGTCCTCTACAAGATCCCAGGTTCCTATGGATTAGGATAGTTTAGACCATCGGAGCGAACTGGAACCTGCAGTCGAACCTATAGATCTATTTGGGGTATCATCGTCATCCCCTCTGCATGAGTTGGTTGCATGGGCCAGGCTTGAGCCTATCCGAGGTGATAGTAAAGCACATCAAGATCTCCTGTGCAGAGTCGTCCGGGACTTGGGCCTACAGGCGGAGGAGATTGTAGAGGAGGCAGATCCTGTGGTTGACATTCTTGTACCAGAAGGCCCCTCTCAAGTGGCCCTTCTGCTTATCAAGACCATTCAGAGCACCATGAGAAGTATGTGGCATACCCCAGCCTCTGTGCCTGCCATGGCCAACAGGGTAGAGCGAAAATACTTTGTGCCTTCGAAAAGTTTTGAGCACTTCTACACGCATCCGGCACCGGGTTTTCTTGTTGTAGCGGCAGCCAACGAGAGAGAGCTGCAAGGTCATCAAGGACCATCCCCTAAGTCTAAGGATGCAAAAAAGTTAGACTTATTCTGAAGGAAGATCTACTTCACAGGAAGGCTTCAACTCTGCATTGCTAACCAGCAGGCAATCTTTAGCCGCTACGCCTTTAATGCATGGTCCTCGTTGGAAAGGTTCTCGGAAAAGTGTGAGCAGAGCTCAAGGCCTGAGTTACCAGCTGCCGTTAAGGAGGACAAGATAATTTCCAGAGCCCTGCTGCAGTCGGCATTAGACACTGTGGACAAGGTGACCAGAGCCATGGCCTCCGGAGTCACCATGCACCACAGCTCATGGCTTCAAGCGTCAGGTCTGCCCCAGGAGGTGCAGAATACCATCCAAGATCTCCCTTTTGAAGGCCCAGAGTTGTTTTCACAACAGACGGATGCCAAGCTCCAAACTCTTGAAGGATGGCAGGTCCCTGCTTAAGTCTCGAGGGCTACACAGCCCGGTGCCCCAGTGGAGACCCTTCAAGCCAGTACCGGTGCCCAGGTCTTCCCACCACTCTCAAAATTATAATGCTCGGCACAGCCGGAATGGCTGAAAAAGTAATTATCGTCCCACTCCCCTTTCCCAAGGAGCTTTGCACCAGTCTTCAAGCTGAAAGAGAGGTTTTTGAAGGTGCGCTCGAGGACGACGTACCATTATCTCTAGATCTGCACCCTCTGTTTGCCAACAGACTACTTAGCTTTTATCTGGCCTGGTCCCGGATAATCTCCGACGCATGGGTGCTGCGCACAGTGTCTCAGGGATGCTCCCTCCAGTTCTCCTCCTCTTTTCCTCCTTGCTGCCCTCCTCATTCTCTGGTCTCCTCCAAGGACCCTTCTCACGACTACCTGTTGGAGCAGGAGGTGCAGGCCTTGATGGACAAAGGAGCCATAGAGGAGGTTCCTCCGGGAACTTTGGGGAAATGGCTTTTATTCATGCTATTTCTTGATCCCAAAAGCAAAAAGGGGTTTTCATCCCATCCTCGACCTCAGAGGTCTGAACCATTATCTGTGCAAGATATGCTTCCGCATGGTTTCCATTTCTGCAACAATTTCCTCCCTGGATCTGGGAGACTGGTACGCTGCCCTTGATCTTCAGGACGCGTATTTCCATAGTTTGGTAATTCCTAGGAATTGGAGGTTCCTGCAATTTGTAGTGGATGGCAGGCATCTCCAGTTCTCCGTCTTGCCTTTCAGGCTGGCAGCTGCCCTTCCCATTTTCACAATGTGCCTAACGGTGGTTGCAGTGTTCCTCAGGCATTCCAAGATCCAGGTCTATCCTTACCTGGACGACTGGTCGGTTTGCGGCCAGTCGAAGGACGAAGTCACCCATCACTCGAGCATGATACACAGAGCACTTTCTGGGCCCTCGGTCTACTGGTCAATGTATAAAAGTCCATTCTTGTTCCAACTCAAAAGATAGAGTTTATAGGTGCCCTGTTGGACTCGAAACTGGCAAGTGCTTCCCTCCCGCACTCTCGATTCAAGAGTATCAGGTCCCTCGTGAGGGACTTACAGAAGTTCCCATTCACTTCAATTCGCTCGTGCCTGAGGCTGCTGGGGTTCATGGCAGTGTGCACCCATGTGGTGAGAGACACCCGCTTGAGGTTGCATCTGCTACAGATGTGACTGGCGTTGGTCTGTTGGCCAGTGAGAGACAATATCGATGGCATGGTCACGATTCCTGCAGGTGGGCTAAGTTCCCTAGACCGGTGGTGCCACGAACTGAATGTGTGTCAGGTGCTGCCCTTTCAGCCACCCCAACCCCTGAGGTTCTTGGGCATGGATGCGTCTGACTTGGGGTGGGAGGCTCATCTGGGTCCTCTTGCAACCCAAGGCCTTTGGGGAGACAGTGAGCTGACTCTGTGTATCAACATGAAGGAGCTTTGAGCAGTCCGCCTAGCCTGCCAGGCTTTTCTCCACGAGCTGAAAGGCAGAGTGGTGTCAGTGCTTACGGACAACACGGCCACAATGTATTACATAAACAGGCGGGGGGGGGGGGGGACACGGTCCAGCCTGCTTTGCTATGAAGCTCTCCACCTATGGGACTTCTGCATTTGCCACTCAATTCACCTGGTGGCTTCTTACCTTGCCAGCAAGTGCAATCTCCTGGCAGATTCATTGAGCAGGAAATTCACAACTCATGAGTGGCCTCTCAAGTGGGAGGTGTTGAGGCCCATCTCCCATCTGTGGGGTTATCGTCAAGTGGACCTCTTTATGTCCGATCAGAATAACAAGTGCGCAGAATTTTGTTTGTTCAGGGGGCAGAGCCCACTGTCAATTGCCGATGTTTTCGAGATATCTCAGACGGGAATGGCCTGCTGCGCATTGCCCCTGACTCCGTTGATTCCAAGAGTCCTCTTGAAAGTAAAACAGGACCGGTCCTCAATCATCTTGGTAGCCCCAGCATGGCCGAGGCAACATTGGTTTACAACTCTGCTATGTCTCTTGGTCAGCGACCCCAAGAGTTGCCAACACTGCCGGACCTGCTCTCCCAGGACCAAGGGTGTCTGCACCACCTGGATCTGAGGTCGCTACACCTCTGTGCATGGAACCTCCATGGCTAAGGGGCAGGGAGCTGCAGTGTTCAACAAAGGTGTAGAAAGTCTTATTCAGCAGTAGGAGGCTCTTGACGAGGGCGTCGTACAAAGATAAGTGCGGCAGGTTTATGGACTGGGCACTAAGCAGGGACCTTGTACCCCATCGGGCTCTAGTTCAATCCATCCTAGACTTTATTTGGGGTCTGAAAGCCCAAGGCCTGTCCTTGTCCTCCATCAGAGTCTATCTTGCAGCGATTTCGGTGTTCCACGAGAGGGCAGGTGAAGCTTCCCTATTCACCAACACGTTGGTCAAGTGGTTCCTTAAAGGCTTAGAGAGGCTCTTCCTGGTGGTGCATTCCCCAGTCGTGCAGTGGGACCTTAGTCTGATCCTCTCAAGACTCACAGGGCCTCTGTTTGAGCCACTTTTCTCCTGCTTGCTTCTCCTTCTTTCATGGAGGGTAGCCTTCCTAGTGGTGATAACGTCAGCCAGGAGAGTTTCAGAGATTCGGGCGTTGTTGGCCTCCCCGCCTTATACGGTCTTCTTCAAAGACAAAGTTCAACTGTATCCTCGCCCAGCATTCCACCCTAAGGTGGTTTTGCAGTTTCACTGCAATCAGGAAATCATCTTGCCAGTCTTTTATCCAAAGCCGCATGCCTCAGATAAAGAAAGAAGGCTTCACACTTTGGATGTTTGCCGAGCATTGGTCTTTTATATAGAGAGGACGAAACCCTTTAGAAAGACGTCCCAGCTGTTTGTAGCAGTGGCGGACTGAATGAAGGGGGAGCCAGTCTTGGCTCAGCGCCTCTCCTATTGGATAGTCTCTTGTATTCAAGAGTGTTACACATTGGCTAAGATTGACCCGCCGGCAATCAAGGCCCACTCTACGAGAGCTCAACCTTTCTCTGCTGCATTCTTGAGTGGGGTACCGATTGTGGACATTTGTAAAGTGGCTACGTGGTCGTCTGCGTACACGTTCATGCAGCATTATGTGATTGATCGGCCAACTCAGGGCGACACTGCAGTGGGTAGAGCAGTCCTGCAGTTGGTGTGCCTGTGATTCCAACCCACCACCATAGGTAAGACTAGGGAATCACCTACATTGGAATGGCCTGGAGCAATCACTCAAAGAAGAAGAGGTTACCTACCTGTAATGTGTTCTTCAATTTGTGTTGCTCCTGGACATTCCACATCCCTCCCTCCTCCCCTCTGTGGAATAGGTGTTAAGAAGGAACTGAGAAGGGGCAGGTCGGCTGTGCCTTATATAGAGAGCCGCAATGGCGCCACAGCTGACCCTACGGGTGCTCTATAGGAAAAGTCTCCGGCTCTCCGTGTACATGTGCACATAAACTTACATTGGAATGTCCAGGAGCGACACATTTCGAAGAACACCAGTTACAAGTAGGTAACCTCTTCTTTATTTTGCAAAGGTAGGCTAGCATTCTATCTCTCTGGATCTCTTTGAAATAACCTTTTGACCCACTCTTTTCTGTATGTATATATTTACAGCTAACATGCTATATTTTCTGTTTCATGCATCTGATGAGTTGGCATTGTTTCCGTGAAAGCTCATGAAATAGATAAATGTGTTTTAGTTTTTAAAAGTACTGCAGGCATTCTTGCCTTGCTGAAATAGACTAGCAGGGTTAAACCGCTGACTGCCAGAAACTGGGGCTGTATAATAGAGGGGAATGACTTGCTTGATAACTACCCCGCTATCTGAAGCACCTTGCACTGACTGCTGTTGGAAGCCCAGGATGCTGGGCCAGATGGACCATTTGTCTGACCCAATAAAGCTGTTCTTATGACATTGGAAATGACTTTGCTTGTTTCTGATGATTAAGAATGTCTTCAAGCAGCACATCGATCTTCACCTTTACTGTGCGAATGCCGTAGTTAACAGCGCAGAGAAAATCATGCTGTCATTGTGGTTTCCATCTCTGCTTTAGAGATTGACACAACTTAATGGCAGTGTTTTGTAATGTGGGGAGGTTGTTTAACCACAGGGTAGGTTCCAAAGTATCATAAGTGGTTGTGGCAGCGAAGAGCAGTAAAGCATATGATTCCTAGGTCTGTTTCACCTGTCCTGTACCCACATATCCCCTGCCTACATGTTGTTTTAAAACAACTTTTTTTCCTACTCCTGAAGTGGTCCTTGATGAGGATGTGTGTGGATGGAGCTCACATGAAAAGCTTCAAGCAAAAAGACAGCCCAAGCTGTCTTTCTTTTTCCTGAGATTCACCCTTGCCTTGAGGACATGCAGCTGAGTGCCCTGAATGGAAGTCCCAGCATGGTTTCCCCCAAGAGCTTGTAGCCTACAAAGGAAATAAAGGAAGGTGATCAAAAGAATAGACAAAAAAAATTGACCAACAATAGAAAAATGGAAGATTGGGGGAAACAGGCAGAAGCATGTAGCAGTGAGTGCACTTGAAAAGTGTGTTGCACATGCACTGTGTAGAAACCAGGTTCAGCTTTCAGCCAATACAAAATGGGGCTGCTGATATATGAGACGGTTCTCGCAATCCAGAGTGTACAATGGTAGCTGAAGTTCCAGTACTAAAATAGCTGTATATTCTAGAACTTTTAAATGTTATGGGTAAATTAAATAAATCACATCCAGTTGCTGATTTTAAGTGCTCTTTATTTAGTAATTTTAAGAGGCATTTTCTCTCTTCAGCTGAATTGTTTGTGCTACCTTTTCCACTTGGAATGTAGGTTCCTTGGAGGGCCATCCTGTTTCATCTCAGTATTTTTCAGATACCATCAGAGAACCAAATGGTTCTGTCTTTAAATGAAGACACTGCCACTGGATGGTGCTATTGTTATGCTACTTGACTTCTGCTCTTTAATATCATTAGCACCATAAATCCTTTTCTCCCCCACTACCTAAAAGGTGTAAAGCCTTGTTATAGGAAAACTTGGTGTTATTGGGTCACAATACCAGTGTGGAAATACTCATCCTTAACCTGTGTCTTTTGAAAAGGTTGAAGAGAGGGAAATTGTGCCTTGCATGACCTGTACTTGAACGTTGCAGATTAATGTTTAATATAAACTTGACAGGGAGCCCACTGTTTGATAATACAGTTGTATTTGTTGTAGATGATCTCGAGGAAGGAGACATGTAAGCCAGTCAGCTCTCCATAATCTGCATATTCATAAAAAAAAATCTAATTATCGATAAAGAGATGCTGAGTTACTGAAATTGTCACTTGGAATGCTGTTCTAACAAGGGGGACTGTCTTTTAAAACGGCAGGGGTTACATAGTTAGCTCCCTAGTACATTTAAAAAAAAAAGTTTTGACTGCTTTATGCAAATACAGTATATTACTCCATATAAACAAGAAGGTAAATCAGCTTTTGAAAGCCTTCATATTTTTTTCCTTTGAGGTGGGAAAAATGATTCTTCCATATAAATTTGCATTTCAAGCAGTAAGCAATTGCTTGAAAAAGTGCACACACTTTTAAAGATTGCAGTTTAATGATTAAGCTAGAAATGGACAGTTAAATTTCAAAACATTCTGGATATTTTATCTTCAGTTATTATATGAAGACTTGAAGATGCACTCCAGTTTTTCAAGATGTTAAAGTTAAAAATATGATTTTCAGACTTCTTGCTTCCTTTCTCCCCTTTCATCTTTACTTATTTCATATGTTTGGAGCTACCCACAAAAGTTTCAGCATAAAACCGTAGATTCAGATTAAAAAAAAAAAAAGCTTTTAAGAAATTGAGTGCTACCAGTGCCAGTCCTTAATTTAGTGGCATGCATGGAATTGGCAAAAAAGGTGATTTTTAAACCTCCCCTCTCTCTTTTCTTTTATGAATGTTTTAGAAGAGTTTTACTTGCTTATCTCTTGCTGAAACCAAAGCTGCCTGCAGGCTCCACTCACAATAGGGCAGACCTCAATTTTGTTTACTAAGTGCCCACTAAATCTGTCCTTTGAATTTAAACTAAGAATGAAATGCATTTTAAAAACCTCACTAATTGACCTGAAATTATAAGTTAAGTTACTAGATAAATGATTCAGGGTATACCTTGTCTTTTGTTTTCCTTTCACATTATTCATGATCACTGTCCTGAATGGAGAAAGGATGAGCGGGCTGTTGTGTGGTTGATATTGAGCCTTCCAGCTTCTCGATGGAAAAAAGAATAGTGAGACAGCAGTAGATGCCAGCGCCTTCCTCTTTCAAAATCATTGCATATCCAGTCTTGGCTGTTTGAAAAAAGAGCATGAACTCCAAATGTATTTCCAGATGGAATTCTCATGTGTTCATTGGATGATGGGCCCACCTCACTTAAGTTCTTTCTGCTCTAGCTTTATTTTCTGATTGTTAGGAAGCAACACATCACATACTCATGTTTTAGTCAGTGTGACGGAGTATAGACAGGGTGTTCAACAATCAAGATCTAGCAATGTTGTCAAATTGCAACATGGCTGTGTAGCATATGCTTTTTAAATCTGTAATATCCAGTAGTCGTGATTTCATATAACAAATTTGTTTCAGAGCATCCTACTTCAAATGTGATGAATAAGAAAATTCTTTGATGATACCATCTGTTCAGGATTCTCATTCCTGATTTTTATTTCCTTACTGTGAGCCTGATGAAACTCTCCTGATTGTTAATGGGGATTTTTTGTTTTTCCAGTTGAAGGTCTCCAAAGTTTTCTGACATGCATCTGTTGTACTTTAGTTTTTTTTTCAGCACAGCTAGTTTTGGTGATTGAGTATCTGTTTCTTTGGCTCTTAATGCATTTTTGATTGGTTGTATCCTAGGATGGTGTTACCATAATGCTTCAATGTCAGTATTTTTCAGTTTATGAAAGCTCGTGTGTATTTTCTCATTTTATTAGTGGCTCACTATATGCTTTATTGTCTAAGTTCTTAGGGGTGTTTCAGTACCCTGTGACCGGTGTTAGTGCCTTTTGGAATGTGTTTCTGGGTTCAATGCCACAACACCCAACTTCTCTTTCTCTGTATTTGGTACCATTAATGTATAGTAAACTTCTGACTCTGAAGAATAAGCTGTTAAAGAGGCTCTGGGAAGAGGAGAGATGGGGGTTGACACTGTGGGATACCTAACTGCAAGATTCATTCCAAAGACGCTTGACTGGTGTAGGGTGGGACACGGGTCCCTTGCTGGTGGATTATCTATGCCTTATAGTCTTCATGATTTGAGGACTTCAGTAACTCAGTCCTAGGTTAAGTGTCTGTTTCACGAGTGGGTGGATGAGGTTTTGAGGCCTGTGAGGTGCAGGAGGTCAGACTAGGTGATCATATTGGTCCTTTTAGACTTTATAGTCTATGAAGACACCAATGAAGAGTTCAATATTGCATTCTTGGAAAAGAATAACCTTTAATGAAGGATTTAAAGATATTAAGTATCTTTGCAGGACTTGATGTCCTGTCCTGTCCTGTCCTAGCAGATAGTAATGCCCATCTGTTAATTATGGAGTCTCTGAGCAATGATAAGACTTTATGACAAGATTAAAAAGAAAAGAAAAAAAACAAACAAATCTAGAGGAAATAGGTGATATCACACTGTACTTTGAGTATTATGTGGGACTTCCTACTAAAGAAACATGCTCACAAAGCAGTTTATGAATTTGCATTGGTTTTTAACTGGCTTCTGGGCGGCTTCCCATTCTGCAGTTGAAGATGTTAGTTATGTTGGTTCTGGCAACATCAAAAACCACTTTTCACCTATGGTATCATGATGCAGCAAATATGAGAAGCTGCAGGGCTCTTACTGGTCCTAGGATTTGAACTGTGGCAGTGTGACAGCCTCTGGAGAAGAAAGCAGGATATATTTACAGTATTTAGTTTTATGTTTGAATTTGATTTTTTGATTTGGCTATTGTTCCATTGCTGGTTACAGGCATAAAAGGGATTTTAATGCTAAAACAACTCAAATAAAACTTTCTTTTCTGTGGAACGTGCTGTATGACCGGTGTATTGCAACCAAGATTTCAGTCACATTGTGTATCATGGCAGTCATAGCACAGATGTTTTAAATAGCCTTAGTATTACTGTAGACTGCTTATATCACTCATTTTAAAAATTTTGCTTACAGTACCTAAATGTCAGACTGATTGATATTTGAAAAATTAAAAAAGGGTGGGTACCTAAATCAAAATTTTCTTGGTCTGAATGGAAGGAATAAATACAAATTGTTCTTGATTTCTGTCACCCAAAATTTGTTTGAAATGGATCTTAGCTCAGAAATGGAACTATAACCTTAAAATCTTTTTTGACAAATAGTGCGAAGTAATTTGGAATATTAGATGTGCATTATTGGAGCCCAGTGTAGAGAAGGAAAAAGTACAGATTATTGTCTGTTGGCACCTAAGGTGTGGCTATGCAAAATATCTTAAACATTTGTTAGGTCTTTTACTTCAAGCAATTTTTTTCTTTTTATCCTGTCTGATTGATTCCTTATTTAGGTAATTTCAAAATATACTTCTTATTTCCTAATGGGTATACAGATTACTTTTATACATAACTGTTCAATTGGAGTGAATTGTGGATCCTGAAGTTAGCAAATGTTTGCTGCTGACTGATTTGAATAGAGATTTATTTTTCTCTGTCTACCTTCTTCATGCAGCCTTTTAAAATTAAATGTGAAAGTCTGTGAATTGACCCTAGCACTATGCAGATATTACCATTTTCCCTTTCTGAGACGAGTTTTTGACTCATTTCCTCATCAAGAGTACATCTACACTGGAGCCTTAGGTCGACTTAAGGAAGGTTAAGTTGACTTACAGACTGGGCAAATCTGGGCTTTTATTAAGTCGACTTAAGCACTTCCTTAAGTTGACTTAATAACACCACCTCTTAAGGTCAACTTAACACTTAAGTCAACCTTATTAAATTGATTTAAGCCAATGTAGATGGGAAAAGCCCTTAAATTGACCTGACTGGCCTCCGGGCCCCCACCCAGAGTTTCTGGCCACCAGGAAGGGTGTTGTGCTCACCAGTCGTCCACAGACCTAGCACCGGACAGTGTGGATGGAGGCAGTTGACAGGAGTTTTCAGTGTGGCCTCTCTAAGTTGGCTTAACAAGGTCTTTCAGTTTTGTCTGTTTTATATCGCGTTGTGGGTCAGAAGCAGTGTTTGTGTTAGATGAGACTGCATGGCTATGATATGATTGACTACATGGATCAGATCCTTTGACTTGACCATTTATGTTTTTCTCAGACCTGAGGCAGTGGGTAAAAAGGAGGTTCAAGTTCAAATTTATGCTCTTCTAAAACAGTCAAGGGCCAAATTTGTCCCAAAGTAACTTTCAGTAGCGTTAGGAGAGTGATTCTAAATTCTACTGGCCAAAACTATCCCAACATATCATTGCTTTGACAGAGGATCATCAGAGCACTTGACACAACATACCAGCAGAGTGGGGAGAAAGCGGCTCAGGAGTTCCCAGAAAGCAGCTCCATGTCTGAAGTGGGAGTTTACTGATTAGAATGGAGGGAAGGGGTTTGTGGATGCTAAAAATGTGGCATGTTGTTTTAAAACTTTTTAGCCATTTTTTCCTTGAACTCTGAACTTTGAGTTATCATGTCCATTCAGCAAATCTCTTTAAAAAGCCATTGTAGTGTATGAATTTGTGGTGAGTTCTGTAATATGTGTTAAAATTTGAGAGAGAAGTCAGTAAACTAACTCCTAAGCTTTTGAAAGCACCTGCATATATCAAAAGTCAAAAGACTAAGCAATTGAAAGCTGACCTACTCTCATGTAGCTGGAAAGGTTGATAGTTTATTTTGATCTCCTTAGTGAAGTGCAAAAGCAGTGAGAGTCCTGTGACACTTTACAAACTAACAGATTTCTTCGAGCTGAAGCTTTCGTGGGCTACAATCCACTTCATCAGACTCTCGCTGCTTTTGCTATACACGGACTAACACGGCTACCCCTCTGGAAGATTCTACCATGGAAGGCATTGAATTTAGCTGTATGAAATGGAAATTAGTGACATGCAACTTTTTGAGTTTTTGTCTCTGCTCATGTGCAATATCAATATTTCCCTAAGGCAGGATCTCAAATAGGAGGCCTGTGGGCCACATGCAGCCCCTAAAGCTATTTCCTGTGACTGGCAACGACACTATTGTTACCAGTATTTGCAATGTTGTGTGAAAAAGTTGTGCAGCTCTCAGGCTAATGTACTAGTCCTCATGCGGCCCTCATGGTGATTTGAGTTTGAGACCCCTGCCCTAAGGTTTAGTTCTTTTTACTTCATAGCTGGTTGTTCTAAATTTGTTTAAATTGCTATAGTATATGTGGTAATTGAAAAACCTCATTTGTTAGTCTTGGAGCACAAAGGCATGTGTGCTTATTGTAAATTACACACATCAAATTGATTAGAAATTGGTCCATTAGTTGCATTGATTTAAAGTGCCAGAAAATTTATCTGAATTTCATAGTTTAAGTTTGGAAACAGTTTCTCTTTCTTATAGGAGGATGATTGATTTATGGACCAACTGGAGCATGAAAACGTGGCTATTAAAATAAATAATGGAGATATAGCAGATGCTGGGATAGGACTAAGAGTGCAGTCACAGTATGTTAAGAAAGTACTTTTATTGTAACCCACTGAAATTCAAACCCGTTCTTTACATTTCTTGTCAAAACTTCCATGTTAATACTATCACATTTTTTAATAGTGGTATTTCTTTTCCTTTCCTTTTCAGGGGTTAAAGTATGATTTGGTGGGCCCTGGAACCCTCCTAAATTTCTGGGCCCCCCTCACAAAGGTCCAGGCCCCTTAACCCACCCCAGCTACTGCCCCTGGCCCCCGCTTTGCTGCTGGTCCCCCAACCCTCCGCTGTGCTGTGCCATCTTCCCCCACTACCCCGGGCTGATCCCCTCCCCCGTGCCTTTTCCCTGCCAGGCCAGCTCTCCTGTACCCAAAGCCCACCTCCAAGGCCCCCTTACCTGGTGGCCATGTGGAGTAGCCCTGGACTTGGCTGAGGCTCCCACCCAGAGCTGTCTGAATGTGCTCAGAAACTCTGAATGTGCTCAGTCAGAGCAGGCTCAGGGAAGGAGTTTTAAAATCTCCCAGCCTGATGTAGTTCCCTGCCCTGCTGGAACGTGCCGGAATGGTGTTTCGGGGCCTACTATTTTTAGGGGCTTAGCATTTGGCAGGCCCCTAAAAATAGAAAATGGAGCTGGAATACTGCACTCTGGGGACCACTATTTTGAAATGGTGGGCCCCGGAACACAGCATTCCAGCACCATTTTCTATTTTTAGTGGGCCTGGAGTGCTGACTACCTAAAAACAGTGGGCCCTAGAACACTGTTCCAGCATGTTCCAGCTTACTTTAACCCCTGCTTTTTATATTATTTTGGACATTCAGTTAGCAGGTATCAGGTGTAATTAATAAGTCTCTTTACATAAAAAGTTTTTCAGTTGTAATGGGTAATGTGGTGTGCTTCTATGCTGTATTCAGAAAAGATGCTGAAGTTATGGAATGGCACATTCCAAAAGATGCTGAACACACTAGTGTAAGAAAATGCTGAAGTTACATTGGGAATCACTCATTTGAAAGAAGGAAACCTTCAAGTTTCTGTTCTTGCTCTTAAGCTTCTCTGCTCACATAACTTCCAGTGATTTGTGTAATAGAAATCCCAATTCTAGTTCCATGGAACCTGCAAATCATGTGTGAACATGGACTAAACTGTTGAATCCAGTGTTGTCTGTATATTTCCAGTGAAATTCAAATAGTGGAGAAGTTTGGTTTATTTTAACATGAATTCTTTTGAGCTTCAGGGCTTCTGTGAATAGTTTTGAACAAATAACTTGGATACGTGTTTCAAACTGAGGTTCAAGTGTCTGCACATTTCTATTTTCCCCCAGTTTTCATACTAATCTGAATAAAAAGTCTAATAAAGACCTTAGGGACAAATTTACTCCCTCCCTCCCTCAATTAATCAACTAATTAATCAATTATTTGGAGAGACCACTCATTGCTTATGACTTATATCTGTATGTGGTGTATTCTTACATTAATGAAACATTGGAAGTTGGGAATTAAAATGAATGACAGTTAGGAAATTAAGTATTAATGTGGATGCAACCACAATTCATCCTGTTGATGTGGATGTCACTTTATTTTCCTGTATATAAACAAATACTAAACGATTTATTAAAGATAAATAATTGTGTATGTATTCTTATGCAAACAGTGAAGATACATAAATTTAGGACATACAAAAAAAAAAAAGCAATATTAAGGATTAGAGGAACTAAATATATTGTCAGTGGTTCAGTTTTAGCCAATTCAGTCAATTTGATCTATATTTCCTCCAGGATTTCATTTACTAAATGATTAGCAAAAATCGATCATTCTATTCCTCACTTATTTGTTATCCTCTATATTCTTGTGTAGGATGAGGGAGGCAGTACTCTTTGTTCTGTAGACCTCTCCCCCAGATTATAAATACATATTCATAATTTGCATATTCAAAGTTTCATCACTTGTTGTCTTAGATTGTGAACTTTTGAAAACTGGGATTTGGTCTCCCTATGTATTTCTACAAGTTCAACCAGAAGTGGGACCCTTCTTAACTGGGGTCTCTGGGCACTATAATAAAATAAATATTAACTAATACTAAATATTCTTGACCTTCTAAAACATGACTTAACTGATTGATATGAGCTATCCCATCGAATATGGTTTGTGGGATTGGACCCATAGTAAAATAGTTTATTGTAGACACCAAGGATGAAATCCTGTTCCCAGTGAAGGTATTGGCAATACTCACCTTGTGTTCAGTGGCGTTAGGATTTCAACTATAGTAGTTACTATAGGATTTCCATTATAGCATGCTAAGGAGGTAGATATGTTGTCGAAGGTTGTTAAATCAGAATATTTCCCTGACACTGTAATTTGGATATAGAGAGCCTTGAACAGCTCTTAGATTGATTTTTCTGGCTTCAAAGCAGAACTCTTCCATTTTGTAAAACAAACAAACGAGGAGTCCTGTGGCACTTAAAGACCAACAAATTTATTTTTTGCAAGAGCTTTCATGGGAGAAAATTCCACTTCATCAGGACTCCTTGTTTGTTTTACTGAACTAGACTAGCATGGCTACCCCCTTGGATCTTTTGTTTTGATAATTTCCCAGATTTTGTAAAGATTATTCCCCTGCATAATGGCATTTCCTTCAACTTTTTGCTGTGAACAGTATGTATGTTTTGTGTCGAGATTGTCATGAGACTGGTACTAACTGATCAGAATTTGCAAAATATCCTTCCAATAACCTGTAAAGATTTGTTGGTTTATTTTTTCCCCAACCTCATCTCACTTTGCATTGTTAGTGTGCCATGTATGTCTGTAGGAATATGTGCCCATAATTTTCCCATTTTTCCACATAACTTTGTGAGCTGTTTGGAGAATCGCCTCCAGGAGTGGTGGGTAGGTGGGTGTGTTTAAAAAAAATAACCTTATGTAAGAAGAATGCAAACATCCATTTTCTAACATGTTTCTCTTGAATTATATGTGAAGCACCTTAGCACAATTTTGACAAATTTATCTATTTTAATTTTGTGTATGTCCCCTAGTATTTTTGATGGAATTTGGTATAATATGAGATTTTATAAATAAAGATCAGATTTGAACTATTCCTTGAAATTGCTGGTCCTTCTCTTACATTTTTTGGTCATTCCAACACATTAAAAATACATCAGTTATTTTTTGGTTGGCATATATAGCAGCTCTGTTTCTTTTGGTGATATTAATAACTTGGCACTCTTTTTCCCAATCTGTATTTGCGTAATCTCATCGTCCTTGCCATAATCTGGGTTGCACAATGCAGTAGTGGTTGTATTTTCTACTTTTCTTCAACCACTACAAGGGTTTTTATTTAACTCTTGATAGGTTTCTGTTTCAGATGTATTTTCTAGCTACATCAACCTGTTTTTTTGGGTATTGATACTAAATATTTTTAGGATGTTTGTGTTCTTTCTCTTTTCCCTGGTAAGGATAACCTAGAACGTCCTACCCATTTAAATGCTGGAAATTACACTGTTATTACTTTTCGTGAATTTACTCCCAGATGGAACATTTTTTTGCTAGCTGTGTAAATTCTGTTTGATACCACTTAAGTTTATTCACAATATCAGTATTTTCTGGGTCTTTGCTGACTTAGCATCATCATTTTTTGTTTTTATATCCTTTGCGCACATGTAGGGTTTCAAGATAAAGTGTCTGCATTAAGTTAGTATGGACAGTTAATATATACAACAAAAAAGATGATATATGTTACAACGTATCAGAGCATATCTCTGGACACCTCTGTTCTCGCTGGAATGAAACAGATTTGATGGAGGGAAATACATATATTTTTGTATTTAAAATTTTCTTGAGTAGACGCATGTAATTTTTCCTTGCCTGAAATAATCTTCAACATCACTGTTTGTTGAGTGACTTCTTGACATGGCCATGATATTCTACTGTGATATGCTAGTGCAGACTTGCCTATGTGTGTAGAGTTCTAATGACCTCAGTGGTATTTTCATGTGGAGCATGTTGGAGGTTCAAGATTATGGTCAGTAAACCTAGATTTCTTCAAGTCGTTGCTCATGTCCATTCGTAAGTAAGTGTGCACATGACTGTGCACAGTTATTAGAAAACTTTTTGCTTTAGCATATCTTGTAGGGCCTGTCTCAGTACCCCCTGGAGTTCCATGTGTATGCCATAGTGTGTGAAGTGCCACCAGCCCTATGCCCCCTCATTTGCTTCTTTTTGCCTGTGACAGTTGCTGGAACTGCTTTGCTCTCCTTACTCTTTGCAAGTCAGAGTGGTTTGTTGCAGGGATATGCAGTATCTGCTTAATGTTGGGGAGCTGTCTGTAAGCAAGGAGAGGTCTGTCTGCCAAGACTTGAGAGTGAGCGAGTGCCTTGTAGAATAGGCTGTAGATCTCACTCTCAGGCCTTGGGTGGCAGACCTCTCCTCGCTTGCAAACAGCCCTCCCCCCCCCAACCCTAAACAGATACCAGCAGCCACAGATCTAACAACAGAAACATTAAAGTGAGCACCTGCCTTTGCAACAAACTACATTGCCAACTTTGCTCACATATCTGCACAAAAGATACCATCACAGCATGTAATTAAGCCAGCTGCTCCATCAAGGGTTCATTCATCTTCATGGTCTAGGAGACTTTCTAGCTGCAGGTGCTGCTCTAGGTGCACCCAAAGAGGTCAGGTAACTTCTGGATTCTTCAGAAGCCGGGGCTATGCTTCATCATTAAACAGAAAAGGGACTCATCACTGTGGTTGCAGTGAAGCCTGCAATAGTCATGCCACATATTATCCAGATCAGGCCCCAAATATTTGATAACTGTTTGTGAACAAATAAAAATGATTAACAAGCCTTGACTCTTTTTGAAGACTTATAATGTAGATTTGAGAAAATGTCTTTTAATTTTTTGGAGTTAATATATTCATTGAGAGATCTTACTGACAAAATATATGAAAATAAAAGAAGCACCTGACTACAGTCTGAAGTAATGCTGGTGAGATTCTTCATTATGGATTTTTTTTCTTTTGGAGGACTTCCCACCATCGTCCTCTCTAATAATTTAACACGCATCAACCTTTAAGGTTTGTTGAGAAACAATACTAACTTTCACTCATATTGCCACAAGATAATCTTTAAATTCACTTCTGTATTAGAATTGATTTTTGCTGGAGAGGGTAAATTTTTTCTGAGCCAATCAATGCTGAAGTGCAAAAAAAAGTGCTATGAGATTTGTACATTATTGTTTGAGATATTGAAATAAGGGTAATCTAGCTGTGTGTTGACACAGAGGATGTAGTAATATGTCGGTTGTAAGACAAGTTATGGCAGTTTTCCAGTGGAAACAATCACTTTAAAATGGATTAAATGCATTCATCTCAAATTCGCCAAGCTAACAGCAGAATGTGTAATAAAGGAAAATTATAAAAGTAGGTGAAGATTGGAAATGATTGCAAATTGACAAATTGTACTGGATTTGAATTTGATAACCAAAACGTACTGTGGATATTTAATGTTTTAGTAACATAGGTCAGTGATATTCATCTGGGTGTGTTTGAATTCTGCTACATTCAGTTTTATACACTTACAGAGCATGTCATTATAACAGGTGGGAGATGTACTACTTATCTTGATAGTGCTTAAGAAAATCGAGACCAATCCATAAAGAAAACTGTATAGGTGGTCCAGTTATAACTCTCAATCCATCTTGACTCTTCTTTTTGGTAATTCACTGCCAGGTTAACCACATATAATACAGTCTGATTGTTCTGGTTATATGGGTTGCATTAGTAAAATGGACCCATTGGTGGTTTCAGCCTGGCTGGTTTGTTTCAATTTAGAATTCTAGTGTGAAGTAATTTTACTATAACTTCATTAGAGGCTAAGGATATCTAATTAGAATTGACTAACCTAAATAGATCCTATATGTTTATGCAGTTAATTTGAGCTTTAAAATAACCCAATATACCTTATACTGTAAGTAAACTAGTAGCAGCAAACATCATAGTAAAAGCTGGCGATGCATGAATTATTCACTGCACATTTATCATCTCTTTATCATCTCAGACATGATAAAGAAGTGTGAATGGTTATGAACATAATTACTATGATGATATACTCATGGGAGCGTGCAATTTGTGTCCAGTATTCTGGGCTGTAGTTACCACTGCAGGAGTATTGTTGCTGAGGGCTGTTTCTCCTTTTTGGAAGCCTGTAATAAAATACATATTCTTTGAATTCTTTGTCTGCAATAAGATGCAGTTTTAAAAAGGGGTTTTGTAATTTTTTTTTTTAATTGTACATTGACATCTCCTATTTTTGGTATGATTGCTCTACTGTATTCACACTAAATTGATTTGGCGTTTACTTGTAGTAGCACTGTAGATTTATCAACTTCTGTTGGAAAAGTCTATTATAGTAAATTAGTATAAACAGTCTAATTGCTTAGAAAATCTAGGGTAAAAGGTTAATCAGCAATTTGCCATTCTTAAAGGACTTAAACTGAGATGATTTACTAGTCTTAAAGAACTTGGCAAGGCATTAGTTTATATTGCTTTTCTAATCTATAAGATTGTCCATCTGATCTTATGTTAAGCTTTCGATGAACGTTATCATGCTTCTATTTTCTATTATGATAACATAAATTATCTGTAATAAGCCATCCTAATTAAAGTTGGTAAATCTACAACATTGCTCCAATTATACATTAATCAATTACACACTAATTTAATTCTACTTAGCTGGATACAGCACATCATTAATCAGGTTCAGACTTAATACAACAGCTTTCTTATATTAAAAGTTTGAAGCATTCAAATGGAGGAAAAATAAGGGAAATCCGTTAAGCCAAAGAGTGAACATAAATACTTCCTTTTCAACAATATGCTACAACAGGTTGCATTGTTCAGCTTAGAGGAATAACTGAGACCTGTACATTCTTCTTCAGAAGATTGTTATTGGCTGAAACCACTGATGAAATACTGTCTTCAAGCAGCGTGTAGTTCTTATTCAGTGGCCTATTCTTAATTATCTAGTATCAAAATTTGGCTCAGTCTTAATAATATTCATATGAGCAGTTGTAAATGAAATTTACTAGAAGTTGCACTGCCCTTGGCAGGTGAGTTGTAATAGCTAATTAGACTTTGTTCTATTAGTACTTTAGCAAAGCTTTCTTCAAATATACCTTTTTGTAGAATTTTGCGCATAACTCCTACCCACTCTAATTAGGAGCACTAATTTAACTCGGTTCCAGTTGTAAAGTAGGTAAAGAATTCAGGGTGCAAAAGCATGGGAAAGTGTTTCATCAACACACTTGTGTGAATGTAGGAGGAGGAAGTTTAAAATTAAGATTGGGTAATTACAAAATAATAAGTCCACAAACAAATAATTGCCAAACATTGCTCTGCTTTAAAACTAAACTACAACAATGTTTCTGCACCCCTGTGTGACAAGTCTGGAATTAATTGATGTTCCTTCATAGTAATCTGCCAGATAGCCACAGAAAAACAGAGATGAGACTTTGTGGCTCGATTAATCCACTTCCCTCTTTGAATTGATGAGTTTCCCACAATGTCTTCTGCTTAGAAAGAACAGTCTCAGTTAAAATCAGCTTATTCTTGCTGTGTTACACTGTCAACTCAGTAGGTGATCGGGAAATGGGAAGAAGAAAAATATTAGCTGTCTTTAACTCTGTCAAGAATTGCTTGGTCAGAGAGCATGGTCTGCTCTGTCATCTTTTCTTGCACAAAGATTATGTTTTAGCTTTGTGGATGGATGGCACAATGGGTCATAGGAAGTGAGGAGGAGGCAGCAAAGATAGTGAGTAAATCACAGAACTTTGTAGTGATTTTATCGTCCAAGCACATTTGAGAGAGGAATCGTTTGATACTGCTATTTCTCTGACTTTCTTGCATCATCCAGAACTTTCTACAGTGAGCAGGCACGCTTCATAGGGTTCCTGTTTCCTTTTAACAAGCTAATTGTGAGAATTTTATTCTCATAAGCCACTTCTAGAAAATGTGTAAGTATTTACCTAAGTGCTAGGTACTTAGCAAATCTGAATTTTCTGGTAGGACATGATGATGATAAAAATAGTATCACAAGGATCTCTATGAGCAGCCCTAGACAAATAGGTCTGTTATTCCTTTCCTCACTGAAAAGGGGAAATTCACACCATTGTAAACAAGAGCTAGAGTCCACCACAACAAGTTTTGGTTGTGTGTGGTGGAATCATTTATGGAAGAGAAATGGAGATGGAAATTGGGAATTTAACAACAGGCTCTCTAAATTATAACATTTCCACTTCAGGTTAAAACAAACAAAGGCCTTAAAATTACACCCTACCTTAGGCACTTGCTTGTTTTGGAGAAAATTGTGTCTACAATGGGCCCTGTAAATAATAATGTGAAGGCTGCTTAAATTATTATACATTCAGCTATATCCTCAGTCATGTACCGTGCATTTTGGCCATATTGGAATACTTAATGTTGGAGTAGTCCATTCATTCAGTTCCAGAAACCTTCCCTATGTCATTTGGCTACCGGTATTTCTGTTTCATGGCTTCTCTCCTTATTCCTAACAAATGGAATTCAGAGATGGTCCAATATTGTTGCTGTAAACTCCAGGACTAAGTCTCAAACTTAAACTTGGATCACCTGAATCTCTGGTTACTGTGGTGGAACAACTTGGTGCTTAGCGTTTCCTCTGACTGCTCTGTTTAATACATGTATTTTTCTTCATTTTTGTGCAATAGCAACTTCATCTTTTATCTCCACTCTCTTGCTTCTCAGCTAAGGAGCATCTGACTCTGAAATTCTGGTGGTTCAGCACCTCTCAAGTGGGCTTTCTATATAGTCTGCCATAGCAGTGAAGAAGTCCTACAAGCATTGAAAATTATTCCAGGTCAAGAGGTGCAATAGACACATTATCAGAGACCCATAAAACTTGGTTGAATTTTTCTAATGGCATCTATATATTAGCATATGTATATTTTTATAGTTGCAATAATTATGAAAAAACATCTTTGATTTTTACTTTTTTTTTTTTTAATGTCATGTCTACATAGGTGAATTTACTGACAGAAGTATACTCATATAACTTCCCATGTGGACACTCATTCCAGAAAAAGTCCAAAATGAAGGACACAGTAGATGATGTTAGGATCCATGCAAGCACACTAGGCCTCATAAATCCAGAAGGTGCCCAGATAGGCAGTATGCAGGCTATCTTTCGTTGGTGTTTTCCGCTGAACCCGTGTCTCCTGTCATGTATCCTTCCCTGCCTAATGTCACCTACCCGTCTGATTCCCA
Organism: Podocnemis expansa; assembly: GCA_007922195.1. Taxonomy (NCBI): domain Eukaryota; kingdom Metazoa; phylum Chordata; order Testudines; family Podocnemididae; genus Podocnemis; species Podocnemis expansa. The sequence continues at coordinate 45,415,397 of ML681981.1, read as the reverse complement.
CCTCTGTAGCTTATATGGAAGTCATTATTCTCCTACCTGTCAAGACCATCCCTTCTCACCACCCTGACTGTTTTACCATATATAGAATTGTTTTTCCTCAAAGGAAACAAAGAACTGCAAGAAACAAGTGAACAAATATTGTGTGTATATATAAGCAATTCCCATGTAAGAAAACTAGTTCAAACAAAACAACAAGGAGTTGTGTGGCACTTTAAGACTAACAGATTTATTTTTTGCCTGAGCTTTTGAGAGAGAAGATCCCACTTCCTCAGATGCTTCGAAGATGGGTAAACTTACAGAAAGGAATGAAACTAAGTGCAAGCAGGTGTAAAACATAGGATCAGGTCATACAGTAACAGCAAATCAGAGCAGTTTTCAGGTTCAAATCATGGGAAGCCTGAAGCAAAAAACAAATGTTAGTCTTAAAGTGCCACACAACTCCTTGTTGTTTTTTTACTGGACTAGACTAACAAGGCTATCCCTTTTGAAATAGTCCAAACAAACAAGCAGTATGTGTATATAAACAATTGTTGTGTTACTTTCACTTTGAAGCTGAAACTGATTTGTTCAGTGTTTCTGGCACCATGAATAAATCTCTTCAGTATTGTCTACATTGGCTGATCCTTTTTGGAGGGACCTTTCTAACCTTACAATAGAATCCAGAAATTAAAACATTTATATATAATAGTCTGAGATAAGAGCAGTTCCGTTAGAAAGAAACAAAGTTAAATTTAAATATAGGTGATTTTAATTTTGGAAAGTTGAAATATACTGAGTAATATCATGATTGGTTGTATTAGGTACTTTCAGTTTGTTCGTTTATTTTTTAAAAATGTGTTTACCTGAATTGTTCTAAGCTATCTAAAATGTACAAACATCTTGTAAGCATTTAGCAATTTAGTTCTATAATTATCTCCATTTTTATACTGATTATTCTTTTGTTGTTGGAAATTATGATTGCTAGATAATAGCAATATTTGTTTTTCTCCATAATTAGCAGATTTCACTCATACAATATTTTCATAATTAATCTGCATTAGGAAATACAAATCACCTTGAAAAGGGAAGCAGTAAGTATATTGCAATGATAACTGATTCAGTTGTGGGTTTTTGGTTAAAGAAAAAATGCTTCAGGTTTTTTTGAGAAAATGCAAAAAAAATTGACAGGAAGAAGAATGATTATAACAAATATATTGTTTTTATTCATTTTTTCCCCCCTGAAGAAAGGAGAAGGGAATGTATTTACTGTTGAACAGATACAGCAACACATACAATATAGCTAAGGCTTCTATTTTTCAGGTCTTATTTTAAGCAGTTTCTCAGTTCTGTGTAGATGTCCAGAAATCCGGATTTTTCAGGTTTAAGGTTTTTCTTTTTGTGTATCAGATGGTGAGTAATATCTTTGGAATGTTACTTAATGTGCTTTAAATAGTACTTTCAAACAGCACTGTCTTAAAATGCACTAGTGAACTTTTAGTGCACAACAGCCAGGGACTGTGCAGACCAATGAATATGCACCATATTAGTGTGCTTTAGAAATCTCGTGCCCACAGGCAGCTTTACTGCTTTGTGCAGAAAAACCCTTAGATGCAAATAAACATTTGTAGGGCTTTCCTATAAGCATAATTTGACTTATATTTAGGGGAGTGGGGGAATGGGAGGGGCAGTCCCACTTAGGCCAGCGTAGCTATACAGTGTGGGGGTGCCTTCCGCCCACTACACCCATCTGTTTTCTCCACGTTTATTGGGTAAGCACTGGTTTTAATTAGTTTATATTGGCAGGGTGTTGTTTATTAATTTAAACCTCAGAAGCCTTAAATATTTTGTGTGTGTGTGTTATGTTTCAATGGCCATTCATCTTTATGGAGATACATTACTTATATTAACTATGAAAACATTTAGCTCCTTTTGCACTTACTGAAGAGTGCATGTGCCATTTCTAAGACCTACTGTACTCTGAAAATTCCTAAACTTATCTGATCCACTGACAATAAAAATCTTTTCTGAAAAGACATGAATCTGTATGATGGGCTGCTGCTCGAAATAGTTAAAATTGTCTTTAAATAATGTTGTTTCAAAACTGTTATAGAACATTAAGATATCCTTATGTGTATTAAATACAAAAATTGTAGTTCCTTCTTATAAAAAAAAACGATTGACTTCTTGTCACCTTAGTTTGAGTTGCTTGAATGTTAATTAGCCAAACAATGAGAAGTACCTGTGCTGCTCTGTAGAAAGCAGGAGCAATGTAGCTCCATCCAGATTAAATTACTTACAGGAAATAACATGACGGGACTCTTGTTGTTCAGGATATACTTGCTTTTGTGTCATGTTGTGAAAATAATGTGTTTGCTATATTTTATGTGGCTTTATCAAAATAAGTGACATCCGCATAAAGGAATAATGTTGCTACATCTCTTTAACAATGTGTAGTACATTGTATAATGAAAATAGTATTCCAAATAGTTATACTCATATGATGATTTTGTGTGAAAGCTGGTATTATGAAAACTTTCATGTGTCCTTACATAATCAATGCTAATTTTACAGTACAGATGACAGAGATTAAAAATTAGATTGTAGATAATGAGCTCTGAAGACAGGTGAGACTCAATCTTCCTGATCTGATGTGCTAAGTATAGTAAATTGTTAACGCTGGTATTAAATACTGAGTATGTTAAGAAATTATCCAAATTTAACAAATGTAAAGTGAAGTAATATTTCAGTGGTCTCATACCCATACTTGCTTGCTTTCCTGTTTGAACAGAAACTGTGGACGTAAATCAACTAATGAATAATTTATTCCTGAATCTCTATCTGCTCCATTAGTTCATGAAAAAGGTGTGATATTGGTAAGCTACAGATATAAAACCTGGTATCTCCCAGCCTAAATAATTTTGGCCTTGATGTTGTGACACTGATACTTAGTTTTACTTCCCCTGATTTTGGGTGAGGGCTCAGCTATGATCAGGTAAACCTTGTACGTTCTCTCTGAAGGAGGTCTGGAATAATGGAGGGTAGATTTAGTTCCCTAGGAGCTTTTGTTGCTGTAATATTTGTTTTTTAACTAAAATAAATATAGGCCATTTTCAAGCTAGAAAGACTTCTGTTTTCTGTGCATACACCTCCCTGTATGGATTAGCATGTTAGATGTTTGCAGTGCAGCAGTTGAACCACCATCTTGTTCTGCAGTTCTTTGTGGGTAAGTAGACTTAACAGTATTCACACTTAACAGTCCTCACCAAGTCTTTTGCAAGGTTTTATTTTGAGTGATCCATACTTCAATGCTAGCCATTAAATCTGATAAATTTGTCATACATTTTCTTTTGCTGTCATTCTGCTCCTTCAGACTCTGCTTGTCATCTCCTTCTGTCCCCCACCCATTTTTAAATATTACACATTTTTGTGAGAAGAAAAAGTTCAGTATTGTGTTGTCATACAGTAATAACCCAAATATGTTAAGAATTATTATTATTCTGTCTTCTTCATAGCTCACAGTGGAAGTAAAACTAAGAATTTTTGTGAATCTGTGGAGTTTTATTTTCTATAAGAGATATTTATAAGTAGCTGAGCATAATTTGATTAGTTTAAGCTAGCTTTTGATAGTACGGTGCCTGATCAGTTGAATGGTATGTCTTAAAATTCTAGTAGATTACAGTCTGGGAATTTAAATTGTTGGCTTTGTTTAGATGGCATTTCAAATGTTCCTCTTCTTTTCTTATTGGAAGAACAAATAAACTGAGAACACTTCTTAGAATATGTTGTAGTTCCTGTTTTTCATAGGTTTTTGAATTCACTGCACAGTGTATTTAGTTATTGGGATTAACTTTGGCAGATGATCAAATCAGTTAGAAATAAGTGCAGTGTGTCTGAAAACTGCAGCTTTTAATCAGGGGAAAAATAATTTCTGAAAATTTCTAGTATTTGAATGCCAAAGATATGAGAGATACTAGTTTAATCCACACAGAAATCTAATGAGTAATTTATGGCATTGTCAAGAATCCAAATATGTTTCAGCCTGCCAAAGAAACCTATATATTTCAGTGCAAAGGGTGTTCATTGTGTTATGTGTGGTAATTTCAGATAAGCTGAAGAACTCTGAGTCAACTGGTTGCTATTTGCTAGATAATTTAATCATTGCATGGGGAATGCCAGTGTTGAATTGTTACTGTATTTTTTAACTATATGTTTTTTCACCTTAGAGGAGTTGTCCATTCTTGTCTAATTATTCTAGTAGTAATGATAGAGTTTCTTCATCGTGGGAACTAAAGGCAAGGACTTTGTGTATTAGCTTTGCACTCATAGATTCCAGGGTCAGTAGGGGCCATTGTAATCATCTAGTCTGCCCTCCTGTATGACACAGGCCATCAAATACTTTTTAAAATAATTCCTAGAACAGATCTTTTAGTAAATCTTTCAGTCTCGAAAAGCTTTTTTGTTGTTGCAGCTGAAGAATGAAAGCATTACGTATGGAAGTATAATAGTTGGTTTCAGTATATTGTAAAATCTTCATATCATATCTGTATTTACTAAACCCCAGTATAACACTTTTCCAGGTAGGCCATAATGTATTTACTACCATGTTCTGCTGGGTAGCTTTAGCTCTTTATACAGACTTACCCTCTTCTTTAAGATCACTGTGTCATGCCTCCTGTGCAAGCCAGTGTCAGCATTTTGCTGGTGGCCTGTTAGGTGTCCATTTAAGCAGTGGAGTAACTTGGGATTTTTCCAGGGTCAAATGAGTGGTCTGTGGAAGAATGGAAAATTAAACCCAGGTCATGTTAAGTCCTCAGGTGGTGCCCTTACTACTAGTATCCTTTATCTTTTCCCAAATTATTTTCAAAGATGGTGTCAGAATTTCTCTTCAGTCATCCTGAAAATATTTGCTTCATCGTTCTGTGTCCTTGCTGATAAGACTGTTATCTAGAAATTATAGATATATAATGGACTAAAGGCCTTTGAAAGTCCACCTAATTTTTTTTGTCTTTTGCCACCAGTACTTTAAGTTAATTTAGCTCTAAGTGCTCCATTTCTCTCCTTTTTTCATTCTTTAGCTGTTCTGGCTGTACATGGACCACTAAGCCATGTAAAGTCATAGGTATGTCAGCAATCTCAAATTAATTTCTTTAGAGGAGACTTACTGGTTTCAGGATGGAGCCTTGACCTGCTTCATGACTGAATTTGGTAAGTTATGGAAAGGATCACATAATGAAATTGTCTGGAATGATATGTAGCTAATCTGTGATTCTTAGTAGCAAATATCCACAATGGCCAGTGATAGGACACTATACAGAGAGAGCTTTGAGTTACTATAGAGAATTTTTCTTTTGGGTGTCTGGATGTGCAAGGTTGCCATAGCTGGGGTTGGAAAGGCATTGTTACCTGGATCTGATTGGCAGAGCCTTGGGTTTTATAGCCTTTCTTTTCAGCATGGGGCACGGATCACTTGCAGCTTTAAATTAGGGTAAATAGTGGATTCCCTATAACTTTAACTCCTTATTTGAAGACTTCAGTATCTCAGCCAGGGGCTCTGTATTTATTACAGGAGTAGAAGGATGAGGTTCTGTGGTCTGCAATGTACAGGTTATGATCGTGATGATCCCTCTGGTCTTAAAGTCTATTAGTCTGTGGTGTGTAATTCCAGGTGTAAACTATGGTTTCAATAGCACTTCTAAAGATTAACACATTTATTTATTGCATTTTCTCCCACAAAAACTGATACGATAAATAAATGTGTTAGTCTTTAAAAGTGCCACAGGACACCTTGTTTGTTTTTGCTGAACTAGACTAACGTGGTTACCCTTTTGGAACTTGTGGTATTAATAGTTCATTCTTTCTGCTTTTAATAGCATAGTACTCCTTATCTGGATTGTCTTAATTTATAGTTGAATTTTGTCACATCCAGTGATTGTGTAATATGTCTATTGTGTCATATTACATATTATATATTTTTCATACATAAAAATAACTACAATACCAACAAGTGAAGTGGAACAGAGGTTGCAGGAGGAGAATGTCACTCTATTAAGTGAAAATTTAAAATGGTGTTTTTTACCAAGGACATTTTATTTACATTCATACTTTGTGTTATCTAAATATTCTTTGTGTACAGATGTTCACAAGACGCAACTAGATCCTTTATGGAAGTAGCGATAAAAATCTTTACAAAAAGAAAGATACATGTGAATTACTACATATGAGAAGACTATTGAGTACAGCATTCTTATGATTCGCAGTACCAGTTATTGAAAGGAGATGTAAAAACAATGTGTGACATATTATTTCCACAGCTTGTATTTATATCAGCATGGTAGTGATACAGCAGGTAAGGCTCAGTTAGCAATTATTTGCTAAGCTTCTATTTTCCGTGCTTGTAACTTATTGTAAAAACTGCATTTAAGATTTCAGTTCAGCTTCATTACTCTTGGTCTAATGGTTACAGTTAAGACTACTTATATTGAAAATGTAAAGGACAAGTGGTAAGCCATTTTTAGTTGCTGTGCTCTGAAGAAAATTTTATAATATTTGCAAATGTTTTCTTTGTACCTTAATACTGCAGACACAGACTTCATTTTAAAACTTCACACAGTAGTTCACCTTGGTAAACTGAAAGAGACTGTTTAGAAAACCAAGTTACAAGATTTCAGCCTTCCATATATGCACACTTAAAATATTTAAATACATTAGTAACAGATAACAATTAAAAAAAAAAAAACCCCAAGAATGTTCTAGCTGATCAAGTAGCTACTTCAGTGATCAACTGAAATAAAATCTCTGTGTAGTTATCCCCTTTTAAAAAGGTCTGCAAAAATAGCTGCTCCTTACTACACATACTGAAAAAGTAACCGAACTTGCACTCCGTTAAGTCAAAGGACAGAGACTAAGTTATGGAGTGGAATATCCTTAACTGAGAAAATTCTGCCTCTAAACTAACACATTGGCTGAAGACTTAGTTGAATTTAACTGCCATATAGTATACTGAATGGATATTTTAGATCAAAAACTATACAAGTTGTGTTTGGTGTGTGTATAATTAGTTCCTTATATAAACCTCCATTTATTTGTTCTTCGCCTTGGTTTCCTAAAGCCTTAGCATAAGCAAAGAGGAAAGAAGTTTTATGGGGTATATTTTCCTACTTCTGAACCCTGTGCTTTTTATTTTCAACTAGCGCTTTAGATGTTATTAAAAGATAACATCTTAATATTGTCTGGTTACTAGAATGCAGGCTTATATTTGCAGCTTGCATTTGGTTTTGTTTTAACAACAGAGATTAATCTTATGGTTTCTGTTAGAGTAATGTTACTGAAAAAATTCTTATTGAACTATTTGTGGTGTTTTTAAAAAGATGTTTAAAATTTCACATAAAATTTAACTGATCACAGATGAAGCTGTAAATTAATACCTCCTGAGTTTTGCTGACTGCGGGGCATTGTTTGTGAGCTGCTTTGTTTCTGTAAACTAGGGAAAGATCGGATTCAAGCTAATAAATTTAAAGTTTTATCATCATAACTATGTACTTATGAAAATGAAAACACTGTTTGAATCACTTCTGTGCTATAATTTTATAGTTATAAAATTTTAAAAACTTCCTTAAGCTGAAATCTTTAAGGAATGAATGAGAGCTGTACCATCTTATTTCGTTGTAATGTTTAGCCACCATAGCAGAAATTGTACTGTGTTGCTCATGAAACTAAGTGTAGTAGAAAGTGAGAACTTAAGATGGTAGGCCTAGCTTGATGAGCCAGGGCCTGAGGTCTGAACTTAAGGCCTGAGCCAAGTTAATACCTGTTGTTACAGAGGAGTCAGCAGAAATCAAAGGAACAGATCTGGTATTGTAGAAATATTAATTCTTAAAGAAACGCTAGGCACAGAACAGACAAGCACATCCCAATATCAGGAATCATACAAATGCATTTCTCTGTGATACCAAGGAGACACTGCCCCCTCTCAGGTCAAGTTTACAATATGATAAAGCAAGCAAGGAGTCCTTTGGTACTAAAAGACTAACAAATTTATTTATTGCATGAGCATTCATGGGAGTAAATCCCAATTTATCAGAAAGTGTGGATTTTCTGTCATGAAAACTCATGCGATAAATAAATTTGTTAGTCTGTAAGTGCCACAGGGCACCTTGCTTGTTTTGCTGAACTAGACTAACACAGCTACCCCTTTGGGACTTGGAAATATGATAAAGATGTTTTGATTGAACAATTCTGTGCAAAGTAAAGGATGGTGTCTTGCCATATCTGAGTGGAGACTTCAGAGGGGCGATATGTAAGCTCTGTATAAAAGAGGACGTCAAAGGGAGTATCCTTTGTCTGGCTGAGTAAGGAACAGGAAGGTCTTACTGTACACTAAGGTAGTGCAGTGTCATAGGTGTACTTGTATTACATGCTCTTGTTGCATGTATAGGGTGCTTTTTACAGTAATTCATAAACAAACTTGGCTTGATGCCTTTGTTATTGTCTTATTGGGTAATCCAATCATAGCCTTCTGTATCAGCTTTCTGCACAAAACTGGGACAGCATAGAGACTGGGAGAACATACGTGCAGCCAACACCTAATGATACAAAACATGTTAACAAAAAGTAAGAATAGCTACTAATTAAATCTAAAGTAACTGACACTGCCACATTCCTTTTTTCCACTGAGTTGTGTACAATCCAGTACTCTATGTATAAAATAGTTTTGGACTTTATTTATGAAGCGTCTCCAGTACCTGTATTTATTCACAAATACTGATAGATTCCTAAGCACAATCTTAGAATGAGAGGCTTCCTATGTTCTCTGTCTTATGGCTGTCTTGTCTAGGCTCAGGAAGAAGCTTGAGGATGGCTTCCTTAGACTTCACCCAATCAATGAAGGAAAATGTATTAATGGAGATTATTCAGTAGCATCTATCTTATGAAACTTATTTAAGTAGGCAATTAAATCATACATAGCGACCAAGCAACAGCAAGTCTGCGGCCACATGTGAATACTGGGAACGCTGTACTGAAAACTGTCAGGAATGTTGGCCTTTAGACTAAGTATATAATGAAGAAGCTATTACTATAATGAATCTGGAAGTCCACTCAACTGATTTAATGAAACTTAACTTTCTTCATTGAATTTTTGTACATTTTGGATCCCCTTTATGGTGTTTAGGTTCCCCAGCAAAGGAGCTGGAAAAGGTTTCAGTACTGTAGTCATGTACGCTGGGAGTTATGTGAACATCCTGTACCCTGAGTGGCATAAAGGGCACATCAACTCCAGTCCACCCACCCCCAGTTCTTTTGACAGTTCTGTAGGCAGAGAGCTGGATCAATGTAGTGTCATTGTGTTCTAATCTTATTACTGAAGGGCATATGTATGCCTCAGTGGCACTATAGCTGGGCCAGTGTGGAAACCATAGTGCAGATGCTTCCCACATTGACAATGGTGTTTCTGTTGAAGTAGGTAATCTACCTTTCCAAGAGCCACTGGCCTAGCCCCTACGCTGGGGATTAACCCCTGTGCTGCATTAACTCCTCTATTCTGGGTTAGGTTGGCCTAACTGTAGTACTCCGTGTTAGAAGAAGATGATGCAAACAGGTAGTTCTGGAGGAGGATTGGGTAAAATGGCACCCTTTATATTACCCACCGCTCGTTCCCTCGATGTCTCGAGTGAGCCACAAGGGGGGGTGAATTACAATCGTTTTATGCTTCAGAATATGTAAAAGCTTACATTCATGACAAGTCTCCAAAGATCCTTTTTTCGTTACATTAACACTCAAGCAATGAATATTAAGAGCTATGTGGTGAATGTAATTGTCCCTGCCCTTGTTGTTGTTTACAGGTTTAGTCAGTAGTGCATGGGCATTTGACTTTACAACATGTTACTTTTGTCACAGCAGTGCTTAGAATATTACTGACCAAGCATTTAGCAAGGGAAGGGAGCAGTGAGAAAGTTGATAAGTATGTTCTTTCCAAAGTTCTTACACAGGAGAGAAAAGAGAGTTTCTTTCAGTTACATTTCTTGTGCAAACTACGAAAAAGGGAGAGGAAAAAGGGAAGATAGTATATTTCACTAAATTCTAACTGCAAGAAGCAAAGCCCGTGTGCCTTACCGTAACAACTGTGGCTGAGGATCTCTATCAAGCATTCCTGAAACTACAGAACCCACCTGGGGAAGTAAGAAAACAAATTGACAGAGCTAGACGGGTACCCCCAAAGTCATCTACTACAGGAGAGGCCCAAGAAAGAAAACAGAACATCACTAGTCACCACATACAACCCTCAAGTCAGAACTCTGCAACAGATCATTAAGCCTATTCTAAAAGATGATCCCTCACTATCTCAAGCCTTGGGAGACAGACCTCTCCTTGCCTACAGACAGCCACCCAATCTTAAACATTTACTCACCAGCAACTACAGATCTAACAACAGAAACATTAAAGCAGGCACACACCCATGCAACAAACTGTGCTGCCAAGTCTGCCCACATATCTGCACAATAGATACCATCGTAGGTCCTAATCAAGCTTGCTACTCCATCAAAGGCTCATTTACCTGCTCATCTGATGTGGCCTATACCATCATGTGCCAGGAATGCCTCAACACCTTATACATTAGACAAACAGGACGATCCCTGCACAGAAGAATAAATGAACGTAGAGCTGATATCAGAAATCACAAAACCAAAAAACCAGTTGCTGAGCACTTCCATCTTTCTAATCACTCGATAAATGATTTGTTAATGACCGTCATCAGAGATGTGACTGGGACATCAACACTTCAAAGAGAAACAGCTGAATCGGAATTAATATGCAAATTAAGTTGTGTGAGAGCAGGATTGACTTGAGACTATGGGTTCTTTTCCCATTACAAAAGATAATTTGACTTCAGGCTTCCCAGGGTTTGAACCTAACAACTGCTCTGATTTGTTGTTACTGTATGACCTGATCCTATGTTTTATACTCTCTTGCGTTTATTTTCATTCCATATTGTAAGTTCACCCATCTTCGAAGCATCTGACAAAGTGGGATTTTTCTCCCATGAGAGTTCATGTGAAAAGGAAATCTGTTAGTCTTTAAGCGCCACACAACTACTTTTTTGTTTTGTTTTGTTTTCATTTAATATCCCAGTGTCCAGCTTAATTTTACTCTCCTACATTCAGGGCATGAAGTTTTCGTCACATTACTGAGCAGCTGAACTAATTTTTAAGTGTAAAGCAGGTTTTTGATTTATGGTTGGTATTGAGTTTGCTTATACATAGTATTTAGTAGACTTGTTACTGTTCTGATTAGCTTCTTAGCTGTAGGTGGGAGAAGAAGATAGGGTGCTAAAAAGATCTCAGATCTCCAGGATTTAGTTCATGATCTTCTTGAGTGCGAGCAAGGCCATCCTTGGGGGGTGAATGGTGAATGCCCTGAGCCACCCAATTCTGCAGTCCCACACTTCCCTGCTACCAGTAGGGTAGTGCAGGGCCTGGACCTCTGCCCAATCCCCCCACACCACTGTCTTTGGCATCAAGTAGAAGGCAAAGGGCAGGACTGTGGAGCCCAGCCTCCCAGTATGTGGGGAAGGTGAGGGTGGGGGCCCTCATAGGCCAATTGGGCCCCATCCTGTCCCAAGATATGGCCCTGAGTGAGGAATATCAGTCAGAGGAATAAGTCCCTGACATGTTTTTACTCTGTGTGAGTAGTGCAGAGTGTGCCTGTGTGGGTGTGCAGACAAAAGGAAAGTCATTCCAGACGAAGCTCAGGACTGTGATGACAGCTCTGCAACCTGAGTGCTGTACGTAGATCTACCTAGCCCCACAGTATAGATGAACTAAGTCAGACCAAGAATTCTTCCATCAACATAGCCACTATTTCTCAGGGAGGTGGGTTATTGGACATCAACAGAAAACCCCTTTAATTTAGGCCATGGCATCACAGCTGCAATGTGATAGCTGTGCTGTCATAGCAGTTTCAGTAACAAAGATTATTACATGTTGATTTACAACCAGACTCAGCATTTACACAAAAGTCAATACTTCCTTCTGTAAACAGGACTCCTTGTTTGTTTCTTTGATCTAGACTAACATGGCTACCCCTTTAGAACTAGGACAGTATGCTGCATCTCCACACTTAATTTTGCTATTACATAGCATAACATACATTGTCTTAATTTTTTAATTTTTATTATGTGAGAAAATGGTGAGTGTATAATCATGCATTCTTTATTATTTAGATGTTTTTACTCATGATTTTCGTCCAGTACAATTTGGTTTGGAATTGGAATTCAGTTAAACCAACATTTTAATTTTGTAGTTAATAAAGTTATCTTAAATATGTTGGATGCATGAAAGGAAAAAGTTTCAGAACATGTTTTTCATTTAACACTAATCTGATGACCACAGTTTGTGAATTGAACTGATTGTTTCTGACAAGTGCATTTGGTGCTTTAGAACTACTGGTACTCATTCTCTCGCTCCTAATTTTTAATTAATTAATTGGAGGAGGAAAACAAACTTTCTCACTTTGTAATTCCAAAATCTGTTTCTTAGCTTTGTAGGAACTAGTCTTGTAACTGAATTAGTTGAAGAAAATATTCTCTCTGTATCCGCAGAAGAGCTTATACTGTCCAAAGCTGTTCCAGGAGCCTAGCTGATGACTCTCACCAGTTAAGTGATTTGACTTTATTCAAAATGTTGACAGAAAACACACACAATTTAATATTAACTTTCATTTAATATAATGTTTTATTATTAAAATATAATAAATTATTTATTTTAATATATATTATAATAAATTATAATATAAAATTATATAATTTCTAATAGATATATTTTTAAAAACAACAATGTATCTAATATAAATGCAAAACAAAAGAGGAGTCACCTGGCAATCTAGTCTTCAAAATGCCAAAAGACTCCTCTTTTGTTGATCAACTAAGCAGTGAGATTGAAACTTGAGACTTGACTGGAGAGGAGACTCTGCTTTTGTTTTGCTAAGAAGTCTGATGTCAATCTCTCACTGCCTGAGGGCATGGCATGCTGAACTTTACATGCTCCATGCAGGTAGCTGAGAGAACCAGGCTGCAAGGAGAGTAAAAGTTTTTGTCTTGCTAGCACAGAAGGCAGGCGGCTGAAAAAGAGGTGGGGTCTCCATAACCAATCAGGGAAGGCCTAGCCTCCAACCATGCCTTGCAGGCATCACTGGATTAGTTCTTGGAAGGCAACAGTATTAGCAGCAGTACTTCTGATGGAGCCAGAGAGATTTTTTTTCAGAAGGCAGAGTGCAGGTACCTAAATTTCTTTGTGAGTTTCTTGGGCAGAGGATCCTTCCATCCTAGTGTGTTTGAGGCAAAGTGCACCGTGGGAGGTGAAGCTTGAAGACATGCTGATATTGTGGCTACGTAATTTATCTGAAAACTTGATTCCATTCTGAGGCTAGTTTTTTTGGTAAGAATTTGCCCTCTTCAGGAACAGTCATGCCCTCCTTGTTGATGGAGACTCTATTTTGGAAAGGTAACAAAGCATACGTTTGATGTAACAACTCATGAGGGAGGTTTGTGAACTAGCTACAGGAGACTCTTAAATTTATAAGCTAACTCCCATCCAGATAAAATTACTTCCTCCAATGTGCAAACAGTAAAGAGATGAAGAATTAACTTTCATACAAGGATATGAAATATCTCTTGATAATTTCTCTGACCTGATGAGTGATGACCTTTTTTTTTTTTTTATATCCTCTAGTTCAGCAGGGTATTAAAAGGTATTGTAAAGCATAGTGATGAATCTGTCTGTGGGAATCAGTCTTGTTGTAGTTTTATCCTGCTGTTGCTCTGGAATGTAGTTGGACCATTTCACTTCTTTAAAGACAAATGAAGATGAACTACTTTACTTCCTGTGTCCTTAAGGTTGTTTTTTTTCTCCCCAATCTCATTTCAGTTTCTCCCTGTTATGAGTTGGATTAGATTGTTCTGATGAAGGAAAATAATGCTTTCCCCTTTGATTTGATGCATGAATCATCAGGATTTTGGAATCTACCTTTCCGAACTTTTGCTGGCTAATGCACCAGTCGTGATGATCTGACTGAATAGTCTTTGGAGTGTCTTGAGTTATTTTGGAGAAAGTAGGTGCTTGAATGTATGGATTTTCAAGTAAGTGTGAAGGAGGGGTGGTAAGCAGGGAGCGCTTGCAGTTGTAGGAAGTTTAGGGAAAATGGTGCTTGGAGGCCAATATTTCTACTGTGGCATAGCTGAGTTTATGGTGCTTTATCAATGGTTTACGGCACTGGTGATGATAATGCTGGATATGTCTTTGAGAGGAGAATCAGTAGTTATGTGCTAAAGAAATTTAAGTGATACAAATATAGTGTTTTTGTGTGTTATACCATATCAGACATATGAACATTTTTTCATGTAAAAGCATCAGCATAGCCTACTATGTATTAATTTAACTATTTAGATATTTGTATGAGGGTTATAAGGATATAATGGTGGGTTACTTACCAGTAACTGTCCTCCTCCTTTGAGGTGGGCTGCTCACATACATTCGTTACAAGTGTCTACATGCCGCAGCCCACGGTAGCTTGGAGAGTCTTTAGTCTTAGCCTGTCAGGTCAGGGTGCACAGCCAACGCCCCCTCTGCACTGTGACTGTGGCTATATAGGTGACCGTGACTCTGACCCCCTCACTCCCTTATACTTTCACCAACTCTGTTAGTGGGGACGGTGGGAGGGGCCTGAATGTATGTGAGCAGCCCAGCTCGAAGAAGGACAGTTACTGGTAAGTAAACCCATCGTTCTTCTTTGAGCGTTGCTCACATCATTCAGTTACAGGTGACTGCTAGCCATACCCAAGGATGGTGGGAGGAGTTACAACTTGCCCACACTGAGTATGGCTCTGCCTAACGCAGCGGCCTCTCTAGCCTGTTGGACGATAGCAGAGTGCGTTGTGAAACTATGTACTGATGACCATGTAACTGCCCTGCAGATTTCTTAGATTGGGACCTTGGTAAGGAAGGCCATTGATGACGCTTGAGCCCCAGTAGAATGGGCTCTAACAGTCGCAGGAAAGGGCATATTCGACCTTCTGTAGCAGTCTTTGATACAGTATACTATCCATTTGGGGATGCACTGTGAGGACACTGGAAGACCTCTTTTGTGTTCGGCAACCGCCACAAAGAGTTGGGAGGTCTTGCAGAACAGACACATGTGCTCGATGTGTGTTAGGAGTGCACTCTTCACATCCAGGATATGCCACTTCCTCTGATTCTCTGTAACCTGAGGGTCTGGATAAAAAACTGGCAAGCAAATCTCCTGGTTAAGGTGGAAGGGAGTAGCCACTTTAGAGAGGAAGGAGGGGTGGTGTCGCAGGACTATTTTGTTGGGGAAGAGCCTCGTACATGGGGGTTTTGAGGACAGAGCCTTCAACTCTGAAACCCTTTTAGCGGATGTGATTGCTACTAAGAAGGCCACCTTCCAAGAGAGGACCAGTAGGGTACATGCATCTAAGTGTTCATAGGGGGCCTCTGTTAACGCCCGGAGCACCACGTTAAGGTCCCAAGGAGGAATGGGTTCATGGGGTTGTGGGAAAAGCCTTTCAAACCCTTTCAGGAACCTAGTGGAAGTAGGATGGGAGAAAACAGGGGCCACATCTACCTTTTCATGGAGAGCTGAGATCGCTGCTAGGTGGACTCAGTGAGGAAAGAGAGAGACCCTTCTCTTTAAGGTCTAGCAGATAGTCAAGGATTAGGTGTAGAGGGGCCAGTGCAGGGTCTACTCCTTTACCCCGAGCCCAGATGGAAAACCGTTTCCATTTGGCTGCATAGGTGGACCTGGTGGATGGTCTTCTACTACCAACCAAGACCTTCCTAACCTTGTGCGAGCAGAGCCTTTCCTGCTCATTGAGCCAAAGAGTCTCCAGGCTGTCAAGTGCAGGCGACCTGGGTTCGGCTGCTGCAGGCGCCCCAAGTTGTGTGTCAAGAGGCCCGTCCACAGGGAGAGGCGAAATGGGGTCTCTATGGACACGTCCTGTAGGAGCAAAAACTAGAGTCGTCTGGGCCAGTCTGGAGCTATTAATATTATGTTTGTTCTGTCTGTCCTGATCTTCAGGAGAACTAGGTATTAGCGGAACTGGTGGGAAGGCATACATCAGAGGGCCTGACCAGCTGATGAGGAAGGCATCGTTGAGAGACCCTTCCTCCTGATCCCTGAGAGAGCAAAATTGGTGACACTTGTGGTTCTGCTGTGTCACAAACAAGTCTATCTGGGATGTACTCCATTTGTGTACCAGGTGAGCGAACACCACGTTGTGGAGTGATCACTCGTCATTCATTAGGAGCTTTCTCCTGAGTGAGTCTGCCAGCCTGTTGTCCGCTCCTGGTAGGTGTGCAGCCACCGGGCTGAAATTGTATCTCAGAGCTAGCTTCCAAAGTTTGCAAGCTTCCTTGCAAAGAGTTGGGGAGTGTACCCCTCCTTGCCAGTTCGTGTAGAACATAGCTGCGGTATTGTCTGTCGAATCTGAACCGACCTGCCCTGTATGTTGTTCAGGAAGGTCGTGCAAGCCAGTCTGATGGCCCGCAGTTCCTTTACATTTATGTGAAGAAGACTGTCTTCATGGGACCAACGCCCCTGGGTGGAAAGTCCCCCCAAGGCATTGGTGATCAGTGTTACAGTGGGCGTTAGCATTTCGAAGGGAATTCCCCCCATGGCAAACCAGGGGTCCCTCCAGATCTGTAACGTCCCCAGGATATCTCGGGGAACTGACAGCAACTTTGATAGGGAGTGCCTCTGTGAGTGGAACACCATGGAGAACCAGACCTGGAAGGGCCTCATTCTCAGGCGTGCAGTCCAAATCATGGAGGTGGAAGCTGCCATGTGACTGAGCACCTGTGGGCAGCGACGGGCTTTGGACACTTGAGACTCCTGCAGCTCCATGCAGATGGACTGAAATCTTGAAGGGGACAGAGAGGCCATCCCATTGCAAGTGTCTAGGAGAGCTCCTATAAACTCTATGCTTTGGGATGGGCAGAGTTTTGACTTTTCTCAATTTATGCAGAGGCCCAGGTACCCACACAGTTGGTTTACTGTTCTGACATGGAGCTTTGCCTGAGCTCTCGATTCCCCGTGTATTAACCAATCGTCTAGGTAGGGGTAAATCCTTATGCCTCTCTGGCGCAAGAATGCCACTACCAGCGCCATGCGGTTTGTGAATACCCTGGGGCCAGAGAGGGCCCGAAGGGGAGCAACGTAAATTGGAAGTAATTTCCCCCCACAATGAACCTTAGGTACTTTCTGCATTAGGGGCATATTGGTATGTGAAACTAAGCATCTTGAATGATGAACTGCATCTGTGGAGACAGGCCAGAGCCCTGAAGCCAGGAGGAGCATCGCATGACGATGGCGGAGGCCATAGTACGCGAGGCTGTGTTTGACGCATCCCAAGTAGCTATGAGGGCATCTTTAGTGACCAATGCCCCTTCTTAAATCATTGCTTCATAATCTCTGAGGTGATCTTTGGGGACGAGGTCGTGGAACCCTTCCATGGCTCACCAGAGGTTGAAGGCATATCTCGCCATAAGGGCCAGATGGTTGGAGATATGCAGCTGTAGAGCTGCCGTGGTGTAAACCTTCCTGCCCAACAAGTCGAGCTTTCTAGCCTCCTTGTTCTTGAGAGTGGAGCTCAGCTGGCCCTGTCTCTCTTTCTGATTTACCACGTTGACTTCCAATGATCCTGGCGTAGAGTGCCGGAAGAGGAACACAGACTTGTCCTGGGGGACATGATATTTGCGATCTGCTGCTTTCGACACTGGCAGAATCGAAGATGAGTTTTGCCATTGTGCCTTGGCAATTCTGCATGCCCCTTCATGGAGAGGAACAGATACCTTGGCTGGTGGGACATTTTCCCCCATGTTAAACCAGGGGTCGGTTTCTTCCTGGACCACTCCAAATTCCATATTCAGATTCTCTGCCATGTGGCAGAGTAAAGTCTGCTGGGCGTGGAAATTGTCCTTATAGGCCACAGGCCTTCGGAAGGTGTACTCATTCAGAGAGGAGGATATGGGGACTTGGGATCTACTGCGCTGTGTAGAGTCAGGATCGGGCTTGTCATCGGAAATGTATGAGGTGGAGACGGTGCTGAATGGTGCCGCAAGGATGAGCTATCATCGACCGTCATGTCTAGCCACTCGTGAGACCAGTCATTAAAAGAATTTCTGGTCACGGCATGGCTCAGGGGAGAACGGCCCCTACCTTAGGTCTTAGTCGCATCAGAGAACTGGGACGTGGTGTCTGTACTGGGGCCAACGGGGTCTTTGTCTTCCATGACACAGGCATCATGGAGTGCTTCTCACGACACTTACCAGCCCATTCGTCAGCCCTTGAAGCAGTTTTGGGAGAATCAGAGGAATGGGCAGAGACCGGAGACAAGGAGGATGACCTGAACCTCCGTCTTCTGGAGCCTTGAGAGCACAGTACTGAGGGTTTATGGGACAAGTGCCAAGAGGAGGGAGCCTCGGAGCAGTCGTTGGCCCCATCCTGTGGTGCTGGTGGAGGGCTCGACGGTACCAGGCTTGAGAGCGGTGCCGATCCTTGCATTGACTTCTCTCTGGGTACCAGAGCCAGTGTAGTCTTTGACCTGGCCTTCTTGGCTGGTACCGGAGCCGGGTCTTGGCACAGAGCCCGTGTCTTTGCTGGGGCCAGTGGTGTCGACAGTACTGAAGATAGCCCTGATGCTGGTTCACTGGAGAGGGAACTCAGTGACTGAGGTGAACGGTGCCGTGGTGGTACTGAAGAGGAAGCCAACCAGGGCTTTGAACTCCGCGCCGGGGGTTGGTGCCAAGATTCTGGTGCAGGAGTTGCTCAGGGAGCCAGTGGAGCACTAGTGGCTCGGGTGGCGTCAGAGGCGGGTGCGCACTCCTCAGCAAGAGTGTATAAGTGCCGCTCTCTGTCCTTGCGAGTCCTACATTTAAAGGACTGGCAAATGGAGCAGTTCACTGCGAGGTGAGACTCACCCAGGCACGCGAGACATTTCTCATGAGGATTGTCGAGTGAGAAAGCTTTGGAACACGCCGGACATGGCTTAAAGCCCAGCATTTTCATTTTTATGCAAAGAAAGACAAGCACTTGCTTTCGCAAGTTTTGGCTAATCCGAAACCGTCACTGAGGGTGGAAAAGGGAACTGGGAGGGTCACGGTCACCTATATAGCCGTGGTTGTGGTGCAGAGGGGGCGTTGGCTGTGTGCCCTGACCTGAATGCAGTGGTGAAAGATAGTTTACACCAGTGCTGTCCAGCCTTTTTGAATGAGGGGCCACATTGCAATTCTTTCTCACTTGGGGGCCGGTGAGCACATTTTGGCTAGATAAGGCAGAGAAATTCATCTTATTAATAAAATTTAAATAATCAAAAAATAAGCACCAGCTTACAAATTCAGTTTAGTTCTGTAAAAGCAAGCCTGGCAAGGAAGAGAAGAGGTGTTAGGGCAGGAGTGGCCATATGGGATGGTAGGGAAGAGTGTAGGGACCAGGGCGGACAGGTGGCAAGAGAGGGGAGGTTAGATGTGGCCATGTGGAGTGGCAGGGGAAAAAAGGGGTGTGTGGCAGGGATGTCAAGAAAGGGCAGTGGGTGTGTAGCTAGCAGGGGAGTGTGGCAGGGGGGTGGAGTGTGGAGAACAGGGCCGGGGTGGCAAGAGAGGGAAAGGGTGGGAAGGGGAGCATGCCATGGCAAGGCAGGAAGAAACTGTCAAAAGTGGCAAGAGAGGGTGTGTGTGGTGGCTCCGTGGGCTGGATAAGAGTGCTTGGGGGGCTGGATTCTGGGCCCCAGGCCACGTGTTGGAGAAGCCTGGTTTACACCATTATCTGTATCCTGGTCCTCTTACTTCAGGGCTGCTGAAGTAGGTTAGGCAGAATATTTGTTCTATCATCAGCCAAATCAACAGGTTGAATGATATTTAAGCCACACATAGAATCATAAATCTTCAGAGTGTTTGTATTCTTCACAACAAAATTGCTTCAGGGATGGATCAGAATTCCACTGGAAATGCATAAGTGCACCAGTGTGAACCATATGGGGAAACAGTAATGCATTTCACTTTATATTAAGTTCCAAAGGGGAGATGTATTAGTCTAGTTCAGCAAAATAAACAAGGAGTCCTGTGGCACTTAAAGACTAACAAATTTATTTTTCGCATGAGCTTTCGTGGAAGAAAATCCCACTTCATCGGACACTTTGAAGATGAGGCAGCTCACAGAATGGGAGGAAAACAAATGCAGGGGAATGTAAGCTATGGATCAGGTCACATTGTAACAGCAAATCAAAGTAGTTGTTAAGATTCAAGCAAAATAAGCAAGGAGTCCTGTGGCTCTTAAAGACTAAATCTTAAAAACTGCTTTGATTTTCTGTTAGTGTGACCTGATCCCATGGCTTAACACTCCCCTGCATTTTTTTCCTCTCATTCTGAAAGTTCCCCCATCTTCAAAGTGTCTGATGAAGTGGGATTTTCTCCCATGAAACGTCTCGTGATAAATAAATTTTTTAGTCTTTAAGTGCCACAAGACTCCTTGATTATTTTACTTTATATTAAGAATTTAGTCAGATCAGCAGGACTCTAACTACAGTGTTTTTGGAACTGGGTCTAAGTGAACATTATAGTTTGGATAGGGCTCACTGGCTTTCCTTCTCTCCCTTATGATGGCAGCAGAAGGTCAGGCAGTGTGCCATCCTCCAATTTCTACCTCAGTCACGAGAATCTGCTTTGCTCTAGGAAAATACTTCTTTGATTTAATGTAGTCCATCTGGGGCTTCCACGTCTTCAGATGGGTAAGTCACTAATGGATATACAATAGAGTTCAAAACAGTCCATCACTAGATATTTGTTTTATCAAAATTTTGTTTATGAACATCTCTAAGCTTGCTCCTATGATGAAAACAATATCCCATTTACTAGAAATGAAGGTTATTGAACCAATCCCAAAGTAGAATCAAGGACATAGAACTCATTTTATGTTTTCCCTAGCTGCTTGATCAAGCCCTGTTAGAACTGAAGGACCAGAAAAAGTCAGTT
The DNA here is from genome assembly GCA_007922195.1 of Podocnemis expansa. Taxonomy (NCBI): domain Eukaryota; kingdom Metazoa; phylum Chordata; order Testudines; family Podocnemididae; genus Podocnemis; species Podocnemis expansa. The sequence continues at coordinate 45,394,383 of ML681981.1, read as the reverse complement.
TAAAAAAAACAAAAACAAAAAAACAGAACTCAAGCTAAAAACATTACAGTGTATCCTGGCAGATTTAAAAGAAGTTTATCAATACGTTCCCAACAGACGATCTCAGAAAACACAGAAGATAATTTTCAACACAGTGTACTACCCTTCAGCCTTTCAGCATCCATGGGGAGCTAAGTTTGGGTACCTGCTTTCAGGCAAAAGGGTAAATGTATCTATTTGTTGGATGATATCTTTGTCAGAGTTCCATGCAGAGAAGAAGCCCTCCACAGAGTTCATTACTAATGTTTTTTTTCTTTTTGTATTCATGGTTAACTGATCACATTGCAAAAAAGTCAGTCCATTAATTCATGGAGCATCCAACAGCTGGGAGTTGCAATCTGTAGAAAACTAAGAAGAATGTTTGCTTTTTTCAGAAATCATGCTTCAAAATCCTAAATTTACTTACAGGAAATCTGTCAGCTGTTATCTTACATCAAGGTGCTCTCCTGGATCCTTGAAATGATGGACTTTTGTTAAGCTATCCAGGATCCTTGGAATGAGGGACTCCTGACATGGTGTCAGGTTGGGTCTTTTCCTGCCTCTCCCCCTGTGCAAAGTACTTGGAAACTAATTAATATATGAGTGATCAGAGTGAGAGCTCATCTGTTTGAACCTTGCACTTTGTCATGTGCCTTTCCCCCTTGCCTGCCACAGGTGTTCCTTCTCCCTTCTCTAGAGGAGATGACAGGTTCCTTTTTCCTATGCTTATCCCCAGGATGATTATCTCCTGTTCATTTTCAGAAGTCACATTTTGCAGGTAGGGGACATCTGACACGTCTGTTTCAGCCCACTGGTCTTCATACCCAGGGCAACTTGGGTACTTAATGTGCTCCCTCTCATCCTTGTTGCTTTGGGGTAAGGTCTGTCCCATTCCCTCTCCATGTTTTTCTTCTATGAGCTCTTGCTTTCCTAGACCTTCTCACTTATCTTAGGGCTTCTCTTCTGGAGGCTCTGGTAATGAACCTTCTGGGGATTGCCTATCACCCTCTGAGTCTTCCTGTTGTTCCTTTTCTTCTAGTGCCTGTTTTGTTAATTCTTTGTCTTTTGTGTCTCCCTTTTCCACATGTGATAACAGTTGGTGTGAGGAACATATAATTAATGAACAACCAAGGGGATATACAGTCATTCAGCACATGCAAGGAGGCCATGTCACCTTAGTCTTTAGATAGCGAGAAACCCAAATCATTTGTACATTTAACAATCAGGAGAGCTCAAGTCTATGGCAGGGTACCTGAGTAGTCAGGATAATTGACCTGGGTGACCAAAACTTCCCTCCACCCATAAGCCTTCTGGCAGTTAAGTGAGAAATTTGAATTGCCACAGTAAACTATTTTTGTCGCCAAGAAAAATGCCGAACTCAGTGGATTCTTTTCCATGGAGACATATATTAGGGAACTATTTGATATTTTTGGTCCTAGGGTAATCTTGTGTGTCTTCTAACTATCTTTTTCCTACTCTAGAACTCAAAATGCTACAGAAGATCAAATGGGAAAAGGCACAAGTAATTTTATTTGTTTCATTCTGGCTTTGGAGTTGCATTCTGGTGTCCGCTATACCAAGCGTGCTCTGTCATTACCTACCAAATCAAGAGAACTTTCTCAAATCAGGATCTCTTTTCCTTTAGACTAGGGAGACTCGTTCTCTGATACTGAGAAGAGGCACTCGAAAGTTTGACTAGTTTTAATATTAATAATATATACTTTTTTGGTTTCCGGTAAGAGGTCCACCAATGTGGAATACACCAGATTTTAGTCATGCAGAGAATAGAAGATTAAGTCCCAAATCAGGCCAGTTAGAATTTGCTATGTGTTGGAATTTCTTCATGACCCATTGACTTTGAAGCTTAAAGCCAACACCCTATGCATGGATGCAGTGTAGGAATTGATAATCCTGGAGTTAACTCCTTCCATTCTTATTTAAAACGATTTCTAAAATCAATCTGCAGTAGTGCACAAGAAATTCAGATTTGCCCATGGAAACTTAATCTTGTCACCCACATATGAGATCACTTTTTGAACAACTTTTCCATCACTATTTTCTTAAGTTCCTGTATATATCATACTCATCACAGTAGTATCTGAGCAGCTTCAAGTAGTGCCTTAAGCAACATGGCTAATGTCTGTCACTCTTTTCTTCTCCTGCCTTCTTCCAAGGCTAGAAATTTATGCAATGGAGTGTTTTGTGTGGGAGTTGTTTTTATTAGCTGAATTTGTCAAGCCTTATGTTCCACTGGATAGAATTTCTGTAACTGTATGCAATGTGGTAATTTTCAAATGCTGTATCCAATCAATTCCAAAACTTCAAGGAATGTTTTAGGTATCAGTGGATGGAATCCTGTAGAATATGAGGAAAGCATGGGCTACCACCTGTTTAGCATGACTGCTGCTTAAAACACCTCTGCAGTTTTCTGTAGTTCAGAAAACTGATTGATGTCATCAATTGATGTGTTTCAATACAACAGTATCCCTGTTTATCCTTCCAACAGTGTTTAACATGTTGATACTCCAAATGACTTCTCTCTCAGACAAATAATAATTGGGGTTTAAAAGGAAGAATGGGGCAAACAAGCTGTGGGGAGGAGAGGGACTGGGGGAGCACACAACCATTGAGACGAATTGGGGACTCTAGCATGTGGGACATAGAGTGCTCCTACCATGGTTAGGGGAGGTATAAATATGGGTAGGTAGGGCTCCTGTTATGGGGTAATGGAAAATGGAGGTCATGAAAGGAAAGAGAAGAATGGGAGTGCACACACAACTCCTGTTGTGGATGTAAAGACAGAAAAACTCTTGTATAATGAACAAGGATTTGTAGGGCTCCTTGCACTAGGTACGTTAGACATGGGTTGACTGACCCAATGGTAAGGAGAGAATGTGGACCCTGGAATACGTAGAAATGTATAGGAAGAAATAGCAGAATGGGTGCACACCCAGAATCTCTGCCATGTGAGGGAGACTGCAGAAACCCAGTAGAGAGGGACAGGAGAGGACTCTTGCAAAACTACAGTCATGTAGTACAAGAGGAAAATGGTGGTGCATAGTGGGGAGGGGAAATGAGAGTGCACATAGTGCTGCTGGTTGGGAGAAAATGATGAGAAACCCTGATATACAAGAAAGGAGGAATGGGTGGGGGCATATAAATGCTAAGTAAAGTAGATATTAAGTGAAGTTGCTAGGAGTCCGTGGAAGGGAATGGGATGGGAGGATGGAGCACAGGGAGCGTGTAGGATAGAATGGGAGAAGGACTCAAAGTCACTGATGTGTACGTTGAACTTGAACTACAGAAGCTATAAAGCAAGCAACTCCCCAGCAGTAGATATACATTACTGTATGTTTTGTTTGAGAAGTTAAAGTCAAAGAACTTTGCACTGAGAGCAGAAGATGATGAGATTCATGATGGGCCTTAGTTCCTGCAGGAGTTCATTCCACGATGGAAACCAGCCCCAGAAAAGCTCTGTCTCCTGCATAGAGGAGCTTTACCCTTCTAGTAGGAGCTTCTGTTATGACAGAAGAGTGCAATTATTCTCAACAGTATGCATTCCAGAGCTTTAGTCAATCTGTTAGATATCCTTGGCCCAGACCATTGAGAGCCTTGAAGATAAGGATTGAGACCTTAAACCTGATTCAATATTCTTTCAAAAACAAGTACGAGGAGTGGAACATGAGGGAAACTGGGTGGGTGGGTACACAGCAGCCCTGGTATGGGGCATATTTGGTTGGGATAATTGCAATGACTAACATCTAATATGTCCATAGAAGACAGTGTTGATGGGTACATGTGCTGCAGGGTAATGCTATTACCTGGAGTTTCCAAAGAGCTGAAGACTTCACACCCATGTATATTGGATTGCTGTAGTCTAGTGAGGTGATAAAGATGTGAATACCTGAAACCAGGTCTTAGTTTGCCACAATGGAATGGAGTACCCTAGTCAACCAAAGGTGGTGGAAGGCATTATTTATGGGTGTTGCTCTGTGGAAGATTAGGGTCAGTGAGGTATCCAGGTGCATTCCTAAATTACAGATTGAATGGACCAGTTGTGGGTGTATACCATCAAACAAGGAGATTATGCTGTGGCTTTGGTCTCTTAAGAATGCTTTCCTGCACTCCCCAGCATACCCTTGGTCTCACTCAGATTCAGCCAACTGTTGTACATTCATTAGCTGATTTCATCAAAGTACTGGGCCATCTTGGTGGTAATGGTGTGGTCATATGTGGTGGATGTTTAGAGTCTGTGTCGTCTGCATATTGTTGGCCCATGCATCCATTTGTTTAACTAGTTCACCTGCATATCGATGTTGAATTGGACCAGAGAAAGATTCTTGTGGGGAGACCACAGGTGAGTGGTCTAGTAGGGGAGGTGCAATTTTCTGTCCTCCTCCACCCCACACGCTTGAGAGACAGACTTTATAGATATGGAGCTCTAGAAATCATCTTTCTAGTTGCCACTGCTTTTTTTAAAATCTTGGAACTGGAAATAGTTTCTGTGGAATCCCAGGGTTATGTATTCCATAAATGTAAGGTGGTCTTTCATCTAAAGCCTGTTTTCATACCCAAAGTCAAGTTGCCTCTCTTTCTGCCTAAACCCCCCCTAGTCAAAGAGAAAGGAGTGGCATACCCTGGGCATGCTGTTTACTAATCCAGAAGATAACCTCAGCAGAAAAAATCTTTATGCAATTTTTGTACTATATTATGGTGATCAGGATAAGAAAGCATCAAACCCATCAAAAGCTTGATGAGTTAAGTACTGTATCAAAGTAGTATATGTCTGCAAAAGACTACCTCTTATCAAGATCAGAAAAAAATGTTGTTTAAGGAGCCAGAAAATTCATTTACTCCCTATAAAGTAAGTTTGTAAAATAACACTATAAATGTGATGTTCAAGTTTTGTTTGCCTCCTTTGGCAAATAGATGTTGCTAATAATGGTACTGTATAACATTGAATTTGTCTCATTACCTTACTCTTAAGCAGATAGATGCAAGGTTTAATTCCCTTCCTATGAATGGATTCACACTGCTGTTGAAATACAGTTCCAGGAATGACTAGTCTGGAAACAAGAGAGATATGGGAAGGTTTGTTAACTGATGGTTTTTCTTTGTTCTTGGATCCAGATTCACCATTCCTGTCCCATCCTTGTTTGGAGTTGAAAAGAGAGAGGAACGAAATTTCTAATACCCTATTTTTAGCCCAACCCCCCCATTTTTGTCATCCCTCGTAGATAACTCTTTTGGCTAAATCTGCTGATCTTCATAATTTTTCCAAGTAGCATCAGCAAGAAAATCTTGACATTTCGTCTCCTGGCTATATGGTTCACAATATGTGTTCTGAAACGAAGTTTAGTTAAGGAGTTTAGTTAAGTGTGCTAAGCTGCCACTTGTAATCACTGCGGTTGAGTGTCTGCACGATCAAGATGGCAAACGTGCATTGATTTAGTTGGTGTTCTCAATCTGATCATTGTAACTACATAAAACATTTAAAATGCATTTCTTTTAAAAGAGAGAGAAATTATGCAGAAATTGAGAGTAGGTAGCTTCACAAATCAGAGAAAACCTTTTGGCTTGTTGCACCTGAGTGGTTTCATTTCTCCCCACACCCAATCTAGGATTATCAAATATGTTATAGATCTGATTCTTTAATATTGAGGAACCTGGAATGTCGTGTTTTTGTGACTTATGCAATACCATTCCACTATAGCGTTTTTGTTTCCTTAGGATTTGTTTTTTACCATTCATCAAATACGTTAAATATATCCTTTTATAAAAAGGTGACCCTCTGTTCTTGTGCTGATAGAATTAAAAGATGGACTGAATTGTCATAGGCTGCGCGACAGAGTTATTTTTAGCTGTTGGCATTTCAAGCTTGAACACTTCATTCTGTCGTGCCTGTTAATGAGTCATCTGGAGAGAATGAGCCTCTTCTTACTTTCAGAAAGGTTCTACTGCAAATAATAATAGGCTAATGTCTCCAGGATACATTCTGTCAAATGAATGAGAATTCAAATATAAAATATATTTGAAATAGAGACTTATCACCCACATGTAAACATTGTACTTGGAAAAAGAATCCCTTTATTGTAATATACATGAAAATCTCTAATACTAAATGTATGGTAAAAAATCCAGTGACTTATTCTAGTGATAAACACAGTTTAGAAAATCGTAATGGGCACCCAGCACACCTTTTACAAACACAAGCAAATCAAACACTCAGCATGTAATTCAAAATACGGTTGATACACAAAGGATCATATTTAGCAAAATCACTTAGTTCAGGAGTTGGTTGTATTTTTTTCTTACATTGAATGTTAAGTATAAGTTTCTGTCATTAATAAAATCACAATTCTGTATATTTTATCTAAGTCTTAAATAACTTATTTTTTGATAAGCTGTTGTAGAAGTTGTATTTTAAAAAGAATTGTTTTCTACAGGAGAATGTAGACTTCCCACATTTGGTTTTCTTTCCTTCACCAGGTTTAAGTTTATATCATATTTTTGTTCTGTTTGATGGCTGTTCATGTAGGAGTATGCTTTCCCTTAATGGTGTAAAAATGACTTTACAAACTCTACTTGGGTGATAATTGGTCAAAAGTTTTCAATCAATTGTTTCATTTACCTCATTTGTTGAGTTCCTGAAATTCAATAATGTGAAGGATTAGTTTATAAATATACAGAACCTGGAGAACTGCATGAAAGGATTTTGTAAGTGAAATGAATAGAAAAAAGTGGCAAGTTGTCAAATTTTTGTCACATGGAGACTTTTAATGCTGCTTTTTATTAGGAAGTAACACAAGAGAGCTCTCCTGGTTCTTGGGGCAAGGGGATATCTAATTTCTTTTGCACTGCCTGATGGCTCACTGTTCTTTGGGATTATTGGCCTTCTTTTTGTTATATAAAGTGGCTGAACTCTAAAACTGGTTAGTGTTTATTTCAATGAGTAATTGTTACAATGCTAAACAACAGAGCTGTTCATAAATTGGTACAATTAAGGCTGATGGCTAGTAATTGAGCACTTAGACATCCAGATACAGTGGATTTGTTGAAATAAGGTACCTTCTATAAGGCACAAGTGTAAACAAAGCCTAATTTTTCTGAATTTGACTCTTACTTTACCTACACTGTACTAAGTCATCTCCCTCACATCACAGTTAGAGTGACAAGGTGATCAGACAAGCATATCACTCCTGACTCCATTATGTCAGGTCATCGTTCAGGTACCTTCCCTATAAGATGTTCAAATGGTGCATAACCTTCTTTGAGTTTGTACTTCTGTTTAAGGTTATTGAAACTAAAACCAAAGTTTATTGGTAGAGAGAATGTGAGTTAGCTTGTATGTCAATATGAAAACTGCTAAGTGGGTCTTAAGATGTAGTTATAGGATCTGAGTTAACTAAGATAAATAGCTTATGTTTTAGAAACTTCATTTTCTCTCAATCTGGCGGTTTGTCACACGGTCGTTCAAGTAACTGTTTGTATCCGGTGTATGCTAAGATTGGTAGTTTTGCTTTAGAGTGGTGGATTTGAAACCTTTTTTCTCAGGACCCCATTTAAAAAAAATCACTTATGCCTACAACCGAGCAACTAGATCTATCAGCAATACAGTCTAGTGCAGATGTGGCCAAACTGCAGCTCGCGAGCTGCATGTGGCTCTTCAAAGAAATATTGTGGCTCCTGGAAGACCATGGCAGGGAAGGGCAGCATGGCAGGAGACAGGGGTGAGAAATGTGCGATGGTCGGGGACAGCAGAGAGCCGGTGGCATGGTAAGAGCTGGCAGGAAAAAGCAGCATGGTCAGAGCTGGTGGAGCAGGGGCAGCATTGTGAGAGCCCGCAGGGAAAAGCAATGCCGTCAGTTAGGTGCAAAGAGCAGCACTCTAAGTAGATGTCAGATTCTACAGTTTACCCGACAATATTAAGTCTACCCTCCTTGTCTGTATGCACTATGATAGTTTTTAATTACATCATCACAGGCTTCATTCATTGCACAAACTGGATGCACAAAGAGGCAGAATTGAAGTAGCACCAGCAAGAAGAAGTCTGACCTGAGTGCATGATTTTTTAAGTACTTTTCTTTTTTGATATTGTTTTCTGGGTAAATATTTTTTAAAACTGGCAACAGAAATTGATCAAGAACAAGTCTACAATGAACTACAGATAAGTGATGATAATCTAGGAATTTAAACCTGAAAAGCAATTATGAATTAATTTTCTTTAAAAATCACCTGGCATTTCCAGATATCGTAATATAATGCAAAATTATTTCTCTTGTATTTCTGTTTTGAGAAATAAGAATCATCAGAAATGACTGAAAATTGACAAGTGTTAAATCCAAAACCAATGACTACTGTCAAAAGGTTATTAAAAAATCCTCTATTAATTTAAAGATTGCTACAAGTACTTATTATGGATCATGGTTCATTTTCAGCATGCAAAATGATTTATACTTAGGACAGACCACCACTACAGAAAACTGGCTTTAGAAAAAAAAATGCCTTAAGCCAATTGAACAAGTGTGCCTGAGACATCAGTATGTCATCTGTTTGCAGAAGGAACTTCTAGTACATTTATTTTATAAGAAAATTTTAATTAATATAACTAAGTCTATTACCAGGAGAATTTACATTCACTGCAAAGTTCCATAGCAACACTGTACTTCCACTGATTAAATACCATTCAACATGTGTTAACTCTTCTTTGTTGTATAGTCAAAATCCATTTATATTTCAGTGCAGTCTTCATGAATGACTCCATGGGTATCTGAGCACATTAGACAAGAGAATAATTGTTGTGAGGGGCTCAGGATGGAAAATTGTGTTTGTAAAATTTCTGAAAAAAAAACCTCACCAATAAAGATTTTACTTTGTATTATAAGAACCAAATAATATTTAGAATTTATACAGGGCCTGATCCCAAACTGAATAAACTCAATGGGATTTTTTCCATAGTATCTTCTGTGCATGGACTCCAAAGCACTTACTGAAACAGGCTCTGATCTTGCACTTTGTCCCCATAAATTCTCATCGATCTGTTGTGATTCTGAACAGTTGAAAAGGTGTCCCTGTGTGCATCTCTTCACAGGATTAAGATGAGAGCAGTGTTTTCCCTTACTATTACTCATTTTAAAATTAATTGTGTCTGAGTCCTCAGACCTTTTGTCTTCACTGTCCATGAATATTTTAGTGAACAAGTTTACTGGCAGAAATGTTGGCAGGGAAGCGGAGGCATGGTTGGGGCTGGGGTGGAGTGGGGGGGCAGATGCGCGGCATGGTTGGGGAGAGCAGGGAAAGAACAGCATGTTAAGAGACGGCAGGGAAGCGGCAACGGGTGGGGGAGGGAAGCATGATGTGGTCAGAGAAGCCATAGCATGTTTAGATTCTCTTATATGCCCTAATGCAGCTTACTTGTTACTAAAATAAAATCGTGTTTTATAAGTCCTAAACATGATATGGAATACTGAGAAATAAAAATACAAAGGAGAAAAGTTTAAAACTGTATGTAGATTACTTTCAATTTTTGGCACAACTTACTGCTGTGAAGCATCATATTCCACAATGAAATTCAATACATTGCGCAATACTTAGAGATCAGCATCTGAGAGAGCTTTTACCTACTGCTTTGACAAGTTACTTCCCTGATTTAAGGGGGAAAAAAAAAAAAAAAAAAAAACTTGCCACAAGCCTGTAGTGTTCTACATCTAGCGACAGCTAAATTTTTACTGTATAGGCCTAGTTTCATGGTAACCTTAAATAATTATTAAAATCAGACTGTAGGATCAATATTTGCCTTATTTTTACTATAAAATTAAAGTGCACAATGAATTTTAAGCTTAGTAATTTTGGAGTAGGTAAAAATATGTGGTTATACGCCTCAGTGTGGCTCTCGAAGTTTTAATAATCAACTTGTGTGGCTCTTGAGTTCTGTAAGTTTGGCCACCCTGCGCCTAGTGTTTTGGTGCTGACAGCAGAGGGCGCTGTGACCCAGTAATTGGGTCTCGACCCATGGTCTGAAAACCACTGCTTTAGAGGAGAGCTACGGGGTTTATCTTCCCCAAAAGCCAAAGTTCTCTGGTTCATCATTACATCATAGAACTGGAAGGGACCATGGTAGGTCATAAAATCCAGTCCCTTACACTCATGACAGGACTAAGTGCCACCTTAAAATGATCCCTGATGGGTGTGTGTCTAACCTGCTTTTAAATACTTGGAATGATGGAGATTCCACAACCTGCCTAGGCAACTTATTGCAGTGGTTAACCACCCTGACAGTTAGGAGACTTTTCGGTAATTTTCAACTTAAACCTCCTTGCTGTAATTTGTGCCTATTTTGACTTTCCCTATCATCAGCAGATAAGGAGAATAATTGTTCTCCTTCCTCCTTGTAACAATCTTTTAGGTGTTTGAAAACTTATGTCCCCTCTGTCTCCTCTCTTCTATACTAAACAAACCCAGTTTTTTTCAATTGTCCCTTGTAAGTCAAGTATCCTAGAACTTAAGTCATTTTTGTTGCTCGTTTCTTGACTTTCTTCAGTTTGTCCACATCTTGCCTGGAATGAAGTGCCTAGAACTGAACATGATATTCCAGTTGAGTCCTAATTAGTGTGGAGTAGAGCAGAAGAATTAAGTCTGGTGTCTTTCTTACAACACTCCTGTTAATGCATCCCAGGATGACTTCTGCTTTTTTTGCAACAGTGGTAAACAGTTGACTCGTATTTAGCTTGTGGTCCTCTGTGACCCCCAAATCCCTTTCTGCAGTACTCATTCCTAGGCAGTCATTTCTCATTTTGTATGTGTGCAACTGATTGTTCTTTCTAAGTGGAGTAATTTGCATTTTTCCTTATTGAATTTCATTTTATTTATCTCAGACCATTTCATCTCCCAGACCAGTTTGGATTTGTTTTATGCTTTGTCTTAGCCCCTACTGTCTGACCATTTTTGCTATGGACAATAAGCAGTGTCTTTACTAATCTTCTCTTGCAATCTAATAGGCAAAGACATTATTCTTAATGATTCACCATTAATACCTTTGAGAGAACTTTGTTTCCTGTGCAACTCCCAGTATCCTTAAAATGAAAATACAGGTTTGGACATGCTGGTTGGGTGTATCTAGGCATCCACAGAAAGTAAGTACACGAAGAAATGGAATTAATAATTGTTTGTTGCAAAACAGCCAACTGCCACAAAGAGTATTGCATTTTGTTTTGAAATAGCAAAACCTGAGTTCAGAGTCATCATCAGTAGGTGATTCCTTGTAATAAATGATTATTTTTACCTAGCAAAATCTTATTGGCAATGGTAGACCTTAGTAAATGTGAACTAAGTTTGATCTTTACCTCATAGTGGTTATGCTCACTAAACCTAAATGTTGTTGTATTTTTAATTCTTTGTTTGAGGTTTGCCACAGTACTTACTGGTATAGATAACTGTTTGTAATAGTTTCTTGGATATTCCAATGTGCTGCTGTTTTAAATCAACATCTCGTATTGATGCTTGATTAAAATGCTTAGTAGACAGAAGATGGTGATAAAGAAAGAAGCAAATGCTTACCAAATATTTCAGCAATGTAGTTATTGACATTGATTACTTTAGTAATTGAAAAAAATAGAAGGTTGTAGAATATTAATTATTAATATTATCATTTATCTATTTTGTGCTCATTTAAAACAGAGTGGGAATATTGCTTGATAGAATTTTCTCAAATTCAGAGGTCATATATAGAAACAATTAGAGTTGTATTTGAGCAGATCTATCAGTTGTCAGAATTTTTGATATGTTATGTGCCTTAAATGAGAAGCCAAATTCTTGATCCATTTCTAGCTTTGAACAGTTTTGTTTCCAAGTCTGTTATATTGATGGTGTTGCCGGGTATGCCCCTCTAGTGCCCCTAGGTGGAGAAATATCAAGGGGGCACAATTAACAGGTAGGGTATCTTCGTGACACTCTACTGCGCCAGGGTAGTACAGCAAATCCCTAGGTTCAGGGCAGTGTGGCCTAGCGGCCAGAGTCGGTACAAGGCCCTCAGATACAGGGCAGTGTGGCCTGGTACCCACAAAGTCAATACAGTAGTCCATGTGCTACCCTCTGCTCAGGACAGCACAGCTTAGTAGCCAGAGTCAACAGAATAGTCTATGATGGGCAACAATGCCCAGGTAGTGGGGCTCAGACCCTCCCGCTCTACTGAGCCCCAGCCCAGGGCTCTATGGGTGCCCAGGGTATGGCCCCAAGTCAGTGGGGATCCAGACTGAAACACACTGACTGGGTTTTCACTATGCCCTGAATTCACCCTCTGGGCCCCTTGGGCTATTTCCTACCTGGGCTGAGTGAAGTCCTTCTTGAGTGTTGGGTTATGGCTTTCTGTCCTGGGAGAGCTGTCGTGAGCTTCCTTACCAGTCCTGGGTGTCAGCCACGAGGCATTCCTTGCAGGGTAACCACTCTGTAGAATCTCCTCTGGTCATGGAGTCTCCCTCAGGTTGGGGCTGTTGTAGCTCTGGTGCATGTTCTTCCTCTGCTGGCCAGCCTAGACTGAAGTGAGTTGCTTCCTTTTATACTGGGGCAGCAGTCTGAGCATGCCCAGCAGAGTGTAGGGGGCGGAGCTTCCACCACCCATAGGGTGTGCTGGGCTTTTAAAGTGTGGGGTGGGACTACCCCATCACAAAGGGCTAGAAGTACAAATTGTGTAGTCACAGGCTTGTAGATATTAAATCACCTTATGATAGCAAGTCCTATTTCTTTAATGTATCACCTCTTTGAAAGAGGCTGGTTTAAGTTACAGCTTCATTGAATTAATTCATATTGTAGCATAGATAAAATCCAAGATCTCATGTGTGATAGCTTCATAGTTTTAAAATTAAATATTCTTGTCAAATGTTCTGTTAAACACATTTTCTCTCTTATGTGAAGTGGGGTAACCTGACGATTGTGAAATAGCAGCTTCAATTAGCATTTACTAAAAAATTATTAATGGTTATGTGTTTGGTCTCTACCCTGCCAAGTGGTAAACATCTCATATGGTCTCATGATTATTACATGACGAAGGTTATGGTCCTGGATATAGCTTTTATTTTGTAAAGCAAATATTATTGTCCAAAATGTTCTATATTACTTTTTATCATGCATCTTCACTGAAGAACAGATAAAATAATCACTGGAGAAAAAATAAAAATTACACTAACTTTTTGATCAGATAAATAGCCAGTCCTTGTGCTTGTTCCTTTTAATATAATCTGATGAGCAAAGAAAATCCACAGATGTATCTGAATTCTAGAATGCATGTGTTCTTTCCTTTCCTCTTATGTGCCCATAGTATGGAGAAAAAGCTTTCTTGCTTTGTGAGTCTCTAATAGTTTTAATGAACACTAATGATGATAGGGGGCACATGTGCAAATGTTTCTATTACATATCAGAAATAATGATGATAAAACAAATGATGGCCTTTATCCTTAAGGGCTTCAGAGCAGATTGATGCACTTGGAATGGTGTGATAGGCAAATTTACTTCCATAACCCCAATACCTGTGGCTGTAGAGCACTTATACAGTTTAGGACAACCTTATGATTTCTCTTATTTGTGTTTGCTTGCAATAATTTTGTAGGCAACAATCCACCTGGTCTCCTGTACACTTATGGACCTGGGCTTGAAGAAGAAAAAAAAAAAAAGACTGTACAGAGACAGTTCATACTTTCTAATGCCCAGGGATTGCTTTACTCAAGAAGAATCCCTAACTGTTCACTTAAAGCAGTTTCATGTTCTCTTTGTGCTACAAAAAATGGCAGGGCTGAGAACCTGGCCTCCTTCAGTGGTATATATCCAAATGAATTTTTCTAGAGTTCTGTGTACTATTCCTTTTGCTTTGTGTCAGACTTGTTCACAAGCTCTTAAATTAGGGAAGCTTAAAGTTTACATTCATCCTACTCTTTGACAGAGGATCAAATTAACCTGATTCTTCCATGACCTAATCTCATTGGGCACATAATTTGTGTTTGTGAATTTTTGTATGAGGTGGGTAAAAAATGAAAAAGGGAACTAGTAGCCAAATTAGAAGTATTCAGATAAATTTTTCTAGTAGACATTCTTAATACTTAATTGTCTTGAGGAAAACAGCCAGTGAGTATTTGTAGCCATCCAGATAGAATAAAAACATTCATATCTAATGTTGACTCCTCAACTCCAACAAGATTTGAACTATTGATTCACAAATGTAAGTTTAACATGACCCAAGGCTTGTTGAATCAAATACACTTGATGTTTGAGTTCAACATTCCACACACCACCTATATTTAATATAGTGGTTATTTACTGTTGCAATTTGCCTTAGCCTTTTATTGTAATATTTTAAAATTATAGTCCTGTTAGAGGAAATTTTTTGATTAAGTAACCCTTTTGTTTTACTATTTTTTGTTGTAGTATGTACCCCTTACAATTTGAGGGGAAAGGGCAATTTAGATTGGCATTCCTTCAGGGTTCTTCAATTTAATTTGAGTTTATGACCAATCTACAAGATACTGAGATAAAAAGTTAGATACTATCTTCTGTATACTGTAGGGAAGCTGATTCTTTTCTAATCTGTTCTATCTCTATACTTTGATTTTTGGGAAAGGTAGCACTTGTGTAATAGGGAAAGGGCGTATGTCACTGTTGGTGTGTTTCTTTAGCATAGGCAGCCTCTCTGACAGATTTAAGGATGTTGTTGATATCTCCCCATTATTGGAATGGATGCTGTTATAATGCTGAATCTCTTGGTGGGTAGGAGGAGACTGCAAAACATTTGGAAGGCCTCAGAGAGAGAAAAAGTATAGATACTTACTACAGGATTTTAAGATGCTAGTGAAATATTTTAGACACAAGGAGGTGTGTTTGTTGCTCAGTTGAAGACTTCACTACTATTTCCACTGTTTTTCACTATATTTCCTAAAATTAATTCATTCTCCTTTATTTCATGTACTTCTCTTCCTCAGTTCTGTGTGACATGCACAGGTAAGTAAATCTATACTTATCACCCATAGTAAAGATTATAGTTTCCTAATAGTCCTGTCCAACTGTATTCCCTTAGATCTCTTCCATGATACTTAAATTGGGGTTGGGCAAACAAGACAGCTTGTGGGAGCTTTTCATCCTGCCCTCCAGCTGGGCCTGACTGGAGCATGATAGATGCTCCCTCCTCCTATCCCCTCTCCTTCCATCTGCTCCTTTTCTCTCATATGGGCCCAGCAGTGGCATCTTGCCAGAGCATGGTGGCTGCCCCTCTCTCACCACACAGATCCAGTGGCAGAACCCAAAGGGTCCAGCAGTGGTACCCTGTCAGAATGTGGTGGCCGCTTCTTTCCGCGCGCACTGACCTCTTCCCCCAAGCCCAACACATGGGGCCAGCAGTGCCTGGCCAGTGTGGTGGCCCATCCCTACTACCAGCCCTACCCCATTCTCACTGCATGGCCAACCATGCAATTTCAAGATGCATCTGTGGCCCTATCGGCAAAAAGTTTGCCCACCCCTGACTTAGCTACTGCTTAGTTATATGGTGCATAATTTATAACAAAGGTTTTTGTTTTGTTTCTTTTTTTTTAACTGTTTGTTTAAAGATTTAACAGGATGAAAGTCAAATCTTACTACCATGGAATATAAATTTGTAATCTAAATCTATAGTAGATGTAAGCTCAGAGTGTATGCATGCACACACATGTATTTCAGGCCTCGACTAATCCTAGGCACCAGCTCACCATGGCGGCTAGGATTTTGCCTTTGGTGTCTTAGAGTGCAGGGGCAAAGACACCCCCACCACCACCACACAGAGTGCACCATACTCCTGTTGCTTAAATCCACTGCATCTTCCTGTCCCCACCCAAAAAGCCTCTGCCAGCAGCTCTTTTGGCAGGATGGAGGGAGAGACAACAGTGCTCTCCCTCTCCAGTCCTGCTGTTTCTCTCTCTTCCCCGCCCTTCTCAGTGCCGGCCAAAGAGCCGTTGGCAGCAGCTTGTTTTCAGTGGTGGGGAAGGAGGTTTTCTTTTGGCAGCAAGTGTGGCGTGTTAAAGAAACATCCCACCCAGCCACTAAAAAAAGTCACTGTTAGCTGTTTTGGCAGCACTTCTTGTGGGGGGCACAACCAGGGCCATTGTTGGGGGGGGGGGGGATGAGAGGGGCAATTGCCTCTGGCCCCACACTTCTGTGGGCTCTGCACTATCCTGCTGTGAGCAAGGCAGAGAGAAGCCCACACAGCTGCCCCCCACGGCCATGCTGCCCGCCCCTTCCCTGCTACCTTTGGCGTGGAGCCGGAGGCAGCAAGGGGAAGGCGGGAGCATGGAATAGGCCTCTGCTCTGGGCCAGCTAACCCTGCCCCACCCACAGGATGGGGAACAGCCGAGCCAGCCCAGCCCAGAAGCCGGGCTTCACTCTTGCCCCTCTGCTGGGCCGGCTGTTCTGCCCTGGGGGCATGGAGGGCAGGTGGAGAGGTGGTGTGGGAGAGCAGAGCACAACCCCTGGACCACCCTGCTCTGCCCCTGGGCACAGAGTGGCTGGCTCAAGGGAGGGGTGGAAGTATGGGGCCAGCCTCTGGGGGTGGGAGCAGCTGTGGTGGCCCGCCACATGGCAATTGTTGTCGTCCTCCCCTCTCCCCCGGGATGGTCTTGGGTGCAGCTGCTGGGCAGAGATATCAGTGCTGGACAGGAAGAGCACTGCCACCCCCCACCCCACCCCCCGGCCTTGTGCTGCAGAAAGATCTTCTGGCAGGGCGTTGTTTTTTTCTCAGCAGTGAGGTGGGGCTTGCCACCAAAAGGAGCTGTGGCCATGGTGGCTCTTGGGGGGGGGGGGATCCTTCTCTGCCAGGCACCTAGGCGTGCCAGAGTTTTTGGGCTGGTCCCTAGGTGTCTGGCAGATTTGTTGAGACCTGATATATATATATATATATACACACACACACACACACACACACACACACACACACACACACACACAATATATATTAAGTAAAAAAATTAATCTTTTGGTTGTTTTCAGATAACCTGGAAACATGATTTACTTTTTGATTTTTCATCCTATATAGTGACAAAAATCATGTGTGAGGGAGAGAGGGAAATATTGTAGAATTAAGAGGGGCCTTCATATTTTGGGGCTTTTCAAGGTACCGTTGTATAAATCTGCCTGTCTATGTACTGAAGAAAGAAAAAAACATTAACTTGGAGAAATGCCTTTAAATCATGATCCTTAAGAGCTGATGTTCTAACCTTACTTTCAAATGACTGTTACTTTTTCATCTTGTTTCACTGTGCCTAAATGCAAACACATGTGGGAAATGTTCTTTTGGCTTTTATCAAACTGACGTTTAAATGCCTTCCCCCCCCCCCAACCTCTCTAACATTTGTGGTAAAATATTTCAAAGCTATTAATCTTACAATTTGCCTGTGCATTTCTTTTCTCTTTCTTCTATTAACATTTGGTATTCATAAGCCTAACCTGTTTGGAATTACTGATTTTTAAAAAGTTATTGATTTATTTAAATTTGCTGTGTGTTTGGGTGAGATGCTTAGGAAAATACTTAATGTGAAGTTCTTGTTTGCGCTAGTTAATACTTCTATAAAGAGACATTGTTTTTTTGGACTTCACTGAAAAAGATCATAATCAGCTATAACTTATCTATCATACTCCTAAAATACACATGCTACTAGCTGTATGCAGTGATAATTTTTTTTGTATTTTCTCCTGCAACATGAACCTCATTTTTTTTCTGTTTAACTTTGGATCAGTCTTGTGGATAGGAATTTCAGGAATTATGGACAGCCAGCTAGCTGTTATGTAAGACTTCCCTTGTAGCTCTGTTATTGCCCCTCAGTTCTGAAATGAAACACATGCTCTTTCAGGCCTCTCCATGAGCAGAGAAATGCCAGTTGTGGCAAGTTTTGAGATCATTTAGAGATGTGAACAAAAGTCTAGAGAGGATTAGAGCTGAACTGTTTTTAACTTTTTGTTTCAAACAGTATTTAACATTGAACCTCACAGTGAGGGTTTAATAAAATTGACAACTTCTCCACTTTATTTTCTTTATGCTCTAAGTATCTATCTTTCATGATATTTTACTTTTAAAAAAGGGGAGGAAAAAACAAAAAAAAAATTATCTTGCAATTAAGGTGATAAAATTTTGCCATGAATCATAGGATTAATTCTGGTCCATTACTGTTCATGAACACCACATGGAAAACTTTGTTTTTTTCTTAATTAGCTATCATAACTTCATTTTTCTGTACTGTGTATTCGTATGTTTAACAATATTTTCAAATTCTTGTTACTGAAATATTGTATCTGTAAATTTTATTTTCCAGTTATTACAAATTTTGATGTATTTTTCTCATAGAAGTGGTAGATTACATCTGCCTCATGTACAGTATGTAAATTATATAGTGTACGTATGAAAAACTGGCTGAACTGGGCCCGCTTCCCCTGAAATTATTAAATATGGAAATAAATGATAGGGTCATCCAGCTGTATGAATAAACTGAAAATACCTTGTATTGCTTTTGGTGTGAAAAATAAAGAGATTAGATTTTTGGGTTGTTTTTAACTAGAAATGGTAACACTATATAAAAACTACAGAGTATTGTGTCTCTAGTAGTTCCTGCAAGAATATGATCATATGCTCAAGCAATTTTTCTTTGATTTACATTGCTGATTTGTTAGAATTTCACTCTTTGTTTCATTTGAAGATTTCAATGAATTTTTTAAAAAAATAAGATTAAACACAAGTATTTGAGATGTTTGTCTGATTTGCCTTGTTGCTGTATAGTAAACTGAGATCTGTGTCTACTATGATCTGTTCTGAGAGCTGAAAAAGTTAGGGAAATGGAGGTGACTTAACTACCTTTTGATTAAATAAGCCCAGTAAATGTAATGTATATTACAAACACAAAGCCTTTAAATATAGTAGAACAATCCTATTAAAGCTGCAAGTTGCAAGGAAATTGGACCTTCTCCTTCTCCTAACTGCTTGTCAGGCATTTTGAGTTAACAAAAACAAATAAAAGATTTTAAATAACCTGACTAAAATTCTTTTGAAAAATAGGTTGGCAGTACCAAAATTTTGAATGTGTGAAATAAAGGAGGAAAGAATGGGGTTGGAGAGTAACCTTAGTCATAAACATACTTTCCTTTTCTTCCTCTGCAGCTGCTTTTAGGCAGCTGATACTTACAATTTTGGCTCCCTGCTGGTGTGTACTATAGAATCATCCTGGGCTTAGAAGTAAATAACATCAGAAAATAGCAAGAAAACCCATCTTGCTGAAAAACAAGAAACTTTTTTTTACCTCTTTGAAGATAAAGTGATCTTTGACAACTGCATCTTTCTTCCAGGCAGTTTTTTGTCAGTTTGTAACTTCTGGAGAATGGTGTTCAGATTTGGGGGTTTTTTTAATACTCATTTATGGCCCCATTTTCTAAAAGAACTTCACAAGTCAATGAGACTTAGGCTCCAGAGTGCCCAAATCACTTTTGAAATGGGATTTAAACACTTCAAAAAATGTAACTTTGACTATAAATATGCACTGGGGTATAAATCTACATGTAGTAGGAGACAGATCCTTTATTCCACGTTTACAATACGTCTGAATAAAGGAGGGATGATTAAATGTTTTACTTGTGATTAAACACTAATTTAATTCCTTTCACCCACAAATAAATTATTGGCATTCCTGCTTATGTGAATTTGCCATATTAGATTTACATGGCTTGATGTCTGTCTCAGTTACAATAATGTAAATTGGGAGTAATTGTAATGAGGTTAATGGACTAACACTTCGTGCAAGACAGATGTGCATAACAGAAGTAGTGCCATATTTAAGAAAATATTAAGATTTTTGTAGCCATGTTTGCTGACACACTGTGTCTATGCCTTTTAAGTCTCATTTTCAATGGGATCTAAGCTCTAAAAGGACTCATGCCACTTTTGATAATGGGACTTAAAGTAAGTTCTATAGTCACTTAGAACATTTTGTAAATTTTATCTTTAGTTTTATTTGTGTTATTTTGGACATCCCACTCCAGAACTTTAATGCACTTGAAGCTCAACAAGAACATTCCTCTTTCATTGAATCTGGCACTTTGCTGTGAAGATAGAAGATATGAGATGACAGTACATGGATACCAGCTTTGGCTGACCCCACCTTTTTCATTTTCCCCCAGATAGATTTTTGGACTCTAAGTTCTTTGTGGCAAGGACTGGCATTTCCCAAATGTTTTTACAATACCTGGAACACCGAGGCTCTGGTCTAGTTGGCTTCTAGGTACTAACTACTGCAATATAAATCTTCAATCTGAATAACTGTAGTACTCATTATTAATTTGCTAGTTCTATGACCTTCCCAGCAAAGCCACCTTTCCCTGTGCTTTTGAAGTCTAAAAGTGAGTCTCTTGTAAAGATATACCCTTTATGCACCCACTGGCTGTCATCTTGAGATTGAGATAATAAAGACTATTTTATTTGATGCCAATTACTGCAAATTTGTTTTAGGTTAGAAGCTATCCTCATTGTAGTAGCCAAATCTTCATTGCACAGACCACATTGTAAAGTGATCAAATGCACTAGAAGTCATAGCTCAAAATAAAGAAATAAGGCATCTAGCATTTTATATTAATAAAAGTAGTTCTTGAGTTACCCCTCACTCATTAAGGAAGTTCCTAGTAGTAGGTATTTTCAGGTAAAGGCATTGATATTTTAATTGCTATGCTCATAGATACACAAATAACTAAAAATAGCCTTATAAATTCAGTACCAAGCATTTAAGATGATAGAAAATGTACAATGCCAATTTAATTTTACAAATCTTGCCAAAACATTGTTAGCTCATGTTGTTGTTTGTTGCATTTCTTTACTTAAGTGGTTGTTATGAGATACATTGTTGTTTTTCTATTTCTCCTCAGCAGCTTGCTATCTGTAGAGTTTGCAGTTGCTTTGCACACAATTGGTAGATAATTAGTTGTGAGGATAGCAGTGAAAAGCATATGTGGTAATTTGGTTCTTGATTCTTTCTAAACGCCTGCCTGTTGTTAATTTGCTAGGATGGATATGAAGAATGAAAAACTTTAAGTGGATAATTATTGTAGAAATAAACTCATAACTTGTACCTTTAACAGAGTTTTGAAGTACTTGTATAATTATTGGACAGTTATGTCTATTGTCACATGCTATAGGGAGGCATGTGCAGATGTGCAAGATAGGTGATATGGTTCAGATAAGTTTTCTTTCCCCCCAATCCTGAAAAATGTTGATTTGGTAAGTATTTTAAATGACCTTAAAACGGAAACATACATCAATGGCTAAATTTTAACTTAACTAATAGAGGCTTTTGAGTATGAATATGTAATAATGTAAAATTAAATGTAAACATGGATACAATTGCTTAATTTTGTAGATGCTTAATGTTCATTCAACTTAACTCATGTGGTCTGTTACTTGATAATTGTGATTGAATTCTATCAGTTCTGTATGTACCATACAGCTGGGCATAAGTATTGTACATGCAGAGGGTAAGTACTCTGCTTGAGCAAAATGTGGTAGAGGCTATAGTTTTGACTACTTGAAAATGGAAAGTTATCTATTAATATTCAACATTTTCCTTATCAGATAATTTTTCTTCTAAAGAAACAAGGAGGCTGGTGGCACTTTTAAAGACTAACAGATTTTATTTATCACATCAGCTTTTGTGGGAGAAAATCCAACTTCATCAGATGCTTTGAAGACGAGGGAAATTATAGAATGGGAGGAAAATAAATACAGGGAAGTGTAGGTCATGGGAACAGGTCACACTAACAGCAAATCAAAATAGTTGTTAAGATTCAAACACTGGGAAACAGCATACAGAGGAAGATGAGGTCAAATCACCTGTTGTAATGCGAGAAAAAGCCAATGTCCTGATTAAGATTTGAAGCAATGCAATTGAATTTGAAAATGAATTCAGTTTGCCTAGCTTCTCTTTGAAGTCTAGATTTAGTATTCATTTGTGTGAGCACAGCAGTTGAGTTCCAAAAAGGCAGCTATGTTAGTCTAGCCCAGCGGGGGGGGGACCCACAAACCCTACACAAGGAGTCTTGTGGCACTTAAAGACCAACAGATTTATTTTTTGCATGAGCTTTTGTGGGAGAAAATCCCACTTAGTAATATGCTTTGAAGATCAGGGAACTTACAAGATGGAAAGAGAATAAATGCAAGGGAGTGTAAAACATGGGATCAGGTCATACTGTAACACCAAATCAGAGTAGTTGTCAAGGTTCAAACCCTGGGAAGGGTGAAGTCAAATTATCCATTGTAATGGGAAAAGAAGCCATAGTCACGATTTAATCCTGCTTTCACATGATCTAATTTGCATATTAATTCCACTTCAGCTGTTTCTTCTTGAAGTCTTGATGTCATACTGACATCCCTGAGTACAGTCATTAACAAATTATTTATAGAGTGATTAGAAAGATGGAAGTGTTCAGCAACTGGTTTTTCTGTTTTGTGCTTTCTGATGTCAGTTTTGTGTTCATTTATTCTTTTATGCAGGGATTGTCCTGTTTGTCCAATGTATAAGGTGTCGGGGCATTTCTGGCACATGATGGCATAGATCACATTAGTAGATGAGCAAGTGAATGAGCCTTTGATGGAGGAGCTGGCTTGATTAGGACCTATGATGCTATCTTTTGTGCAGATATGTGGGCAAAGTTGGCAATGTGGTTTGTTGCAGGGGTGCATGCCTGCCTTAATGTTTCTGTTGTTAGATTTGTAGTTGCTGGTGAGAATCTGTTTAAGGTTGGGCAGCTGTCTGAAGGTGAGGAGAGATCTGTCTTGCAAGGCTGGAGGGAGTTAGGATCATCTTTTAGCATAGGCTGTAGGTCCTTAATGATCTGTTGTAGAGGTCTGACAGCAATTAACAAATTATTAATTGAGTGATCACGGATTCAAATGTTGACCCACTGGTTTTAGTTTGTTGTGGTTTCTGATTTCAGTTTTGTGCCCATTAATTCTTTTGTGCCGAGACTGTCCTGTTTGTCCAATATATAAAGCAAAGGGACATTTTCTTCTAATTTTCTTCTGGCACTCCTCTAGAAAGTGGAGAAATCAGCAAACTGACGTGTGACAGCCAATACTTTGTCAAACAGCAGTTTGTGCTCAGTCTCTCAGTGCTCCTGTTTTCTTTAACAACTTTCAGTACAATGGCAAAAATGTTGAATTGAACTGTGCTATCACTCCCCTTTTCCTTTCTCTTGTTGTAGTCCTCCAACCCCAAACAGTGTAAACAGAATAATTAAAAACCTGTAAATTTTTAAATTCCACTATTTAACCTATTTATTAGAGATTTAAGAGATAACATACTCAAAGAAATGTAAGGAAAACGGTACAGAAGATATAGGTGAGGATTTTTAGGTATTTACTATAGCTAGACTGCTACATTTTATCTGTGTGTATAATTTTAAAAAAAAAAAGGGAAAACCAAAAAATTAAATTGTTCTGTGAAAAGACAATGTGCCAGATTTTGATACTGAATTTATTCCTTTAAAATAAGCCCTGGGTTTTAGCTCTACTATTGGTGTACATCTCAACACAAACTTACCTGG
Organism: Podocnemis expansa; assembly: GCA_007922195.1. Classification (NCBI taxonomy): domain Eukaryota; kingdom Metazoa; phylum Chordata; order Testudines; family Podocnemididae; genus Podocnemis; species Podocnemis expansa. The sequence goes on along the minus strand of ML681981.1, from coordinate 45,370,788 downwards.
TCATTGCTGATACTGCCATACTACTGCTTTGTATTTTCAAAGCACTTTGCAAACATGACTTACTTACAAGGGCAACTACCGTAGAGTCACTAAGCTTGTACAGTTTGTAAAAGTATGGATTTCATAAAAGAAGCACCAGCCTCCTAGCACCACAGATGCTAATAGTCAAGGGACCTTATTGGTTATGATTATTTCTTTATTTAAGGTGGCGTGAGACTGTCATAGAGCACAAAGTGTCTAGCTGAGATACTGTATTATAAATATTTGCAACCAGGTTTTCTTCTTGCTGATAGAGCATCAACATAAGAAAATAAAGTTAATGAATATCATAAAGAATAACTCATATTAGCATGACTGCAATAAAATCTGAAAATGATGTGGGTTCCATATTTATTGAATAACCACTTACACAACAGATTACTTAGATGATGATTTAAAATGCAAATTCAGCCTGAGATCTGAAAATCAGGCAGTGTTTCTTGCTTCTCACGTTACAAATAATAAAGTTATTCGGTTAGAATTTGTCTTTCCTTTTGGATATTGAGCTCAAGGCAAAATGGAATCTAACTTTTTTCGACAGATGTATATTCATTGCCTTTTTTTTTTGGCATTACCAGATATATTGAAAGAAGATGCTTTTTAAAATATTTACTTTTCTGGCTAATTATTAGCCCATTTTCACTGTAGTATTAGAGGTCATCTGTATTTATATAATAAGATTAGAATCATAGAATAGAATCTAGAGACTCGAAGGGACCATGACTGGTCATCGAGTGCGGTTCCCCATACTCAGGGCGGGACCAGCTACCCCCATTAAACCATCCCTGATGATTCTGTTCCACTCTGAAGTTTAAAAAGTCCATTGAGTCAATATGAAGCAATGAAAGCAGCTGTGAGCATGGTTGGGAGCTCTTTTTGTTCAGGGCATCACTGCCTTGATTCATGACTGGGTTCTGTGGTCTGTTAGATCAAATTTTAGAGTTTTCAGCCCTTTTGACATCATAAATTACACCTATACAGTGTAGAGGTACACTAAGCATGTGTTTATGCCATGCCAGTGTCTTGTTACCATTGTCATATCAGATGTAACTCAATCAGCCACCAACTTTACTTAGTAGCTAATGTCCATGCAACAGTTTTAATGATTGCATGGGGGAGACTTCATAATCAACACAGCCAGCATACATAATAACCCCCAGATCATCTTTATAGCCTAGAATGCTTGTTGAGTTAGCATGAAGCAGTAGAAACAGCTACAGGCATGACAGAGTTCTTTTGTTTATAGTATCACTATTCTATTTTTTAATTTTGTGCCAGTTTCCAGTTTTTTTACACACAACTTTACAAATTATATGCTTGCAGCAGCACAGGCGTTCCCTACTAGTATATATGATAAGGTTAGATGGTTGCCTGCTCTAACTTATTTGAGAATTAAGTGCATGGAAACAAGAAAAAGGCTTTTGTGTTGATATGTGAACAAAGAGACTAATGAAAAAGCAATCAGGACTGTGATACATGAAAAGTAATATGGTGATTCTGTGAGCATTTATTTCAACTCAACTCACAAGAGAATTAGTCAACCTCCTGTTTTAAGAGATTATCACAAAGAATCCACAAATGGATAAAGTACAGTTCTCCTTATTAGAAGGCCACTTCTGTTAAATTATTTTAGTTGGTCCCTTGAGTGGTCCCTTAAAACAGGTTTCACTGTATTTCTTTTGAATACTGGGATTTTTTCTAGATTTTTTGCAACCCTAATTAAAATTTTACATTACTTTTGCACTGACAATTTATCGATCTTCCTGGAAAATAATTCAAATTGCATTGCATTTTTTTTTAAAAAAAAGTCACTTTTCTTATTTCAGTGATAGCTATGCACCAGAGCTAACTGGTTGTGTATTATTAACTTGTTATGTATGCTATGTTAAAAATAGTGACTTTTCTTTTTAAAGTAATTAGTCTGTCTTCTTAAAGACTTTTGTATTGTGAAAATAGGTCTTGCAAAACATTCTGACAGAGTAACTATTTTTTTTTCATGGTGATCCAATTTAGAGAACAAAAATATTAAAAGATGGGGATATGGTCTGCCATAATTTATGGACATTTTATAATTTCTCTTTTTATATCCAGATTTTCTCAAACTAACAGTAGATCTATTTATGAAGTTTCAACACCTAACAAACACAAATTTAAAACTCTATTTCAAAATTTTTAAATTTGAGTTCATGCTGTTTGACTAATGTTTAAAAGCAGATACATGATGATTATTATTAATTATTATTATTTTATTTAACTTTGATATATTTAGCTAGAGGAAATGTGAATCAGTATCTCCTCACTGGTTTCCTTGACATGTTTTTTTCATTTTATTGTGAGCTTATACTCTATACACTTGAAAGTTAATTATCATCATGCATAAACTCCGGATGCTGTTTGCCCCAGATATTCGTTAAATGTTAGGATTATTCAACAGTAAGGGAGAGAAATTCAGTTGATATCACTTGCTTGCTTTGTTAGCCAGTTGCTTAGTGCACATAATATGCGTGCATGCTATTTTAGTTTGTTTTCTCAGCTAGCACCTTGTGAAGAACTAATATGTCTGAATTTCCTGTTTACAAATTACATGAGCTCATACATTTCTAATCTAGGTGCCGATATAATTTTACATCATGAAAAATTGTAGCATCTGACTTTTTTTGTTCTTCCTGTGGTTTCTTACAGGTTTGAAGAACTTGTGAAGAAGTTCAAAGTGGAATATCATGCTGGTGGCTCCACTCAAAATTCTGTTAAAGTGGCCCAGGTTTGTTCCTCCTTAAGAGAGACTGACTATAAAATATTCTAATGGTGTTAAAAGTTCAGCACTTTTTTTTGTTGTTAAGTTGCTTATCATGTTGTCCAGAAGCATTATTCAGAGGGTGCATGTTAGCTTATTGCCTAGAATAAGTCATGATTTATACGCTATGTGACAAAACAACAGTACCTTTTGTGTTGGTAGGTCTTGTGGTCTAGAAGGCTAGTGGGTCACAGAGGTCCTCTTCTTCATTTCTGCCTGTAGGGGCTGCCACGGGTATCACTCCTGGTGTGAAGAGGGGGGTTTGGGACCCAGGCCTGCCCTCTCCTATGAGTCTAAGCCCCAGGGCCCTCAGAGATGCAGCTATATGCTGCTGACCAAGTCCCAGTCCTGCACTCCTTTCCCCTGGGCAGTTTTCCCCCTCCTTTATACCTGTTAGGTTTTTCACCCAGTCTCCCTTTCTGCTGGGTTTCTTCTCCAATTCTCTGCCTTTACATCTGTTTGTCTATCTCCTTCTCTTTTCCAATACCTTCTGAAAGTTCTGTAGCACGGCACTGACCTCCCGCTCCTTCTCCAGCTTGTGCGACTTCTGTTTGGGGCGGGGTAGCTTTTATCAGGCACCTGGCTAGACCTTAATTGATCTCAGGAGCCTCTGATTGCTCTGCAGCAACTGCAGCTAGCCCCTGTGGAAAGAAGCTCTTAACATTCTACAGCTTATATCTCTCCCTTCACTCACTCTTAGAGGGCCTGCTGCTTTTAATATCTCACAGCTAAAAGTGACTTTCTAATGTTCCTCTTTATTAAAAACAAAAAAACAAAAAACTCAACTGTTCTTAAATTTGCAACATTTCATTTAAAACCACATTTACTTGTTGTGTTGTTAATTTCTGCATAAAATACTGAATTGAAACACTTAGTCAAACCTCCAAAATTCTGTTCATATATTATCATACAGTATGGTTTGCACTGATCCAGGGTATGTTTTGTGCACTTTAATGAATGAAATTTTTTTTGTCACAATACTAGTGAATGATAGCATGGTTTTGTGTACTTTCATAAATGAAATTTTTTTTGTCAGAATACAAGTGAATGAGAGCAGTACATTCTGTGTGTACAATTTTTGATATTTTCAGATTGTCATGGATTTGTTATATACATTCTATAATTTAAAATATGCAACTTGAGAATCCTTTTATTAACTGCTGACTGGTTTATTGTTCTTCAGACTTCTTATGTAGATAAAACATATTGCCAGGAATCTTCAGATGCATATTCTGAAGTTAGATCATAATTCAGCAAAGTTATTAAACACATTTTTACTTACAGTTTTAATCACAATTTTCTTTTACTCAGCATGGCTGCCATTTCTCATAATTTACAGTGGGACTCCAGCTACCAAATGGGACTGAAAGTGTTTGTCCTAAATAAATGTTGCCACTTCATCACTACTGAAAGAGATGCCCTTAGTAAAGATAGCAGCCATCTCTTAATGCTTCCAACTGAACTTTGATGTCACAGGCAACTAACAGAAAATGTGGTTGCCATTTCACTGAGGCAGTTACACTTTCAAACCTTAAACCTACTAATCCTACTTAAACATACACAAGCAATTGAAATTTATGACCAGTTGAAATACAAACCCATCTGTTTTGTTGTGTATCACATCGAAGTCACAGATTATAATCATTTTTAGCTATAAAACCTGTTCTTCACCCTGGAAATTGGATGAAATATTTTAAAAAATAGAGAATTAACTTGAAAAACAGGAATTTTATCCCAAGTAGTTTTAAGGCTCATCACATGAATCATCAGTGGACTTTGAACCCAACGCATTCAGTTCTTGAGTCCATATCACTACTAAGATCGTGGTGGTTTCTTTGTGTGGTTCAGCCACCTGGGGGGTACAGATTATACTTTTTGAATGGATTTTGCAACTGTTTGTAGGAGGTTCTGAAAGTCAGGAATCCTGGCCTTGTTTCTAGCTTGGGAAGAGATTTATAGATTATAATCACTGTATAAATGTGACAGATTCTTTCTGAGAGTGGTTGAAACTGAAATTAGCCACAGAACTACAGTAGTTGTATTTTTGTCTCTTGTATCAATGACCTTGTACACTCTAAGTTAATTTATTTGTAAAACTGAGTGACTGATACTTGTCTGCTTCTTAATATAGGGGTTGCTCGCAGATCTGTGTAATGCACAGAAATGTAAAGAAATATGAGCAAGAGCAACCAAAAGAAATGAAATGAGCTCATGACAGCCTGCCTGCCAGCTGAGTGTGCTTTTTCTGCATGCAAAAGGGCATTTTGCTAGGGAATTCGTCCTTCATTTGTTGAACTGGAGCTCTGATTCAGTTGAAATGTGGTAGACTTAGGAGCTTTGATTGCCATCTGAAGTTGATGACCTCTTCTTTCCAATGGCATTGAAGCTACAGGTGGGTCTTAGTACAGCTTCCCTTGATCCTCTCCCCTCATTGTCTATGGTTAGGAAATTACTAGAAGGGTGTCTGTACCTCAGATATAATTCAGTCTGGCTGAACTGCTGTATTTTTGACAGAGTATTCCCCAATCCAAACAGAAGTATCTAGCCCAGTGGAACAGAAATGGCACCTGAGGGGTTCTCTTTCTCTCTAATCAACAAGTTTTAGGAGCATTCTAATTAAAAATATGCATTATACCATGAGTGAAATAGATGTTCTCCCGCAAGAGGTGTGTCTGTTGGTGCTCCACCAAAGGTGTCAGTGTGTCCCTGTGTCACAGATCGGAGATTTTTCTAACAGATTTTACTAGTAATCTTTGCCAGAGCTGTGCACGTGATGTGGCAGTCTTGCACTGCCTCTTTGGCACCCTTTTGAAGCTTACGCAGCTCCAACCATCTCTGTTCTTTGTCTACAGTTGACAGTTACAGACAGAGGAATACTCTGTTCTATTCGCCTTACCTCAAATCTATATTCTTCAGATTTATTAGCCTTTCTCTTCATCACTTCTGTTCTATCTTTCCCAGTTAAAAACAACCCCCTTCCCCAACCACACAGCTTTTTTTTCCCCTCCATTTTCTTTACCCATTTTCTTTCTTACACTCCTTCAACTGTGCCTGGGTCCCCCGGCTTCAAAAGATGCGAGGCATGCTGGGACATGATGCTGGCCTCAGGTGGGCACTCAGTTTGCATAAAGTGTTTGGGAGAAAAACACATCTCCCAAAAATGCTTACACCACCAGAATTTAAGCACCAGAGTGAGACTTGATAGAGACCTGCGTCTCAAATTACTCTTTAAGAAGAAATCCCTCTGGCTAGCATCTGACTCCAGGCAGAGACACATAACCTCTCTGGATCCACATGCACTGAAAAGGCACCTCACATCACTGCATAGTTCTGCAAAAGAGAGGAGGGCTCCCTCTTGCCTTGCCAAAAACTGCCCTAAGAAAGAGGCCTCCAGCTTCTCTGTACTCAGCCTGCCAAGCATAATAAATGGTCTCTAAAAACCTCTGGTCAGAGACATAGGCCGAGCCAGGCAAAAAACATAGCCATTAAATCAGCTAAAAGAGTCGTCCCAAAGTCTTCATTACAAGCCTCAGCACCAGCCCCTACTGCAGCACTGTCAGCATCACCAACACAAATCTCAGCACCACAGGCACCAATGCCTTCAATGTCACAGGCACTGGCCACCCTGGCATCGACTACTCTAACAGTGCCTTCATCTACTGGCACTGAAAAACACGGCTGTATGACAATGGCACTGGAAAAATCAGTGCCTTATCAAGATCTGGTACTGTATATTCCCAGGAAAGGTATCAAAAAGATGAAACATAACAGTACTGCTGAGGAGCACACGTCCCCCCACACCAACCTCATCCTTCCTTGGGATGGAAGCATTCCCATCACAGGAGATCCATCTCTCCAATCCCCTTCTCCAGTGAGGGTGAAGCAGGATAGGAGGGAAAATTTTCTCCTCATTTTCTCACTCCACAGACCTGACAACAGCATATTCTGTAACCATGACAGACAACCCTATCCATGGTCTGACCTGTGCTGGTATGGGCCACTCACATCCTGCCGACACCACACTGGCACAGATGGGAATCATGGTACCATAATACTTCAGACTTTCAACCTCTGAATCCTACAAGCCCACCTGCAAACCAACTCTCAAACCGCTGGAACCTCAATCACCAGATGAGGATAAAGAGCGGGGTATGTTGGACCTGCCTTCCCTCCACGTAACTCTTCTTTGTTCCCAGACAAGGCGATCACTCCATCCCCATCAACAGCCACTGATGATTTTATGCAAGAACTTGTGGATTCATTGGAGATCACAGTGCAGGAGGTAGCCCAATGCAAAAATAGTGTTGACTATGGACACTGCTCTGTGTGAGCCTGCAGAACACACCTGGCTAACACCTGCCATTATCCCTCCAACATGTAAGTGGGTGTATAAAAATATTATATACCTGCAAAAAACTCAGAATACTTATTTTCCCATCCTGCTCCCAGTTCTTTAGTTGTGGAAGCAGCTAGTCATAGACATAAGAAACAATTTTATGGACCTACTCCACACAACAAAGACAATAAAAAATAGACTTATTAGGCAGAAAGGTCTGTACTTCCTCAACCTTACAGCTTCCTGTCACAAATTATTTGGCTTTATTTGCCAGTTACAACCACAGCTATTATTTGAAACTCATTGATTTTATTGAACATATACCCAGAGACCAAAAACATCAGTTCCATGTAGTTATCCATGAAAGCCAACTCATTTTGCAAACAGCTCTCCAAGCAGCACTGGCTGTGGCAGATATCGCAACCTGTACTATAGCCATGAGTATTGTAATGAGAAGATCCATCTTCGAGGCGGACTTTCCTGCGGAAGTGAACCAGATTTCTCTGCTGTTGTCAGGATCATAAATCACTCCAACATCTGCCACTATCCTGAAAATACTTAAATAGCTCCTACAATTGAAAGAGACAGGACTGTCTGTTAGTTCTCTGAAAGCTCATTTAGCATCCATAGCCACCTTTCACAATACCTTGAAACTTAACCCCAATAATACACACCCCATGGTGAAATGCTTTTTAACAGATGTACAGAATTTCTACCCACAAGTCCGTCTCCCCACTCACACTTGGGATTTTCTTCTGGTTCTTTGTACTCATACCAAACCACTCTTGGAACCGTTAGCTACCTGCTTATTAAAACATGTCCATGAAAGTCACATTTTAGGTGCCATAATTTCAGCAAGACAAGTGAGTGAAATTTGGAGCACTCATGGCAAACTCCCCTTACATTATACTTCACAAGGATACCCAAGATTTATACCAAAAATATCATCATTATTCCATGTCAATCAGGAAATACTTACTTGTATTCTTCTGAAACATCATAACAGTTCTGACAATGCACTACTACACATGCTAGATGTCTGCTATGCGCTAGCATATTACTTAGAAAGAACAAAAGGATTTAGGCAGACTAACAGACTATTCATTGCAATATCTGACAGATGCAAAAGCAGAGTCATCTCTTCACAAAGACTATCCAAATTTACATCCAAATGCACATAGGAGGGTTACAAACTGTCAGGCACTACTCCCCTTCACCATGTCCATACCAGCTCTACCAGATCAGGAGCAGCCACTGCTGCCTTTCTTAATGGTGTACATATTTCAGATATTTGTAAGGCAGTGGCATGGGCAACTTCCCACACTTTCATCAAACACTGTGCCCTAGATCAAATATCTTGTTCTGATGCAGATATATTTTACGTGAGGTTAACTAATTAACATGTAAGCTATCTCACAATAAAAACAGCATGTAGACAAGTCACATGTTTGTTTTACTGTGAGGTAAACTTGGCAACCACTCACAGTGATATAGTGCTGACTTCTTCAGTTTACATTGTGATAAAATTGAAATGACTTGTTTTTGCTGTTTTTGTTTTGAGATTACTTAAGTGCATAAGTTAACCTGATTGAAGCATAAAAACAAGGCCAAGGAGAGAGTGACAGTAACTGAGCCTCATGTTCATAGCAAACAGAAATAAATTTTTGAATGCCCTCCAACCAATTTTCCCTCTAAGGCCTTGAGACAGCTGAGCAACTTAAGTTGCTTACTGCGCCCCTGCTCCCCGCGGGCCTTATCCTGCCCCCCCCCCACTCTCCCAGTCACCCCCACACTCTTAGCCAGACCAATCCTGCCTGCCACTCTCCCAGTAACCCTCCTGAGCCAGCTCAATCCTCTCCTGCCACTCTATCCCGCTCCTCTGGTAACCCCCAACCCTCCACATGCTTACGTGGCTGCTGCAGCAGCATGGCCAAGCCCTGGTTGCTCCAGACAGAGGAGCAGTGACAGAGCTTCTGGGCATGCTCTATCAGAGCTTTTCTGGGTGGGAGTTTTAAAAACTCCCAGCTCTGGAGGAGCTATCAGCCAGCCAGAAGACAGTCTTCTGGCTGGGTAGGGAGTCTGGCTGACAGCTATGCAAGGCCGGCAGTGTCTCCTGCGCTGGGCAGCGGCAGGGGCTGCATGGCTGCACAGCTTACAGGGAATATTGTGAAACAATCAGCTTTTTTGTAAAACGCTTGTTGCTGAAGAAATGCCATTATTCTTGGCTAACCACTTCTGATGATTCATTCCAAATTTTTGCAAGCGTGGAAGAAAGCAAACACTCCCATTATGACGTCTCTCCCTGTGAGACATACCTTTCCCAAAAAGAAAAACAGAAGGCAGCTTGGAGACATCCAGAGGGGTATTGTCCAGACATGTTTCCAAATGCACCACCAAAAAAAATTGTATTTTAGATTTGTCCCTAGAAGAGTATTGGGACTTTTTTTAAGAAGGGATTTGAAGACAAAGTTGGAGAATTAATCAGAGAATTTATTTCACTAACAGATTGGAGTAGGAAGAAAAAAGTACAAATAAGAGGTAAAATGAGGGATCAGAGCTATACAGAAGGCATGTATACACTTCCCATGGAGTGGGAATTGGCCAGGGTTATGCAAACATCCAAGCCAGCCAAAATAGGTCAGTTAGATGTAAGGCTAAGAAGTTTGGAACAAGGATTTTATACTTAATGTAGTGGAGGATTAGCAGACAGGTGATTGGGTGGGGTGTGGAGACAGCTGAAATGTTCAATAAGTTAAGTGGCAATAAGCGGAAGTGTTGACAACATGGTTCTTATTTACCGAAAGAGGCAGGATGATAAGATAAAAAGCAAGGCAGAAGATAAAAAGAAAATTTCAGTGAAGAGAAAGGTGAATCCTATACATTTTGAGACAAGGTATAACTCTGCACATGGACTGTACAATGATGTTTATAAGGATAGGGCGGGAACAAGAGAAAAGTGAAGACAGGAGCGGGTGTGTGATAGTTTCATCATAAAATAAATTGGTGTGAACAAAGATAAAAGAGAAGAGTATGTTAAGGGTATAGGTACACTATTTAAAAATAAAAAAAAAAACCACAGCAAGTCTCAGAACTTAAGTCAACAGAGTCAGAGTCGTGGGATTTGGGGTCTGAGGCTAACTTTATCAATGTAGGTATTTGGGCTGAGGCTATACCAGAGACTCTGCACTTCTTCTTCGAGTAGTGTCTCTGTCTGCTGCACTCTAGGTGCGTGGCCGGCCTTGCGCCTTCAGATCGGAGAATTCTTAGCAACCTCCACGGGGGTGACCTGTGCTCGCCAGCAGGGCTCGCTACCTCACACCCTCAGTGATGTGCACATTCGTGCCCCCCTTTCCCTCAGTTCCCTTCTTACCGCTTCGGCGTTTGGATGGAGACAGCACTCACTCTAGCCTTAGCACCAACAGCCGTTTTAACGGCCATTACTCCTCTGGTTAATTTCATTGGACTGAAAGCAAAAGCAGAGAAAAGAAAAATACATGTAAACACACATAACAAACAGAACATGCCTACCCCACAGGGGTTTAAGTGTTGTACTTCCTGCAGGGATGCTATGCCAGCATCAGATGGACATGCCCAGTGAATAAGGTGCCTGGGCAAGGGTCACTTAACACACCAGTGCCCTCATTGTAAAAAACTGACCGCACGGACCCACAGGGAGAGACAAATGAAACTGAAGTTGTTTCTGATGGAGGGCTCTTTGAGGCCCGTGTCTGACCCCGGTAGGCAGCCGTGATCTCCGCAGCCACAGAAGCGGTGGTTGACTGCTTCCTCCCACACGCCCTCAAAGAAGGCTAGGAGTGAGCCACTCACAGAGGGTGCCTGGCACAACAGGGTCACCTCTGGCATCTCCGGGGGGAAAAAAGACCACCTAAGCGGTGCCAGGAAAGAACACCGGTGTGAGAAGCCGACCGCAGGGAATAGGCAACTGCTGACCCCGGCAGCGGCTATGGATGCGACGCCGTTACCGGTGAATACGGTGCTGCAGACCCTGTTGGCAGTGCTGTTCTTGCAGCTGAACCCACCCGTCAACCCTGCAGGACCATTCCAGGTGGCGGGCACCATTTTGGAAACAGCACCGAGCAGCACAGCGTGCGGCACGGCGCTGCAGTCAGCTTCCGCACCAGACATGGCCCCTCTGCCGCTGGAGCGGCGCTGGTCAGGGAGAGGGGAACAATCGCCCCTGCAGCACGGCAAAAGAAAACAGAAGCGACATCATTTAGCAGTAGCGGAGGGTGATCGGTCTTCGTCCTCCCTGATATCCCCACTATTTAGTGTTCACTCTTTAGATGAGGACATCCCTTCTTTGAGTTTTTCCAGTGGGGGATATACTTCATCGAGGTCTAGATCTACAAGTCCAGTGCCACCTGGTGACAAAGGTTATCTTAACACTCTGGCACAGACAACTGCTGTGGGCACTCCACCGCTGCCTCCTTGGGGCATGACTTGGCTGTATGCAGGTCCATGGTTAGGCTGGGGAAGCTGGCCTCAGTTTGAACTGCCACAAGCTCTGCTGATGCCAGTACAGGGCGAAGTTGGCACTCAATGCCTGCCTTCATTGTTCCCAGTACAGCAACAGCTACTGTCAGCCCCACAAAAAGCATGGCACTTGCTGGAGCAGGATGAGTCAGGAGACGAGCCAGGCCCTCACTCAAATTCTGAAGAGGGAAAGCAGTTCGAGGAGGAGTTTAAAAGAGTAGCAGACACTCTGGACATTTCTACACAGCATGAGGGCATGAAGCAGCATAAGTTGTACAAGATCTTACAGTAATCGACCTCAACAAAGGTGGCGATCCTGGTGGACAATGGGATCATGGAGCCAGCGAATCAAATGTGGCAAGCACTTGCCATGGCCACTCCAACCAAGAAAAAGGTGGACAAGAAGTACTTTTAATGCCAAAGGGCAATGAGTTTCTGTTTACGTGCCCTCAGCTCAACTCGCTGGTCATAGAGGCGGCGAACTAAAGAGCAAAGCAGGACCATTACAAGACGACCCTGGCAGACAAGGAGGGGAAGAAGTTAGACCTCCTGGGGAGAAAGGTGTACACTTCCACAATTTTTTTATTGAGGGTTGCAAACTACACGTCAGTGCTAGCTAACTACTACCATGACTTATATTCACAGCTGTCGGAGATACTTACCTGCCTACCTGAGGACAGAAGAAATCAAGTCAAAGCATTAATAAGGGAAGGTCAACTTATTGCAAGAACAGCACTGCAGGCCTCCCTGGATGCAACGGATGCGACGGCTTGGGCCATTGGGACAGCCGTCATGATGAGGTGAGTGTCCTGGCTGCACGCGGCTGCGTTGCCGAGGCAAATGCAGGCGACAATAGAGGATCTCTCCTTCGATCGAGAGAGGCTGTTCAGAGAGAAAACGAATGAGGTGGTGCATACCCTCAAAGATTCCAGGGCGACGCTGCGCACCATGGGAACATATCCAATGATTCCCAATAGGAGAGGCCAAAGGTTCCAACCCTACAGGAACAGATACCCTCAGTTCAACCAGGGATGGAGACTGGAAAACTCCAGATCGGGATCTCGGCACCAACAGCGCCGAAGACAAGGTAGTCAGCCTGTAAATTACCCCCCAACCATCGGGTACCAGACATCAGTTTTGAGGGTTTGGTTGAGGGTTTGCCTGACCACCCCATCCCAGTGGACACTCTCGTCACCAACATACCACAAACTTTTCTCGACAGACTCCTTCCCTTTCTTCACCAGTGGGAGGCTATTATGTCGGACAAGTGGGTCCTCAATACCATCTTGAAGTGGTATACCATCCCTTTCCTATCCAGGCCCACTTCCCACACCCCTACCCCGTCCCTTTTCTGGGACCCATCTCATGAACAACTGTTGGCTCAGGAAATAGACAGTCTCCTCATCCTGGGGGCGATAGAAGAGGTTCTGCCTCGGTACAGGAACAAGGGGTTTTATTTGCACTATTTTCTGGTGGTGAAAAAGTCAGGGGGGTGGAGGCCTATACTAGACCTCAGAAGGCTAAACAAGTATATAGAGAGAAAGAGGTTCAAAATGGTGATGATTCCGAGTATACTTCCTGTACTGGAAAAGGGGGGATTGGTTGGCTTCCGTCGACCTGACGGATGCCAATTTCCACGTGTCGATTCACCCGGCACACAGGAAATATCTCAGATTTCTAGGCCAGGGCAAACACTACCACTGTACCGCAATGCTCTTTGGTCTGTGTACCGCACCAAGGATCTTTCAAAAATCATGGCGGTAGTTTGTGCGCATCTCAGAACATTGGGATTGACAATATTTCCATACCTGGACAATTTTTTGATAAGGGCAGGATCTTTTTCTGAGACCCTGCAAGTAGTACAGACAACTGAGAGGATCTTCCAGTGATTGGGGCTGGCAGTAAATTGCAAGAAGTCTTCCCTTTGTCCCTGGCAGGAGATAATATTCATGGGGCAAGAATACACACACCGACGGCGTGTGCCTATCTCCCCTGAGAGCGGTAAGAGAACGTTGTTGACCTAGTCCGAGCAGTCAGATGATCTCCCACAGTATCGGCACGTACCTGCATGCAGCTACTTGGCCACATGGCGGCCATGACGTCCCTGGTGAGGCATGCCAGACTATGTGTGCGACCCTTTCAGCTGTGGTTTGCGAGTGCATTCAGGATAGGGCAGCAACACTTACACCGCACTCTGTCCCCTCCGAGTGTTATCAAGGATTCGTTGGAGTGGTGGACGAACGAGGACAAGTTGTTGCAGAGCGTCCCTTTTCTGTCACCGCAAACACTTACTTATGATGACAGACACCTCCCTGACAGGGTGGGGGGCATATTTACTGACAGGGATGGCTCAGGCCACGTGGTTGGTACAGGAGAGATGCCTGCACATAAACACATCGTGCAAACGCTTCCGACCTGTGATCGTGGGGAAAACGGTGAAAGTGCACACAGACAATATGACCTGTACGTATTATATCAACTGCTGGGGGGGGGGGGGGGGCACGGTCCAAAGCGCTTTGCCTAGAGGCGATGAAACTATGGGATCTGTGCATGCACAATAGTATAGACATCTCTGCTATTTATTTGCCAGGCAGGGACAACAAGGTAAGATACATTGAGCAGGACTTCCGAGAGGGCGCACTAGTGGGAGATACATCCGGACATCATTCAACAGGTGTTTCAGCTGTGGAGTCTACTCTCGATAGATCTGTTTGCAACCCAGGCCAACAGCAAATGTCAAGGGTTTTGCTCCCAGGCAGGAATAGGGAAGGGGTCCAGAGGGGATGCCTTCCTTGTCAGCTGGAGAGGGGTTCTACTCTAGGCGTTCCCCCAATTCCATTGATTCCCAGGACTCCGTGGAAGATGCGATGCAACAGGGCCTCTGTAATAATGTTGGCACCGGCTTAGCTCAGACAGACCTGGTACACCAGTCTTTTGTGGATGTTGACAAGGACTACAATTATGCTTCCGAGGGTCTCGGACCTCCTGACACAGGAAAGGGGGAAAATCCTTCATTCTTACCTCAGCAGGCTGCACCTCATGGCCTGGTACCTGGATGGTACAATAACTTAGAGTTCCAATGTTCACAACAGGTCAAGGAGGTCCTTCTGAACAGTAGGAAACCAGCTACCAGACGGACTTACCTTCAGAAATGGCGCAGGTTCGTGGTGTGGTGTCATCAGAACGACAAAGATCCTGTCTCAATCTCGATTCCTGAGCTGCTCAACTATTTTCTTTACCTGAAAAATGCAAAGCTGTCAGTTAACACCATAAAGGTTCATTTGGCTGCAATATCGACATGCCATGAACCAGTACATGGGGTGTCAGTTTTCTCTCATCAGGTGGTTAAGTGCTTCGTGACAGGGTTGCAGAACTTGTACCCGCTACGTTGACCAGCTGCCCCGCCATGGGATCTCTCTATGGTTCTTAGGGTACTGATGGGAAAGCCATTTGAACCTATGGCAAAATGTTCACTGTTACAAATGTCAATGAAGGTGGCCTTTCTAGTGGCCATAACATCGGCCAGGCGCGTGGGTGAGCTTGCGACGTTAATGGCGAGTCCTCCATACACAGTTTTTCATAGAGAGAAAATCTACATGCAGCCACATCCAAGGTTCCTCCCAAAGATAGTATCATCTTTTCACATGAATGAGACAATACACTTACCAATGTTTTTTCCTAAACCGCATGATAGTCCACAGCACGCTTTGTGGCACACGCTCGATGTAAGGCGGGCAGTAGCTTTTTAGTTTCAGAGAGCTAAGTCATTTCGGAAGACTCCAAAGCTCTTTGTGTCTATAGCAGAGAGGTCCCAAGGGCAGCCGATCTCAAAACAGAGACTTTCGAAAATGGATATCGGGTTGTATAAATACAGAGTATGAATTAAAGGGACTGCAACCCCCAGAAGGCATTAGGACTCATTCTACAAGGTCCATGGCAGCTTCTATGGCTTTCTTGAGCAACGTCCCTATAACAGAAACTTGTAGACTGGCCACTTGGGGGTCAGCGGACACGTTCGTAAAGCATTATGCGATTGATCAGCTGTCTGTGGCAGATTCGACGGTGGGTCTGGCAGTGCTCCAGTCAGTTCAAGGGGCAGGCTTCGAAGTACCCTCCACCAGATAGGGGGAGCTTGGTAATCACCTAGAGTGGAGCAGACAGGGACACTACTTGAAGAAGAAGTGAGGGATGCTCACCCTTGTGCAGTAGCCAAGATTCTTTGAGATGTGTGTCCCTGTCCTGCTCCACTACCCACCCTCCTCCCCTCTACTTTGAAGCAGCAAAAAAATGAGAAATGGAGCTCTCTTCGCGGTAGAGAGGGAACTGAGGGAAGGGGAGGTAGCGAGCCCTGCTGGCGAGCACAGGTCGCCCCTGTGGAGGTTGCTAAGAATTCTCCGATCTGAAGGCGCGAGGCTGGCCACGCACCTAGAGTGGAGCAGGACAGGGACACGCATCTCAAAGAACCTTGGCTACTGCACAAGGGTGAGTATCCCTCACTTTTGAACATAGAAGGAAATTTTGTGTTTATTAGAATACCTCTTGCATTAGACCTAATTACTGGATGTGAAAAGTGGCAAAGCACAATGAAAAGAGAAGGAATTTGGAGGGATGTGTGTGGTATACTTGAGCACAAAAAACTGAGTGTCTCCACAGTATCTATGCATGTGCATGTAATTTCGTGCAAATGCTAATGGACAGTTTCCTTGTTAAAAATATGGCCATGAGCTAGGTGAGAAATTATTCTTAATAGAGTTGGTCGATATTTGTAAATAAATTTTTAATGTCCTTTGTAGTCATCAGGGTTTCTTTCCAAAATTTTTTCTGTGAGTGTATAGTATTTATAATTATTTTAAATTTTTAAATGTCTTTGAAAATTATTTTAAAATTTGTTTTAAAAATTCCATCATGTGACTAAGGTGTGTGTGTGTGTGTAGAAATATAAGAGAAGTGAAATCTTTTATTGCACCACCCCCTGTTGGTGAGGCAAGCAAAGTTTTGAGTTTATACAGAGCTGTAGAGAAGCCCTGTGTAAACTCAGAATCTTGTTTCTTTCTCTTACCAAGAAAAGTTGGTTCAATAAAAGTGATTACGTCACCCCTTGAGTCTTTTAATTTTGAAAATTATTCTTATTTTGGAAATGTTAAATAAAGAGTTTTGATTTAAACATTTTAAAAAAATGGAATTACTTGTATGATGATTTGACCTTTTTTCACAATTACTGCACAATCACTGCTCTTTGTCCAGTTTAAGCTTTTACCTGTTTTCAGAGACTTTGCTCATCACTTAACCCCCCTTTTTAAAAGCTAAAACATATTCAATATTGAGTTTCTGGCATCAGAAACTTTAGAAATGATGATTAAACATAAATTGGTACAATAGAGGGAGTTTGAGATTTTCAAATAACACAGAGATTTAGCCACATACCTTTTAATTTAATGTTGTGCAAGATGTATTGCAAATGCCTTGTGGTGTTTAGAAAATTTCAACCATAAATGTTCACATGAGTGTGCGTAGCATATTGCCTAACATTTTCGTAAATAACTTTTTAAAACTTCATTGGGAGCTAATTTCTAACAGCTATTCACTTGAAAGACTGAATAATGAAGTAACATTTGAAGTGTCTTGCATTTGAACTGAATGGAGCCAATCCATTTGTATTACTTAATAAAAAATTGAGTTTTGCTTCATTTGGGTTCTAGCTCTTTTTAAAAGATAGCTTGATCTTTTTCCGGGGGGGACCCAAAACCTAGAGTCTGTGTTCTGTGTGTATCTAAAAGTTCCATTGGCTTAAGTGGGCATTTTGTTTTTTTGGCAGAATTCAGATCAAGCACTTTATGAAAGTCAAATAGATTTCGATTTACTGCACTGAATTAGGCTCTGATTTGCCTAAATTGTAATCATCACTAAAAACTGCATGGTCTAAAGCAAGATGGTATATAGGAAGACCATTCCAAATTCAAATCTCAAGTTTAACTTTTAACACTTCTTGCTTTGATAGATTCTAGATTTTTGGATTTGTCCTTTGTGTAGAATTTTTTTTCTTAAATATTGAAGTTATGATGCACACTTACAAAATAAGAAGAATTCGTTAGGATTGCAGATTGCTGTTAAATTAAAATATCATCTCATTAAGCCTTTGCTTTATACCTCTCATGACATATTCTTCTCATTTGATGTCCCTGGAATGCCTTTAAACAATTTGATCCATTATATTCAATCTATAAAGCAAGTGTGTAGCTGTATATAGATTATGAATAATATATATTGCTTTAGAGTTCTGCCAGGCACCTAAATTCAGATTTTTGAATACAATATTTCACTACTTATCTTCCTGTATCTTTCATTTGGGAGCTTGGTGCTGGTGCTCTTCTCTCTCACCTAATTAAGAGCTGTTTGGAAGTCCTGGATTAACAAAGCCTGTGGGTGGGAGCTCTCCAGAGAGGATCCTTTATCCACACCACTACCTGCTCTAGTTCAGTGAATGACCTGTATGATCACTTGGGCAGACATGATGGCAGCATCTCTAATACAACAGTAAATGGCAGGTGGCAGTTGAAGGCTTTTATGCCCTTGCAAATGTATGCAGAATCTAATTCAGCATTGTGGTGCTTTTCAAAGCAGTCAATGGACCATGACACTTGAAAGGGGATGCCTGCCCACCACCATGATGATGACCACAGCCACAGGACAGGTACACAAGGTTGCACAGTTCCAAAGGGGCAGCCATGTTAGTCTAATAAAGAAAACAAAACAAAACAAAACAAGGAGTCTTGTGGCACTTAAAGACTAACAAATGTATTTATTGCATAAGCTTTCATGGGAGAAAATCCCACTTTGTCAGATGCTTTGAAGAGGGGGACCTTACAGAATGGGATGAAAATAAATGCAGGGGAGTGTAAAATATGGAATCTGGTCATACTGCAATAGCAAATCAGAGCGTTTGTAAGGATTCATACTGTATGAAACAGCACATGGGGAGGGTGAAGTCAAATTACCTGTTATGTGACAAGAATCCATAGTCACGATTAAGTCCTGCTTTCACACAATCTAATTTACATATTAGTTGGATTTCGGCTTTTTCTCTTTGAAGTCTTCATGTCCCATTGATTTTCTTGAGGACCATCATTAATGGAGTGATTAGGAAGATGGAAGTGCTCAGCAACTTTTTTTTTTTTTGTGTTGTGATTTCTGATGTCAGCTTTGTGCCAATTTATTCAGTAGAGACTGTCCTGTTTGTCCAATGTATATGGTGTGGGTGCATTTCCGGCACATGATGGCATAAATCACATTAGTGGATAAGCAGGTGAAGGACCCTTTGATGGAGTAGCAGGTCTTATGATGGTGTCTTTTGTGCAGATATGTGGACAAAGTTGGCAGTGTGATTTGGTGCAGGATATGTGCCTGCTTTAATGTTTCTGTTATTAGGTCTGTCGTTGCTGGTGACTGTCTGTTTAAGGTTCGGGGATTGTCTATAGGTGAGGAGAGGTCTGTCTCCCAAGGCTAGAGAGAGTGAGGGGTCATCTTTTAAAATAGGCTGGAGGTCCTTAATGGTCTGTGGTAGAGGTCTGACTTGAGGGTTGTATGTGGTGACCAGTGGCGTTCTATTGTTTTCTTTTTTGGGCCTTTCCTGTAGCAGTTGACTGCAGGGTACCCGTCTGGCTCTGTCAATCTGTTTCTTTACTTCTCCAGGTGGGTACTGTAGTTTAAAGAAAGGTTCATAGAGATGCTGAAGATGTCTGTCTCTGAGGGATCAGAGCAAATGCAGTTATATCTTAGGACTTGAGTGTCTGAGGAGCAACTCTTGTTGTCTCAGTCTTCACCACCCCCTGCATTGAGAAGATTAGGGAAATTTTGGTGTGTCATATTACTTTTAGTTCATCCCAAGAAAAACCTTGTCTCTTATTAGCAAAGCAGAAAGTAATCTCTGCCAATTTATTTCAGTATTGAAGGTAGGCAGTATGTATACATAAGGCTGATCGGGCGGAAGAAACCATTCTGTTATCAACCTAGTGCGATGCTAACAGATTCAACTTCTAATACAGTGGTTGGCTATAAATCTTAAGTAATATGTTTCTCTGGAGAATTCACTTCCTTGAAAATCTGAAATGCAAATCTGTAAGTATTTTTGTATGACTGTAGAATTTTCTGTTTGTAACGTAGATCTTTTTTTATTAATGGCTATACCAAAAATCTTAATTTTGGCTAGGCAGGTTCTTGTGCAGCTTACAAGTTGTATATGGTTTTCTTTGACTATATTGTGGATTTTGCAGAAGTTTAGATTCAGTAGTCTTCTAACTTTCTTTATTGTTCATGTCCTAGATGGGCTCAAAGTAGTTTTAAAGGTTTGTTGCCTGAAACCATTCTTTCTCATGTAGAAATGTTTCTCTACTTTGCACTCCATCGGGATAGGTTTGGGTCAAATTCTATAATCTCGAGTGCTGCAACTAGCTTTGCTGCTAACTTACTTTATGGCCTTAAGAGAAATCACTTAACACTTCTTTTTCACTTTCCTCATTAGTTAATGGAGATAAATACTTGTTTGTGTGATAAGAGTGTTCTACTAAAGTTTTAAAAATGTAAATTGTATAGTTACTAAGTATTGTTAATACAATATGAATTTCAAAAACTGAAATGACATTCCTATTAAAAAACCCTGCACATCATGAGGTCACTGATCAAAATTTCACAGGAATGTGGGATTACCATACCAATCAGATCTGTGATCACCTGTTGCAATGCCTCTGAGAGTGGCCAGTGTTAGTTGTTTTAGAGTAAGGTGCAAGAAATCTTGTTAAAGGCAGTTATAGAATAATATGCCAAAAGGGAATTTTTTTTCCTGATTCCCAGCCATGTAGTAAATGATTTTTATAATCTGCATCATTAGTGTTTAAATATGTTTATCCTGTCTGTTGATATTCTTATTATTCATATACATATATAACATTTTCTGAAATTTAAGCCCTTCATTTCCATTATAACTTAAAACAATGAGTTTCATAGATTCATTTTCCATTACTTTTTAATTTCTCCTTCTGCTTGTATTAGATTCCTATTTCTGTTACTCCAGCTTACAAGGTCATCCAGATCTTCCTGTATGATATGCTGATCCTTCTCTGTACTAGCAACACTTCCCAACTTTGTGTCATCCACAAACTTTATTGGCACATTCCCACTTTTTGTGCCAAGGTCAGTAAGAAAAAGTTTTAATAAGATTGGTTCCAAGACCAATCCCTGAGCAACTCTGCTAATAACCTCCCCCCAGCCTGACAGTTATCCTTTCAGTTTGACCCATTGTAGTCACCTCTTTAACCAGTTCCTTGTCCACCTTTCTGTTTTCAGTCAAATTCAGCAATGTTCAACGAAGCGGAATTTATCAACCTTAAAGTCAGATAATCTTTTTCTCCTTTCCATTTTAGCAGCACACCCAATTACTATCTGGCATATAGAAAATGCTGATTGTTTGAATGAACACTTATAAGACTGGATATATCCACTGCCCTGTAAAAATGTACCATGGAGTTTTTGTTTATCTACTTAATGATTCCATATCATTTGTTCCATTCTTATTTTTCCTAAATGGGCCACCTTGCAATCCCAGCCTTGACTCAAGAATCAAAGTGGCTTTTTCTCTCTTGAACATCCTCACTATAATAAAGATTCTGCAGGCCAGCTGATGCCCTCAGTTACACCTGTGAAACCACATTAGCTTTTAATGAGGTTTATAGATGTAATTGAAGAAATAATTTGTTCCACATAATCTTACATTGCCAGCAACAATGTATGAAAAGAAAAGAAGAGAACTCTGCTTGACGCAGATGCCACGTAGAACTCGTGGGCCTGGCATATAGAACAACTCTCTTTATTATTAACTCATTTGAATCAGTGGGTCATAAACACTGTAATTTGTGTGGAGTTTCTTTCCAAAGCAGGTGTTCACTTTAAAAGGGCATTGTAGAACACATAGATATACTTTTCCTGTGGATTTTTATGAGCAGCAGACTGTTTGAAATCTTGGGTGTTTTCAAGTGTAAAGTAATGCAGTGTTTGATGATACACAATGTCATAAATTCGAAGAAGTTTTTTCGTTAAAGTTGAAAGATAGTCAGAGCTATAATGCAGCATTTTGCTTCCCGGGGCGCGTTCCAGTTGGAACGCAGTGCTCAGAGCAGGCACCGCAAAGCTGACCCTTTAATAGCGCGGCTCTATTGAGCCGCTTTGGGCGTCCAGGGGCTGTGCCCTGTCGGCCCTGCTGTAGTTACGGCCCTGATGATAGCTGAATGCAGTGGCAATTTCATGATCACAGGATGAATGTTACTCTTTTTTTTTTCCAAGCGAGGAAGCATAATTAGCTTTGTCTTCTGAATAGAGTAATGTTTCTGTTGCTTGTGAGTATGTGGTAAGATATATGCTTGCTGAGGACTACCATTAACTAATCCTATCCAGCTTTTTGGTTTTGAGTAAGGCTAATAGCTTTGGATCAGCAGTATTCTCTCTTGCTCTTCTTGTAGCCAGAAACTTTCCATCAATTCTCAATTGATATATGGTGTGCTTTTGTGTTACAAGTACGCAGTGCTGATTTCCTAATGTTCTTTTTTTTCCTTTTTGGAGCTCAGGATGTTCAGTTAATAACTGCTTCATGTAGCAGTGTCACAACTTTTAGTCATCTTGCCTGTGCACCTGGTGATTCTAGCAGCAAGAGATAAAACAGCTCTCCATATTGGGAAGATCACATGTGATATTAGGACCTTCCCTTCTTTCATGTAGCTGTAAGCAGTGTTACTAATAGGAGCTGGTGGTTTTACAGAAGATCCGTAACTCTTCGTGTGAGATTTGGTGGCTTCACTGTTCAAATAGTGTCTGCAGTTGAAACACAGCTGAGATCTTGACTACATGTTAACAGGGTTCACTTGGAGGTGGGTAATGCTTTGTACCTGAATCTGGGGATCAGCTCTTATCCAGTTCAGGACCCCCTATGATCACTTGCATGCCTATGTCTCTTCTCAGTTTTCTGGATGCTAGGGCGCTCTCTCTTTGTGGTTTAGTCCTCTGACCAAGTCACTGTATGGTCTTCCCCATCTGGAATATCAGAGTTTCGCTGGACCAACTGTCAGCATCCTGTCTTCACTAGTCCTGCACCACTTCTCAGTGGCTGATTAGGGAACCTGGTCCTGCACACTGCTCTGGATTCATAATTAGCAACCAAGGTTTACTTCGTTGCTCTGTCCTCCACAAGCTTCTTCCTTGGAACTCCTTTATGTAAACCCCTTCTGTCAGAGACAGGATCCGAGGGATTTTGCTTCCTCCAGGGTTTCCTTCTACTCACCTCCCTGTGCCCAGAAAGCAAGTGCAAATACTGGATAGTTTGCCTTTTCTTTTCCTAGTCTCTAGAAAGATAACCAATACTAAGGTCATCCCATTTTATGCTACTGTATTAGCTTTAAAAGACATACAATAAATATAGAGACTATATTTAGTAAGTAGGTATTTTCAAATTTTTTTAACATCGACATAATGTCTGTTTTGATTATCAATTTTCATCAAGTAAAAATTATTCCCCTCCTGCTTGCTTAACATGCAAATTATTCATCTTTAGCATAAACATGTTAGGAGATAAACATGTAAAGTGTTTGAAAAGAACATAATAAAAATGGGAATGATTAATTGCTTAAAGAGAAATGGAAATGTAACCTTCAATTATAGATTTGCGATAGTATTTTCCAAAAACATTGATGTTCAGTGTGTGATATAGGGCAGAGGATCTTTCTTTACAGGTGCAGTTCATTTATTAATATCCCTGTTTAATTCCTTTTAATGAACTCAGATACACACACACACACACACACACACACACACACACACACACACACACAGTGTGTTCTTTTTTTGTTTACATCGGAGTGCTGTAATTTAGTTGTGGCCGCACATACTTTTCCTGAGAAGACATTTGGTGTTGCAATATAAACAGATCAATACCCTTGACAGTGTTTTAAGAGTCTGATTTTTTTAAAAATTTGTCATCGGATTGACTCACTTTCCAGTTTGTACTCTATATGCCGTGGTGGTAAAGCTATGTTGCTGTCAGAATATTAGAGCGGAAGGAGTATGAGGTAATACCTTTTGCTGGACCAAATAAATGCCCCAATAACGACTATGTGGATGAAACCTGACAATCATTACACTTTCAAAGGAGTAAATGAACGCTCACAGGAAACTGGTATTTAAAAAAAACACAAAAACCACACCATATCATCTGTGAATGAAGACTTTTTACAGAGTGACCACTCCATTTCTAAGTTATCAGTCCTCATCCTCAAAGGAAACTCGCACAACATTTTAACAAGATGACCCTAGGAACTTAAATTTATAACTTTTGCCAGAGTCTAAAAATGGTCCTAATAAAGACACAGGATTTGTGGCTTATTGCAATGATCTCTAACCCACTAAGCACTTCCTCATTTTTGTTTTAGAACTACTGGGGTGTTGATGGACCACTTCGCCTTGAATGCTCTGTTAACTTATGTGCTAATTACTTATGCTAAACTGTTCAATCTTGTATTTAGCCAGAGGTGGCCAAACTTGCGGAACTCAAGAACCACACAAGTTGATTATTAAACCTTCAAGAGCCGCACTGAGGCATATAGCCATATACTTTTACCTGCTAAACTGATTTACTGATGTCCTTCTGTGAGCCACACGTTTTCCGTCAAGAGCCACATGTGGCTCCTGAGCCACAGTTTGGCCACTCCTGTATTTAGCTGTGATGCTTTTAGTATGTTTCCCAGACCCAAGGAAGAGTTCTGTGTATTTTGAAAGCTTGTCTGTCTCTCTCTAGCAGAAGTTGATCCAGTAGAACAGTGACTCTAGGGGCACATTATTGTGTCACCACATAGCAGTAAGTGTGTTGCAGAGAGCTGGAGAAATGGCTGAATTTGACCTGGTGGGAGTAGTCTGGTGTGTCTTGTAGAGTTGCAAAATGCTGCCAAGTGTGTTAAGACCTGAAAAAGGTTGAGAGCCACTTCAACAGAAGATGTTGTGGCACTGATTTTGTTTTGCCAGCCTTTATCCATTTATTATGCAAGTTTTTTCTTTCTGTAACACTAGAAGATATATGTTTGAAAATTAAATGGAAACTGATTTTCTATAATTATTCATTTTTAATTTCTTTGAGAGCCTTCAATATTAGCTTGTGTGTATATGTAAGATGCATGTAATATCAACTAAAATAAATCTTAGCTCAGAGGCCTAGAAACCTCTATCCTGAGGCTGTGGTCTACAAGTTTCCTTGCATATTCCTAGCACAGTGCTTCAACTCTGGTTTATAAAAGATTGTCAGCTGACGAAAGGGTAGTTCATTCTTTGACTACTGAATCTTCCATCTGTCTGATGAGACTACTAATAATCATTAGAACCCAATTGTAAAATTGTTTTGGGTATGGTTATGGGTCAAATGGAAGATGCACTGAGTCCACAAATTGATTTCATTGGGTACACTGAATCACTTTTAGAAGTTAACTAATTTTAGCTACTATCCAGTTTTAAGTACTTATTGTTCTTTTCATGGCTTTATGGAAAACCATTGAAAGAATGTCTCTTATAACAAGGCACTTTATTATAAATGAGATTTACTAGTAATTATAAACATATAGCAATATACCTACTTCAGAGCATCAGATATTAGGTTTGTTCAGCCACTAGTGCAAGTAAAAGTCATCATGTCAAAACTGGTTTGAAATATTTTTCAGAAATTTCCTTAAGTGAACTGAAATAGTTTGTAAAAATGCATAAGATAACAGACCACTGGGATAGACAAGTTAAAAATACATAGGGGAAGGGGAGAAAAAAGAAAAAATCCTATTTGGCTGTACCATTGGCCATGCTTCTTAAATAGTTAGGTGCTTTCAGGTAAATACTCAGGAATTATTTTCTTTTAATTTTAAGATTACCAGCTTGACTTCTTATTGTTTTTTCTCTCACAGTTTTGCTCCCACCACTTCAGTGAAAGCAAGGACTGGTAGTGTTCTGGCCATGACACTGAAGTTAGAGCTGGTTCCCTTTGTTCCTTCTAGAGGGTTGTATGGTTGGTGGAGGAAAAGCATTCCTGGCAGTGAGTGTTAACTAGTGCAGGTGAGATGAGCAAGGGGGAGAAAGAGCTGCAAACTCAACGTTTGCTAAGGGGAATGTTCCAAAGGAGTAGCCGTGTTAGTCTAGTCCAGCAAAACAAACAAGGAGTTCAGTGGCACTTTTAAAGACTAATGTTTATCGCATGAGCTTTCACAGGAGGAAAAAAAGCATCTGATGAAGTGGGATTTTCTTCCATGAAAGCTCATGTGCTAAATAAATTTGTTAGTCTTTTTAAAAGTGCTGCAGAACACCTTGTTTGTTAGGGGAAAGGTGTGATGGTGGTAGAAATTTCCACAGGCTAGCCATGTTAGTCTGTGTACAGCAAAAACAATCAGAGTCCGGTGGCACCTTATTGACTGACAGATTTGTTTGGGCATAAGCTTGTGTGGGCGCCAACCCGCTTAGTCAGCTGCATGAAGTGGAAACTACATTCGAGAGGTGTATATATACACATGCTAGGATGCATGAGAGCACATTTTAGCAAAGTCAGTTCAGAGCAGATAGGGCCCATTCACACCAGCTGATCAAAGGGAGAGAATGTGTGAACAGATGAATCACTTTTTGTAATGTGTTAACCATTCCAAGTCCCTATTCAGACCCAATCTGATTGTGTAAGACTTGCAAATAAGCTCCAACTCTGAAGTTTCATGTTGGTCTGTTTTTGAATTTTTTTTTCTTTTGAAGTATGGCAGCTTTCAAGTCTGCTACTGAGTGTCCATGGAGGTTGAAGTGTTCTCCTATTGGTTTATAGATGTTGCCATTTTTGATGTGCAGTTTGTGGCAATTTATCCTTTTATGCAAGGACAGTCCAGTTTGCCCAATGTACATGGCAGAGGGGCATTGCTAGCACACGATAGCATATATCACATTAGTGGATGTGCAGGTGAATGAGCCCCTGGTGGTGTGGCTAATGTCAGTGGGACCTGTGATGGTATCTCTGGAGTCGGTTTGAGAAGAGTTGGAAGCGGGGTTTGTTGCAAGGATAGGTTCCTGGGTTGGTGTTCTTGTGGTATGGTGTTTGATTGATGGTGAGTATTTGCTTCAGTTTGGGGGACTGTCTGTAAGCAAGGATAGGCCTGCTTCCCAAGGTTTGAGAGAATGTCAGATCATCTTCCAGGATAAGTTGTAGACCTTTGACGATTTGTTGGAGAGATTTAAGCTGGGGACTGTAAGTGATGATCAGTGGTGTTCTGTTGTTTTCTCTGTCAGGTCTGTCCTGTAGTAGGTGGCTCCTGGGCACCTGTCTGGCTCTGTCAGTTTATTTTTTCACTTCCCCAGGTGGGTGCTGTATTTTCAGGAATGCCTGGTAGAGATCTTGTAGGGGTTTATCTCTGTCTGAGAGATTGGAGCAGATCCGGTTGTACCTTTTAAAGCTTGGCTGTAGATGATGGTTTGTGTAATGTGTCCCGGGTGGAAACTGAAGGCATGTAAGTAGGGATTGTGGTCAGCTGGTTTTCAGTATAGAGTAGTGTTAATGCGTCCATCTCTTACACATACGTACAATTGTGTCCAAAAAGTGAATTTCTTTGGTGGACTCATCCAGGATGAGGTTGAAGGTGGCGTGGAAACTGTTGATGTTTTGGTGGAATTCTTCCAGGGACTCTGTGGTGGTGGCGGTGCCATAAATCAGAGAAGCAAGTAAAGGATGATTCTTTGACGAGCAGTGCTCCCGACTGCTGCACTTCGGGGTGCGTGTGCGGCACTGCACTCTGGATCGGAGATTTTTCCCTCAGCAGTGGCTCAGGTAGTGGAGAGAGATGGCAGTCGCGGCATTCAGCGCTCCTTCCTGCCACTGGTGATGTCAGCACCTCGCTCTCTCCACAATGCTGCTCTCCTCAGTTCCTTTCTACCGCCTCCGACTCAGGATGGAGTCAACGGTGGCTCTTCCTCAGTGAACTCTTAATGAGAAGAAAGAAGAAATAAATAAATAAAGAACATAGAAAACTAAACAAGACAACTAGAAAGCCAAAAAAAAAAAAACAACCCCCCCCCCAAAAAAACCACGGACGACAAACGAGCAATGTCCAATTCATCTGGCTTCAAACGCTGTGCTTTGTGTAACGACGCTATGCTGGCGTCAGATGGCCATGAATCCTGTATTAAATGCCTGGGAGAGGAAAATTTGTCCCATAAATGCCAGCATTGTCGCAACCTCACCACACGGACCAGCAAAGAAAGGGAGAGGAAGCTGACACTTCTTCTTTTAGAAGGCTGTCTCTGTCCCTCGTCAGATCTGGGTGCCTCGCGTCAGATGTCTGAGGGAGCGCACAAATGCCGCTCTGCGGTATCCTCGCCAGTACCCACTAAGAAATCTAAGCGTACTGACTCAGAACCAAAAGCCTTGCAGCAGGAACCTATTTCCAAAATGGTAAACCCTGCAAGAGCTGACCCTACCAGACCCTCAAAAGCAGACCGAGGTCAACCGGGCATGGCTGAGGAACCGAAAGTGGCACCGCCAGCTACTACGGCGCCGAACCCACTGCTGGCATTAACTGTGCCATTCCTAACAGCACCACTGGTGCCGCTGCCTGTCTCTGCGCTGAGCACAGTACCATCGTCGGCACCTACTCCGGCCCCATGCTTGTCTCTGGCACCACCATTGTTTTCAAATGCAGTGCAGCCACTTCCACCTCAGCCGACTGTAACAACAATGGCACCTCCGGTACCACATTGACATGTGCCTCATGACCCCTCTACACCTAAGAAACATACAAAGAAGTCTAAATTCATTGATATAGGACAGGATCTTGCTATCCATTCCTCTCCTATATCACCTTTATTCCAAACAGACTCTTCTGACAGTAGTCTGTCTGCTATGTCTCAATCACCAAGATGTTCCTCATCATCCGGTTCCTCAAGCTTGATACCTCCTGACTCACCAATTGAGCAGTCAGTTGAACCTGCTCCAACAACTTCCAATATCACTTACCCTTGGCCATATCCGCCCTGGATGTTGTACCCACAACCACCAGGCATGAATTATACCAACTGGCCGTATTACACGATGTTTCAAAACCCACTGAAATTGGGTTCATCAGGGGTACCCATTTTACAGGGCGTACCAATCTCTATGCAGCAACATCAATTACAACCTAATATAACCCACACAACGACATCGGCTAATTCTCCTCACACTGCGGATTCTCCAAACTATACCCCGCAGCAACCTCGATTTGACGACCTGAAGCAATTTAGAGGATTATTCAAACGAGCAGCTGAGAGTATGAACATCTTGCTTAATGATGATCCTACAACTCAGCACAAGCTGTGTAAAATCCTCCAGGCATCAGGCTCCAACAAATTAACCTTACCCATGGACAAAGGTATAATGGAGCCTGCAATGGACATATATGGCAAGCCCCTGCTCCTGTGTCTCCATCAAACAAGAGAGCTGATAAGAAGTATTTCATTGCCCCGAAGGATAACGAATTTTTATTCACCCACCCACAGCCAAATTCTTTAGTGATTGAGGTGGCTAATCCACAGGCTAGACAAACGTATTCAAAAACCAATCCCACCAATAGAGAGGACAAAAAGCTTGACACCCTTGGCAAAAAAGTTTACACTTCGGCAGCTCTCCAGTTGAGTGGCAAACTACACAGTTCTGCTCTCGAACTACGATCATGACTTATACACGAAACTCTGTGAACTCTCCAACTTTATTTCACAGGAAAAACATGAACAGATCAATCTTTTAATTACAGAGGTTCAGCTCATCGCGAGGACAGCTCTTCAGGCTTCCCTCGATTCAGCTGGTATGGCCACCAGAACCTTGGGCACTGCCATAGTCATGAGGCATTCTTCATGGCTCCATGTGGCAGACCTGCCCAAACAAATGCAACGCACCATTGAGGACCTCCCATTTAACAAACATAACTTGTTTGGCAAAAACACAAACGAAGTGATGCATAACTTAAAGGACTCACAGGCTACATTAAGAACCCTTGGCATCTTTACTCCTTTATCACGGCAAGAGTATTACAAAAACTAATCATTCACCTTTAGGTACCCCCAAACTCAATCCAATCGCAGACCCGACGCTTACAAAAACAAGCCTCGACAATCCTGCAGGAACAAACTGATGAACCAACCACATCAAACCTCTCAAGCAGGTAACCTCAAACAGCAGTTTTGACGGTCAGGTCGAGGGACCGTCCAACCAACCAACTGGAGACCAAAAGCAAAACCTTTACAATGCCTGATCTTCAAGGACAGACTATGTCCATTTCTCCATCACTGGAGGGCTGTTACATCCAACAAATTGCGTCATAGAGATCATTCAAAACCGTTACTTGATCCCATTTATGTCAAAACCAAAATCCCAACCCCCTTACCCGTCCCTCTTCAGGGACCCCACTCAGGTACAGCATCTGTACGATGAGATTCAACACTTTCTTCACATTGGGGCGATTGAACAGGTTCTAGAAGATCAGATGGGAAGGGGCTTTTATTCCCTGTACTTCCTAACCCAAAAGAAAACGAGGGGTTGGAGGCCAATACTAGATCTCAGGTGATTAAACATGCATATCCAAGTAAAAAAATTCAGGATGGTGACTTTAACCAACATTCTCCATTCCCTTCGAGTTGAAAGATGCGTACTTTCATGTCCCAATCCATCCATCCCATCAGAGATTCCTTCATTTTGTGT
Source organism: Podocnemis expansa (assembly GCA_007922195.1). Lineage (NCBI taxonomy): Eukaryota > Metazoa > Chordata > Testudines > Podocnemididae > Podocnemis > Podocnemis expansa. Next base: position 45,340,356 of record ML681981.1, on the reverse strand, counting down.
TCCTCCACCACCATTATCAGTACATGGTTCTCCCCTTCGGACTCTGCAAATTGCCGAGGGTTTTTTCCAAGCTTACGGCCGCCCCGAGCGTGGCCTTCCTATGCAAACAGCAGATCTTCATATTCCTTTACCTAGACGACTTTCTTATAAAGGCTTCCACACAACAAGAAGCCAATCAGGCAACCCAAACAACAGTCAATCTTTTCCTCTCATTGGGCCTAAACATAAATTTCGCCAAGTCATATTTGCAGCCAGTGCACGAAACACATTTTATCGGAGCTCGGATCCACACACCGTCAGCAAAGGCTTTTCTTCCCTTGGACAGATTCCACAACCTGAAATAGATAGCCACTACCATCCAGAACTCACCTATCATTTCAGCCCGTACCTGTATGCAAATGCTTGGTCACATGTTAGCCACCAGTTGCTTAGTTCATCAAGCACGTCTCCACATGCGTCCCTTCCAATTATGGTTCCTATCACACTTCAAGCAAAACTGACATTCCCTCAAACGACTTTTATCTGTCCCAAACACAATCAAGGACTCGCTCTCCTGGTGGACGGATCACAACAATCTCTTATTAGGTGTTCCCTTCCTTCCACCTCAGCCAGACATAACTATTACCACAGACGCCTCTCTCAGCGGATGGAGAGCGTACCTCCAAGAAATGACCGCACAGGGCAGATGGCACCCAGCAGATGCATCCTGGATGGGACTCGTGCATACACCTGCTTGCGGAATACCTACCTTGCAAAGACAACACTCTAATGGACTGCCTGAGCCGCTCTTTCTCCAACGAACACAAATGGGAGATATGCGGCAACATCATCCAAGCAATTTTCTAACGATGGGGCTTCCCCACCATGGACCTATTTGCCAGCGAGGAGAACAGGAAGTGTGCTCGATACTGCTCTCGAGCAGGAAGGGGTCGGGGGGGTCAAGTGGCGACGCCTTTCTTTTTCACTGGGGAAAGAACTCCAATATGCCTTCCCCCCAAAACCAATGATTCCAAGGAGCCTCCACAAAATACAGCAGAACAGTGCACGGATAATCCTAATAGTACCGGTATGGCCATGTCAGACGTGGTACATGCTTCTCCACACAATGTCCCTAACACACCCCATCACTCTGCCCCTCATACCTGACCTCCTGTCACAGAACCATGGAACACACTTGCATACCTACCTGGACAGACTCCATCTGGCAGCGTGGAACCTTAATGGTTCGATAACCTAGAGAGCCAGTGCTCCCACAAAATGAGACACATACTATTAAATAACAGAAAACCAGCAACGCGAATTAGTTACCTGCACAAATGGTGTTGCTTCTCCTCCTGGTGCGCTCGACGATCAATCAATCCAGCTACAGCTCCACTCCTGTCCATCTTGGAGTATTTGGTAGACCTGAAAGAAACAAATGTCTCAGTGAACACGGTTAGAGTGCACCTTGCTGCTATCTCCACGTTTCATGAGCCTGTACAGGGCGTCTCAGTGTTTGCCCACTGTACCTTCAAACGCTTCATGCTTGGGTTACAGGATCCTTACCCACAAGTTTGGCCACCGACTACTCCATGGGACCCCACAAGGGTACTCAAAACACTAATGGGGCCTCCCTTTGAGCCATTGGCCACGACTTCCCTACTACATCTATCCATGAAGGTGGCCTTCTTGGTGGCAATTACCTCAGCTTGACACGTCGGAGAAATTGCTGCCCTCATGGCTTATCCTCCTTATACTATCTTCTACAAGGACAAGGTCTCCTTGTGACTTCACCCTAAATTCATTCCGAAGGCTGCATCCTCATTTCATCTTAACCAAACTATAAACTTACCTGTCTTTTATCCCAAGCCACATGCAACACCACAACAAAGGGCTCAACATACCTTTGACATAAGACACGCTCTCGCATATTACTTCGAATGGACTAAGCCTTTTAGAAAGATGTCAGTTATTCGTTTCCACCGCTGAACACTTTCAGGGTCAACCGATCTATAAGCGGAGGTTATCAATCTGGTTTTCGTCCTGCATCCGAACTGCCTCTGACATTTCGCAGTCAGTTCCACCCAATTCTATTCGCTCACATTCCACCAGATCCATGGCATCTTCCATTGCTTTTCTGACAAAGTTTCCATTACATGTTATCTGTCAGGCAGTGACCTGGTCCTCTACTGACATTTTTGTGAAGCACCATGCACTCGAACAACTTTCCTCCTTGGATACTGCAGTCGGACAAGCAGTACTAAACTCAGTGTGCAACCCAAAATCCGAAGTACCCACCTCCACACGCAATAACTGCTAGATAATCACCCAAAGTGGAGCAGTCGGGAGCACAGCTCGTCGAAAAAATGGAGGTTACTCACCTTCACGCAGTAGCCGAAGTTCTTCGAAGTGCATGCTCCTGACATGCTCCACTACCCGCCCTCCTCCCCTCTACTTCGGAATACTCCTTCTGTTTTTCCAGGCAGTCTTCATAGTAGAAAGGAATTGAGGAGAGCAGTGCTGTGGAGAGAGCGAGGCACTGACATCACCAGTGGTGGGAAGGAGCGCCGGATGCCGTGACCACCACCTTTCTCCACTACTTGAGCTACTGCTGGGGGAAAAATCTCTGATTCGGAGTGCGGTGCCATGCATGCACCCCAAAGTGGAGCATGTTGGGAGCATGCATCTCAAAGAATTTCGGCTACTGCACGAAGGTGAGTAACCTCTATTTCTGTCTTCCAATGTGCTTGCAACCCCTCTTACTTGGTATCTTCTATAGATTTTATAAGACTATTCCATCCCTCCATTATCCAAATCATAAATGGAAAATATTGAATTATTCTGGATGCAGAACTGACCCCTGTGAGGCTCCACTAGATACAGCCTCTCAGTTTGACAGACAACCATTAATAACTACTCTTCTGGGCTTCTCTTGTAGTGGGCTGTAGAGCAGTGGTTCCCAACCTCTGGGCAGTGGACCTCCGGGGGGCCAAAGAAATATTGCAAGGGGCCGTGGAGAGTTCCGGGATCAAGGCCCATTTTAGATCTTCTGCCCTGGGCAACCCAAACGCATGGGCTGCATAGGGTGGGAGAAAGCATTCTGCAGCTGCTCCAGGTAAGGTGTGGGTGGGTGAACTGTGTTGGGGGTTAAAAGAATTGGGGGTGGGGTGGGTGCAGAGGGCTACTTAGCCACAGTGGCTGCCAAGCTCACCTGAGCGGGGTGAGGGCCATGGCGGTGCTCACTGGTGGGTCGCATGCAGGTGGCAGCTTGGCTCTTCTCTGCTCCCCTGCAGCGACTGGCCCTGCCCACCTGGGAGCCATGGTGGTGGGGCTGTTGCTTGCTAGCCAATCGCAGATGCCAGCTGTGCCTCTCCTCCTCTGCAGGGGTGGTCCCCTGCTCACCTGCAGGGGCTGACTGTGGGCCATGGCGGTGGGCTCACCATGTGAGCAGCCTGCTTACCTAGGGTCCATGGCGGCATGGCTGCCACTCGCCGGCAGGTCGCATGCAAGTGCTCTGCTCCACTTTGCTCACGCGCAGGGGCTGTCCCTGTTCACCTGGGCCTGTGGTGGCAGGGCTGCTGCTCACTGGTGGGTCGCATGCCGGCAGCAACTTGGCTTTACTCCCTTGCAGGGGCTGGCTGGGAGCCATGGCTGCAGCAGCCCTGATCGCTGGCATGGGGAGGGGAAGAGGCAGGGGGCCATGGCCACAGCAGCTCCCGCTCCCCGCCCGGATTGTGGCCAGGCAGGCCCAGATTTTGGCCACATGGGCCAGATCCTGTCCACAGTGGTGACCACAAAATTTTTGGGGGCTAGAAGGGGGTCTCTAGCCCACAAAAGGTTAGGAACCACTGGTGTAGAGTACAAGTAGGCACACATCATAGTGAAAAGCAGTCTTTGTCCATGTTGTAGTATGTAGTTATGAATTTCAGTAAAAAGTTCTCTAGCAAGGGAAACAATGTTTTTTCCACTGCCTTCCTTATGCCAAAGTCTTTCAGTACTGTGGGGGAAAGACTCTGGCAACTCTACACTGCCAGGCTTTCCCCGCTTTTGGAGCTTTCCCTGTGGGGGAGAAGATACCAGGCAGGAAGGCAGCAGGATGCTACACTGCTAGAGTGCAGACTCACAGGTTCAGGAGTGTCTTCACTCACTCAAGGACTGTTTCACAATCTTCTGTGCAATTTACATGTATCCTTTCACTTTCTGTGAGCCTCAGTTGAGTTCAGCCTTTGATTTCCAAGTCCCCAAGAAAGCATAGGTCTCCTCCCAACGTACTATGAAACAGAAAGTGAAAATTTGTCCATAATAAGAAGTGAAGCCTTTACTTTACTCACACTAAAATCAGATCTTCACATCTCTCAGCATCAGTAGGATCCAGATTTCATGATCCTACTGTGAGGATTCCTGAAACCAACTTCAGAATATCCTAAATGAAACTTTTATGTTCAACCAAGGAGCCAAGGCAAGAAAAGTTTGGTCAGACAGCATGGCCACATGATCTCAGCTGCTGCTGCTGCCACCAAAATTACTCCTTTTCCTTTCCTTCCTTTGAAATTTTGTTGGTTCTCAGATCTGGCAGCAGCTGAAACATAAAGAAGGTTTCATATGCTGGTGACAAAAACACTTGCAAACACAGACAAATCTTATATTCCTCTTCCTCCTACTTGTTGTTGTTCTCAGATTTCAACTCGTGGACTCAGGATGAAGTCTTAGAGCCACTCCTGAGTGCTTTGGCTAGTGCAAGGTAGCTGACAACTCTTGTTATTGTAATCAGTGCCCTGTTTTTCCTGGCTGCAGAATTTACTCTGGAATTTAAACATTTAAAACATTTTCAAGTTCTGATTACAGAGAAAACCTTAAATGCAAACCACATGTAAATCAATATAGGGTTATGTTGCTGAATATGCAGACAGCTGAAATAGCAGTCGTAAGTGGTGTGAACTTCACTGTTCATCTCAATAGGATGCTAACTCTGCTACACAAAGGCGACATTTTTGTGCTGGTGTAATAGAGGGAGCCTGAAGCCCTGAACTTTGTGTGGGATTTGAGGCATGAACCAGAGGCTGTGACCCAAAGTTAGGCCATGCATTAAGGAAAGAGCTTACAAGTTCACTGTTCAGTACTTACACCTAACAAAGTTGTTGATAGTGTATTAGGCACTAAATATAAATACATTCCAGCTAGTACAAGATGGTTTGACAGAACAATGAATAGAAAAGTTTTGTTCAAGATATATCGGCTATGAAGAGAGGTAACAAATTGATGTAATCGAATATATAAAGTGCAGTGTAAGTTGTGTATTCTAGTTGTTTGCTTCAGGGTACCGGTGCTGGGGTACTTCACCATAACCCTTTTTCCAGCCAAAGGGCCAGCATAAAGTCCCCCTGCTGACTGAACTGAGCCCATTGTAATATGTGTGCATGTGTTTGCCTACCTGTATCTACAGAGCTAGGGCAATAGGATTGTGCTCTATTGATAATAAACCTAGCCGAACACTTCTGCCACTGAACTGCATCTGCGGTCCTTCTTTGAGTAACATCAAGGTTAACGTGCTTCTTTCTCCTGAAGAACAAAAGCACTAGGCAGCCTAAAGAACATTCTGAGGTGATGACATCCCAGCATTCAGCACTTAACAACACTGGCTAGTACTGTTGAGGTCTGATGAACCAGCAATCTGCACAGAACTGGACAGCACACTGGAAGAACACGTGTATGTGCACACAAGCCAACTTACAATAGGTGGTATTTTTAAAGCCCAGCCCTGCTTGATTTACGCTCCTATGTGTAAGAATAAAACATTAACCATTTCACTGTTGTTCACTTGAGTTAAAATACAAAGTTAATACACTTCAGATCACTCTCATTAACTTTCCATAGGCCAAAAGTTCTAGTTCCTTTGTACCTAGCTGCCAAATTTTCCAGTGCTTTCCTCATCACCCTCTTATTACTTATACAATGCAATTAAAATGAATTTAATTGAATATTAAGCAGCCTAGGCTACTGTACTGATTGGATTAATGCTTCATATTTAATTAATTCAAAACTACAAATTTTAATTTTTTAACTGATACAGAATTTTACTGTGGTGTCACAGAAGCCAGGATCACTATAGCAGAATGTTGGTCCATCTTATCAAGGACGTGAACTTAGGAATTTGCCTGTAATCACAGACATTAGCCACATCTGCTTTAAGGAGAGCATCTGCACCACCTACTCTAAAATATGCAGTAGGCCAATCATACTTAAAAATTTAAAAAAAATAAAATTGCTTCATACTGTTGAACTCTCCAAATACCACCTGATGTCTAATTTTTGTTTTCTGAGAAGAGTGACTGAGAATTTGGTAGAACAAACATGGGATTCCTGTGGCACCCAAAGACTAACAAATGTATTTATTGTGTGAGCTTCTGTGGGAGGAAAACCCACCACTTCATCAGATGCTTTGAAGGTTGGGGAGCTTACAGAATGGGAGGCAATAAGAAGTTGGTGAAAAGGACCAATCCCAACAACATATAACCTCTACCAGTCTGGCTTTATTCCACTCAGGATGCAGCCTCAAAATGGCTTTTATTAATAACTGTGGATCATCTTCTCTTACCCATGCACAACAGACATCCACTCCATTACTGCCTAATATACTGAACTGGACATTGCTAATCATAAGTTGTTGCTGACTTGCCTTAAGCACCTTGCAAAGGCAAATCAAAGCACAGTCAGTCAGCTAAGCTCCTTCATTTTAGACTTAAATCTAGAAAGTTGTGATGGGCAACTGTATTTCTGCTTATTGAGATGTTGCAGATGGAGTTTTTCAGGGCTTTGTCTTCTTCCCTGTGCTTAACATATATGAAAAACCACTAGGGGAGATGAGAAGATACCATGTATGTTACCAGATGCCAGCAGTGTGCAGACGTGAAATAGTTTTGCATTTTTCTACACATCAGGTGCAGAACATACAAGCTGCTAGGCATATCAAAGCTTACTTGTGTTGATACTGGATGCTTAATAATCAGTGTGGGTACCAGAGGGACAAGGTACGCCTGATTTTCAGATCAATAAGATTTAATGTGCAAGGTTTTCTATAAATATACTAGTGAAATAGCCTAAAATTAATTACAGCATATACTAGTCACTAAGAAAGATATATATGGGCATGACTTTCTTCAGGGGAGTCAGTGGATTCTCTGGTCTGACTAACAGCACCTCCTGTGGAATTCAGCATTGATGGAGCATGCACCTTTGTCTCAGCGGTGTATTTTTATACCATTCTATACACAACTTTCACCTCATCATGTATTAAATACTTAGTAGATATTCTGTTACCTACATCAGCATCTCCCTCTTAACTATATTCCGTTCTCACCATGCTAACTGGGATCATCGAAGCAACATCTGTTGATAGCAGTGGACATTCAAGCAAAACTTGTTACTCCCATCACATTTGTCTATATACAGCTGCAAGCATAAATGTTATGTATTTCATCTTATTATGTACTGTGATATGTAGAAACTGAGACATTTGCAAGGTAACTCAGTATTCCTGTTGTCTCTGCCAGACAGAAGATATCAGGCTGCTAAAACTATGGTTAGTTAACTCAGATTGAATGGACCTTCAGCAGCATGAAATTGGTGCATGTACGACTAGTAGTTGACTAAAACTCAGCTTTGTCAATACAGAAGTAATGATGGTGGGAAGATCAAGCCTCTGTGAAGAATTAATTAGCAGCTTAAGAGAAATCTTGAAGAGAGCTGGCTTTCAGTTAAAATAGTGTAGTCTTGTAGTCAGGGGTGTAACCAGACCCTGTTTTCTGGCTGGGTCCCTGCAAGTTTAGGGTAGGCCCAGCCAAGGCTGGCTTCTGGTGATGTGACTGGAAGCTGCCCCCACCCCACAAGGGAGAGGGAGGGCCACAAGCCTAGGGTGACAGCAATGTGAACTTTTTCGCTGCAGCTGTGAAAACACTGAGCAGGACAGAGGTGCTGATACCAATGCTTCTGCTCCTCTCTCAGCTTGTGGGGGGGACAGCAGCCATGATTTGATTGCAGAGGCATTGGTGCCAGTGCTTCTGCCCTGCTTGCAGTTGTCTGGCCCTATAGCCACAAGTGGAGCACAGGTGATGGTACTGGCACTTCTCTCCCACTTGTAATTGAGAGCTGCTGGGTGGCAACATGGCTGTGAAACCAAAGTTCAGGGCACTGCCAGGGGCTGCGTTTGGGCACCAGGCTGTGGGGGCCCATCCATGGCTATACCCCTGCTTGTAATTCTTGATGTGTCACCAATCTTGGAGGTGGATGTGAGAAGCATCTCTGGAGTCTGCTTTATTCTGGCAAATACAGTCCTTGTCATGGTCATCTATGCTTTTGAGAGCTACAGGCTTAATTAAATAGTCAAGTTGTAAGATGAAGCTGATTCCCATAAGTGAGTCTTTGCTATTACTACATCAAGCACACTGAGCATTACCTTCTTTTTGCTTCTGCCTGTGCTGATGTTGGTGCTTATCTGGGTTTCAGAAAATTCGGCTTTGAACTGAGGTAAAGGATTAGAAAGTGGTTATGAGACGAGGTCTTCTGATTTCAGTTAAATGACACACTTGTGTCAACTAAACTTTTTCACACGATTGTGCAAAAACTCTGAAAGAAGACCCTGGCTCCAAGTCTCTCTTCACTTGTCCTGGTGAAATACCACTGACTTCAGTGAGTTTCCTGCTTTTAGTATAGATTATGATTATCTTGATTTTGATTAACTTTTTTTTTTAACAATTTTATATGCCTTTCAGGGTTCAAGTATAATTTGGGGGGCCCTGGAACCCTCCTAAATTTCCAGGCCTCCCCCCCACAGGTCTGGGCCAACAACTGCCTGCCCCCCATCCCAGCTACTGTCCCCGAGCCCAGGTAGGCATTTGCAACCACTTCTGAATATCACGTGCATCAGTTATTGCTCTGTTCCCCCCCCCCCAGCTTACCCCCCCCCCATCCACCCCCAGCTACACATCCACTCCCACCCACCCCCCAGAAACATACACACGCTCTGCTACACATCCATTCCCACCTACACACTCACCCCGCCCACCCCAAGCTACACGCCTGCTCCCACCCACACCCTATTGCATGCGCACGCACACCCTGCCCTATGCAACCCCCAGCAGCCTTCGCTGTCCCCCAGCAGCTCCATACCCTCCCCATGCAGAGGCCAGTGCCCCCTACCCCCAGGCCCACTGGGAGCTGCTTCCCACCCATACGCTGCTCCCGCCCCGCAAGGGGAAATTTACAAACTCCCAGCCTTCCATAGCTCTCTTCTGGCTGGGCTTGAGGTGGAACGTGCTGGAACTCTGCATTCCGACTGCTGTATCTATTTTTAGCGGCTCCCCTGAATGCTGCGTTCGGTGACTTCCTCTATTTTTAGGGGACCTGGAACCCTGCCAGCCTAAAAATAGGGGGCCCTGGAACTGTGTTCTGGCGTGTTTCCCCCTTACATTAACCCCTGGTGCCCTTGTACATTTTTCTTGCTGCTTTTCTTTAAAAAAAAAAAAAAAAATGTTTGAAATACAACGTAAAGTTTTTATATGACATAAGAGTTTTTTCAGGACAGTCTGGTGTGCTGTCCTCATTGTGCCCAGATATTGCAGCTATCTGACAGCAGCAACTGATCTTGTATGTGACATGTGATGTATTGTCTAGAAAAGCAATGGGTTATGATAAGACCTCCATCTGGGATTTCTTTGCTTCTGTGGGGAAGGCTCAGACCTTTAAAGTTTATTTTTATGTAGTTATTCTGTGCTTGAATAAATTAAAAGTTTAAAAATATTTCTTCATGAAACAAAATCATTTAGGATGCCTCATTTACTCACTGTAATTTAAAAGTAATAGTATCCAGGGAAGCTTATGAGCATGCTGGATTTGAGTACTGTTGTTCTAATCATAACAATAAATCAACATTATTGGAAATTCTTGAGATTCTCTGGGAAAGAAAATTATAGGGATCGAAAACAGTTTTGCAGGGAGCAGGGGATATTATGCTATAAAAACTTTTAGTGATTCTTAGTACGTGGATAAATATCAAATTTCTAGTTTACAAATATATTATGTAAAATTACATTAGTCTTAATGCACACGCTATCAGCTCTTGTCATAAGTTCTAGGGAAAACACCTTTATTCTTCACAGATATGGGATTTTGGGGGTTGTAATTCAGACACTAGTCTGCAAACAGTAAAATTTGTTATTCTAAATATGAGTCTTATGGATTAAGAAAATAAAATGCTTGTAATTACTCCAAACTCTGCTGAAGAAAGTCATGAATCTGATGTTAAGTATATGCTTGACTATATTTTAGGAAATTTTTTTATCTGTTGAATGCCAAGCCAGCTTTTTCAACGTGTTTCTATTTTATGTTCAGATTTGATATTTCTATAAAAATTTAAGATTGAATCAGCAAATTGATTGAACAGAAACCACAGGATTATCAAGGATTTAAATATCGTTCAGAAAATAATGACTTTAATCAGAAATTTGAAATATGATTCTTCCAGTTCCCTGAAATACGAAGTTAAGGCTACAGATCCCATATTCTAGGTCTGTTTTGTTTAAACATTATAGTAAATATGATAATCTATTCATTCTAGAGGCTTCCACTGCCTGGGGAAAGGTACATGTTATGTGTAGTTCTTTACAGATATATTTTAAACAATACTACACTTTTCCTTTGTCCATGACTTTCTCTGTTTCTTTGTGTGCCTCTGAGTTTCCTATTGATATAATAACTGGGGCTTTTATACAGCTTTTTCAGTAGGGGAGCAGGAATTACTAGTGTATCTGGCACTGAAACACTGTGTGGTGGTTTTTTTCCTTTGGGGAAAGTATGTATCTGGGTGAGGGGAGAAAAAAGAGTATTTTCACCTTATGTCATGTCAAAAATGGTATTTAATAGGGGTTTTGTGGCAAGCATTGGTGATGCTTGTAGCCCATGTTAGTCTTCAGTGTGAAACTGATACCTACCAGTTTGAAGTTTTTAAATGCAAGCCAAAAAACTGGAAGCAGCTTAAAACTAATTTCCACATTTGGTGGAAACTTGGTTAATTAATTGTTGTTTACTGGTAACTTACTTCACAGTATTTCATTTAAACTACATGCCCGATACATAATCATGCAGTTATAGGCTGAAATACTACTCTAATTAATTTAAAAAAAAAAAAAAGTGGTTGGTCCCACTGAGAATAGCAGAACCTCTCTTTCATTCCTTTTATCAGTGCTACTGTCTGTGCCTCTGGGAACCAATCAAAACATTTTACAATGCTCATTTCCTTTGACTAGATGACAGAATAGATAAGCAGTAAAACACAATTGAGTTCTAACCTAGCATTAAATTTGATTACCTGTAAGAGTTAAGTTTATAATGAGTATAGCTTTTCCTTTCCAACAATTCAAAACTGCTTCCAACTCATTTTGCCTTGCATTAGTTTGTAATCTCATCATGATACACTGATATTATTATTTATTATGCTGATGTTCCAATTTTCCCCAGTTTTGAGAAATGCGAAAAGGTATGTACTGAACTAATCTTAAACAAAATGACATAAATATTCCAAGCACACCAGACTAGATATTTTTAGGTTTATATGTAGTTCCGAAAATTTAGATTCATAGTGATATTTTGTACAGTAACTCTTACCATTTGTGTGATGCCGAAACTAGTGCTGGGGAATGTTTTGTTTGTATGTGACAAAAAACCTTTCTTGAGAGAAAGGAAGGTGGTGCTCATGGACACTTGAGGCTTTTGGAAAAGATTACATAGGGCTAGTCTACACTGCCCTACAGTGAATTATGTGGGTGTGGACAGCAGCATGCATTAAAACGGTATGCTTTACTCTTCATTGTAGACATGGTGAATGCACATTTTAAGGTTCTTAGTCTGCATCAATGTAAACCTCTTCAAACAGGACTACATTAACATGAATTACAAAGTTTTTGGCCTGTGCTCTCAGCATTCTCCTGGAGAAGTAACAGTGCAGGACTTCGTTATGCGCTGCTATTAACAGCCCTGTAATCCAAACTGAGTATTTGTAGATAGCTTTGGTTGTTAGCAGAAGTGGCCCTTATTAATGTGTAAGACTTTATGTATATTGAGGCAAAATGTAGCTTCTAAATTTGTCTCAGGAGATGGCTGAAGTTCTGCAATTATTCCTAGAAAGATTGTGTAAAGCTGGAAGGGTTCTTCAAAAAGGACCAGGCCCCATAGACAATACTGAAGAGGTTTTATTCAAGGTACCAAGAAGGAAGGCTGATCCTGGGGGTGGGGCAGGCCAGCCCAGAGCAGGGGTCAGGTTCCAGACTCCTGCCCTAGCCCTGATGCCTTCAGCTTTGCAGCGGGGCAGGGAAGGGGGACAGCACGGGCTGGTACCACTACTTGTGGGGCATACAACTGTCTGGGGACTGTTATGTTTGGTCTCTCCAGATGCATACCAGAATCAGGGTGCACTGTCAGTTGCTTCATACCCACCATATGTAGTGAAATTTGTCCAACTGGTCCCCACCAGAGCTTCATCATTACTAAAGGAGGTGCTGATTCCAGCCTTCCTTTCCTCTCCCATTTACCATGAGCAATACCATGAGTTGCTCCAGTGTGTAATGGCAGATGTCAGTCTCCCAGTGGAGGAAGTCCAGGAAATACAACACCACTTCTTCATCGAGTAGTGTCCTGTGCTGCTCCATCTCAGGTGCATTTGGGTCCCTGCACCAAATCCATGGCATTCTGTTAGCAGTATTCATGGGGTCACGCTTGCGCAGAAGAGAGGTCTCGTGGTAGCCTCGGCGTGGCTTCGGTGTGAGCACACCCTTTTCCCCTCAGTTCCTTTTTAACCGTCTCTGACTGACAACGGCTTCTCTTGCTCTCCATCTTCTCAGATGTGATAACCTTTCCTACGGGCAAGAAAGCCACATTCTCATTACCTTTTGCCCCCCACCCCCACCCCCAATCCTTTCGACGGAAGTTTGTTTCACCATCTCTTACCTTATCGGTACCACACACAAACAACATTAATAGTTTTTAGATAATCCTCGCACTGGAGAATACAACGAAAAGATAAACCGACTGGAACGATTATGCCATCACCATTGGGCATCAAGAGGTGTCAGACATGTAAAAAAGCAATGCCTGCATTGGACGGGCACTCATTATGTATTAGTTGCCTTGGAGAGTCTCACATCCCTGAAAAGTGTGCAGACTGTGCCAACTTGAGCAGCAGAGCTCGGAAAGACAGAGAGCTGTCTCAAAGTTCTCCTAATGGAGATGTCGCTGTAACCGCAACCTGCCTTGAGTCCCGATAACTTGGCAGATCAGCCAAAGGACCCAGCTAAACAAACACTGGCGATCCGCGAACAGTCGACTCTTAACAGAGGTCATGCTTCCAAAAGGAGGTCTCCTAAACTAAACTCCCCCGAGGCTTTAGGATCCTCAGATGATGATGCTAATAACCCATGGGCTTCAAAAACAATCCGAGACAATGACAGACCTCACCATGCTGAGCATTCAGCAATTTACAAACGTTCAGGATCACTTAAGCAAGATAAGCAAGCCTAACAGCATGTGCTGACACCGTTGGCAGCCTTAGCTCACAAATTGGTGCCTAAGAAAGGCGTGGCACCCTGTAAAGATTCTAATTCTTTGGCAGCACCTCAAACCTGCTCAGAACTGACCCCCACGGCGGAGTCTCAAACAAACAGCACACTGGCACCGAGTAAGCCACAATCTAGCAACGAAACGAAGTCCGCGATTTAACCGCACCAACAGAGCAGCTGTCCATCTAGGAAAAGAGCTAGGAAATATCACCACATACCTACGGCCATCATAGGTCAAGATCCCCTAGTTTTTGTTCTTCAGGTCGCTATTCCTCCAACAGACATGTTACACACTCAACAACCATGACATCCCAACTGCAATTCGCTCCCATTCAACCAGAGCAATGGCATCAATGACAACTTTACTCAAAGATGGTCATATTTTGGACATTTACAGAGCGGCCGCGTGGTCGTCATGACATACATTCACGACTGACTATGCACTGGACTTGCGGCTGCGAATGATAATACTGTGAGAAGACGAGTATTTTCGACTGTACAGGAAAACCCTCCGCCAATGGGGACAACTGCTATAAAGTCACCTAAGGTGGAGCAGCACAGGACACTACTCGATGAAGAATAGTTATTCACCTGTAGTAACCAATGTTCTTCGAGATGTGTGTCCTGTGCTGCTCCACCACCCTCCCACCTCCCCCCTTTTCCTTTTCCTTCTTTTCTTCTTTCTCAGGTTAGTGACAATTTTTAAAAAGGAACTGAGGGGAAAAGGGCGCACTCGCACCGAAGCTGTGCCAAGGCTGCCACAAGACCTCTCTTCTGCGCAAGGACAACCCCACAAATACTGCTAACAGAATGCTGTATTTGGTGCAGGGACCTGAATGCACCTAAGTTGGAGCAGCACAGGACACATCTCAAAGAACATCGGTTACTACAGGTGAGCAACCATCTATTCCTGGGTGCTTTATTGCCTGTCTTCCTGGTGTCTGTCTTCTTTTCCAAAGCTACATCTAGGCAGGGCCATGTAGGTGTATTTTCTAAAAGAGTAAAATGGCCAAGTGGTGGCTGGAGGAAGGCCTAAAAGCAAAGTGGAATCAGCAAAGAGCAGCCTTTGATCCAAGAGGGTGAAATAAATATCAATCCAAATAAAGCCAAGAACTATGATGCTTGCTCTTGCTTCTGCTTCTTTCTTGCTGTCCTCTCTACCATTTCAACTGGAGGTAGCTGCGCCACTGACTGGCAGAGATGCAGTTGGTCTTCAAAAAGTGTGAGGGAGTGTTCAGTGTGTGAGAGAGCCAGCTGTACTCCCGCTCAGAGCACAATGTTGCTGTGTGGCAGCTTGTGCTAATTAGGCACCATTACTGGGTGGGATAAGTCTTTTAGTCGTCTTAATTTTTACCATTTTCTACTTACAAATCTAATCAAAGAGGCAGCAGCTTGGACTAAAAGAGTGCAGTTATACACACTCAGACTGCAAATTCTTAGAGGCTTTTGCCTCTGTTAAAGGTCTTTAGTGTATGAATATTATAAACCTAAACCTGAAAAGGCTGTGCTAGGCAAATCTTCATAGAGAAAGCCAAAATAAGAGAGAGCAACAGGAATGTGAGGGTCTAAGTGAATGTGTAATTAAATCACTAAGGAGGCCTGTTTTTTTTTTTTTCACGTGACCAGCTGTTATTGTATCTTTTTCTGTTGCTCTTGTTAAAGTTAGTATCTTAATTAGCGCCAAGCCAGAACGAATGTTTTTTAAGCCAGACAGCACAAAAAGGAAAAGGATCTTATTTCTACAGATTTTGAATGACCTTTGGTGACTGAAATTTTAAACATCATCATCTAGTTTCTGGGGAGAGTCCCTGATGTAAACCTGATTTGTTTCTGCAACCAAGTCTTTGTCTGTCATCTTTGTAAGAATGCATGTTCCATTAGTGCCATACACCAATGCCTGGACATTCTCAACTGCATGGGCCTCCTGGACTGCCCTTCCCATCCATGAGACCATCTTGCAGATGGTCTATTATACACTGGTCTCTTCTAAACCCAAATGAGCAGAGAGATATATTTTGTCCCTTTGAAGGGAACAGACTTCTGTTTATACGCATGTCCCCTTCCTTGCTGGTGATGGAACATGCTTGCCAAAAGTACCTGAAGTCCATTCCTCCAGAGAGGCTGGGGGCAAACTGGACCTTTTGGGAAGGATGCTCTACTCTTCTGTAGGACTTCTGTTTCATATCAGTACCTACCAAGTCCTGCTCGCAAAATATGAGTTTCACCCATACTCCAAAGTCTTGGAGTTTGAAGATTTTTTTTTCTGGCACTGAAGAGGTAACAACAGTTCTTTGAGCAGTGTCATCCATCTTCTTGTTAAAAAGTTTGCAGTTGTCAAAAGGGGGTGGGGGATGGAATCTTCAAAGGTGGTTTGAACTTCCTCCTTACAGAATCCAAATGATTGCAGGCAGGAGTCCTGACAGAGTATGACATTGGTCACAAGGAGCAGGAGACACTGCCAATGACATTAACTACTGCTGGAAGGTCCTGTTTTGCCATCAGCTTCCCTTTGTCCAAAAGCACCTGGAAGGGAGGGTTACTCACCCTTGTGCAGTAGACAGGGTTCTTCGAGATGCGTGTCCCCAACATGCTCCACTTCAGGTGCGTGGACGCACTCTTTACTCTGGACCGGAGATTCTTCAGCAGTGCTCCGTGGAAGGGGGCATGTTTGCTAGCAGGGATTGTGGCCGTTTTCATGCCACCAGTAACACACGTGTCCCCACTCCTGTCATTCAGTTCTTCTCTAACTGCGGCTGACCTTGGACAGAGACCGCAGCAGCTCCAATATTTCTCTTTCCCTCATGCCCCACCCAAAAAAAATGAAGACTAGAGGAGACCAGGATTCTCAACATAAACAACCTACCAAAGAAGAAGAAAAAAGAGAACCAAAAACAAAATGCGAAGTCTGTTGGGGTTTAAGCTCTGCATCCAAAGTAGAGATGCTATACTGGCATCAGATGGCCACAATGAATATATGCAATCCCTGGGCAAAAGGCATATTCCCCACAAGTGCCCACATTTGAAGAAATTAACTTAAAGGACGAGGAAAGATAGAGAAATGAAACTAAAACTCCTGCTTATGGAAGGCTCATTAAGACCAGCTTCTGACCCCAGCAGGTCTCCGCTTCCTTCAGATGGACTGCATAAATGGCAGTCATCTGCTCTATCTCTTGTACTTTCCAAAACAGCCAAGTCCAGCTTTAAAAGCAGTGGTACCTTCTAGGCTTTTGGTCCCTTGGGTACAGATGCCCCTGAAAAGGGAAGCTGCCAAATGAGCTCTAGAAAGGAGCACAGGCAGAAGGAGAATGCTGCAGAGATAAAAGCAGCACTGACTGGCAGCACGTAGCTGGCATGGTACCAGCAACGGCAGTAATGGGCACAGCGGCACTGATGCTGGCACCATTCTTACCCTGCATGCCAGGTGCTGTACCATCAGCACCAAATCCTCTCATACAGACTTTCTTCTCTGTGGGCCTGATTCTCTTACCACATGGTGCACCACCACAGCAGGCACTGTCAGAGAAGCCATTGTCCTCCCCTTTTCCAATAGCAATCTCTGCGTCAGTCTCTAGAGGGAGCTTGCATGTCAGAGAGAGCTCCTAAAAAGCATAAGAGGAAGACTCACCACTGTGAACTGAGAGATGTTTCCCCACAGGAATCCTCTCCAATTTCATCTTTATTTGGGGTGGATTCTCTACCTAGCCAGCTTTCCTCTTCATCTTTATCTTCTGGGGAAAGCACACTGTCAGAGTATACTAAATCTCCAACTCTGGGTCCAGGAGGGATCCGACCATTTCCCCAAATACTGCCTCAGGCTACTAAGATGGGGTCCCATGGGTCACTACACCATGGTTAATAAATACTTTGCTCCCAATGCCATGGAAGGACTGAGTGAACTGGCCACAGTATGCACCATTACAGGGCTTGCCATCAACCTCACAGATGCATGCCACCATGCAGCAGCCTCTAGCAGCCATGACACAGCAACACCAACAAGTAGCCGTAGCAGCTACACCTCAAGTGCAACCAATACCTCAGGCCACTGAACCTGTCTGTGTCCGAGAAGCAATAAATAAATAAATAAATAAATAAACAACAACCCCAAGGAGTTGTGTGGCACTTAAAGACTAACAGATTTATTTTTCGCATGAGCTTTCTTGGGAGAAAATCCCACTTCGTCAGATGCTTCGAAGATGGGTGAACTTAAAGAATGGAATGAAAATAAATGCAAGGGGGTGTAAAACATAGGATCAGGTCATACAGTAACAGCAGATCAGAGCAGTTGTTAGGTTCAAACCCCGGGAAGCCTGAGGTGAAATTACCTTTTGTAATGGGAAAAGAACCCATAGTCTTGATTCAATCCTGCTTTCACATAATTTAATTTGCATATTAATTCGAGTTCAGCTGTTTCTCTTTGAAGTCTTGATGTCACATCTCTGATGACGGTCGTTAACAAATCATTTATTGAGTGATTAGAAAGATGGACATTCTTAGCAATTGGTTTTTTTTGTTTTGTGATTTCTGATATCAGCTCTATGTTCATTTATTCTTTTGTGCGGGGATGGTCCTGTTTGTCTAATGTATAAAGTGTTGGGGCATTTCTGGCACATGATGGCATAGACCACATTAGCAGATGAGCAGGGAAATGAGCCTTTGATGGAGTAGCAGGCTTAATTAGGACCTATGATGGTATCTGTTGTGCAGATATGTGGGCAGACTTGGCAGCATGGTTTGTTGCAGGGTTGTATGCCTACTTTAATGTTTCTGTTGTTAGATCTGTAGTTGCTGGTGAGTAAATGTTTAAGATTGGGTGGCTGGCTGTAGGCAAGGAGAGGTCTGTCTCCCAAGGCTTGAGACAGTGAGGGATCATCTTTTAGAATCAGCTGTAAGTCTTGCATGATCTGTTGCAGAGGTCTGACTTGAGGCTTGTATGTGGTGACTGGTGTTCTGTTGTTTTCTTTTTTGGGCCTCTCCTGTAGTAGATGACTTTGGGAACCCATCTAGCTCTGTCAATTTGTTTTCTTACTTCCCCAGGTGGCTACTGTAGTTTCAAGAATGCTTGATAGAGATCCTGAAGATGTCTGTGTTTCAGGGATCAGAGCAGATGCGGTTATATCTTAGGGCCTGGCTGTAGAGAATGGATCGTGTGGTATGTTTAGGATGGAAGCTCAAGGGATGTAGGTAACTATACCAATCAGTAGGTTTTTGGTACAGGCTGGTGGTGATGTGTCTATCCCTGATTTGTACTGTAGTGTTGAGAAAGTGGATCTCCTGTGTGGAGTGTTCCAGCTTCAATTTGATGGTGGAGTGGAAATGGTTGAAATCTCTGTGAAAATCTTCAAGAGCATCCCTTCTATGGGTCCACATGATGAAGATGCCATCAATTTAGCGTAGGTAAAGAAGAGGTGTTTTGGGATGAGAATTGAGGAAACGTTGTTCTAAGTCGCCCATAAAGATGTTCGCGTATTGTGGGGCTGTGCGGGTGCCCATAGCAGTGCCACTGACTTGGAGGTATAAATTACCCTCAAATCTGAAGTGGTTGTGGGTGAGCACAAAGTTCAGTCACAAGCTGTGCTGTGTGGCATCATCTGGGATGGTGGTTTATCAACAATTGAAAACTCATAATTCCAAAATTGTTCCAAGAACTGTTCAGGAGAGTGGCAGACAGCCTGGATATTCCCACGTAGGGCATTTCCTCTACTCACCACAAACTGTAGAGGATATTGCAGTCTACTATTTCCAATAAAGTTGCCCTGCCAATGGATGAGGGCATAATGGAAGCAGCGAATATTATATGGCAGACTTCTGCCACAGCTACTCCTACAAATAAGAAAACAAGATATTTCATTCGCCCAAAGGCAATGAATTTTTCTTCACACACCCTCAACCGAGCTCTTTAGTCTTTGAAGCAGATAAAGGTCCCTTGCTGAATGGGGCAGGCATCCTCATGACAGAGGATGAAGAAAAAGCTGAAGTGCTCAATGCTTTTTTTGGTTCAGTTTTCACAGGCAGGGTCAGCTCCCAGCCCACTACCATGGGTATGGCAGATTGGAGAGAAGAGAGGCCCTTGGTGACGGAAGGTCAGGTTAGGGACTGCTTAAAAAAGCTGGATGTGTACAAGTGCATGGGGCCAGACGAACTGCATCCAAGGGTGCTGAGGGAATTGGCCAATGAGATAGCAGCACCGCTGGCCGTTATCTTTCAAAACTCATGAAGAACAGGGGAGGTGACAGAGGATTGGAAAAAAGCAAATGTAGTGCCTATTTTCAAGAAAGGGAAAAAGGAAGATCTGGGGAATTAGAGACCAGTCAGCCTCACCTCAATCCCTGGCAAAATTATGGAGCAGATTCTTAAAGAATCCATCCTCAAACACTTAGAGGAAAATAAAGTGATCAGGAACAGTCAGCATGGATTTACCAAGGGTAATCATGTCTGACCAATCTCATTTCCTTCTGTGAGCAGATGACTGGTTTTCTGGATGCAGGAAGAACCGTTGATGGTGATATACCTTGATTTTAGCAAGGCTTTTGATACAGTTTCCCACAGCATTCTCATTGGCAAATTAAGGAAGTATGGGTTGGATAGATGGACTATAAGGTGGATAGAAAACTGGCTAGATCAACGGTTTCAGCGTGTAGGAATCAATGGTTCCACTTCTAGCTGGCAGCCGGTCACGAGTGGTGTGCCCCAGGGGTCGGTCCTGGGGCCGGTTCTGTTCAACATTTTCATCAATGATCTGGATGATGGAATAGACTGCACTCTCAGTAAGTTTGTGGATGACACCAAGCTGGGGGGAACAGTAGACACGTTGGAGGGCAAGGACAGGATTCAGGGAGACCTAGATAAATTGGAACAGTGGGCCAATAAAAATCTTACGAAGTTCAATAAGGACAAGTGTAAAATCCTGCATGTGGGACGGAAAAACCCCATGCACTGCTACAGGCTGGGAAACATTCAGTTAAGTAGCAGCAGTGTAGAAAAGGACCTGGGGGTCATGGTGGATGGGAAGCTGGATATGACTCAGCAGTGTGCTCTTGCTGCCAAAAAGGCCAATGGCATACTGGGCTGCATCAAAAGAAGTATTACCAGCAGATCAAGGAATGTGATCCTTCCCCTCTATTCTGCACTGGTGAGGCCACATCTAGAATACTGTGTTCAGTTTTGGGCTCCCCACTACAAAAAGGACAGGGACATGCTAGAGAGAGTTCAGAGGAGGGCAACCAAAATGATTAAAGGGCTGGAGCACAAGCCCTATGAGGAAAGACTGGAAGCATTAGGCTTATTTAGTCTGCAGAAGAGAAGATTGAGGGGGGATTTGATAGCAACCTTCAACTACTTGAAGGAATGCTCTAAGGAAGATGGAGCTCGACTGTTCTTGGTGGTAACAGAGGACAGAACAAGGAGCAATGGTCTCAAGTTGCAGTTAGGGAGGTCGAGGCTGGATATTAGAAAAAACTTTTTTACTAGGCGAGTGGTGAAGCATTGGAATGAGCTGCCGAGGGAGGTGGTGGAGTCTCCATCTTTGGAGGTGTTTAAGGCCCGGCTGGACAAAACCAAGACTGGGATGGTTTAGTGGGAGTGGTCCTGCCTCTGGCAGGGGGTTGGACTAGATGACCTATGAGGTCCCTTCCAACCCTAGGATTCTATGATTCTGTGAAACAGAGGTCAAAGCAGGTGTTCACTAAATTGACCCCATCAGATAAGGAGAATAAAAAACTTGACCTCCTAGACAGAAAGGTGTGCACATCTGCCACATTCCAATTAAGAGTGGTAAATTATACGGTAATGTTTAACTACAGTGACGACAACTACATGAAAATAGCTGATTGTATGAACTTTAGTCCTGAAGAGAAGAAGGAACAATTTAATTCACTAATGAAAGAAGGACTGCTGACAGCCAGAATGGCACTGCGGGCATTGTTGAATGCAGCCAGTGCAGCCTCCCAAACCATCAGTATGGCTGTGGTCATGCAGAGATCCTCTTGGCTTCATTCATCGGGACTGCTGAAATAGATTCAGGCAACCGTTGAGGACTTGCCATTTAGTAAGAAAAAACTGTTTTGGAGAGAAAACAAATGAAATTGTGCATACATTTAAGGACTCATAGACTCTAAAGTCAGAAGGGACCAATATGATCATCTAGTCTGACCTCCTGTACAGTGCAGGCCACAAAACCTCACTGACCCACTCCTAGAATGAACCTCAAACCCATAACTGAGCTATTAAAGGCCTCAAATCATGATTTAAAGACTTTAATACAGAGAATCAACCAGCAAATGAGCCATGCCCAATGGTATAGAGGAAGGCAAAAAAAACCCAGCGCCCAAGCCAATCTGCCCTGGGGGAAGATTCCTTCCTGACCCCAAATATGGCAATCAGTTAAACCCTGAGCATGAGGGCAAGTCCACAACAGCCAGTCAAGAAGAACTTCTCTGTAATAACTCAGAACCCACTTGATCCAATGCCCCTTCCCAGGTCACTATCATACCTATCACCAGTAGTAAAAGACAGACAATGGCCAAGCTACACTGTCCATCATATCATTCTCTCCATAAACTTATCAAGCTCTGTTTTGAAGGCACCTAAGGTTTTTGCCCCCACCACTTCCCTTGGTAGACTATTCCAGAACTTTACTCCTCTGATGGTTAGGAATCTGCATCTAATTTCAAGCCTAAATTTTCTGACGGATAGTTTGTATCCATTTGTTCTTGTGTCCACATTGGCGCTGTATTCAAATAATTCCTCTCCCTCCCTTGTATTGATCCCTCTAATACTCACCCTCCTTCCCTGTCTGTTTTCAGGGACCCCTCTCATGTACATCTCCTACAGCAAGAGATGAACAACCTCCTTCTCATTGGAGCAATAGAGGAGGTCCCAAAACAATACATTGGGAGAGGGTTTTATTCACAAAATTTTCTCACAGAAAAGAGGACCGGGGGGGGGACGGACTGGAGACCTATCCTATACCTTCAGAGTCTGAATAAGGTTGTAGACTTCCAGAAGTTCAAGATAGTAACTTTATCTACTCCCTGCACTGGAACAAGGGGGCTGGTTGGCTTTCCTCAACCTGAAAGATGCATATTTTCATATAGCTATCCACCCCACACACAGGAAGTACCTCAGATTTGTATTCTTGGACAAGCACTACCAGTACACAGTGTTGCCATTCGGTCTATGCACCTCACTGAGAGTATTTTAAAAACTCTTGGCTGTCGTTGCTGCCCACCTCCGCAAGGAGGGAATCACAATCTTTCCATATCTCAGCGATTTCTTAGAAAGGGCAGGATCACATCACGCAGCATTACAAGCAACGGAGAAAATGGAAACTTTTTCTCTCTCTTGGTCTTACGTTGGACTACCAGAAATTTTCTATGTGCCCTTCACAGGAGATCCTTTTTATAGGAGGTCAAACCCATACCCTGTCTGCCAAGCCCTGTCTTCCACAGGACAGATATGAAAACATAAAGAGACTTGCTCACACCATCCAGAACTCTCCAACCATATCAGTCCACGCGTGCATGCAGATACTCGGACATATGGCAGTGACAACTTGCCTGGTACATTACACAAGACTTCATGTGTGACCCCTGCAAATTTGGTTTCTGAGACGTGCCAGAAGACAGAATCATCATCTTCAACAAATGCTATGTATTCCAAAGCCAGTGAAAGACATGTTAACCTGGTGGATGAGACAGGAAAAGTTACTTGAAGAGGTACATTTCATGACCCAGACTTCGACCATACTGTTAACTGCAGAGGTCTCCATGACAGAATGGGGAGTGCATCTCCTATAGATAATGAACCAAGGCAAGTGGTCGACACAAGAGAAATCCCTGCACATAAATGTACAAGAAATCCATGCAGTTCAGAATGCATGCTGCCATTTCCTGGCACTCGTATTGGGAAAGACTGTAAAGGTTTGCACAGACAATGTAGCATGCATGTACTACATCAAGTGCCAGGGGGAGCACGGTCCCAATCTCTATGCTTAGAAGCAATGAAACTCTGGCACTGGTGCATCTAAAATGAGGCGCACATGTCAGCTATATGCCTACCAGGCAAAGGCATTGTAACTGCAAATACCCTAAGCAGAGTATTCGAGAATGCATACGAATGGGAAATTTGAAACAAAGTCATCCAAGGGATATTCAAACAATGGGGCTTTCCCACAATAGTCCTATTTGCCACACATGCAAACAAGAAATGCCAAAGTTCCTGCTTACGGGTGGGAATAAGCCAGGGGTCCAAGGGGGATGCATTTCTTCTCAACTGGAGTCGAACGCTAGTTTATGCTTTTCCCCCAATATACCCATGATCACCAAAACAATCTGGAAAGTTTGACGGAACAGGGCCAGAGTGGTGATGATAGCTCCAGCATGGCATAGACAGACTTGGTATACTTACCTCTTATGCATGTCAAGAAAGCTGCCAATCACCTTTCCCCTGGTCCCGGATCTCATAACACAAAACAGAGGGAAGATGTTAAATAACCATTTGGACAGGATTCACATTGTGGCCTGGTACCTCAGTGGTTTGATGACACAGAGGAATGGTGTAAATATGCTGTCAGAAATGCCCTATTGAATAGCCGACAATCTGCAATGAGATATACTTACCATATATATTCATGTATAAACTTAGATTTTTGTGCCTGAAAATAACCTTTAAAAAGGGCACCTGGCTTATACGTGGGTCAGGGATTAGCGAGTGGTCCCCTGCCTAGGAGTTTTAAAGTTCCTTCCCTGAGCCTGCTCTGAGCATGCTCAGAGGAGATGTGGGGTGGGGAGCCCCAGCTTCAGAGTGGCCATATTGTGTGCTCAGTCTTAGCATGGCTTACAGGCTGGGACTTGCTCTTCTTACTTTGCCTAGCTATTGGAACAGCCAGGTAAGGGGGTTCTGAGGAGGTGGGGGGTTTGCCCCAAGGAAGCCAGTGGCAGGAGGAAGGGGTTGGGATGGCCAAAGGAAGAGTGGCAGTTCCCGGGGTGTGGGGATGTTGCAGGGAGAAGCGGTGGCATGGTCAAGGATGGTATGGAGGGAAGTGGCTGCAGGATCAGGGGCAGTATGATCAGAGAAGTGGCGGCAGGGTTAAGGATGGCACAGGTGGAAGCGGCAGTATGGCCGGAGACAGCATGGGGGGAAGCGGCAGCAGTGTTGGGCAAGCGATAGCATGGTTGGGGATGGCGCAGGGAGAAGCAGTGGCATGGTCGGGGACGGCGTAGGGAGAAGTGGCAGCATGGTCAGGGACATCATGGTCAGGGATGCAGCGGCAGTGGCAGGGACAGTGCAGTTGGAAATGGCAACATGGTTAGGGAAGTGACAGCATGGTTGGGGATGGTGCAGGGTGAAGCAGCAGCAGGGTTCAGGATGGCAAAGGTGGAAGCAGCAGCAGGGTCAGGGATGGCATAGGGAGAAGTGGTGGCAGGGGTGAGTGGCTAGGAGTCTGGGAAAGCCAGCGGTGCATAGTTGGGGGCGTTAGAGGCCAGAAGCTGTGGAGGAACCTCAGCTTATGTGCGGGTCATGCCTTTTTTTTTTTGCTGGTTTTGGGGCTTGAAAATGGGGGATTGGCTTATAGTGTGGATCAACTTATACCTGAATATATATGGTACCTCCAGAAGTGACAGCGTTTTTCCATCTGGTGTAGTCGATGATCCATTGATTCAGTGAGAACTTCTGTTCTGGATGTCCTTGAATACCTCTTACGCCTGAAACAGACGGGTGTTGCTTAGTGCGCTTCATGTCCTTCTCACAGCATTATCCTCTTTTCATATACCAGTTCATAATTCATTGCTGTTTGCCCATCCAATACTCAAATGCTTCATGATGTGTATCCAGAGCTTATATCCTCAGGTCATGGTCCCAGTTCCACAGTGGGACCTAACAGTGGTACTCAAGACACTTAACAAAACTACTATTCGAACCTTTAGTGACAAGTTGTTTTCTGCATGTTAATGAAGGTGGAATTTCTGGTTGCAGTTACATCTGCTAGACATGTTGGTGAACATGCAGCACTCATGGTGCACCCTCCTTACACATTCTTTCACAAGGACAAGATTTCCCTTTGACCACACACCAAATTCCTACCAAAAATTACGTCATTTTTCCATCTAAACCATACCATTCGTCTTCCAGTTTTATTCCCAAAGCCACATTGCAGTGCACAGCATGCTGTCCTGCATACCTGGCATGTGACACGTGCTCTACCCTTTTATTTAGAGAGAACTAAGCCATTCAAGAAAACTTCTGAACTTTGTTTCTACTACCAAGTGTTCACAAGGGGAACTTATTTCCAAACAAAGATAATCAAAGTGGATCTCCACATGCATTCAAACATACACTATGTAAGGGAGAAAACCACGTGAAACGATTCGCACATGCTCAACGAGATCGCTAGCCGCATCTACTGCTGTTTTGAGCAATGTTCCCATTTCAGATATTTGCCAAGCTGCTACCTGGGCCTCAGCAGACGCATTTATGAAACACCATTCCACAGAACAATATTCTAGACCAGATGCCTCTGTTGGCCTTGCAGTATTGAGATCTCTACACAGTACAGGCTCTGAAGTTCACTCCTCCACTAGTGAGAACTGCTTGGTAGTCACCTGAAGTGGAGCAGTCAGGGACACTGCTTCAAGAAGTGACATGTTCCACTACCCGCCCTTCTCCCCTCTACTTCGCAATGCAATTACACCTACCTATGTCTCTGCGGTAGAAAAGGAATTGAGAGATGTGAGTGGGGGAGCACGCATGTCACCAGTGGCACAAAAATGGCCGGGATCCCTGCTGGCACATGTGCCCCTTCCATGGAACAATTCTGAAAAATCTCTGGTGCAGGGTGCGCCCATGCACCTGAAGTGGAGCATGTCGGGGACACGGATCTTGAAGAACCTTGGCTACTGCATGAGGGTGAGTAACCCTCACTTCCAAGTCCTCTTGGACAAAGGGAAGCTGATTGTGAAGCTGGACCTTCCATCAGTAGTTAATGTTGTTGGCAGTGTCTCCTGCTCCTTGTGACCAATGTCGTACTGTGTCAGGACTCCTAAGGAGGAAATTCAAACCTCCTTTGAAGATCCCAGTCCCCCCCCGACAACCCCAAGCCTTTTAACAAGAAGATGGATAAATTCTTCCATTCACTCAGGGACTCTCACACTGCTCTGAGATCGCTCAGAATTTATACCCTTGCCCTGAGGGGTTAGCAATGAAGCTAGTCCTTCTCTCCCCATCCCCACACTCCCAACTATCCTACTGTCTCTTCCATTAGGAGTTGCCGCACTATCACCAGTCATGTCAGGCATCGCAATACTCCATGTTCACCTCCATTTAGTAAATCCTGGCACACCACCAGTCCAAAGACCAGTTTTGACTCCCATGTTGAGAGATGTGAAACTTCTACATCTCCGCCAAGTCATCATTGTCTTATCCTGTTTTTACTTGCCATTGGGACAAGATCACTACAGACCAAAGGGCACTGAACGGTATCCATCAGGGGTACTCCACAGAATTTCTCATTTTTCTCTCATAAATCCCATCATGTTAAACTGCTGTGTGACAACATGAAAAGGATAGTCCTATATCAACAAGCAAGGCAATATGAGTTCTCCCTCTACGTAGAAGCTGTCTACCTCTGCAACCTGGTATATCAAATGCCATGTCATGGTCTGGGCAGGATACCTCCCAGGTGTCCACATCTCCTTCATGGACGTACTCAGTAGGTCCTTCTATGCAAACCATGAATGGAAACTGCACCAAATTTAATTCACAGACTTCCCCTTCTTCTCAGCTGAGGCCACTCACTCGTGCTTTGCCTCCATGCACATCTGCATCTTCTCAAGCAGGTGGCACTCCAATTACACCACTCCAACCTGAGTTGACTCCATCAGATGGCTTGGTATTTGGATGGAAGTCCCACATAGGCAGGGTGTGCTTCATCTTGATGTGCGATATCCTCATGCACAGCTCGTAGTTATCCATCAGGACCTGCCATCAAATGAAATGGAAATTATTCATCGTCTGGGGTTACTGCCACCATTGCCCGCTGGATTCCATATCTGTTCTTGTTCTACTAGATTACGTGCTCCACCTTAAAACATCAGGTCTCATCCAAGACACCATGCAGGTCCACCTGACTACACTGAGGCCTTCCACCTCTCTTGTGGCCAGTACCTCTCTCTTAATGCACCCAACAGTTGTTTGCTTTCTCAGAGGGCTGCTCAACACTTTCCACCTGTGTTCAAACCTTCCTTCCTGGGACTTTGATATCTCTCTATCCCTGCCCTCTCCAGGCCTCACTTTGAACCCCTTACCACCTGCTGTCTCTCCCACCTCTCAGTAAGGTGATCTTCTAAGCAGCCATCATACTGGTGTGATGTATTAGCAGATTGGTGGCCTCCACTGGGGAAGAACATTGCATTCTCTTGACGTCTGGTGTGCACAGGCTTCCTGCCTCCAGTGCATCTGTACCTTCCGTGCTTGGCTCAGACTCTTTGTTGCCATTGTCAGTTGTTGCAGAGGACAGTCTCTCTCCTCACAGCACATTTCCAAATAAATCTGTTGCATTCATGAATGCTACTTTTTGTAACATGTCTTCCCCTCCTGGAGTCATAGATCATTATGTAGGCTATATAGCCATAGCTCACTGACTTCCTGGCATACCATGCCAGGACATTTGCAGGATGGCCACATGGAGCTCTGTCTGTACCTTCATTTCTCTGTATACATTGGCCCAGCAACCAGAAGGCTGTGCCTTACTACAGATGGCTTCCTTCGAATTCTGGCACCCACCTCCACGCTGCTCACTGCTCACCATCACTCAGTGAAGATTAGTATGTAGGACTGGAGTTTCTTTGAGAAGTGCAGTCCTTATTTGAATTCCAATACCCCTTCTGCTACAGACTATGCTTCTTAGTGGTAATAGGGATACTGGAGCAACATCAACCCACACCTCTTATGGCCTTGGCTTTGGATATGAGAATGATGAACAGTGTATTTGCGGGTCAGTGGGCACTGCTACATATTGTTCTGGTGTCTTGTGCTCTCATATTTGAAATCTAAATAGAGACCACATGTTTCAAAGACTCTCCAGTAACAGGTAAGTAAGTGCCTATTTGTGGGTCAAGCGCTGCGAATAACACAGTTCTCATTGGTATCATTTCATTTGTAACTTAGTCCTTTGACTTTTTAAAGATGTACTGCATTTTTTAAAATTTTTACTAATGTGACAAAAAGTCAGACAGTGTAACATGTGATTAGCAATTTTCCACCATATTAATTCTGTATTAGATTAAATGGTGTTTGTGATAATGATTTCTAATGTGGTAATCAGAGAAAGTTATTAGCATGTCTATGGTGTCTTTTTATTTCTTAGCTGTTTGACAGACTGTGATGGGGTGTCAGACCCCACACTGAGGAAAAGGAGTATAAGAAGCTGCTCTTGTAATGGGAGGCCATGCCTGTTGGGTGTGCTCTCAGTGGAGGTGGAGCTTAAAAGTTGGCCAAATTACCAAAGCAGAGTGGGCAGTGCAAGGGACCAGGCTAGCTAGAATCCTGCTGGAATCCAACACATGGCCCCACACCACCCAGAAGCCAACCTCAACTTACAGCTGCAAGCCAGCACAGAAGAGACAGAAGAGTAGATGCTTAGACTATGGAAGTGGCTTTTCTGGGCCATTTCTGGGACAGACACATAGCTGGCTATAAGCCAGGCCTTCATCATTACTGTGGAGAGACCAGGGTACACTTGGAAGTAATGCAGACCTCAGGCTGCTAGGTGATGCCCTAGCTTAAGTCATATGCCTGAATTGCCTGCCCTGAAGCCCTGAGTTGGAACCTGAGGGAGCAGAAGGGACCTGGGCTCCACTACCACCAAACCTCCAGCCTTGCAACACCATGTATTGTAGATAGCCAGTGCTCTAATGGCAAGGGGTCTTTATCTGAGGAGATAGTTCCCTATCACAGACTATATTATATGCTGCTGTAAACAACATTTATAATATCATAGAACTAAAAGCATTATGGTGAGACAAGGAACAGACGAATTTATGATTAGCTTCTGGATATATACAGCATCTGTCATCATGTGATTTCTTTAGGGACTATTATAATTATTAATGGAAAATTTTTCCACACAGAAAGCACAATATTAGTACTGGCAAACAGGAGAAGATTCCAGCATTTAATACATGTCTGTAAATGTATACGTGTGTGAGAGAAATCATGTTACTGTGTGACAAAACTGAAGTCTCATTTGTGGTGTTCCTTGGGGGCAATGATGTGAAATCATTACAATATAATGCCATAGCACAGAATGGTAATACCAGAATATTCAGAGTAAAAGTGTAAAGCATAAGCATTAAGTTAAAAGCACTTTGTGCCACAATAACTAATGTACTGTATTGCCTTACAAAAGATGCAAGCTCAAGAGTTATAAATGAGACAACAATAAGACAAGAAAATGTGCATTTTTGGCAGATGTCTGATAAGTTCAAGATATTGAGGAATAAGACAGATATTCAATAAATCAATCAATAAGACATAGTGGGCATGATTCTGCAGGTGGCATGGAATTTAGTAATTAAAACAAAACCTGGCTGTCAGGTATTCTAAAATCCAACTTTTTTTCCTGCTAACAGTAAAGGTAGCATATACTGCATGGATTTTTGTAGGAACTTAGTCTATGTAAGCAACACAGATTTTGAGAATTTGTCCTAACCTGAAATGTACCCGTTCAAGATGACTTTAGAGATTGTTCAGGATGAACAGTCAACTAACAGTTCCAAAATTGAAATAAGTTTGTTAAAGTTCAGTGGTGTTATTCTTCCCAAAAATTCTACAGGGAAGTTGGGAATTCAAATGAAGTATGGAAAAAATGTAGCATTGAAGATAACTGCATTCCCAATCATACCAGCATTATAATCTGTTGCATATTAAAAATATGGCAGTACTGATTTCCACTGTTAAGAGGAAAGCTTATTACAACAGGTAGCATGTTGAGCTTCATACAGAGAAAGCCTGTATAGGGATAAAAACTGAGCATCAAACTCCATAGAAAGTCTGAGCATCAGTAATCCAGCCAGGAGAATAGAACTTCTTTTTGTCTCAATTTAACCAAAACCAGATATTATGTTATGCCAGAAATTTAATGAAAATAAATCATAAGTTAAAAAGGTTATTGAAAAGTGCTTGCACAACTAGAATTTAATAATTGGTCTGATAGTCTGCATCTTGATAAAAGGGTACTTTAAGAAGTCTTCTGGAAAATGAATCAGTATTTTGATGATTTTGATACGGTTAAAATTAATATTGAGTTGGGAGTGTGTTGCCTACCCCCATGCTGCTGTAAATTATTATGGTTTTAATGGCTCTCTGTGGCTATGTCTGCGAATTAGGGGTATGATTCCCAGTTCACAAGCACATACTTGAGCTAGCTTTCAACTAGTGTGCTTAAAGCAGTTACTCTGGGGGAATTTCTGTGCACAATATTTTAAAATGTTGCATTTTATTTGTCAAAATAATCTATTATCATGCAAATTTCAGTTATTTTGGTAATTCTTATTTACCAAAATAAAACCTGTCAACAAGTATGTATGTAGCAATAGAGGCAACAAGAAAGATTCAGGAAATATTTTTGAAAAATAGATTTCTTTCTAGGCATATTAATACAGAATTTTGTGTAATGATTTACTGAAACTATAATACAAAAACTTATTTCCTGTATCTCTGACATAGTTCAAAGCCTCGAGGTGGTCAGGAGGAGGAATGAAGTGAGAGGGAACTA
The DNA here is from genome assembly GCA_007922195.1 of Podocnemis expansa. Lineage (NCBI taxonomy): Eukaryota > Metazoa > Chordata > Testudines > Podocnemididae > Podocnemis > Podocnemis expansa. The sequence continues at coordinate 45,309,003 of ML681981.1, read as the reverse complement.
ATTGCTGGGAAGGATCCTGAGAGTGATTTTACTTTTATCTGCAAATAAGTTCATATTTGTCTTAAAAATTTGACATTTACTTAACGGGTATGTAAAAATGTTAAAATAATTACTATTCTTAAAATGTCCATTTTGTCAGTCATAATTCATAAAATAAGTAAGATTTTTCCCCTAAAATCTCAAAATATATTGTTTATTCAGAATAAATACTGTAAAGTTGGGGTGGACATACTATACTGTTTACATTCAAAGGAGAAATTAAAATTTCTTGTGATTTTAGTGATAGAACTGCTGTGACACTTCCATAGTTTAACACTCAGGGTATGTCTACACTGCAGTTACAAACGTGGCTGACTTGTACCCACTGGCTTTCATTAAGGGACTGTTTAATTGCAATGTAGAGGCTCGGACTTGGACTGGAGCCTAGACTCTAGGACCCTTCAAGGTGGCAAGGTTTGAACATCTACACAGCAATTAAGCAGCTCCTTACCCTGAGCCATCTGGCCCCAATTCAAATGGCTCAGGTCAGACGCAGATATCTGATTGCAATGTAGACATGCCCATAGATGACTGTAACAGAGCCCCTTTGCCTCTGGGATAGGGAGGGGTGCCCTGTCAGTGTCTCCCGTCCCCGCTTAGGGGCGAGACCACCAAGTCTTTATTTTCTTGCCCGGGGCAAGACTACCCAGCCACCAGCCCAGCGTAGGGCAGGGCTACCAAGTCTCTGGCCCCTTGGCTGGGCAAAGTCACACAACCCTCAGCCCCGGTGGGGGCCGGGCTCCAAGTCTTTAGCCTCTTGGCAGGGCTCAAGCAAAGTCAACAACAATGTCTTTTGGGGGATGTAGGGATTGACGGTGTCACCATGAAGTTCACAAGCTGTGAGGAGGCTCAGGGCCCGAGGCTTTGGTGCCGGGGTCAGTGGGGTCCTGGTCGCAACACTGACCTTGAGGCCCCTGAGGCTTCGGTGCAGGGGTCAGCAGGGTCCTGGCCGCAACACGCCACCCCTGCGGGTTGGCCCCCTATGGAGGGTTGAGTATTGCACTCCCTGGGGTCACCCCTGGTTCTCAGCTACAGCCATACCTCATTGTCTGTCACCTCAAGGTAGTCCCCCGCGAGTACGTTGTAAAACCCCTCCATTTCGTCGGGCAGTGGCAAGTCGGGGAGTCCATCTGGTTCGTCGGTGAGGGGTAACTCCTCCAGATTGCAGGAGGTGGGCAGCGGCACGGGGCCCTCAGCAGCTTGGGGTAGTTCCTCCAGGTTGCAGGAGACAGGTAGCGGTTTGGGGTCCTCAGTGGCCAGAGGTAGCTCTTCTAAATCACATGAGGTAGGTTGGGGGTCAGAGTCCCCAGCAGGTGCCAGCTCAGGACAACTTGTTGGCCTCCCTACTGATGGTCCCTCCTGCAGGTGTGGGGCAGCCCAGGACTCAGGCATTGGGCCGCAGTCACTGCCCATGGGCAGCCCTCACCAGACCAACGGGCCCGGGTCCAGAGGCCAGAGCCCAGCTCCTCCACAGGCCGATGCAGGGTCAGGAGCAAGCAGAGCTGCATCCTTCCCCTCCACCGCCCTGGCTTGAACTGAGCTGCCTGCCTCCCTTTTTATACTTCCTGTCCTGCCCCTCCACTTCCAGGCTGATGGACAATCCCCTCCTGGCTCTGCCCTCCGGCCATCCTGCAGCGCTTTCTGGGCTCTCTCGGAGGGGGGCCGTACCTTCTCGCTACAGTGACTCATTGTTGAGCCCCACAATGGTGCCTGTGTGTATTTAAATTTCCATTTGCAGGTTTCTTCATTATAGGGGGTATCCTTGGATATGTCTACACTGGAGTCTTAGGTAGACTTAACCTGCCTTAAGTTGACCTAAGGTACTCCCTGGCCCCATTCAAACATTATTAAGTCGGCTTAAGCATTTGCTTAAGTCGACTTAGTAACTCCTGTCCTGGAAGTTGACTTAAGCATTGAGTTGACGTTCCAGGGCAGGGCCCTGCCCTGCCCTGGGTCGCAATCATGCCCCAGGGCCTGATCTTGCTCCAGCCACTGCTGGTAAGCAGCTGGGAGCTGGATCCGGCTCCCAGCCCCTTGTTGCAAGTGTTGGGGGCTGGGAGTGTGATCTGGCTCCCAGCCCCTTGCCAGAGCTGGTGGGGGCTAGGAGTTGGGTCCTGCCACCCGCGGTGGGGGGCTAGAGCCTGATCTAGCTCCCAGCCCCTCATAGCAGTCAACTGGGAGCCTGATCTGGCTGCCAGCCCCTAGCTGCAGGTGGTGGGGGTAGGGAGCTGGCTCTTCCTGCCCCCAGCAAAGGGTGCAGAGCCACAGGGGGCAGCCTGATCAATTTCACAGCCTGTTGACCAGGCTGCCCAGCCACCTGTCTGTGGCAGGAAGTGGCTCGCAGCCAGATTGGACTCCAAGCCTTCTGCTGCCACCAGCAAGCTGCTCAGGGCCTGATCCACCCCAAGTCCCTTGCCACAAGGTGTAGGGGGCTTGCAGTCCACTCCTGCTGCTGCTGCTGCTGGAAAGCGATGGAGGGCCGGCTCCAGCTCCATGCCCCTTGGCGGGGTAGGAGTAGCAGGAGCTTGCTGTCAGCCTCCACTGCCTGCAGCAAGGGGCTGGGAGCCAAACTGGGCTCCCAGCTCCTTGTCAGCAGTGCCAGGGCCAGATCAGGCTTCTTGGGTGGATCATGTCACAGGGTGGGACAGGGGGTGAGGCTAAAGCCCTCGCAGGGTATGTCTGCTAGTGTAGACATACCCATAAGTCAACTTCACAGGGTTGACTTTAAGTCAACTTAAAATAGCGCCCTAGTGTAGACATAGCTCTTGAGAGGCATAAAACTAGTGTAGTGTCTCTATGGCACTGTATGTCATATATCTACACTGCTTTGGTCTGTCTAATTTGAGTAACGATAACTGTGAAGCCACAGTAACACAGGCTGGCAATTTGAGTATATATGCCAGACTGAGAGTCGGTTTCCATTCATGGAATCACAGAATCATAGAATATTAGGGTTAGAAGACCTCAGGAGGTCACTGAGTCCAGCCCCCTGCTCAAAGCAGAAAGAAACTCAGCTAAATTAACCCAGCCAGCGCTTTATGAAATTGGGCTTTCAAGACTCTAAAGATGAAGTTTCCACCACCTCCCTAGCAAACTCATTCCAATGCTTCACCACCCTCCTAGTGAGAGAGATTTTCCTAATATCCATTGTGGACCTTCCCCACTGCAGCTTGAGACCGCTGCTCCATGTTCTGTCATCTGCTACCACTGAGAACAGCCTTGTTCTGTCCTGCCTGGAAACCCCACTTTCATGCAGCTGAAGGTGTCTATTAAATCCTTGCCTAACTCTTCTCTTCTGCAAACTAAACAAGGCTGGTTCCCTCAGCCTCTCCTTGTACGTCATGTACTCCAGTCCCCTTCTCAATTTTGTTGCCCTCCACTGTGCTCTTTCCAATTTGTCCACAGCCTTCCTGTAATGGGGAGCCCAAAAGTGGATGCTGCTCCAAATCGCTTCTCATGAAAGCCAAACAGAAGGGAAGAATCACTTCTCCTTCGAGTAGTGTCCCTGTGGGTGCTCCACCTTAGGTATCGGAGTGGCCATGAGACACGGCTTGGAGACTTGTTAGCAATGCTTATCTAGGTCGCATGTTCATACCTTGCGCCAGTTTTGGCCACTTCAGAGCTTGCGTGACCAGATCCCCCTCAGTTCCTTCTTAACCGCTGCGGCCAATGGGCGGAGCTTAACTGGTCACTTCAATACTTTACCTCAGCTCAGCTCCCAATTCCTTTTTTTCTTCGGCACTCCCCTATTTCTTTTTATGGACTCATTTTTGGACTCTTGTTTCCTTTAAAAAGAAATTATTTTTCTTCTCAGAGTATGATGCCTGACTCTGTAGGTTTTAAATGCTGTACCTCTTGCCACGATGCCATGCTGGCGTCGGATGGATATGCCAACTTTATTAAGTGGTTAGGCTAGGCGTGCATTTCACAAAACTGTGTCCATTGCCAAAATTTAAGTACAAGAGCCCACTGTGACCAGGACCTCCGTATGAAACTACTTCTGATGGAACTCTCGTTATGTCTCTCCTCAGACCTGGGACAGAGCTCAACTGTGCCTTATCAGCCATCAGAGAGGCCCGTCACCCTGCCAAAGGACAAATCTAAAAGAAAACACTCACCATCGAGCTAAAAACCATGCACAAAGGAGTCTGTTGGTTCCTCAGCTGCTGTGGCACCAATTCCCACAATGGGGCAGATCACTCAACACCAAGGGACGAAAGGAGGCACATAGATCAACTGATGCCATCAGCACCAAAACAGCCTAAGATGGTACCCATAATATTGCCAACAACTGTGTCAGTGCAGGCACTGCAATCAGTGGTTCCAATCTCTACCTTGGCACTGGCATTACCTGAGGTATCACAAGACATCCCAGTACCATCACAACTGGCGCCGACCATCTTGGCGCTGCCTGCTCCATTATTAGAACAAACTCTCACAACAACTAATTCTGAGACTCAGACGCTATCTGCACCACAAACTAAACACAACAAATACACCAGTAAGTTAAAAAATATAGGCACGGTACCGATGGAAGACGTTACAAGCATTGATCCATCCTTGCAATTTGGAGTTGGTGCATTGTCTCCTTCTGTGGCCTCACACCATGAGTTATCACCAGTACAGCCTCGTAGTGAGGATGAGGAGGACAGAGACAACAGGCCAGAATTTTCACCATAGTCACTCTCCCCATGCCAGTGATTTCCACGTCCTAGTTATCCCCCTTATTACTGGTATCCACTTCCCTGGTATGCTCAACCTCATCCATCCTCGTATCATCATTGGCCTCACTGGGACAACTGCTCTCATGTTTTCTTCCATGATTCAAGACCATCTACATCACACCAGCACCCCGAACACGTGCATTCCGCACCATCCGTAGTACCAGACGATGACAATATTAACTCAGACCTGGATGAGCAAATGCTTAGATCACCTCCTCATCTTTCTTCTTCATTACCTGATGAGGTGGTAATCTCCTCTACTCCTTCAGCTTTCGATGACTTCCACCAATTCCAGGACCTTTCTTGCAGGGTATCAATCATTAGAAATTGAAAATTCTTCAACTCAGGTCGACTACTAAACTTGCTCTTCCCATAAATCCAGCACTAACAGAACCTGCTACAGATATCTGGCAAACTCCAGCCTCAATTCCAGCAGCCTCAATTCCAGCAACCTCCTGGAGAGTAGACAGAAAATATTTTGTAACCAATAAGATCTGACTATCTTCAACGATCCACCAGCTAATTCACTTATGGTTGAAGCGGCCAACCATCACCATAAACAGCACTATAATTGTAGCTAATTATGATCCTGACAATTATTTAAAACTATCCAACTTCATTGAAAATATCCCCCAAGACAAAAGACAGGTTTTTCATGCCATTATTAAAGAGGGTCAGTTAATCTCCTGCACATTCCTCCAAGAAGCTTTGGATGTTGCTGATACGTCAGCCCACACCATGGCCACAGGGGTGGTAGTTAGTAGATGCGCCTGGTTATATTCAGCAGATCTTCCTAGACAACCACAATTGGCCATCAAAGACTTACCCTTGATAAAAAATCCTTATTCTTGGGGGAAAAAGTCAGCTCGTGCATGGTTCTAAAGACTCAAGAGAAACCTTAAGGACATTCGGAACCTACATTCCACTCACTCGCTGAAAAACTTACTGATACCAACTATACAATACAAGGTACCAATGACCATCCTTACTCGCTCATAATTCAGAAGACAAGACTACCAATCTTGGTCCAGACAACATCAATGAAGATGTAGACAGCCAACAACTAATTCAACTAATCTGCTACCTTCTCCCACCAAACCACAGTTTTAAGGTTGAGGTTGGGCAGACAGTTCCTGTATTGCCCGTGCCTTCATTATTTCATATTTTTTTTGGACCACATTTTTCAATTTTACACGCACTGGCTCCACATCACCATAGATAAGTGGATTCTTGACACCATCAGATTTGGTTACACCTTCTCCTTTATTTCCAAACCACCCTTCCTTGTCCCTTTTTAGGGACACTTCTCACGAACAGCTTTTAGAGCAAGAGGTTTCCCACCTTCTCCATATCGAAGCAATAAAAATGGTACCTGAAAACCTCCAGGGGAGAGGATTTTACTCACTTTATTTTCTCACACAAAAGAAGTCTGGTGTTTGACAACCAATATTGGACCTCAGAAAGTTAAATAAGTTTGTGAGATACGATAAATTTAGAATGGTCACATTATTGTCTATCATTCCAGTTCTCCAATATAATGATTGGTTTGTGTCCCTCGACTTACATGACGCATGTTTTCATATTGCCATACACTCCCCAGACAGAAAATATCTTAGACTCATAGTTAATGGGATTCATTATCAATACTCAGGACTTCCTTCAGGTCTTTCCACAGCTCCATGGGTGTTCTCCAAGGCACACACAGTGGTTACCGCTTATCTCTGCGAAAAAGGATTACCAGCTTCTCCCTACCTAGATGACTGTCTTCAAAGGGTGACTACCAATGACCTAATAAATGAATCTCTTCAACTCACAATCTCCATTTTTTGCAAACTTGGCTTGCTCATAAATGCAAAAAAATTCACCTTCGAACCCACTTAACAGATACATTTTATTGGTTCCTGTATAGACTCCACAGTGTCCCAGGCCTTCCTTCTGAAAACAGAGTACACAAAATCATAGATCCGGTAAACGTGGCCTGCTTAGTGCATACAAGAATAGTGGAGGACTGTCTAAGAATTCTAGGATATATGGCTGCTACTACCATAGTGGTGGACAAAGTCAGACTTCATATGAGATCCTTTCAACTCTGGTTTACCCACAAATTCAAACCTCACTCCATCACGTGAAACTGATTCTATCTATCCCTTTGTCAGTAAAGTAATCTCTCCTTTGGTGGACCATTCCAACCAATCTTTCCACAGGAGTGCCATCCTTCTGACAGCCACCTTCCTGCATGCTGACTACCAATGCGTCTCTAACATGTTGGGGAGCCCACATTTTCAAATATACCACACAGGGCAGATGGTCCCTATATGGAACCTCTCTATACATAAATGTTTTAGAGCTCCAGGCTGTTAGATATGCCTGTCTCCATTTCCAAAGCCTCCTAGTAAAAGAATGTTAAAATAATGACTGACGACACCTCCTGCATATTCTATATACACAGGCAAGGAGGAGCATGGTCTGTCCCACTCAGCATGGAGGCGATAAGACTCTGGGACTGGTGTCTAGACAACAACATCCAAATCTCAGCCACCTATCTACCAGGCACTTTAAACACGACCACCAACTTTCTCAGTTGCTCCTTTTGTCAGAGTCACAAGTGGGAAATACACAATGCTATCCTACAAAAGATTTTCAAACAATGGGGTTTTCTGACCACAGACTTCTTCACATCTCATCACAATCACAAGTGCCCCAAATATAGTTTGAGGGCAGGAATAGGTCTGGGTTCAAAAAGCAATGCATTAATCCTACCATGGGCAAACAAACTTCTTTATGCCTTCCCCTCATCCCTTTAATTGCCTGCACTCTACAGAAGGTCCACCACGATTCAGCAACAATCTTAATGATAACACCTTATTGGCTGAAGCAGGCATGGTGCTTGGATCTCCTGGAAATGTTGACCAGACCTCCAGTTTTTCTACCAGTACTACATAATCTCCTATCACAGAACAGTGGGACTCTCAATCATCCAGACCCTAAAAGACTACACTTGATGGCATGGTACCTTCATGGTTCACAGGGGAAGAATTTTTCTGCTCTAAGGCAGTTCAGCACGTCCTACTGAATAGTCATGAACAATCCACCTGGAAAACTTACCTACGTAAGTGGCACAGATTTTATCATTGGTGCAGGCAGAAGCATATTCCACCTCTTTCAGCCTCTGTGCCCAAGGTCTTAGAGTACCTCCTGCAATTAAAGGAATCAAATTTATGACTCAGTGCCATAAGGGTGCACCTCACTACAGTAAGTACTTACCTCAAGTCTTCTAGACAAAAATCCCTCTTCTCCCATCCAACAATCAAAAAATTCCTCACAGGCATCCAAAACCTCTACTCCAAGGTCAGTCTTCCCCCTCCAGTGTGGGATCTATTTGGTTCTCAAAAATATCATTAAACCACCCTTCGAACCACTTGCAATGTGCTCACTCCTTTACTTATCAGTGAAGGTGGCCTTTTTGTGATAGCCATCACTTCTGCTCGTTAAGTCAGTGAACTTGCCACGCTCGTGGTATCACAACCCTACACAGTGTTTCAAGACAAAGTCTCACTTAAACCACACCTGAAATTCCTACCAAAGATGATATCCTCATTTCACCTAAACCAAACAATCCACTTACCTGTATTCATGCCGAAGCCGCATTCTACTCCTCTCAAGGTTGCCCTCCATAGACTGTGTTTGCTGGGTGCTAGCGTTCTACCTGCAAAGAACAAAAATTTTCAGACCCACCAACAGACTATTTGTTTCTATAGCACACAGAAATAAGGGTCAGCCATTATCCAAGCAAAGACTTTCCAGATGGATGTCAGACTGTATTCGTTTATGTTATGAGATAGACAATTGGGCTAGACTGTTACCAACTTGGACCATTAACTTGGGGTCTGCTCATTTATTAGGGTGACTTCCTATGGAGGGGGGGGGGGGTTGCAATTCTATGTCACTTGTGTCTCTGTGTGGTGCTTATTTCTCCCTTCTGTAAATCCTTCCCAATGGAACTACCCTTGCAGGACCTAAATTTCCCAAGAATAGGTTTCTAAGTGCGACTGAGCGGACTGGGTCTATCAGCACTCGCAGCTGACCCTTTATATGTCCCTGAACTCAGCAGGCTGGGTTACACAGCACTGGTCTGCTGCTACCCTTATGTGCCGCTGTACCGCACTGGACTAGACTGGAGTATGCATCTGAGCCGACTGGGTCAAAGCAGCACTTTCAGCTGTCACCCTTATATGCCACAAGTTCAGCCCGCTGGTAACCCCTTAATGAGCAAACCTTACAAGGAACTGGGCATCACAGGGATCATAGGCTAGGTGAAAGAAGCATTGCTGCAGAGCAATACTGAGGAAGTCTGGCAACCAGCTTGATTAGGAAAGTTACTTTATTGCCAGGTACATAAAGCTTATGAATAATTATAGAAGGAAAGAAAAATGCACAGACAGTTACAATATTGATAACCATACAAAAGAGGAAAATGATAAAACAGTTACAATATTACTCAGTTTCAATTATAGTATTGGGGAAAGCTAGCTCAAGTGGATTACAAAAGATCAGGTTTAGAGAGTTATAGTTGGACTAGGGAAAAACAGAGAGAAGCAAGGGGGAAGATGTCTCACCACTCAGTGCAGCTCAAAGGTACCCAGGAGCCAGGCTGTTCAGGTTAGGGTCCCGAGTGCTGGAGACAGGCAGAACCTCTACCACGATCAGCAAGGAGAGAGAGAAGTCCCAGTGGACCTGAGGCAGCTTGTAGGTCCAGGCAACAGATCAGGCATTAGAACAGACTCCCTCTCTGACTAACTCAGGTAGGGGTTTTTGTAGGGAAGAAACAATGGTTTAAGGTGGAACACTAGGTTGCTTTGGGGTAAATAATGACTTAAGGGATTATATCAGAGGTGTTTTGTTTAGGTGGACAATAGGAGCTGATCATTCCTGGTGATGGGTGGCATTCCTTTTAGGGAGCTTACAGTGCAATCAGGAAGATTCAGTATGTTGGATATCAGTTGAAGATCTGTTGACTAGAATTGGTCTGATAACTGCTGGGTTGGGTGTGTGCAGGCATGAGTTCATTTGTCTCAGGAGCAGGGATCCCCCATCATTCAGGTCTTCTCTGCTTTGCCAGTCCCAGAGTTCAGTGCAACTCCTGCCTTGGAGCTTGGTTCTCCAGTATGCTAATTCTGGTTCCATCCTTGATGCAAATGAAGTTTCTGGTTTCTGGTTCAAGCAGAGGCTGAAGGTGTTGGGAGGGGGTGAGTTTCAGTGGCTGGTTACTATGTTCTGATTCTCCAAGAACACAGAGCTACCAAGTAACAAGTCTCCCTGTTGATGGGGTGCTTGTCTTGAACAAGTATCCCCATTGCATTTTTATTCTGTTGTACTGGGTCTGATCTTCAGTCCATTGCAGTCACTGCATCAGTTGCTGGATCCAGCAAACCAGGATAACCAGATCAATTGCTAGTACAATTTGGAAGCCAATGATCACCACAATGGGGTGAAGCAAGATATTTAAAAAGCCTGTTGCACTGGGGCTCCATCCAAGTAACGTCTCCCACCGGGAATGATGGCCTGCATTTTTAACTGTGTCTGCCAACCTGGAGATCTCCTGGTTGTGGTGTTGAATTTCCAGTTTACCATTGTCTCCCAAAGTTTTGAGTCTTTGTAATTCAGCTTGCAAAGAGGGATGTGTTGTTAATTTCTTAATAACAGTAAGACCCAGTCCCAGTGAAAGGGGGGAAACTTCCTTGTATAACTCAGGGTAACTTACTTTTCCTCTGGTGAAAAGAGTTCTATTACTTGAAGTGAAAATCAGCAAAAGCTGTTCATGAGAAATTCTTCACTTCCTGTCTTTTAAGTATAGTGTAATGTTACACTACATACATATGTTGTAAAGTAATTCTGGGTTCCTGTGTGATGGAAAATACCATATTAATAAAAAGCTAATATTGACTTTCATTTCTAGAGTGGTAATGTCTAATTAAATAATGGTGTTATTTAAAGCTGTTTGTGAAACTGGCAGCAAGGTGCCAGCTCCTCCTGAAGCTCCAGGTCATTTAACCTCTGCATTACTAGATCAAAGTTATAGTTAAATATGTGAGTGTGTTATGCTTAAAATACATAGTTAAATATATGAGTGTATTTGGTGTTTAAAGTTTAAAGCAAGTGGATAATTTCACCACCATATTGTGAAACCCCAGAGTGACATAGGTTGGTAGGCTTGTGGCACCCACCTTAGTGCTGTCTCGTCACTTGCCCAGTCCGTTTAGAAAGCCAAAGGACAAGGGCAGGTCCTGGCACACCCATTGCTCAAGTTCCCTGCACAACTCCCTGTTTCCAGACCAGTGTACCCTGTACAGGACAATGCATTTCAGACTTGGCATCACCATGCTGTTGGACAGCAGCATATTCTCAGACAGTGAGGAGATTATGCAGATGAGGCAGAGCATGGCACCAATGTCTGGCTTTCCTATGGTGCTGCCAAAGGGGAGATGTCTGTAGGGTCAATAGGCTGGAGCAGAGCCCTACTGGTGTCAGTTTCACCTGGGGTTTTCACAGACTGGAGCCAGGAGAGGATTTTTGGTGCTGCAGTCCTCCATCCCTTGAGACTTGGTACTGCACTTGGACTCTGAGTCTGACCATGAGATCTCAAGCACCTTGAGGTAACTTACCCTGCCCAGAGCAGAGGTGCCTCCCCCACCTCAGCTACCAGCCTTGTTGTCATCTGATGGAGCAGTCATGGGCCTTACATCAGCAGAGCCATTTGACAACTTCAGGGCATACCAAGACTTACTGAAAAGGGTCACATCTAACCTGGGCATTAAAATAGAGAGGTTGAATGAACCAGTGGGCAAGCTTTTTGCAATATTGGCCTTGTGGCTATCCTCTCATTCTTTTTCACTTTCAAGAGATTTCCATGTTTGTCTTGAGTGGTTTTTCATTGACTTTTATGGGTTGGTGCAAAGGTGGACAGTTGAGCAATAAGTATTGTATTGTATTATAGGCTAACCAAGTGGAGGGTGACACCTGCAACTATTTCCAACTCAAATGGGCCATTGCTGATACAAATTATTCCATTTTGACTCTCTTGAATTCCAAGACTGTAAGGACTTAGTTTTCAACATAGTTACATTATTCCTTAAGTATTCCTACACACAAATCTTGCAATGATTGAGTATCAATAAGGTACAAGCTTTCAGTAGAGATCTTACATGCTACCCTGTATGAATAAATACCAAGAAAGTGGAGTATTTTGTGTGATAAGTTTGCCAGGCCTGAGGGAGTAGGTGCTTGTAAAGAATAGTAAATCTCTTCCCAGTTGGTCCCAGCAGAACTTTGAATCATAGTTGTATCGTTAATACTTCTAAAGTTAGTTAAGACGTGTCCACCGATGGAAATCCCATCATCTTCTACTTTATCAAAACCTTCCTGAGTTTGTCTCATAATAAATTGTGTGGGTTGAAAAGACTTGGAAATAGTACACACTGTTCCCAGTGGAATACAGGTCACTGTCACACTACTGTCATTTGCGTCATGATCTGTTGTTGACAGTAGAGACTTGCAATGAACTCACTGAGATATGTAGGATTCCCAGTGACTGCTGATATCCTCCAGAGACAATTTTGTCACATGGTATCATACACTTTGGAGCAGTCAGTGAAACACATCAGTGGGTGATCATACATCTAGCATTTTTCAATGATATGACAGATACTCATGATTTGATCATGGGTGCCTCATGCCTCTTTAAAATTAGCTTGTTCTGATGGTAGTTATGCTTCTATCAGTAACTTAATCTGATCCTGAATTATGTAGCACAGCATTATCAGGGAGCTGATGCAGTAAATATTGTACTCCATTATAGTCCCTGTTTTTGAGAAGATTGAGTCCCTTTTTCCAGTCTGGCCAATTTCTAGTCAGCTGTACATTGTGGCAAGTTTTCCACATGAGATCAGTACCCTGTCACTTTTGGCAGTTTTACGTGTGTGTTTTCTACCTCTGGTGCTTTCCTGAGGCTTCATTATCATATTAGTATACATCATGTTGCAGGATTGGTGGCTCCAGCCCTGTACTGTCTCATCTGTTTTACTGTATTGTAAATTGCATGCAAAATTGTGAGTAATCTGTTTTTGATAAAATCAGATTCAGTAAGAACCCTGCCATCATTTTTTGTTTGTTATTAGAGTACTTCATACCTACACTTTCTTCTCAGCTTCCTTTCTTTTGGATTTCCTAGGTATACCGAAGAAAGTGCTTTTGCAATAGAAGTGGAATTTTTTTAGTGGAATTTCAGTAGAAGTGGAAATTTTATTTATTTTTATTCATTTAACATACAAAGTGTCCCCGTATATTGGAAAGCACAGCTTGATTTGTTTACAGCTGCATACGTTTATTTTCTGTAGCTGAATGGCTCATATCTAGTTCAAGGAAGCCTTGTGTTGTACGAACAGGGTATACAAGGGAGGACCAGCAGTGGATATTGCCTGAGCAGTACAGGAGTTTCTTGAGAGAGGTCCAGTGATGTGCCGCTCCTAGACAGAAGTTCAGGCTTTTAACTGGGAGACCCGCTGACTGAACTCCTTTCACAAATAGTATTTATTCAGTGGGTCAACTTGCTTTCTTCCAGAATGGCATTGTCTTGCAAGGACTGTTTATTACAACATGCAAGATATAGCTGAGAATATTTAAGGTCATTAAATCAGCCACGTGGTAATGGGATACCTTCAGTGACAATTAGTCATATGTACAGAATACCTCTAGTTGGCTATGTCTACACTACAGGGCTCAGTTAAATCGGCTTAATAAAGTTTACTTTAACTCGGCTTAAAGCAGACCTTATTAAGCTATCTTAGGACGTCCACACTCAAAATTCCAGGAGACTGCCATCCACACTGGCAACTGCTAGGTCACCCTAGGAATGGTGCCTTGTGGGTACCTGGCCCCCAGTGCAGCACAGCAGAAGTGCTCCTCTCTCCCAGCCACTCCTTTACTACAGGAAGTGAGTGACCACACCATCGTCCATACTGTGTGTGGCAACAGGGAGCCCAGGGTAGCCCAGCAATGTGCTTGCACAGCACTCCACACCCTCCCAGTGTTGCCCAGACTCCTCTGCCTCTGGAACAGGTGCTGCAGGGCAACTGCCAGTGCAGGGGTAGGGCGCAGCAGTTGTTAAGACTCAAAACACCAGGACACAGCACCTGGAGGAAGGTGAAGTGAAATCATCTA
>ML681981.1:45199425-45285875 GCA_007922195.1 Podocnemis expansa | reverse complement strand
TACAGGACTCTCGTTGTTCTTACTATACACAGACTAACATAGATACTACTCTGGATAAAACTGAGAGGGGCCACTCCCCTTCAGTATGCCCAACAAGGGACATGACAAAGTGCCACCTGAGTCCTCTTAAGCAGCAGAAAACCCTCCACCAGGGCAAGCTATATGGCTAAGTGAAAGCATTTTTCTGTATGGTCTTCAGGGAAGGGGTCTCCCCTTAGGCAGTTCTAATTCCCCTAGAGCTTGAATATCTCCTACAGATCAAACACTCAGGCCTAGTTCAAGCCTCAGTGAAGGTGCACCTAGCAGCTATATCAGCTTTCCACAGAGATGAAGGAGGCAGACCCTTATTTTTACACTCAATGGTGTTGAGATTCCTCCAGGGTCTAGAGAGGCTATACTTCTCAGTAAGGCAACGCATTCCATCCTACGATCTTAACCTGGTATTATCAAAACTGTTGGGGCTCCCCTTTGAGCCCTTAGCTTCATGCTCACTACAATACCTTTCTTGAAAGGTTGTGTTCCCTGTACCCATTACCTCCTCAGGAAGGGTTTCTGAGTGCAAGGCCTTGAAGTCTGAGACCCCTTATTCCATAGGGACAAGGTGCAACTCCACCTGCACTCATCCTTCCTGCTGAAGCTGGTTTCCCATTTCCACTCCATGCAGGAGATATTTCTCCCAATTTTCTTTCCTAGGTGCCATGCTAATGAGAAAGAAAGAGTGCTGCACTCACTAGCTGTCTGTAGAGTGCTAGCTTTTCTACGTTGACAGAACCAGATCTTTTCGTAAAGCTCCACAGTTGTTTGTGGCAGTAGCAGAAAGGATGAGAGGGGAACCTCTCACTTCCCAGAGGACTTTCTCTTGGATCTCTTCCTGTATTTGCACCTATTAAGATTTTGCACACAGATAACCATCACCTGTATTGGCTGCTTCCACAAGAACACAAACCTCATAGGTAGTGTTCATAACACACACTCTTACCCAGGGAATTTGCAGGGTGGTGACGTGGTTGTCAATACACACATTCACCTCCCGTCATGCAATTACCCAGCAGTCTAAGGATCAATGCTATAACTAAGGTGAGGTGAGCGGGGCTTTGCTGCAGGTGCGCGAGAGTGGCTCCCATTGGACCCGTTCCATTAAAGGGTGCATTCCCCGCTGATTGCTCCAGGTGCCAGCTATTGGAAGGGGTGTGTTCTGATTGGAACTTGCCCCAGGCACCGAATTCTTTAGTTACAACTCTGCTAAGGATGATGCTGCCCTTGGGAGGGTGGTCCTGCTGCTGTCATTTACTTGCGATGCTCCAACCCCTCCTCCAAAGTAGCAATTTGGAAATCACCTGGTTCAGAATCAGCATGAGCAAGCACTCAAGAAAAAACAGTTACCTTTAGTAACTTATGTTCTTTGAGATGTGTTGCTCATGCCCATTTCATATCCTACCTACCATCCTCTCTTGTCAGAACATTCAACAAGGAACTGGAATGTTAGCAGGTCAGCAAGTGCTTATATAGAAAGACATAAAAGCACCACTCCAGGGGGTGCCTGCCCTGATCCTCCAGGTGCCTCTGAGGAAAAAAGTTTCTTGATGATCTTACACACGGTGTGCCTAAACCTGATTTGGAGTGGGAATGAGCAACACCTCTCGAAGAGCACAGGTTACTAAAGGTAACTGTTTTTTATCTTCTCAAGGAAGGAGGTCAGGTTGGTATGGTACACTCTACCTTTTTGTAAATCATTAACTGAGATACAAAATGGTATTTGTTTTTCATGTACGTGGATGGTACTAAGCATCCTTTGTCTGGCTGAGAGGGTGGCATTGGAAGTCTTTTACTCGCCCCAAGTGGGCACCAAAAATATATTACCTAACATAAAGATCTCTCTTTCACCCCAATATCAAAATATCGTGCCTCATCTACATTTCAAGTTCAGACCCAAACTCCTAGACCTACTATACAGTAAACTTACTAAAGGAAGAAAGCAACTGTAGAATGGGTACATAATGTATGTTGCTGTCACCAACAATAGTGATACACATTCTTGTAGAACTGGTAGGCCAGCAAATAGTCTTAATATTTTGTATGTTCACCAGTTAATGCAAATATTTATTTGTCATGAAGTTGAGAATTATGTAAATAGTAGTTGACTAGCTGGAGAAAGACTGAAATTTCTCTCCTAATTACCAATTATCAGTTGTGATTTTAGTATCTTATTTTGAAGTTAATTTATATGATTTTAGAGAATTAATTCAAGCTTATCTGTGTGAAGGTTTATGATGTCTGCATAGAAAAAATGAGCAATTAAATATTTTAATATTGATAATGTATTGAAATACTGATCTAAATGTAAATCCAGTGCCTTTCTGATTGGTCAGGGTTGATTTTTACAAAATAACAGCACAGTATGTTGCTAAAAAAATCTACCATAGTGTGCAATTTTTTAAAAATGGCCAGTTATACTGAAGGCCTGAAAACTGATGCGTCATTTAGAGAATATTTTGTGGAATGAAAAAGTTCACTTATTTTCCCAGACCATCCATATTTCATTTGTCAGTTTTACAAAAAAAAAGTTTGATTAGTAATCTAAAAGTAAATAAACCAGTGAACTCTTGCATTTATAAAGGTTAGAGCAACGTTGGATCATTTGGTTTATTCTTGGGTCTAGACCTATTCTCACACTTTTTTGCTTTATGTGGATAGCATAAATCATCAACTTCAGATGGTAAGTTCTTTTAGGTGGGAGCACAATTGAGGAAGGTCAGCATTTGTTTTTAAATATGCAGATAAAATGCTTGTGAAAGATGTCAAAGAGCCCAAAGAGCTAATTAGCATCAGTTTTCTGCCATATCTCCTAAAACTTGTTTTGTTGTATTGTAACCTCTATTGTATTCATTTAAAAAAAAAACAACAAACAAACAAACAAACTTGAAGATTTGCTTAAAGGAAGCTGATTATTTTAAAATATAGTTATTTTGAAGCAGTGATTAGACAGGTATCTAAACTGGACAGCATCCTATTGTCTTCATTCTGGGCTGATTTTCCCTGATGGAGGCAAAATTGCCACCATCAGATTGACTTTGCAATCTTCTGATTTGGGTCTGTGAAAATCGGCTCAGTCGATCAGGAAGCTGATTTATTAAAACCACTTCTGCAACTGGAGTAGTGCTGAGTTGAAGGGAAACCGGGCATAGAGGAGTCGATCTGAGATATGCAAGTAATTTTAAGTATCTTGCATATCTCCATTTGGCTATCCCAGCAAACAGCAGGTGGTGTAGAGCATAAACAGAAGTCCTGTGGCACCATAAAGACTAACAAATTTCTTTGGGCATAAGCTTTCATGGACTCCAACCCACTTCATCAGATGCATGGTGGTGTAGACTTGCCCTCTGTTGTGTATGGAATAAAAACACCAGAAATTAGAAACTAGCTTTTCTATGCTCCCTTCCCCCCCCCCCCCCCCCCCCCCCCCAAAAAAAACAAAAACAAAAAAAGTGTCTTTAAATTAAAATGACTTGTCTGGATGGAGCTAGCTTGTGAGTTCAGACTTTCTACAGTAAAATGTTATCTCTATGATCTGCAACTTGTTGCTGTAGCAACAAAGATACATAAATTTAAAGAGGAATATTTTCAGCATATGGGATTGATAAAATTGCAGTCTTTCTGCTCTTTCAGATTCAGGAGTAAGATTATCGTTTGCCAAGTTCTTATAATTGTCACACATTCTTTCTAAATGAAATGTAAATTGTATGTTAAATTGTTATGTTTATGAAAATGTATAACTTAAAAATTAGTTAAAATAATGATCTCTAATAGTTCCAGCACGCATAAGTGAGGACTTTGATTTGACAACAAAAATTACTTTTACAAACTGTTACTTGAGTTTTGCTAAATGGTAAATAGTTTAATGTTTTGGGAGTTCTTGACAACAGATGAAGACCTGCCACTTTAAAGGCTCCATTGCCTTAAATGCTTTCTATCTCTAGTAGTCAAAAGCTGTTAAGCTCTAAGTGCTCTGTCATACTTCCAGGCTTTTATAGTAGAAGCGTGCGGCAAACAGCAATGATGATGGAAAACGATGGCAGGTAGACTTAAAATACCATAAAACATACAGACAATTGTATGTAATGCCTCAAATGGAATCTGTTTTGAATGAAATGATCAGCCATATGTGCCACCCTTATGGACCCTGTAAGAAGAAAAGAAAAAATGTACCCTATTGCTAACTGTGCATGAAATTGCAGTGTTAGGAGATATTGACCAGATGTTACAGTCTTAACAAATAGCTTGTTATGTGACGGAGTGAAAATCTCTCTGCTGCTTTGATCACATACACCTTAAGGGAAAAAGTAATTTAATAGAGACTGTCAAAGTTCATCAGTGTCAATAAACTTTGACTTGACCTTTGCCATCTGTTTTTGATACTGTTACTGATAGAAGTTGAGAGGCAGATGTTTACAGTATGAGGGAGTATTGCTCTTTATGAAATGTGTGCTGTAGAGAGCAATGGAGATTTTTTCAATCCTAGACTCATTTGTTGATGCATGTTCTTTCAGACTCCACAGCATTTAGTGGAGGTGCAAGTGTGGCACATCATGAAAAGTAAAGGAGACTTTTCTATGGTTCCAGGTGTGCTTTCCATATACTGCTGTATCATTTAATCTGTCACAAAGAAATCCTCCATGAAATGTTCTGTAATTGCATTTGGCCAGCAGCAACAACTATGCTGGTAGGTTAAGAGTCATTCATATACTTCATACTCACCCAGTGTCTTTCACTGGAGAATTTGAAAGTATTTTTTGACCACTCATTATACCTCACAATGCCCCTGTGGAGCAGTATTATATGCTTGGTACAGGATGAGACATGCAGATTGTAACATGCTGATGGTCAAATAGTGAATCAATGCCAGAAGAGATGATAAACCTTTTAACACCAAAGTCTAGTGTGGTCATCTTAAATATCCCACATTTTTCCCGGTAACAGCTGATACACTCTATAATTCCTAGTTATACCACAAGACTAGCTTTATTTCCATTTTCTATTCACTGCTTTGCTACACACTTCTTACGTGACTTTGGGGATGTAATTTAACCTCTTTGCATCTCTTAATCTATCATTTAAAAAAAGTCTAAAACTTCATTGTCTCTCAAGTAAATTAGTTAAATTTAATCAAACTCTTTCCGCTTTCCTTAATGAACAGTGGTATACACTGTAAGAGTTGTATTCTGGTCCATGCACTACAAAGGCAGTCGGATAGTTGGATATCTGTTTAAAAGGGAACTTCTCCAGGAACTTGTTTGCTCACTTATTTGACCGTTTACATGCTGCTAGGAGAGAGTTCTGTCTGTCTCCCATCCTCCTGAGCTGTGCTACAGGTCTGTACACATGCATGAGGCTACAGGAAATATATCATCATAGTAATCATATAGAATGGGCTATGAGCATCCATAAAGATACCTTGCATGATGTAATTGGCATAAACGCATACAGTCCCAGTATATAAGTGAACAGCAAAATCATACAGATCATAACCCAGGCTGTACAGATTTGCATCCTGTGATGCTGGGCAAATAAAATCTGATATTCTTTAAATCAATAGCCAGATGTGAAAAGGTAAACTGTAGATGTCCTGAAGTGCAACCTGACCTCTTTTCTTTGCTCTAGTGACACAAAGATATGGGAAAGCAACTCATCTCTCTATGTGGATTTCTCCAGTATGTAGGAGACTAAAGTGGGCGTGAAGTTGCTAGACAGCTGCTGTAGCACACATTTTGCAATTCCCAGTGTAGGTGACATACTTCACTAAGTGTGTCTCTGGCTAATCGGTAGCCATGTGGAGACCACTACCTACTGTCAAAATGTAGGTAAAGGCAATGAAAAGCCCATGTTCTTTGAGTTGCTGCTCATATTCATTTCCATATAGGTATGCATGCGCCTGCATGCCTGGTCATCAGAAGCTTTCTGCTCTTAACATAATCCATAGGTCCAGAATCAGTGTCTCCCCAGAGCCTCTCACACATGGTGCAGTATATCAGGCACTGCTGCCCCTACTGTCTGTCAGCTCCTTCTTTCTGCCTGACCTGATGGTCACTGAGACTTCTCCCTTTCTTGCCTTGTTGCAGGTGCCCTTGTCAAACTATTTTTTCTTGCTTTTGTTTTGTTGATTAGAGTAGTTCAAGTAAGTGTTAGATTAGTGTTAAAGACTATGTCTGGAGGCAATGCTTCAGTCTCTAGGCTTCAGACACTGAGTAGCATGTGAGAAGACTTTCCCACAGAGCGACCACCCACAGGAAGTGCCTTTAGTGCCTGGGGGAAGCTCATCACTCTGACAAATACTGCATTTGTAAGTCCTTCAAGCTACTGACTCAGAAAGAGAGATTCTGCTAAAGAATCTACTCTTGGAGGTGGCTTTGAGACAGGCATTTGAGGCATCACTCGGCATCTGCACTGAGCACATCATGGCACCAATCTCTGCTTGGCGTAGCTAAGAGGAAGGGGAAGCCATGAGGTGATTGAGTCCTTCCCCCCCCCCCCAGAACTGACTGCATTGGTGATACCAAGTGAAGCCTGTCTGGGTGGTGCACAGCATTCATCACTTCGGAGGGGGCCTCTCCTAACTCCAGGCAGTGTCCAGACAGTAGTGTTGCCTGTTCCATTAAGGTTGGAGATGTCTGAGTTGACTCAAGCAATGTTGGCATTGCCCATGCTTCCGAATCCATGACAAGAGGATGCAGGACTAGAAATATGCCAGTTATTGAAAGGAAAGCACACATTGGGCTCTCCAGCGTGGCAGCATCCTTTTTGGGCACCAACGAGACCAGCATCCTCGGCTGTTCCCCCCCTCCCCCCCAAGGCCTAACTTGCATGGTACCTCTGTTTCTCAGCACTCATTGTCATCCCCAGCACTGAGTGATCCTGTATGCTGTTCCTCCTCATTTTCCAATGCAGAAGCTCAGCGCCATTGTAGTTCATCTTCTCTGGCACCATTTCCACTGAAGAAAACCCACCGCATGTCTTGGTCACTGAACAGAGACCATGCAGGATGCAAAAAATGCTGTAAGTCCTTGGTACCAAGATGGTGAGGTAGGCATGCCAGCTTGTCATTGGATCAGTCTCCAACAACCGAGTACCAGTTCCAGAACCATAGCTCCTCTTTGGCTCTAGTAAGAAGTCTAATCACTGCACCGACAGAACACTTAGATCCTCCTCATTCACATTATCCAGCAGTGGGTTGCTGCAACCCTACAAGAGGTGTCAATCCAGACACAAGGGCAATGAAACTAAGGCAGGCCCTGGTTTACCAGCCCAGTGGTTGTACTGGGCACCATGGGCTTTTCCCTTGGGGACTGGGCGCCTTTCCCGCCTTTCAGAGACCCAAAATGGTGGCAAAGGAGCCTACTATCAGGCGCTTCAGTTCTGAGAAAGATTCATACCCAGGGGAAGGATCCTCATCTGGCATGAGTTCAGTACTCTGTCCACCCTTATTCATTGTCATCTCCAGGAGAAGCAGGAGTACATGGGATTTCCTCCCCCTTTACATGATTACACTGCCCATTAAGCGTTGTTAAAAAGAATGGCCTCTAACCTGGGCTTAGAGGTGCAGGAGCTAAAGGAATCCTTGGACTCCCTCTTCAATGTGCTGGCGGCAGCATTACCTGTCCATAAAGGGTTTTGAAGATCGTTAAGTCATTGTGACAAACTCCCTGGTCAGTAGCGCCTACATCAAAAGGGGCCAAGAAAAAGGGCTGAAGGCTTGCCAGGGGCTTTGAATACCTGTATACCCACCCTGCCCTAAATTCCTTCATGGTGGATGCAGTTAACCAAAAGGAGAGGGAGAGTCAACCTGCGCCAGCCCCAGAGAACAAAGATGCCAAAAAACTGGCAGGAAACTTTATTCCGTGGGCACAATGCAGTTTAGAATAATGAATCACCAGGCCCTCTGAGGGAGCTATAAATTTAAATTGTGGAACACCATAAAATGATTTGGTGAGTTTCTCACTCCAGAGCAGGAATCAAACTTCAGTACACTGCTAGAGGAGGGTGTAGTGGTGGCCAGGGAAGCCCTCCAGCCATTGTGGGATGCTGCCAATTTAGTGGCTAGGGCCATTACCTCCTCTATGAACATGGGGTGAGCTTCTTGGCTCCAGGCCTTAAGGTTAACACAGTAGGTCCAACAGTCTCTAAAGGACGTCCCATTTGAAGGCTCTGTATTGTTCTCTGAGCCCACTGATGGGAAGCTGCATGGCTTTCAGAATTCCAGGGCAACGCTTTGCTCTTTGGGTCTGTACACTCTGTAGTCTTGAAGGCACCAGTTCCACCCTCAAATCCCCACAGAAGCAACTGCAGGGATTCTCCTCTCGGAGGCCCCATAGATCTAGGGACAGAGACAGGATTAGAGTCCCTAGAAGGAGGTCCACCCCAGCCTCTTCTTCAGGTCTCCACCGGAGCTCTAGCTGCAGGTCTAAAAACTAAATGCAGCAATTTTGACAGGATGCTTGAGAATGGTGACCCATCCTCCAATCAGGATCCACCTTTCCCCTTAATAGACTTTCTAGTAAATTATCAGAAAGAGTGGTTGCAGGCGACCTCAGATTGCTATGTCCTGGACATGAGTTCTTGCAGGGGTATGCTCTCCAGTTTGTTTCTGAGGCACCCTATTTTCCCCCTTCCCAGTCCCTCTTCGGGAGCCCCCCTCACAAGCAGTTCTTGGAGCAAGAAGTAGAATCCCTATTAAGGTTTAGGGGCATTCAAATGGAGCTGAAAAAGGAAAAGGAAAGGGCATCTGTTCCAAGTATTTCCTTATCCCCACAGGAAAAGGGGGCTTAAGGCCTTTCCTGGACCTGAGGAGCTTGAACAAATTCCTAAAAAAGCTAAAATTTCAGATAGTCTCCCTGGTTCTTATTAGTCTGTCCTTGGATCCTGGGGACTGGTTTGCCACCCTCAATATGGAAGATAGCTATTTTCACATGTCATTCAGGCAAAAACACAGGAAACTCCTTCAGTTCACTTCAACAGGCTCCCACTACCATTTTACAGCCCTGTCTTTTGGCTTCTCTCTGGCCCCAAGAGTTTTCACCAAATGAATGCATAGCAGTCATAAAGGCCTATCTATGCAGAAAGGGAGTTCATATATTTCCTTACCTAGATGACTGGCTCCTCAGGTGCTGGTCTAGAGCAGTGGTTCCCAACATTTTCTCTGCTGTTGTACACCTTGCTACCTTTAACTAATTTGAGGCACACCACATATAGTTGCCAAATGAACTCATGAATATTTCATGAGCCAATGAGCCAATCCAGAGTTCTTTGAGTAGTTTTTCAAAAAATTTTGTGGCACACCTACTCAGATGTGATGGCACACCTGTGTACCACGGCACACTGGTTGGGAAACACTGGTCTAGAGAACAGGTCAAGTTCAGCATTCTGTTGACATGACAGATTTTCAACTACCTGGACCTGCTAGTAAATGAAAAGAAGCCACAGTTACACCTGGTTCAAAGAACTGATTTCAAAGGAGCAGCCTTGGACACTTATCTAGCCTGACCCTTCCTCCCTCAAGGCCAGTTTAAGCTCATGTTAGACATAATTACTGGCCTCTGTTGGTGCCCAGCTACAACAGCTAGATATTACTGCAACTCCTTGGACATATGGTGGCCGCCACATACATGGTAAAGCTAGCTGAACTGCATCTCAGGCCTCTTCAAGCCTGTTCGGTGAGTGTACCATCCTCAAAAGATACTCCCTGGAAACGGCGGTCACAGTGTCTCCGAAGCTCATCTCAGAACCACATTGGTGACAAAAACCACAGTCCACCCTCAAAGGGGAACCATTTGAGACTCTAACCCCCTCGATCACCCTAATCTCAGATGCCTCTGATGTGGACCAGGAAATGCACCTCAGTACCAATCTGAGCACCCAAGGGGTATGGTCAGCAAAAGAATGACTTCTCTGCATCGGTGGCAAGGAGTTCAGAGCAATTTGCCTCTCCTGCAAAGTGTTCCTTCATTCTTGGAGGTACAGCATGATTCAGGTTCTCACAGACAATATGGTGGCTATGTATTACCCCAACCACCAGGAAGGAGCCTGTTCCTTGGTACTCTTCAAGGAAGCCAGTCACCTGTGGAGCTGGATTTTCACCTGGTGGTTTCTCACCTACCTGGGGCAAGGAATTATGAGTTGAATCACCTCAGCTGGCACTTGCTGCCATGGCATGACTGGTTACTACATCTGGAGGTGGCTGATTCAGTCTTCCACAGGTGGGGCTTTCCCCACATCAGTCTCTTTGCCAAATGCTGGAATTGCAAATGTCACCTGTATTGTAGTCTCTGCGGTAGGCCTTTCCTCGCCAACAGACAGCCCCCCAACCTTGAGCAAATACTCGTGAGCAACTACACACCATACAACAGGAACACTTAGCCAGCTATCCCTTCAACAAATCCCGTTGCCAAATTTGCTCACATGTCTACTCAGGCAACACCATCTTAGAACCTAACCAAATCAGGTACAACGTCAAGGGCTGGATCAGCTGTTCATCTGCCAATGTGATATAGGCTATCATGTGCCACCAATGCCCCTCTTCTATATCCATTGGCCAAGATGGACTGCCTCTGTCCAAAAGACTAAATGGACACAAATCTGACATCAGGAATGATAACGATAATAATAAACTAGTAGAGGAGCACTACAGTCTACCTGGGCATTCTGTAGAAAGCCTGCTAGTAATTGTACTTCAAAAAAAAAAAAGGGGGGGGGGAGGGTGAAACTGCATGATTGGAATTCATATGCTGTCAAGGCTTTTTCCCCACTCTGGCACTCTGAGTGCAGAAGGTGGGGGCCCGCAACAGGCCAGAAAAGCCACTGGCCTTAAAGCCTGCTCTTAAAAGTCTCCAAGGCCTCCAATTCCTGGCCTTGGAGTGGTATCGCTGCCACCACCCAAATGCAAAAAAAACCTCTTGTGACCCAGGAAGGCGCACTTGGGAATTCCTCCCTGTGAGGTACTTGCAATCCTGTTTATTCCTCTCTCAGGAAAATGACTGAACTCCAGCTGCAATATGAGCTGGAACTGGAACAGGGTTCCCTCTAGTAGCTGCCTGTGCAGTCTAAGGCACGGGCACACAAACCTCTTGCCCTTTCAGGACACAGAACCAGAACTTACTTAAAAGGTAAACTCTTTAATCAAAAAGAACAGATAATAAACACAGAGAGTTGCTTCTCTGGGAATTAACTTAGGTAGTTACAGGGTAGTGGGGGTGGTTACATGTGCTTAGCCCAGAGAAATCCAAAAAACAAGCCAAAACCAAAGAAAATACCCTGACCGCGTCTAAATAAACATTCCCTGTTCTACTCACGCCTGGCCAGTACCAAACTTAACTTATCTTTGGTAAGGATGTTGCTGGATTCTTCCTCAGGCCCCTCTGGCCTCCTCCTGATCCTTCCAGGAGCTCGGCTGCATCCAAACCGGCCCAGGCCAGGCTGCTGTTACCATTCAAAAAGCTGTGCTTCGTTCCTATTGGCTGTCCTGGGACTCACTGACCAGAGTGTTAACCCCTTCCTCCCCAAGGGTTATTACATATGCAAACTGGATACTTTCATGCTGGGTTTGAATAAAACTCTTGAAGGGCTATGTCATTACAAAAGGTGATCACCCTTCCAGCTTTCAATGGCAGCTCTGGTTTTCTCTCTCACACACTATTGTTAGTCCACACTGTTTGACTCAAAACAACTTACTTGGTTTGCTGTAAAATATCTGAATTGATTCTTTGACTTACCCTTCTCTATATTTATATATTCTGTTTCATATCACAGTTTTCCATTTCATGTTTGATGAAGCAGGATTTTATCCATGAAAGCTCGTGATAAATTAGGGGTCGGCAATCCCAGAACATGTGCCTATTCTCAATAACACACAGGGCTTCTGGCCCTGAGGTGCCACAGCTGTTTGCCCCTGCTGCTCCTGCCCCGAGTGGGGCCTGGTACTGCAAGAGCTGCATGTGGCAGCTCCTGTCACCTGCTTGCCCCACCACTCTCACCTGCTGGCTCTGCTTCTGGCAACTGCTGAATGGGGGGGAGGTGGTTGGCACAGGGGCTAGCAAAGGTTGCCAACCCCTGCAATGAATACATTTATTAGTCTTTAAAAGTGTCACAGAAGTTCTTCATTGTTTTAGTCTGAAAGTAATGCCCTTTGGCACTCCCTTGGTCTGAATATTTTGCTGGTGAATTTATAAGAAGTGTGCTCTACCTTTCTCCACAGTTCTTTTCAAATGCAGTTATGGACCAGCCTGAAGCTTGTGATCTGTTTCTACTGACCTTTGTCAGACTATAGACAGATTTTTATTAAAATATTGTAAGTGGTTGTTAAGATAGTTAATGTTAGTTTTTTAGCAAACAGGTAATATGTTAATTAGTTCTACGGTTGTCGAGCCCTCTGTGCTCACAGGTGTGATGTGCAGTTGTGACAGGATCGTATATGGCAGATGACACAATAAAGAGGTTAGGGTTCAAACAGCATGCTTTGTGTGCCTTTCCAAGTTTTAGAATTCAACGTTTAGGGCCTCAAAGCTTGGTTATATCCATTTCCCATCTCAGTATTTTCTATGTCACTCCACCAACACATGGGTTGGGAAGAAGAGCAAGAGAATCCTTTCCATACCTTCTTCCATTCAGAGGCCCTATTTCTGGATTTGCAGCACAGAAAATCATATGATGTTTAGTGACCAAGGTTCCATTTACCAATTTGGAAGTTAATTCAGACCAGGTAGGTACAATGTCTCCTCTCCCAGTCCGGGAGGGGTATCAAACTTATTCAGTGTGGGGGGCCACACTGGAAGGCAGGACACCTGTTGGGGGCCATGTGCCCACACGGCTTCCCCAACCCTTTCCCTCTCCATGTTCAGAGAAGAAAGTGTCATTGTGCAGTCCATTTTCTGATGATAACCAAAAAATAAAGATCCTGATCCAGCCCACGGGCTGTGGGTTTGACATCCCTGCAACTGTCTCGCCCTCGGCTTTTACACTCTCAGAATTTCAAGGTGCGACACTGAAACCCCTTCTGCTTAGGAGGAGCACACTAAGAAAGCTGCAGAGGCTTGATGGTAATGTTACTAGTTTGCAGAGACTTTCAGGCCTCTTTCCAAGTATGCCCTCTAAGTATATTAGTAGTTGCAGCTTCAGAAAGTTTCAAGAACTCAGTCTCCGTTGGCCCGTAGAACGCAACAGATGAATGGCACCGACAGAAGGATATATTGATCAGTGTTATTGGTCGTTAGGATTGCCAGTATTAATATTTTGCAGCTATCTTTGCCACCTAAAGGAAAACATGGATATTTTCTCAGAAACAGAGGATCTAAGTAAACACGGGAATGCTGTAAGAGCCTTTGGTGTAGTCTGAGAGCACCAGTTGACTTGTTTCGGCTCTCTCTTCGGCTGTCTCCTCAAAATGACATTCTTGTTTAAGATTTTTAAGATTAGCTGCTGAAACCCAAGAGCAGAAGATGTTCTTACTTTTGGAGGCAAAGATCTCTTCACAATGGAGAAGCTGAGGAAAATCATTTGATTTGCTTTGTCTCTGGCACCTTCTTGCCCTCAGAAATGGAGGCACTGCTCTCCACTACCAGTGTCAAACATTAGTATCCTGTGCTCTTAGTATCTTCCTCTATGGTGACCATACCAACAACAGTAAGAGAGCCTTCCAAACTAAGGCTGAGCAAAGGTGATCTTGTTTGTCCATCCTTATCCTAGAGAACTCGGGTCACCTGGGATATTTGAGAGACGCAAATCAGTCTTAAACATAGCTTTGTTTCCCTTTTCCCTGCTCTTTGAGACTAATGATCTCTTTTGCATGTGGCATGAACTGCAATTAATATGGATCATTGGGCTCTAAATGTCATTCAAAAAGACTGTGTAGTCTAATTAACTCTGTCCTACTTCCTCATTTCTCTTCAAGGATCCTTCTTACAAGCCAGTGATGAAAACCAAAGGGTAATTCTTCCTGCAGTTGGGAAGAATAAAATAAGTTTTTAATGAATTCAAGGGAATAAGAATGTGTGCAGAATCCAAAGATGTTTGGGAAACTTACACTTCAACATCTTGGCCTAAAGTGTAGTGAGAGAGGCCCTTAATCCTTCTTCGAGATTAAAAGGCGTAGTATACATGACCACAGACTGGGGGGAACAAGGAAGGAGAGTTGATTCTGAGCAACTCTGCAAAGCCACAGTAGTTCTCGAAGAACTGTTTATTATCTTTAGCATCTGGTTTTCCATGTGGCAGGGAAAGACAATAAATACCTTTATGTGCCAGTTAAACCAAAATCTTCAAAACCCACGTGAGCAGTCTGTGAAATGGTGAGTAGGAAACAGGATTTTCCACCATGAGGATGTCTGGAGAGAGAGTTTTTAGTCTCAACACCAAATGCAAATATTCATCAGGCATCCTCTAATATCATTCCATAGCAGATACTTTTTCCTGGTCTGGAGAAGAGACATCTGAACCTTTTCCCCCAATTCCTTTCATATCAAGTACTGGTAGTCTTTGGAAAATCAGGAGAGATAATGCCAAAATTATTGAGGTGTAATGCATCAGCATGAGCAATGTTCTGTATTGGGTCAAATGCCAATGTGTTTGCCAATCTCACTGCAGTTCTTGACTGAGAACAACAGATAGGTCTAGCATCCAACCCAAAGTTATTACAGGTTAGGCTATGGGGCTTAGACTATTCCAGAACTATGTTGTTTAATGATTTTGCAGTGAAAGATCCAACACCAGTCTGAGACCTGAACTTAACACTCATAGGGCTATTGAAGCCCCTTTTGGAATCAATAGAAGATAACTTTCTGTTTGAATTTCTCTGTGAAAATGGCAATCTTTATTGTCACATTTGCAGGAAGGACCAGTTTCAGATTGTTATGGCTGACTTTGATTTTAGAGTTTTGTGTAAGGATGAAACTTTCTCTTACAAAGTGTTAACCGATTATGAATCCAGCATTGCATCTGTCAGTGTTCTTTCCAGGACAATTTTTTACTGAAAGAAAGTTATGTTCATGAAATGTGAATAAAGCACTAGCTTTCTGCGTAATGTTAATCCAAAGAATCCAGAAAATCACCCATGCTTTTTCTTGCCTTAGGGATAACTATTAGGGAAATGTCATCTCTGCCCAGCACCTATCCAAATGCATAAGACTCTGCATTGGAAGAGTGTTATAATTTTGCAGTGTTCTAATTACGGCTCATTCACTTAAGGGCAACATCACCTTATTTGCATGCAATAGTCATAGTCTTGGTAGACCTGCTACATAGTAATCAGTACATACATTAACTGGGATTTACTTTTTCAACTTCTGTGAAATCTGACACAAAGGCTAAGTACTATAATCCTTATTCAGCTAGCACTCCTCAAGCCACCATTCTGGGGATGAATATCACTACTAGTTGAACTCCCCAAAGTGGGAATGCACAGGTGTCACTCAAAGAAGAAACCTTTCAGAGAAAAGCCTGTGCACATTGAGACTGCCAGTGTGCTGTTACCTCTTCCTCAGAGTTCTTTTGTTGTGCCAGGCTTTGAAGTTCATGTGCAGGAAACTAAGGAAATGAGCAAGCCCCACCCCCTTTTCATATGAATGCATCTGAAATGTTAAAGAGTTCTGCAGACAGGCATCTCAGCAGGCACTGCTTCCAGTTCCAGGAATGTTCAGAAGCCCAGAACTCCTATAAGTAACCTTTATTTTCTGATATATCAGGACACCTGTACCTACACTGAAGATGAAGGCTATTTCAGTCAGTGTGGGGCCTTGGCATTTTGCAACCCAGGGTGGAACACATTTTCATAGAATCATAGAATCATAGGGTTGGAAGGGACCTCATAGGTCATCTAGTCCAACCCCCTGCCAGGGGCAGGACCACTCCCACTTAAACCATCCCAGTCAGGGTTTTGTCCAGCCGGGCCTTAAACACCTCTAAAGATGGAGACTCCACCACGTCCCTCGGCAGCTCATTCCAAGACTTCACCACTCTCCTGGTAAAAAAGTTTTTCCTAATATCCAGCCTCGACCTCCCTAACCGCAACTTGAAACCATTGCTCCTCGTTCTGTCCTCCGTTACTACCGAGAACAGTCGAGCTCCATCTTCCTTAGAGCATCCCTTCAAGTAGTTGAAGGTTGCTATCAAATCCCCCCTCAATCTTCTCTTCTGCAGACTAAATAAGCCTAATGCTTCCAGTCTTTCCTCATAGGGCTTGTGCTCCAGCCCTTTAATCATTTTGGTTGCCCTCCTCTGAACTCTCTCTAGCATGTCCCTGTCCTTTTTGTAGTGGGGAGCCCAAAACTGAACACAGTATTCTAGATGTGGCCTCACCAGTGCAGAATAGAGGGGAAGGATCACATTCCTTGATCTGCTGGTAATACTTCTTTTGATGCAGCCCAGTATGCCATTGGCCTTTTTGGCAGCAAGAGCACACTGCTGAGTCATATCCAGCTTCCCATCCACCATGACCCCCAGGTCCTTTTCTACACTGCTGCTACTTAGCTGAATGTTTCCCAGCCTGTAGCAGTGCATGGGGTTTTTTTTTGTCCCAAATGCAGGATTTTACACTTATCCTTATTGAATCTCATAAGGTTTCTATTGGCCCACTGTTCCAATTTATCTAGGTCTCCCTGAATCCTGTCCTTGCCCTCCAACGTGTCTACTGGTCCTCCCAGCTTGGTGTCATCCGCAAACTTACTGAGAATGCAGTCTATTCCATCATCCAGATCATTGATGAAAATGTTGAACAGAACCGGCCCCAGGACCGACCCCTGGGGCACACCACTCGTGACCGGCTGCCAGCTAGACATGGAACCATTGATTCCTACACGCTGAAACCGTTGATCTAGCCAGTTCTCTATCCACCTTATAGTCCACCTATCCAACCCATAATTCCTTAATTTGCCAATGAGAATGCTGTGGGAAACTGTATCAAAAGCCTTGCTAAAATCAAGGTATATCACATCAACGGTTCTTCCTGCATTCAGAAAACCAGTCATCTGCTCATAGAAGGAAATGAGATTGGTCAGACATGATTTACCCTTGGTAAATCCATGCTGACTGTTCCTGATCACTTTATTTTCCTCTAAGTGTGTGAGGATGGATTCTTTGAGAATCTGCTCCATGATTTTTCCAGGGATTGAGGTGAGGCTGACTGGTCTGTAATTCCCTGGATCCTCCTTTTTCCCTTTCTTGAAAATAGGCACTACATTTGCTTTTTTCCAATCCTCTGTCACCTCCCCCGTTCTCCATGAGTTTTGAAAGATAACGGCCAGCGGTGCGGCTATTTCGTCGGCCAATTCCCTTAGCACCCTTGGATGCAGTTCGTCCGGCCCCATGGACTTGTGCACTTGCAGCTTCTTTAAGCAGTCCCTAACCTGACCTTCTGTCACCAAGGGCCTGTCGTCTTCTCTCCCATCTGCCACACCCATGGTAGTGGGCTGGGAGCTGACCCTGCCTGTGAAAACTGAAGAAAAAAATGCATTGAGCACTTCAGCTTTTTCCTCATCCTCTGTCACAAGGATGCCTGCCCTATTCAGCAAGGGGCCTACACCATCCCTGATCCTCTTCTTTTTACTAATATACTTGTAGAACCCCTTCTTGTTATCTTTTACATCCCTCGCTAGCCGCAACTCCATTTGTCCTTTGGCCTTTCTGATTTTATCCCTGCAGTCCCTAGCAATATCTTTATATGCCTTTTTGGACATCTGACCAAGCTTCCACTTCCTATAAGCTTCCTTTTTATGTTTAAGCTCAGAGCAGAGTTCTCTGCTAAGCCATTCTGGCTGCCTCACATGTTTGTTCTTTCTCCTAATTGGAATGGCAACTTCCTGTGCCCTTAGCAGAGTTTTTTTAAAATATACCCAACTCTCTTGGACTCCTTTCCCCTTCAGATTAGCTTCCCAAGGGATCCTGCCCATCAGTTCCCTGAGGGAGCCAAAATCTGCTTTTTTGAAGTCCAGGGTTTTTGTTTTGCTTCTTTCCTTCCTTCCTTTAATCAGCATCCTGAACTCAACCATGTCATCGTCACTACTGCCTAGCTTGCCATTTACCTCTACGTCCCTGATCAATTCTTCCCTGATTGTGAGCAGCAAGTCGAGCAGTGCAAGGCCCCTAGTTGGTTCCTCTAGCATTTGTACTAGAAAGTTGTCCCCAACACTCTCTAAAAATCTCCTGGATTGCCAATGCACTGCTGTATTGGCCTCCCAGCAGATGTCAGGGAAATCGAAGTCCCCCATCAGCACCAGGGCCTGTGATCTAGAAGCTTCCGCTAGTTGTCCATAGAACACCTCATCCACCTCCTGCTTCTGGTCTGGTGGTCTATAGCAGACACCCACCACAACATCCCCCTTGTTGCTTTCCCCTCTCAATGTAACCCACAGACTTTCTACTGGCACTCTTCCACTTCCATAATGGAGCTCTGAGCAGTCATAGAGCTCTTTTACATATAACGCTACTCCTCCCCCTCTTCTTCCCTTCCTGTCCTTCCTGAACAGTTTATAACCATCCATGGCAGAACTCCAGTCGTGCAGACTATCCCACCACGTCTCTGTTATTCCTATAATATCATAGTTCCCTGTCTGCGCTAATATTACCAATTCTTCTTGCTTATTTCCCAGGCTCCTCGCATTAGTGTATAGGCACCTAAGATATCCGGCCGATTGCCCTATTTTGTCATGTTGATTTCCAATTCTATTACATATACCACCTTGCATTTTTTCTAGGAGTTCTCCTTCCCCACTCTCCTCGTGTACTGGGGTTTCAGTAGAGCCCTTAAGACATTTGTTTGATTTCCCCCCCCCCATGTTCCAACTACCTTCTCTTTTATTGCTGGTGCTACAGTCCCAGCACCCCCCAAGTTCCATCCCTCCCCCCAGATCACCCACATTCTCACTTACCTGTGGTCTTTGGTCTCCTTCCCCCGATGAACCTAGTTTAAAGCCCTCCTCACTAGGTCAGCCAGTCAGTGCCCAAATATGCTCTTCCCCCTTCTTGGACAGGTGAAGGCCATCTCTGCCTATCAATCCTCTCTCCTGAAACAGGACTCCATGGTCAAGGAAGCCAAATCCTTCCTGACGACACCATCTTCGCAGCCAGGCATTCACCTCCAGGATACATCTGTCTCTCCTCAGGCCTCTAGCCTTGACTGGAAGGATCGAGGAGAACACTACCTGTGCTCCAAACTCCTTCACCCTCGCTCCCAGAGCCCTGAAGTCACCTTTGATCTGCTGAGGATCACCTCTTGCAGTATCATTGGTACCCACATGGATAAGCAGCATGGGGTAGTAGTCTGAGGGGCGGATGATTTTTGTCAATCCCTCCGTTACATCACGGATACGGGCACCTGGCAGGCAGCATACCTCTCTAGAGGCCTTGTCAGGACGACAGATGGGTGCCTCCGTTCCTCTCAGGAGGGAGTCCCCAATCACCACAACCCTACGCTTCCTCTTAGGTGAGGTGGCTGTGATCTGCCCAGCCTTTGGGGAGGATGGCATCTCCTCTACCTCCATCATCGTGTCCAGCACCGCATAACGGTTCCTCACCACAAGGGATGGTGGGATGTGAGCAGGCGTGGAGCACTGTCTACTGCCAGAGGTGACCAGCTGCCACTGTCCTCCCTCTGCCATAGGCATCCCATCCATTTCCAGAGCTGTGGCAGTAGCCCTTGGTACTGGGATAGGGACCTCCTCCTTGCAGGTCTCATCGTGGACACTGTCAAGGAACTTTTCTAGGGCATAGATACCCCTGAGGCGTGACACCTCCTCCTGTAGCTCTCCTACCTGTTTCTGGAGAGATGCCACCAGAAGGCACCTATCACATAGGCTCATCTCCCTAGCCTGATCATCAGTGGCAGGAAAATGAAGGCCACAGTCCTTGCAAATCCACACCAGGATCTGGGTGGAGATATCCATCGTCAGACACTCTGTCTGGGTAGAAACAGAGCTAAAGGAAATAGCAGGGGCGCTGGCAGCAGCAGTGCGGCTCCTCTTCACCATCTTGGCCTCACCAAACTCCTCCTCAAACTCCCTCGCAAACTCCCCTGTTTGCTGTCCCCTGTGTGCAAGCTGTCCCCAAAATTTTGATGTCTTCCCATCCCCTCCCAAGTGATTCATTTTAGAGGAAAGGGGGGAAGAAGGCAGAGTCATCTGACATCCTCCAGATGCTGATTTTATATTCAGTTGGCCCTCAGGGCGACCACTCTGTTACCTTGTCAAGGCCAGCCTTGACTTCGGTAGGTAATGATGAAAAGTAGCAGGTTTAAGGTGAGTTGGCTTGCTAGACATAGTCAAAACTGTGACTTTGTACCATAAATCCTTTTTCATAAAGTTGCGTGGTGGTAATGTTCAGATTTTGGTCAGGTGCCATATAAAGTTGACAAAAGATATGTCATATGGAAAATGTGTTAATCCCTGGGTGCAGTTTGTAAAATCTCACGGGAATTTTTGAAAACTTGGCAGGTTCTTGTTGACATGATGCTTTAAGTGCTGACCAAAAGCTCTATGCTGTCCCATAGTGTTTCCTATAAACACACAAGGAGTCCCGTGGCACTTAAAGACTAACAACTTTATTTATTTATTTCCTATGAAGTCCAGTTTCTTTTAAGCCACACTTTTGGTGGAGGACCCAAGATTTAAGCCTGTCTCCTCTTATCCACATTGAAACTGGTACACCGCATTCCATAAAGGAGAAGATTATGTTGTTAATCTTACACAATGATCTATTCTGCTTCCTCTTGCCTTCAGAAGCAGTAGACTAATCTATCTGAAAGACTTTGAATGTTGGTTTTATACAGTATTCTTTATAATACTGCAGTCTTACATAAAAAATATCTTTTTTTTTCCTGTAGAGGTTGTTGTCTCTTGTTTTTTATTAATTTAGATTAACAACAAATAGATCTGCATAGCCTATCAAACATACATTATTGTGTGTGAAAGACTGAATGCCGCCACAATCTGAAAAAATGTTTTTTTAACTGAAATATAATTTCTTTTGCTACAACAAACAACATTTTCAGTTTTGTTGATTTTTTTTTTCCATATTAGTGAAGACTTTTTTGGGGGTGAATAAAGCTCTTTTTACCTGTGGAATTGAATAATAATAGACACATGAAAAAGAATGTATTTCCAGCTCAAGTGAACTTTCTACAACCCACAAATGCCACTAAGGCTGATTTGTAATGGAGACATAATTTATTTAAATCTCAATTAGCAAACACATGCAAGTGAGGTTTTAGAATGGCAGTAAATTCATGTTGCCTTTAATTCTTACTGTATAAATTGAGTGGGTATACTCACTGATTTTATTTAAGGGGAATTATAATGAGTTCAGTTGGCTGACTCATCACTGGAAGGGTAGAGTCTTATATTGTTGTTTCATGACATTTATTATTTTTAGGTCACTAGCAGTTTTACTTCATGGTTGAAATTTAGCTATCTTTTTTAACACACAACAGAGAATCAATTACGGTTGAGTGATGTTACCACTTTCTTCCTTTTGTATTAATAAGAAAGAAGCTTTACTAAATAACCCAACAGTATAGCAGAACTGTGCAGCCATACTCTTTATTTAAAAATCAAATTGCTGAATTGCTCTGAGTAAAGTTTAGGACAGATATATTTACATATAATTTAGCAGGTAGATAGGATAATTCCCTTTTTTTCCATAAAATTGCTAAATACAAAGAGTTATTTTCAGTGGTGGTTGCATTTTTTAAATCTATATTGTCAGTATTGAAGACTTTCTTAGTATTGTTTTCAAATATACTGTCAAACTCTGTTTTGCTTTTCTGTGTGTATATGGTGGATTTTGTTTTTTGTAATTACCTTTTTTAAAAAAAACTACCCAAAATCCTTCTTGCTAGTTTTGAGGGAACACGGTAGTGATGTCTCATATCTCACAAGGCAAGTAAGTTTTTTACAGCAGGTCATTGAAATGTGTTTCAGGTTCACTGAACGTCTAGTTCTATTTTATTTGACTACAGTGTCAGAAGGACTCATGAATTTTACTTTAATTTTGTTCTATTTAACATTATTCTGTGTGACCCCTTTATTGCTTTTCCTGAGTTAATGTGTATATAATGGTTTTTTTTTTTTTTAAAAATCCATGGCACAGAGAATGTGATCTTTTTTTAGAAAGAGTTTAAAGAACATATCAGGAATTCTGAGTTATTTGTATTTTTTGTTTCCATTGGCAGTGGATGATCCAACGCCCTTACAAAGCAGCAACTTTCTTTGGGTGCATTGGAACAGATAAATTTGGTGAGATCCTGAAGAAGAAAGCTGAGGAAGCTCATGTGGATGCTCATTACTATGAGCAGAGTGACGAGCCAACAGGAACTTGTGCTGCCTGCATCACTGGTGACAACAGGTCAGATGTCTTTCTAGGAGTTTTTATTCTAAAGATATAAGTGCAGATAAAATAGAAGTCTACTTTTTGGTTAGCAATATGTTTGAAATATTTGACCTTTAAAATGTAATATATACAATAAAAATGCAGCATGAACAACATTTATTTAGGGAGTTGAGGCTGGCTTGCTTTCTTGCTCTTGTTTTTGTTTTTTTGTTTTGCATATATAAGGTACATGGCAATGGAAGGGTATACTACCCTAAAGTACTTTCTTGTTACTTAATCTTAAACTCCTAGCTGGTCTACAGAAAGGATCATTTTCAGGAAATCCTTAGGAGTAGGGGGTTAATCTCAAAGTTTGTATGTTTATTCTAAATGAAAGTTGATTGCTATGTCAACATGAGGGAAGAAAAATATGAATGTAGTTAATGTGTTTAAAGAGGAAAGATACGACTTAATGAGTCCTGTGCTGTCATTATCTGGAAGGATGAAAAGTGAAATATTGTTTTACTGATGTTCACATGTGAACTGTAACTCAGTGGAGGGGAATAAGGCAATGAATGAATGATGACTTGACCTTGTAACTAAACAGTTCAAATAAGTAACAACCACTACTATGTATTTTATTTGTACTTGAGACTTTTATGTGTGTTGTTTATCTGATCTGCATATCATGAGTGTTTCGCACTCATGATGCATAATTTGTCTCTTCTTTTCTTAAATTAAATAGTTAGTGCTTCATGACCAGGATCATAAATTCCTTCTTGGTTATACAAAACACACGGCTATGGACTGTCATTGTGATTGGACCATGCTGGCTGCTACTGCAGTACAGTTTATAAAGAGTTGGAAAAGAATGAAGAAACAGTAACTCATACTGAGCACATTCCTTCTTTTTTGCCTGCACAAAAAGGTTTCCTGTGCACAGTTATTGATGCATGATTTTGTAGTGATGGTTGCTAAAAACATGAAGGAAAAAAGTGAACACAAAAAGCGAACACCAGCCAAGGTTGAAGCATTACATCAAGGCATGCAAACAATAATAAGTTCCCACACCCTCCGAATTAAGCTTGGAGGTAAAAATCCAAGCTGGCAGTTCCCACAGACCAAATAAGGTATTATATAGCACAGACCCATTCCTAGATCCTGCAGCTGCTCTGCCTTCATGGGGCTTGGGGGCTCACTGTCCTCTGTAGGGGGAAAGCTGAGAGAGATGAATCCGCTTCAGTTTGTTTCTGATGTCCATTTGGTAAACAGTAGGTGAGATCAAATTCATAATCAAGAAGGGGCCTGACCATTTAACATCCAAAGCATGCCTTTTTGCTCCCAGTTCTTGAAACATAACTCTGTCCCCAAGATGGAACCTCTTTGGGCATTCCCTAGAAGTAATGTCTGTGAGGGTATTAGTCACTTGTTGCTAATTATGAGCAATGTCTTCTCTTAAATCTTTAACGTAGTGGTCATACAAAATGCTAATATTGGGCCTCTCGAAGGAGAACACTTGTTTCCACTTCAGTCGTTGCCCAAAAAGTATGTGATAGGGGTTACCAATTGATTACTGTTTTGCAAAGCAGCTAGAATGATGGGAAATTTTTGTGCTCAGTCTTTTTGTCATGTTTCTGGCATACTTTCTTTGATGCATGCTTAGTGGCTTGATTCATTCTTTTTACTGCCCCAGACTTTTGCAGCCAATAAGCTTTACACCCAGAAGGTCCTAGGTTCATGCCCCATTGGGCTTTGTGTGTCTATTCATGCATTCCCAAAATAATGTCTTTCTGCTCTTCTTTGGGTAAGACAACGACCTGTTCTGCAGTTCAGAGTCCTGTTGGGCTGTTTGGTCTGTCTTGTTATTCCACTCATTCAGTTCTGCTTTTTCTCATCTGCTTTTACCCAAGCTGTGTAGACTTTTCCATGGAATTGGTAGTAACATCTATAGCTCTTTTTCCCAAACTTTTTCGTGTTTAATGGTTTTCCCATCAACACTGCGCCAATTATCCCTATGCCAATTAAACATGTAAAACTGAATGTCTTTC
Source organism: Podocnemis expansa (assembly GCA_007922195.1). Lineage (NCBI taxonomy): Eukaryota > Metazoa > Chordata > Testudines > Podocnemididae > Podocnemis > Podocnemis expansa. The sequence goes on along the minus strand of ML681981.1, from coordinate 45,261,492 downwards.
GCACAGTATTCACTACCTGTCACTACATAGATTTTAGGGTACCCCTCCTGCATTGCCCCTTTGAGGACTCATCCCTTAATTGGAGCATAAGCTCACGGATTTGCTTGACTTATTTCTCAAGGTGCTCTGTTAGGACAGTAGCATTACCTAATTGCACCCCGGCGTCCTTGATTCTGTGCTTGATCTCCCATAGCTCCTGCACTAAAGACTTGTACATGGACATAGTCGGAGGAGGAGCAGAAGGTTTAGTGGTATGTTTCTCCATGCTCGCCACTGCTGGTGCTCCCTAGGCTTCCTGCTTTTGTAAGTGAAGCAGTCTTTGCAACAAGTAGCTCACGGGCTGCTTATCCATTCTTGTCATATCTTCACCTAATTCCTTTAACTGAAACCATAACTTATTTCTTAGTTTCTTAAATTGATTTTAAAGCTCCTGATTATATAATTCCACATTACCTCCCGGACTCAAGAAGAAGCACCAGAAGAACAACTAGATGTGCAGCCAACACCTGAAGCTGGAACTTCACTGCGACCCCCTCCATTACAGAACACAGCATCTGATATGAGGCATAAGATCATGGATAAACTAGCTACAGTCAACCCTCAAGACCGATTACCAAGGCCCGTTGGAGAAGTACCATCAGATAGTATGCTAGAAGATGCCAATAGAGCCCTAATGACAATTCCTACTACCTCCATCACTGAAACCAATGAACTGGTATACGCTACAGCCTCTGTAATCCTGGAGATGCTTGGCTACACAATCAAGAAGAACAGCAGTACATACCTCCCCTAGAAAATGAGGTTGGAGGATAAGATCAAGGCAACCCGGAGAGAAGTTAGCCGGCTGGTGGAACTACAGAAGGGTGTAGAGATTAAGGATAAGACTCGGCTACTGAGAAAATACAAGGGCCTGACTCCATCTGAAGCCCTAGAGACTACTAAGCAAAGGCTTACAGCACTGGCTACCAGGCTAAGGAGATACACTAGAGAAGCAGAGGCCAAAAAGATAAATGCCCTGTTCTCCAAAGAACCATCCAAGGTGTACTCCCAACTGCAGTTCAACAACACAATAACAGCAGAGCCACCAACAGCAGAAACTGAACAGTACTGGAAGAACATATGGAAGAAAGAGAAGACTCATAACACCAGTGCAAAGTGGCTGCAGGACCTGAGAAGAGACCACAGCAATCTCCCAGAACAGGAACCAGTCACCATCACAGTAGCCGACATCCAACAGCGGGTCAAGAACATGAAGAGCTGGACAGCACCTGGACTGGACATGATCCACACCTACTGGCTAAAGAAACTAACAGCAGTGCATGAACACCTAGCAGCACAGATGAACCAGCTGCTAGCAGCAGGCTCCCACCCAGACTGGCTAACACAAGGAAGGACAGTGCTGATCATGAAAGACCCCCACAAGGGAACAGCACCATCCAACTACCGGCCAATAACCTGCCTCCCCACAACATGGAAAGTCCTATCAGGCATCATAGCCGCCAAGCTACAGGACCACATGGGCCAGTACCTGAGCACAGCTCAGAAGGGCATTGGGAACAACACCAGAGGCTCAAAACACCAGCTGCTCATAGATAGAGCAGTCGCCCAAGACTCAAGGTCTAGACAGACCAATCTGAGCACAGCCTGGATTGACTACAGGAAAGCCTATGACTCAATGCTGCACACATGGATCTGTGAATGTCTGGCACTATACAAAGTCAACAGGACACTAAGGACCTTCCTCAAGAACTCAATGGGACTGTGGAAGACAACACTGGAAGTCAACTCAAGACAGCTTGCACAAGTGGCCATCAAGCGCGGCATATACCAAGGTGATGCGCTGTCCCCGCTGCTGTTCTGCATTGGCTTGAACCCCCTCAGCCAGATAATCACAAGGACTGGATACGGATACAAGTTCAAGAGTGGAACTACCATCAGCCACCTCCTCTACATGGATGACATCAAGCTGTATGCTAAGAATGAACGAGACGTCGACTCGCTAATCCAGCTGACACGGATCTACAGTGAGGATAGTGGGATGTCATTTGGACTGGAGAAGTGTGGCCGGATGGTAGTAAAGAGAGGAAAGGTAGTCAAAACTGATGGGGTGGAACTACCAGCAGGCCACATAGCAGACATACAGACTAGCTACAAGTACCTTGGCCTCCCACAGTCACATGGGAACCACGATGAGGAGGCAAGGAAGACAGCAACATCCAAGTACCACCAGAGGATAAGACAGGTCCTGAAGAGCTAGCTCAATGGGAAGAACAAGATCCACGCCATCAACAGGTACGCGCTGCCGGTCATCAGATACCCTGCCGGTATAATGAGCTGGCCAAAGGAGGACATGGAGGCTGCCGATGTGAAGACCCGGAAGCTCCTCACAATGTACGGAGGTTTCCACCCCAAGTCCAACACCCAGAGACTGTACGCAAGCCGGAAAGAAGGCGGGCATGGTTTGGTGAGTGTCAAAGCCACTGTCCTGGATGAAACCCAGAGCATCCAGGAATACATCAGTAAGATGGCACCCAAAGATGAGCTGCTGAGAGAATGCCTGAGGCAGCAGCAGACATGGGAGGAAGATCAAGCAGAAGAAGTGCCATGGCAAGACAAGACCCTGCATGGAATGTACCATCGACAGATAGCTGAGGTGGCTGACATTGGGAAATCCTACCAGTGGCTGGAAAGGGCTGGACTAAAAGACAGCACTGAGGCACTGATCCTAGCAGCACAAGAACAGGCACTGAGCACCAGATCCATTGAAGCAGGGGTCTACCACACTAGACAGGACCCAAGGTGCAGACTGTGCAGAGAGGCCTCAGAGACAGTCCAACACATAGTGGCAAGATGTAGGATGCAGGCAGGAACAGCATACACTGAACGGCACAACCAAGTAGCTGGCATTGTGTACAGGAACATCTGCACAGTGTATGGGCTAGACCCTCCCAAGACCAGATGGGAGATCCCACAGAAGGTCGTGGAGAATAACAGGGCTAAGATTCTGTGGGACTTCCAGATCTAGACGGACAGGCAGGTACTGGCCAATCAACCAGACATCGTGGTAATAGACAAGGACCAGAAGACAGCGGTGGTGATAGATGTAGCAGTGCCAAGTGACAGCAACATCAGGAAGAAGGAGTATGAGAAGCGGAGAAGTACCAGGGCCTGAAAGAGGAACTAGAACGGATTTGGAAAGTGAAGGCCAAAGTGGTCCCAGTGGTGGTAGGAGCACTCGGGGCTGTGACTCCTAAGCTGGGAGAGTGGCTCCAACAGATCCCAGGAACAACATCAGAGCTCTCTGTCCAGAAGAGTGCAGTGCTAGGAACAGCTAAGATACTGCGCAGAACCCTCAAGCTCCCAGGCCTCTGGTAGAGGACCCGAGGTTGAGGATGACACATACCACCCGTAGTGGTGAGAGGGGAATTTTTTTTTTTTTTATAATCTCTCTCTCTCTCACACACACACACACACACACACACACACACACACACACACACACACACCACTCATTTCCACCACGCACACCATTCTCCACATGTCAAAAAACACAAATAAGCTGCTGCTGCTGCTGCTTTTGCTGATTTGGATGCAGAATACTAGGACGCATGTTTGTCAAAGATATTACACAAATCCTTCATATACTTTACCTGTCCCATCATTTCAGCTCTACTTTGCCACAGGGATGGCACCAAAGTTGCCAAGGTGTCCTGCCACTGACTAATGGGTATTTTTACCCCTTTGATTAGGCTGGTACTGCTTTGTCCTTTTACACCTTTCCCTAAAGAGCTCATTCATGCTAACCTAACTCAGCGCCTCTTTTTCTTGAAAGCCACTTGTACCAACCCTGCCATCCAGTGGCAGAAGGAGATCTAACTCCTTTGTCTTTCTGGTACTCTACACCCAGGAGTGTGTATACTTTTTGGAAAAGTGGCTTCTTCATAGGTACCCTTCTGGCATCCCTGGACCTGGTCTGGGCCTTACAGCTAATTCCTTGGCCTGGCCTGCTAGATTCCTCAGTTCAACCTGGGGACTGTCAAAAGTCCTTATATACTTCCTATGGTCTCTCTTCCCATAACTGTTTTCTATAGGAGTGGACCAGGGATACTTTAGGCCAACTAAATGTCAGCCATGAGCTTGGGCTCAGACACAATCTTACACTGCACTGTAGACGTAGCCACACACAAAAATAACTATAATGAGCAAAAACTGGCAATATCTGCTGATAGGCCAATGATTGAATGGGCTTGGAAAGTGGCTCCTCCCTCTCCCTCTCTGTGCTCTACACACTGAGGAGTGTGAGGAATCTTATGCCACTCCCACCCAAATTCTCTGGCTAACTAGAAAACTGCACTTTAAAAATCTGTTAATTTTGCTCCGTTTGTCATCACAAAAATTGATAAAACACATTTATATTTATTCTTAGGAACCACGTTTTTCATTCTGCCTTCATTCAACTGCTTTCTCAGTGGTACTAATAATTTATTCGACAGCAAACAAAAGCAGATTTGACTTTTCAGCTTATTTATCCAAGAATTTATTATTAGGCATTTGGTTGAATCAAATCCTCTAAAAGGTGGAAAAGGAGGTGATTTAGGTTCCTTATCCTCTTAAATTTTACCTTTGCTTTAGTGAATGATGATCTGTCAGAATGTATTTGTCTCAATTCTTTTTCCTATTGCCTTCTCAATTTTGGAATTTTGGGTCATTTCATGTTAAATTAATTTATGTTGGTAGAGGTGGCCCCTAGCTCTCATAAACTGTGCTAGAAAAAAATAACATGCACAAACTGTTCTTGATTTCTCCTTTCCATAGAAAGGAAGTTTTGCTTCTTTATTGAGTGACAGTGTCCTTATGATTTCTCCAATCCAAGTGTCAGGCACACCTTCATGTCCAAATCGGAGATTTCCATCAGCAGTGTCTGCTTAGGTCATGCATATACAGTCTATCCTGCAATGCCCTGACCTGACCCTTTCAGTTCCTTTTCAACCGTTCATGGTCCAAGATAGAGCTGTGAACAGATAAAATAGAATAAATGTTACTTAGTTTTAGTCAGTTGCTTCTTGCTTACTCTCCCCCACCAAAATGTTAAAATGAATTCTCTTTCCTCAACCCCTTAGAGTAGAAATTATTTAGAAAATTATTATACCTGGGTCCCAAGATTTCAAAAAATAACTTCGTGCAGAGATGCCGTGCCAGTGTCAGACAGGCGTGCTCAGTGTATTCAATGGATCCGTGAGAGGCAGTGCACACAAAAATTCCCCCACTGTAAAAAAAAATGTAAGGCTAGAGTGAGAAAGGACTGGGAACTCCAGTTCAAAATTATTTAAATAAAAAATTACTTGAGACCTGCCTCCAATTTGGCACTAACAAAGCAAAAAAGAACTCTGTGTTTGTGTTTAGCATGTTTGTGAACAAGTCTTTTTACAGTGAAGATGTGTTAAATCTTTTTATGGTGGAATTGCACATCAATGACTGTGTGTATGTATATGTGCGCATCCATCCCTCCAAAGTTGTGTTAAATCTTTTGATGATGAAATTGCACATCAATAATTGTGTATACATGTGACATACATTTATAGACATCTCTACAAATTTGAATTTTAAATGATGTTTCTCAAGTTTGTATGATTTTTTTCCCTTGTGTATTTATAAATGTTATAGAGATATGTTTTACATGGACTGTTTAACTGGGTTTCAAATGAATTATGTTTAAAAAGTAGATGATGTTAATTGGTCAATTTAAAAAAAAAAGGGTCTGTTCTCTACAAGCTTATTTATGTTATGGTAGCATTCATATCCTCAGACAGTGGTAGATGTGCCATGATAACTGTCCAAGTAAGCTGTGAAATTTTGTACAAAAGGTAATGAAAATCAATGTAAAACAAACATTGTTCCTCTTAAGCGCTATTCTATCCGACCAAAATTACAACTCATAAAACTCATGAAAATTAATTATCAAATTAAAAGTGAGGTATCAATTTTTCAATTCGGAAGAGCAAACATTCTAAACACAAGCGCCCAAAGGGCAAAATTGAAATTGATATGCATTTTTTTCCAGTGGGTTTGAAACATTAATGTAATTGATCCTTTTATAGCTTATTGTATGCTCTGTGTTGCAAACTTCCCTGGTAAGACCGTAAGCATAGTAAATGTAGGTAAATGTGATGTTTAAGAGCAATCAATTCAGCGGAAAAAAATGAGTGCGCCCAGGGATTAAAGTCAGGGGGAATGCACTGGAATGTAGTTCCAGGGCCCCCTCTTTTTCGGCAGGCAGTGTTCTGGGGCCCTGCTAAAAATAGCATGAGCAGCTGGAGTGCAGCGTTCCAGTGACTCCACCTTAAGCTCTGTTCTACCTTAAGCCCAGCCAGCAGAGAGCTGTGGCACACTGGGAGTTTGTGAATCTCCCTGCTGAAGGGTGGAGCAGCTTGTGGCTGGAAGCAGCTTCCAGCTGGTCAGGCAGCCTGCAAACAGCCAAGGTAAGGGCTTTGGGGGAGACTGCTGGGGGTTTGTGTGTGTGTGTGTGTGTGTGTGTGTCTGTGTGTGTCTGGGGAGGCTCTGGGGGTGTGTGTGTCTGGGAGTGGCTCTGTGTTTGGGAGTTGGCTGTGTGTGTGTCTGGGGGTGAGTTCTGGGGATGGTTATTCGGGGGGTCCACCTGTGCTTTAGCTGGTGGGTGTGCCGTGGAATTGCTTGTCTCACTGAAGTGTGCCATGTTACTGAAAAGGTTGGGAACCACTGCCCTCCGATATAGTTCTCTTTAAAGAATCTTTCTTTCTGATGGGCAGAATAGCACTACTGTTATGAAGAGAATACATCTAACTTGTATCTGGGAATATTTTTGGTCATTTTAGGTCTCTTGTTGCTAACCTTGCTGCTGCCAATTGCTATAATAAGGAAAAACACCTTGATCTGGAGAAGAACTGGAAACTGGTAGAAAAGGCGAATGTTTATTACATAGCAGTAAGTATGGTTTATTTTAAAGTTGTGAAATGTGTGCGTTATTGTACTTAATTTCTGTAAAACTGAACTACCATGATATTCATTTTGCATATGCTGTGGATAACCTTTGTAAATGTGAGAAGGAAAATATCTGTTCTTATTGTAATATGATCTGATTTGTTTACCCTGGAGTTTATATCCTTGTAAGTGCATTTACTTACATGCATTCTGAAAATAAGGCCTGAAAGCCAAAAGAAATTGAACACATTTTAAGGTATTTGTAATAATGCATCAAATTTACGTTTAATGTTTTCTGGCAAATTACTGTGAAGGCTGCACATATTATGTAGAAAAACACTATTAGACTAATTATTCCCTGCAAACAGTTTCAGTTTATTTGTGTGAACAATCTTAATTGCTACTTATTCCATAGTAATTACTATGGCACCTTATAACTCAATATTTCTGAAATAACGATTATGACAAGTCTCTTGAATATCAGCAGAAGAAGCAGGGTCTGATTATAATGGCTGAATGTTACTTCTGGTACAAGCTTCGGGAAAATATGAAAAACTAGTAGGTTCACAATTAGTTTTTGGAATACATTTTCTTTGATTTTTTTTCATTTCAGATTTTAATCCAGCCATGTTATTGTATTTGTGTGGACTGCATTCTGCCAAAATATAAATGGTGAATTGTTTTCATCTTGCTCCTGTTGATATGGCCAATGGCAATTAGCAAATGTATAAGACATGTATGATAGATTAAAAACACATACTATGTGTATAATATATGGTTTCTGCGTGACAGCTGCTGCCATTTCACAGTCTGAGCTATGTGGGAACAGCTGGTAAGAGGTGTAAAGTCCATTGAAAATAGTTATTTCTTTCAGCTAGTGTTAATGTCTCCTACAGCCTGTTAGTGTGCACTGCTGTAGGCTTGACATGTTTGTTGTTGATTCTTGTGTATGGCCAAGGCTGCCCCTTTGTCACTGTCAAACAAATACTTAAACTGAGAGGATTATACAGAAGAAAGACATCCCATACCTTCTGCCTCATATTTGAGATATATTTCAGAAATATATATTTCTTCAGTAGTCTGCTCATTTTTAAGTCATACCTCTAAAAATGCACTCTGTTTTCAATTTCAGATGATTATACTATAGTCTGTTCTGAATGCCACACTTAGGGATAAATGCTGTAGGCTAAGAATTGCAAGAAGGCTAAGAATATTGTTAAGTGGAGAAGAATGACAAGCATTAGCCAAACTCATACTGCACTAAGCTGTCTGTTTTCTAATTTTATACTTGAATATAATTACCACTGAATCGTCTAATGTGTGATTTGGAATAATGATTATCAGTTGAGATGGTTCAGGGAGAGTTGAGGAGGTCACATGGGGGGGACGGGGAGCAGAGTGATTTTGTTGTACAGACGCATTCCAGTCTACTCTTAATTTTGGTTTTTGAACATCATCTGCATTCAAGCTTTTAGTCTGGCCATGTGTTGAAGAGCTGATTTACCATATGGAATTGTGTTTATATTAAAGAATCATTCCTGATGTCTGATTGCCATCCCAACTTTATTACCTACAATGACCAAGAACTACAAAAATTAGGGAATAAGTTTGTAAAACCAGGAATAAAATTTAAGATACAGATATAGTTCAGTGGAGGGACAAGAAACAGTGTATACCTGGAAAAGTACACTGGATATTTGAGAATGAAACTCAATTCCAGAAGACCAAATTAATAGTGGGACACTGGGAATATTCTGAGAGGAAAAGGCCAAACGTCATTTTCTTCTCTGTTGCATTCTTTACTCAGCGCAGTTCTCTGTTGCTTATGACTTCTGCAGAGGTACAGTGCTGCAATTTCTCAAGTCAGTAACTTCTGATAATAGACTGAAAAACAGTTCTAACATGATGATTTTTTATTGGTGGTTGCAAGTTTTTTTCTGCATCCTATTACTTGACACTGTTCATCACTTGGCATTCCTTCTAAAGCCCTGCCATCACTGCTTCTTTAATTGTCTTGTGAAGATCTTCTATCTTCTGCTGTCATTGGTCTGAGACACAGAATTTGAGCTCAGACTTTGATTGATTATGACCACTAGGAATGGTTCATTCATTTCTGACTGGATTATAACGGTGGTTTACTGAAGCAGTGCAGTATTTTCAGATGTACATTATTTCTGCATAGGCCAGTTCAGTAAAATTTCTTCTTTTGGAATATTTAGCTCTTGATAGTGCAAGAAATACATTTTTGAAAATAATAAATGTTTTCATATGTCAAAAGTTATATCCAGATAATTGCCTGGAATTATTTTGGTAATTTTAAGGTGTACAGTGATTGTCCAGATTATTTTACATATTTTGGGACTGGATGATGTCCATTATTTACTGAACTGAGGGTTTGTTTTTAAATGTGTGTCGTCTTTGTTCAATCAGTCATAATTTCTACACATTTCCACTCTAAGATGTGCATATTGGCTGGCTACATGAGTCTCAGGACAACAATCAGTAATTTTGGAGAAAAAGATTGATGAGGCCTACTGTTTTAGTCACTTACTTTCATATTATATAAGCAGTCTTGTACCTAAACTTAAGCTGTATATACCATAAAGCACTGGTTCTCAACCACTGTCGGGTCACATTACTGTGTCACCATATAGGGATAAGTGTGATGTTGTGAGCTGCGGAGATGCCTGGAGGGGGTGACCTAGTGTGTCCCATAGGGTCGCAATATGCTGCCAAGTTTATTGCGACCCGCAAAAGGTTGAGAATCACTGCCATAAATTATCACCAGTCCATTATATGTGTGCCTGTTTTCCCAGCCTGAAAGGCATTTCATACTCTGGGTGGGAAAGTTAGTTGTCTAACTAGATAATTTTAAAGGGGTAGCTGTCTTAGTCTAGTTCAGCAAAACAAACAAGGATTCCTGTGGCACTTAAAAGACTAACAAATTTATTTATTGCATGAGTTTTTGTGGGAGAAAATCCCACTTCGTCAAATGAAAGCTCATACAACAAATAAATTTGTTAGTCTGTAAGTGCCACAGGACTCCTTGCTTGTTTAACTACATAGTATTTCATTTGGCACTTACTCAGACACAAATGGCCAGTGGAACAAAATAATTTTGAGTACTTATGCATGTTGTCTTAAGGATCATTAGTTGCTTCAGTTATATTCCGCTACCTGAAGAGTGTGAATAACAATGTCCCAGTCCGTACCCAGTGTTTACCCTTTTTACTCTGATGAATTTCACCTAAAATATGCTTTGTGATGTATCATTTTAAAACTCATAATTTGCTGATCATTGTTCTGGTAAAATGTTTGTGGTAGCATTGTGTGTAAAGTTTAAAGATCTATTGGATGTTACTAAGACGACGTACCAAATTTGAGGAGCAGTCACAAACCTAAGCAATAGTCACAGGCCAGTTCCACTGAGGAAAGGACTAGCTGACAACTTCATCCAGTTGTCAAGAAACAAAATGGACCATCACCTGGTTAAGTAGCCATTCTTTGGCAGGAAAGAGATTGTGAGTGAAAAATCTATGTCTTGACAAAAAACAGCTTGGGATTCTCATCCACCCAGACTTTATTTCCTGAATCTCAGCTGAAGATGATTCTTGAAGAAGAGAAAGAACTATAAGAATGGAGAGCAGATGCCCCAAGTGATCTCTCCCTTTCTCTCTACCAATGACATCAACAGCACTTGAAGAACAAAGGAAATTGTGTTGGACTGGGAAGGGGATCCTGACTGAAAGAATTTAGCCAGTAAGACTGCTAGAACCTGTAGTGAGAGAGACTTTTGTTCTGAATTCAGTTAGCTTGTTAAGTTAGACTTTCATTGACTCTTACACCTTGTTACTTATAGTCACATAAAAAATCTATCCTTCTATAGTTATAACTTGTTTTATTGTTTTATCTGAGCCAATGTGTTTGAGAGCTCCATTTAGGATAACAGCATTTGTGCATATCATTTTCTATGAATAAAATGGTGGACTTCATATGAAGTTGTTTTTCCAGGAGAGAGACGAGCAGTACTGGATGTATATTTCTGGGAAATGTCTGGAACTGGGAGTTTGCTGATCTTGTTCTGCAGTATAATTCATGAATGACTGGCTAAAGCATTCATACAATATAACTTGGAATTTTTTACATGCTGAAAGCAGTGTGTGAGGCGACTGGGAGTGGCAACTCTCTCAGCAAAGAAGTATAAAAGGCACCACAACCTGGTAGATTGAGTGGCTGTGGCCGTTCATTTGACCAGATAATTTGAGAGTCTAAAATTGTCCTGCTCCTACCTCATGTTGTCTGTTCAACAGATGTCTATAGTAGAACTCTTACTGAATGACTTTCTGAGACCTTTCTTTATCCTCCATGCAAGGCACTTCTCAAGGTCTCTATAAGACTTTTGACTTTATTAGGCATGGTATCTGTTCAACACTTGGTCTAGTGTTGCAAACTCTGTAATACTCTATGAATGAATCTCTTTAAAGTTCTCTACCTTGAAGACTGTTTTGATGATAGGTGTTGTCTCTGTTAGATTTCTGAGATAACAGCATTTGCTTACAGACCACTTCTTCTTTTCAGTTACCCATAAAGACAAGTTAGCCTGAATATTATGCTGTCTTCTATGCCCAAGTACTCCATTGTTTTTTAACAGAATCAGGATATTCTAGGTCTCCTATCTTAACACTCATTTCCCTCCAGAAACCTGAGGCTTCTCAAAAATTTTCTAAAAAATGGTGTATAATTCTATTGAACAGAACAGAAGGCCTTGGAGCTTTAGAATCTGTTCAAATAGTGGACAAAGAAAAGACCTAACACCAATGAGCAATCAAATATATTAACACATTTTACTGAAATATATACTCATAAATACTTTGTCTTGACAGTATTAAGCAATTCCATCTTCTAGGTTCAGATGGGCAATGCTTCACTAAGACAGTACTGCAGTGTGTGTGTTGTCCACTGTACAGACTTACCAGAATAGATACATATGCCTTTTCAATGCATCATTTAACAGAACAGCATTCAGATGAAACTCAGCCCTGAAATCTAATCAATTTATGAAGGGGGAACAGGTATAAAGCAAAAAGACAATAGACCCATGACAAAACCCTGATAGGCAGCTTGTGTTTCCATGTATGAATGCAATACATTTATTTTATGCATCTGGTGAAAAAAGCATCTAGGCAGATTGGAGGGAAAATATCAAAGAAAAGAATCCTGATAATCATGGATTGAAGAAAGATACAGTACAGGCTGAACAAATTCTCTTAAGTTAGGAAAACTGAATAAGATGTCAATGAGTGGGTTCTTCAAGTATGTCAGTAACAAGAAGAGGATCAAGGATGGTGTAGGTCCCTTCCTGAATGGTGTGGGTATCCTTGTGGCAAATGATGTGGAAAAGGCTGAAGTACTCAATGCTTTTTTTTTTTTTACTTCAGTCTTCATAGACAGGGTCAGCTCCCAGGTTACTACACTGGATAACACAGAATGGAGAGGAGAGCAGCCCTCTGATGGAAGGTCAGTTTAGGGGCTACTTAGAGAAGGTGGATGTGCACAAGTTTATTGGGCCAGATAAACTGCATCCGAGGGTGTTCGCCAATGTGACTGCACAGCCACTAGTCTTTATCTTTGGAAACTTGTGGCAAATGGGGGAAGTCCTAGATGATTGGAAAAAGCTAATATTGTGCCTATCCTCAAGAATGGGGGAAAAAGGGGACCCAGAGAACTACAGACCAATCAGTCTCACCTCAATCCCTGGAAAAATCATGAAGCAGGTCCTCAAAGAATCCATTCTGAAACACTTGGAGAAAAACAGAGTGATCAGGAACAGTCAGCGTGGATTCGCCAAGGGCAAATCATGCCTGACCAACCTGACTGCCTTCTGTGATGAGATGATGGGATATGTGTATGCGGGGATGGCTGTCAATGTGATACACCTTGACTTGAGCAAAGCTTTTGATGATGGTTTCCCGTATCATTCTTGTCAGCATGTTATGGAAGTATGGTTTGGATGAATGGACTGTAAGGTGGATAGAATGCTGGCTGGATCATTGAGCTCAGCAGGTAGGAGTCAATGACTAAATGTCTAGTTGGCAACCAGTAACTAGTGGAGTGCCCCAGGGGTCAGTCCTGGGGCCATTTCTCTTCAACATATTCATTAATGATCTGGATGATGGGATGGATTGCATGCTCGGTAAATTTGCAGATGACACCAAGCTGGAAGGAATGGTAAACACCCTGGAGGGCAGGGGTAGGATTCAGGGAGACATAGACAGATTGGAGCTTTGGGGCAAATGAAATCTCATGAGATTCAACAAGGACAAGTGCAAAGTCCTGAACTTAAGGTGAAAAAATCCCACATACTGCTACAGGCGGGGGACCAATAGGCTAAGTTGCAGCATTATAGAAAAGGACCTGGGGGTTATGGTGGATGGGAAGCTGGATATAAGTCAACTATGTGCTCTTGCCAAAAAGGCCAATGGCATATTGGGCTGCATCAGTAGGAGTATTGCCAGCAGATTGAGGGATGTGATTATGCCCCTCTATTCAGCTATGGTGAGGCTGATTCTGGAATGCTGTGCCCAGTTTTGGGATCCGCACTATAGAAAGGATGTAGACAAATTAGAAGGAGTCCAGGGGAAGACAACAAAAATGATTAAGGGGTTGGGGTGCATGACTTACCAGGAGAGAGTGGAGGAACTAGGCTTATTTAGTCTGCAGAAGAGAAAACTGAGCAGGGATTTGATAGCAATCTTCAGCTACTTGAAGGCGTCCTCCAAGGATGAGGGAGCTAGGCTGTTCTCAATAGTAACAGAGGGACAGAACAAGGAACAGTGGTTTCAAGCTGCAGGTGGGGCAGTTGACGTTGGATATTAGGAAAATCTTTCTTGCTAAGAGGATGGTAAAGTACTGGAATGGGTTACCTAGGGAAGTGGTGGAATCTCCATCTTTGGCAACAATTAAGGCCCGGTTAGACAAAACCCTGGCTGGGATGATTTGGTGGGAGTAGTCCTGCTTTTAGCTGGGGTTTGGACTAGATGACCTCACAAGTTCCCTTCCAACCCTATGATTCTATGAATGAAAGAAGAAAGCAGAAAAATGATCAATTCTTCTAGTATTAGAATTCTGTACTTTAGTTTTTATTCATAATATTATCTTCAAACCTCTCCTTTCTACTCTCCAGTCTAAATTCAGCACAACAGTTTCTTCCACTGGAATCATACCTTACTATCATCCTTTGAATGATGTCCCAAGGGGTGCTCCACTGTAGGTGCAGCATAGCCTTTGTGTCTGGAGTCAGACATCTTCAACAGTAGTGTCCATTGCACCACCTATACACATCTCCCTTGCCTTGTGCAGCATGTGTTAAGTATATATAGCACTGTGTAATCTGACCTTCTGAAATTCATTCTGTTCCAGCTGTGGTCTGGAACCGAACCTTTAGCAAAAACCCCATTTGATTTTCCAAAGATAGTTCTGTAGTAAAGTCTCCATTAGATAGTAAATTGTTCATTTTTTCTTTTTTTCCCCTTTCTTCCTAAAAACAAACAAACAAAAAAACAAAAACAAACCAGCATTAATTTTCCTACTATTTTATTGTATTTTGTGTTCTGTAACCCTACAGTCTTTAGCATTGTGTATGTTTCTATTTTTTCCTACTTCCTTCTTTTCCCAGTCAGGAAGCTACTGCCTCAGCTTTATGCCTGGTTTCTCTTGGGTGTCAGATGCATATCTTTTGTGAGGCCATCTTTCTGATAATGGAAAGCCACACATGGTGCATCAGTCATTTCAGAGTGGAATACGTTCCTCAGAAGTGCTCCCATGGACTGGATTTGATGCCTACAGGAAGAACAGAGAGGGACATCAGATTTAAATTAATCCTGAGAGAGAAGTCTCTTTATCCAGCCTCAGACACTGAGTCACACACTTTTGCCAAAAAGCACTCACATTCATTAAGATCCTCACCTTCTACACCCAAGTGAGAGAAAAACATACTCTGACCAGGCCAAGGGTAAGAAGAGAACAGTCTTCCCTTTAATTCCCAAGAATACCACTCCCAGCTAGATACATGGCATCAACAGCTTCTGATAAGGGGCCAAGTTCAGCAAAAAAAATTGAGATAAGATTGAAAGAACATAGGGCACATCACTAGTTATCAGCACTGTCCTCTATTTGCAGTGACCAGCGTGAGCCAGCAACTTCATTCACTGCTCCAAGATCCTTTCTGTGTATGAAGCAGCCAGCGGCACCAGTATTGACACCAAGACAACCACTGGCATCGACATAAACTGCTGTTATCCCATAGGCTCTGAAAAAGTCCAAGCACTGCCTGCTGACCTGCTAAAAAACACACGATGGCAAGGCGTGTAACAGCAGCACCATTTATGCTACATGCAACACAGGAGTATGGATACGTATCAGACTTCAGAGTATCTGAAACTATGGAATCTCCATTCCTTAAATAAGACTTAACTCCATTCCCACATTCACCAGAGTCAAGCCATACCTCGCTCTCTCCAAAAGAACAGCTCCTCTCTTCTTGACTGATGCAGAGATGGAAGAGGAGTATACTGAATCTATTTGCCCTATCAACAGCATGGTAAATAGTGCTGGTCTAGCAAACTTAACTTTCAACGCTTCAGAGTATCTAGTGCTGGCAAGGTTCTCATTGGATGTAACCACACATTCCTCTTCCACTTAACTGACCCTACTGGGACTGTCAATTTGGTAACTCACAACAGAACAGATACAGTGTTATCAATCTATCTCATTCTCAACAATCTCACTTCATCAGACGCTTTGAAGATGGGGGAACTTACAGAATGAGTGGAAAATAAATGCCTTTTATTTTGGCATTAAATGGCATTTATTTTCCTGCCATTCTGTAAGTTCCCCCATTTTCAAAGTGTCTGATGAAATAGGATTTTCTCCCATGAAAGCTCATGCGATAAATTAATTTGTTGGTCTGTAAGTGCCATGGGACTCCTTGCTTGGTTTGTCTTAAAGTTCTTGTTCAAAAGACAGGGAAAAGTACTGCAAACTCTAAACATCACACGACTGTGCATTTCTGTAGTCATTAAAGGGGTGTACACTCAAGTCCTTATTCAGATTTTATTTTGTAAGACGTATGTTTCTTAGTGGTTTTCTTCTGTTAATTTACCAGTTCTTTTTGGGACTTGATTTTTTTTCAAACTCTGCTGCATTTTGGCCAAAATTTTCAAATTTGAATGACTATCATCTATTTTTAGATTTCTAAATGGTCTGATTTTTCAGATATACTGAATACCTGTAGCTGCCATTGCTGTGATTATTAAGGTACCTAAATAGAAGTTCTGATTATCAGGAGTAATGACCATCTACAAGTCCTGTTGGGAGTTGCAGGTGCTCAGCATTTCTGAAATTCAGAGTACTTAATTTGGTGACTAACTGTAGACACTTATATTAGAAAAAAATTCCAAATATTTGGAACTTAATATAATAAAATCTTTAATACCTTTGGAAAGGGGCTGCTTTGTGAAAGAGAGCTGTTGAGGGGAGCAGAAAAGGAATGATGAGGGTCTTATTCAGATATTTTACTTCTAATCTGACTTTGTTATTCGTTAACCATTGTTGTATATTGACATGGAATTTTCTTCTTCTCCAAATGGCAGTGGAGAAAAAATTGAGAGAGGAAGAAGTACTTGTTTTTATTAAAAGATGCAGTTAACCAAGTGGAATCTTAATTCAATTCTGATGGTTGATTCTGTTTTTCTCATACAGAAAAATGATTTAAATTCTTCCCAAAATATTGTATGCTGTTTCCATAAAGGTAGTGTTTTTGGATTTATTTTCCTCATGTCCCAATTAGCCATTCCCAAAGTATCTTTCTCAATTTGCTTTTCAGTACTATACCCATGTTAATATGTTTGCTGTTGAAGGCACTGAGTAGGTAAAGGTCTGTGATTTGTTGCTGCTCTTGTATTTATACCCTGTATCTTTATAGTCTTAGCCCTAGTCTACGCTTGGAGGGCTTTTTGGTGGCAGTCAACTGGCAGATATGAAAAGTGCATAAAATGCCTTGCGTATGTGATGGCGACTTTCTAAGCCACTGGGACACACTGCTGAAAGCCACCTGCAAATGGCTTGCAGTTGGCTTTCAGCTGCATCTGATGAGGAAACAGGACTTCCGGTGCCGACCTTCCAGAGCACAGCAGTGAATGCATGCTCACTCCTACTTGTGCCCAGAATGTTGGGCTGAAGGTGACAATTTTCAGCTGTCAGTGAAAACATTCCCTTAGAAATATCTTCTTTGCTTTAGGTTCTCTTCTGCTGATAAGCAGCTGCCTCTTACTAAGCCTGTTGAAATTGCACGATTGATTGCTCTTACTGTTCTAGTTAATAACTCCCATGTTAATATGGTGGTTTTTAGTATTCACCAGTTGCAGAGTTCTTAAGAATAATAAAGCTGCTCAGATCACTCAGTTAATAGAATATCCAAATACCTCTTTCCATAAAAGGGAAAATAATAGATCATCGGTGAGAATAGGTCTTTGAACTACTTTTTAAAGTTAAGATTTATAGACAAAAACAAAAACAAACCCCCTTTTAATTTGGGAATACTGAACTACGAGACAGAGACCAGGCATGTGACGTAATCTCTCTCGGCTGTTTGTGAATGAGACAAGCTTTCAAGCTTACGCAGAGCTCTTCAGTTTTATGAAGCAGTGTTACAGCTAAGTTCATGATTGAAAATATTGTTCAATATATATATTTAACATATTAATATATCTCAGTGAGTTCTCATTAAAATCTTTGCTATTTTAGTGTCTTGAAGGGCTTCTTTGAGTAGCCAGTTGGCAGTAAAAGGGTATGTCATCATGTGGCCAAGTTCCTTGCATGAAGAAGCAAAAGGATCAATATTCACATGTCCTTTAGCATGGATGCCTGCTTGCTTCCTCTGATGCTCATTCTTTGCACTGGCATTGCTTGAAAATTTCATGTTCCTCATTACTCATGAGTTTGTAACAAACGAGACACAGAGTAGTGAAGTTTCTACCGGTTAGGTGTAATTGTGCACCGTTGAATTTTTGTTCACTTGAAAAGTGCAAAGTAACATCTTGATCTTGTGTGACCCCCTCAAGGTCACGTCCTGATCTCTGTGTGAGGTAACAGTCCATAGAGCTCAGTACCATATCATCTTTCACACAACCTGTTTGTTCATGAGATGCTACTTCACCAGAATCTGAGTGTTTAAACTAGTAATTCAGAATTTAGAACACTTGAATGACTCCAAAAGATATTCAGTGATCCCAACTGTTCTGTTTGAAGGACGATATGCCACCATATGGCACCACATACTCCTTGGGAATGTGCTAGCATTGTACACTGATTACTTCAGCTGTTTGGAAAAAATAAGTATATTTTAAAGAAAATCTTTTTATGAGGCATTTTCTTTGAATTTCTCATTTTTTCAGCAAAAATTAGTTTTATTTTGGCGGGGGGAACCCTTTCACTTTTTCCTTCAGACTTTTACATGTAGGCAGGAGGAAGATAAGTGGTGATAGATTTTTTTCTCCCTAACTCAGATATTGGTGTGGGGGGGGTGACTGGATGTGGGGTGCATGTTTCCTTTACTTTCCCTCCTCCAATTAAAACATTTTGTTGAAAACATTCAAAAATTTTCATTTTGAAATTTTTCATCAAAAAAAGACAAGAACGTCAGCCATGATAACATTCTGCAAACAAAATTATTTTGCTTAAAAAGCATTTTGCATTTATTAAAAAGAAAAAAGAATGAAACAATGTGAGTAAGCTCTTGCTTATACACACTCTTTCAGTGTTTTGATACTTAGAATCTGGACTCTGGGTGACACAAAATGTTTAGCAGAAATGTACCGAGGTCTTAGCAAAGCATAAATAAGTCTGCTCTACAGGCAAACTGGAGAAGCGGGTTCCCATGACTGTTGTGCTTTGGTTGGTCTATCGCAGACGTCATTCACTGCTATTGGCAGCATATGATGATGGCCTAGGGTTACCAGGTCCCAAAGCATGGAAAGGAGGACAGGGAAGTACAAAAAGGAGGACTTTGGAGGACACATGGAGAAAATGTAGCATTAATGTAATATTCATCTGTTTTTAGGGACCCTGGAACACTTCCTCCAAAAAATAGGGTGTTCCAGCATACTTTAACCCCTGTAAGTAAAAAGCCAGTCAAAATCATGTAGTTATAAAATGCCTGCAGGACGGAGGATGTGAAGGTAAAAAGGAGGACATGTCCTCCTTTTGCCTGACATCTGGTAACCCTATGATGGCCTTTGGTGGCAATATATTTAGGACAAAATCTTCCAAATGTTTTAAGTTGTGTGCATGCACTTAAAAAAGAAGACGACAAAACATATCTTGTGCTACACTGAACAAAAAGTTAGCTTTTGAGATTTAACCAGTTTTCGGTGTGTGATCCATAATGCTGTTTTAATTTAGTGAGTTTATTTTTAAATTACTATTTAATACTTCAGTATCTCAGCATGCTCATAAGACTAATGGCAACTGTAGAATTTTTAATGGCAGCCACTTGTCAAAATTATGTATTCTGTTTTATTGATTCTGTTTTAAGGACAGAAGGTCATATGTTTGCAATGGTTGATAATCAGCATTTTATTATATGGCTATCTCTTGGAAGTATAGTTCTTCAGTCTCTAAAGTCCATGGTGTGTGTATTTACACATAAATGGCCATTTTTATATTTATTGTCCTAGAATGCCAGTTCTAAGCAGAGAAATATGGTGGTGGTAGTATGATGGACATGATGGTGAAATTATTTGGTTTGACTAGGAGTCCATGAAAACATTAGTTGGTGTCAGCAATATGCATCACAGCTTAAACAGTACTTCACAACATTTTTTATTTTTTACATGGTTTTGCTATTCTGCTTTAGAAACAAATTGTGGTTACAACAATATTAAGTGAAATATTTTTTTGCCATCTCCTTTTAAAGATATGTTTAGTGATGCCATTTTTATTGGAATTTAGTAATACGATTATGATGAATTTAAGGTGGATTGTACTCAGTATTTTGAGACATGCTAGTACTTCCTTCTGCATCATGGGAAACCAGTGGCACTCACAGAGACTGGAAAAAAATCAAAATATCCACTAAGCATTTGTGGATGTGGAGAGCTTCATTGTAATCATGCCTCTGTAACATGGGGCACAGTTACTTGATCAATTCTCTGTTCCTTGAAATCTTTAAGCCATAATTTGAGAACTTCAGTGACTCAGTTGTAAGTTAGGGGTCTATTACAGGAGTGGGTGGCTGAAGTTCTGTGGCTTTTGTTGCACAGGAGGTCAGAACAGGTTATCTGTTTGTCCCTTCTGACCTTAAAGTCTAAGTCTGTGAGTCTTCACTTGTGTTCTTTAACAATAATGCTCCAAAAACGTTTCTAAAACAGCTACATTTGCCAGATGGCAGTTCTGGGAATAATTCATAGATACGCAGACTGGAAAAGGACCATTCCTTCTAATCTGACCTCAAAGTGGAGGCCATGTTATTATGTTACATCACTGTCTCTTGTATCTTATCATTTCCACAATTTTGTGGGGTTGTACTTCTAGGAGCTATGAAAGAAACATGGTGCCAAGTGCTATGGAGAGATCCTGTAGCTACAGAAGGGAAAATCATTCACTGACTTCTGTGCACAGTGCTCAAATGTTTCTTGTCTACAGAGCCATCCTTGGTGGGGGTGGGGGGCAGAGGGGTGGCCGCCCCTGACCGCAGGCTTCAGGGGGCCCCGCGTAGCCGGAAGGAGGAAGGATCAGCCCTGTAAGGCAGTGTATTCAGCCTTCACTGATGGCTTTTTGAACTGACTTTTCTGTGCAAATAATGATCCATTACAGGTGAGAGAGAAGACCCCAGGCTAGTACTTGTATGGAAATGCTGGGGTTTTAGGGTTAATGGCCATCGATCAGCACATTAAAAAAGTCTTTCTTCCTTCCTTCTGCATTGTAAATATTCCCTGTTGTTGATGGCAGACAGCGCAGCACTTCCAAAGCATGGCAAAGAGGAAAGGAGCCTGGAGAACACTGAGGGGAGAACAACAAACAAGGAGTCCTGTGGCACTTAACGACTAAATTTTTTTTTTTGGCATGAGCTTTCATAGGAGAAAAATGCCACATCATCACACACTTTGAAGATGGGGAGTTCTTCAAAGCGTCTGATGAAGTGGGATTTTGTTTTGTTAAACTAGACTCACACGGCCACCCCTTTGGATCTTCTCAACATGCTATGTATCAGTAATAGCACGAGGTTTCTTATTGTGGAGGATTAATCCCCTTTCAAAGAAGTAAGGACATCTTTCCCTCAGTCCAAAGGGGTAGCTGTGTTTGTCTAGCTCAGTGAAACAAACAAGGAGTCCTATGGCACTTAGACTAACAAATTTATTTATTTTTTTTTTTTGCATGTGCTTTTGTAGGAGCAAATCCCACTTCATCAGATGTTTTGAAGATGGGGAGTTCTTCAAAGCGTCTAATGAAGTGGGATTTTGTCCCACAAAAGCTCATGTAAAAAAAAAAAAATAAATAAATTTGTTAGTCTAAGTGCCATAGGACTCCTTGTTTGTTTCACTGAGCTAGACAAACACAGCTACCCCTTTGGACTGAGGGAAAGATGTCCTTACTTCTTTGAAAGGGGATTAATCCTCCACAATAAGAAACCTGGTGCTATTACTGATACATAGCATGTTGAGAAGATCCAAAGGGGTGGCCGTGTGAGTCTAGTTTAACAAAACAAACAAGGAATCCTGTGGCACTTTTAAAGACTGACAAGTTTGTTTATTTGTTAGCTTTTAAAAGTGCCACAGGACTCCTTGTTTGTTTTACATCTGTGTGTCTGAGAGGAGGCCAAGTGTCTATTATTTCTTCCTCTCATCCTCAAACAGTACCTGAACTTCATTACTTAGATCTTCTGCAAAGCAATGGGGAATGTATGAATACATATATTAAAATAAGAGAGCGAAGGAGAGAGTGAGAAGGTAAAAAGGAAATGGCATACATTAGACAATAGGAATCTAGTGCTGTAATCTAAGAGAGGAACTGGATTTATTTCTTGGTATCATCCAAAAATAGCCCCTCTCTCTCTCGCTCTCTCTCGCTCTCTCTCTGAATTTGCAATTTAATAAAAATGTGATCTAAGAAAAATGTTTAACTTTGTTAAACGTGTAGAATAGTGTGCCCATCTTGAACAGAAAACCAGAGCCACAAAGATGAGTACCACGAAATACTTCTGTCTATTTGGCTGTGAGGCTGATGAAACATCACCAGGACGCATTCAGTACTGTCCACCCAAAACATTAAAAAATAATCACACCAGGCCCAAATATATCATTAAAACTCACTTAAAAATCAAGAGATGTTTAACGAAATAATAAATGGAGGCTCATTTTCTCTGACTTCTGTATTTTGAGCCCTTAGGATAAAGTGAGGTCATGTTTTCCTGCTTTTCTCTGCAACTTTTTAGCCCAGGGGCTAGAAATTTATTTATCTTATTAAAGAAAAATTATGAGATGGCCAGTCCAATGTTCCCTCTAAGCTGATGATGCAGCTGAACATATTATGGATGCACTTGGGGAGTCAGCAGGCAGTGGGAAAGGGCACTGGTGGAGCTCAGAGAACCAGCAGGGAACTTGCTCAGCTGCATCCATAACTTGCTCAGCTGCATCATCAGCTTAGAGGGAACATTGTGCAAAAAGTAAAATGGGGGGGGGGGGCCCGCACAAACTGATTTGCCCTGAGCACCACTCCCTGCTAGGAACGGCCACGCCTGTCTCGTAAGAGAAATAGCAACATTTTTCTTTATTTAAAGGAGGGAAGACTTGATGAAAATATAAGAAAATGCTCTTATAAATTTCCAGCACAATGTATCAAGTAATGTCATGATACATACTGCATATTGTGGAGATAGACGCTGAAGTCTTGCTTTGTCATCGCAGAATGTGATTTTATATATAGATGTCTTTGTCATTACCTGCTCGAGTAATTTAACTTCAGAAGAAAAAAGATGGGTTTTGTTCTTAACTTTGTTTGCTTTTGGGGATTTTTTGCAAATTGAGATCCATAGTAACCCAACATATGAAAACTATTGCTTTATACCTTGTGGAGAAAAAGAAGTCCATCAAGCAACATTTCAGAAATATTACCCACCCACTCCCCAAATAGCAAATTATAAGAAGCCCATGTAACAAAGAAAATAAAAATGTTTATTTGCAATGTACTTTTAAGTTATCATTGATATTTGTTTATATTTGGAATATGCATGCTCTTCCTTCACCCTCCCTGCAGCGGAGTAGCCTTTAAATTGCAGATAAACTTACTCAGAATAGCCAGCACAGTAATTAGTGAAGCTCTGTCATTGCTCCTCTTATCATGTGATTTTTAAGAATGCATTATTAGAGCACTTACACAGCCAATCTAACTGCAACAGCAGTGCCATTTTTCACAAAGAAAATGTTGAACAGGAGCCAAATGTTTGGTGGCAGAGTCTGTTGCTAGGAAATCAAGTTCCTGAGGCGATTAATGACAAAGCAAGCAATAACAAGAAGGCAGAATTACAGATTTAAAAGAGAAAAAAGTGGTTGGTGTTATAATTACCCAAAGAAATCCGCACTCATTAAATTGGCTGTTTTTATGATTGACTTTAATTGGAGGTTAGCTCAGATAGTTAGCTCCTTTCCCACCCCTTTAAACACACACATGCACATAATCTGTAGAACTGCAGACTTGTTTTTCTAAGCATTGAGAGAAGCTTGCCCTGTAATTTGATCCCTACTGACAGATGCATTTTCTATGCTGCCATTTTGAATTAACCTATTGTGCAACAATTTTCCTCAGCTCTGTTGAATAAAACATCAAGTCTTATTACCTCAGATGGATTTGATAGAGTAAAAGAATGTACTTCTAGCTGAAGTAGCCTATTTGCATTGAGTTCAGTGATTGAACTCTGCCAACAAGCACCAATAATTTGTGATAGGTACTTAAAACATTGGGGGAGGGAAGGGGAACAATATGGGGGGTCTTTTTGGAAATATAAAATTAAGACAGTGACTTCAAAGTAATATTGCTGTTCACATTAAGATTGTTCCTCAGGATGAGAACTTTTGGCTAAAGATTGTCAACTAACAGTTTATACAATAATTCAGGTTTATTTAATTAGAATGGTTATAAAACAAAATTAATAGTATGATTTCTCCTTGTGGGCCATCCTTCCTGGACGTAGTCTCTTTTCCAAATTTGCACTTAATGTAAACCAGCGTTTCCCAAACTAATTTTGCCGCGGAACACTTTTGGGCTTGGAATATACTGGTGGAACACATGTGCTGGCCTGGATAGTGGGGGGTTTCATACTGAAAAACTGCTGCACGTATTTTTCAAAAGCTGATTTTAAAAAGTTGGAAGGAAAAATATCACTAGCACTGAAATTTTTTCACAGAACACCATAGGAACACAGTTTGGGAAATGCAGATGTAAACAGTTTATAAAGAAAATTTTATTCTCCCATGATAGCCCTTACTCTTTCCTCCCCCAATTATAAAAGCTCATCAGGCAAATTCAATTAGATTTTTGGCAACGAAGGGGAAGCAAATGAATCTGGCATTTAGATCCTACCCTGTTTCATGGATCATTTTCAATACTATAGAAAGGGCTGTTGCCATCAATATGACTAGGAGTAACTGAGAAATTATCATGATACAGGTACAGTACTTGCAAGAGAACATACAGCTGAACTGTAAGAGCTACATGGTGCCACAACTCTCCAAATTCCTGATTTGAAACAATCGGGCTGCAAGTATTCATCCAACAATACTCTCATTGCTAATCAGGTGCCAATGCCAGGCTGTCTGCTTTGATAAATACCCAGGTTCCCAGAGGCAAGAAGACAGCTGCTGTAACTACTATGAAATTTGGTAGCTCAATCTATTTTTGCTACCCTTGGGCTATCAAGCTACTGTTAATTTAGACCACCCCAATTGGTACGCTTTAGGGATTTTTTTAAAAGTGTTTGTAATTAAAATGATAAAACATCATTATTAGTCCGAAGACGTTGTGTACATTTTGCATTTGACAGATACTTACGAAGATAAACCCAGTGTGTAATTTTCGTTGACATAATGGTTGTAATTGCGTTTTCCTTTTAAAAATATATTGCTTTTTTGGGTGAGAGGGGAGTGAGGAAGGAAAAAAGCACGCTTTTATTTCATTAGCAGAAATTGTAAATCTGCTAGAATACTAAACCAGTCTGCTGGTAATGAGCCGCTTCAACTCCAAAGCCTGAATCAGGCTTTGTGCAAGATAGCGAATAAGTAAAAACAGACATTCATAAGCCCAAACACTACCACCAGGGGGAGGAAAGTAGTTAGAGCATATAAATCCACATTGATCTGACTGTCTGCAAACAGATTTTGTAGCAGAGGCATGCAGGAGTACTTATCCTGCTCTCCCAGGTGAATCTGCCTTTAGGGACACCAGAGTCTCAAACTGTATGTAAAGTCTGGGCAGATTTAACACTCTATTTAAATGTAAATTCAAAAGAGAAGCCTCCATATTCAAGTGACTACTGGGAGTCAGTCTGAAGGAGATTTTTACTGCTGTCCTTTTCTATGTCAGACTTATTAGATGTTCTCCTTATGAGGATGTAAGATTTTAGATTCTTTTTATGTCACAATTCTTAGGACAAGATCTCAGAAACAAAGTATAGCTGAATTTAGAAGTTTGCTGCTATGAGTGGCAGTGGTGTTGATGCTGTATTATATAATATTTGATAATTTCATAATCCATAGGATTTTAAAAAATAATTCCTTCACTCCTGGAAGATTTTAAAACTGCTGTTTTAAAAACTTAGACTCAGCATTGATGTTTGACATTGATATTGTCTCCTCAGTTTGGAATATTTTTAATTAAAAGAAAGTTTTAAAAAATAACTACTAATAACAAATATCTGATATTTAATTAAGCACAATTGATCCAAGGTCGTGGTTTGTGGTTCTTCTGCAAGAGTGAATTTGAATTGCACACAAAGCCGTGGAAGACTGTGTGATACTAAAAACTGCATTCTTTGTGTTTATCATTAACTGCTGCAGTAAAAATATGTGGTCCTGAATTCAGGCTTTGGCAAGAAGAAGCCTAATAAGTGCACTTTTAAAGCATTGTCCTGCTCTGCAAAATTACCCAAATTGTCATTATAGAACTCTGTGGGTTTTTTAAATATCTTTCAGATCAAACATGCTCTGGTTTACAAACAAAAAGATAACTTTTCTAATAGCAGTGCCTGCAAATTCAATTTGAGAGCTGAGTGTCAAGCTGGCTGAAAAGTAGGGTGGTGTAAAGACCAACTCGTAACTCCATTTACGCATGAGCAGCCATATTAGGAAAAACTGGATTTGGAGATGTAAATAAGAATAAAGTTATATTTCTGAAAAGCTGATTCATGCATAAGAAGGAAATAATGCAGCAATATTAGGTGGGCATAGATGGAAGAGAAGCAGTCCTCTGTGCCATGAACTATGGCTTTGAGCCACAACTTGAAAAGTTTTAAAACCTTTAAAATGCAGGGAATTGCATATGGTATCTCAAAGGCTATGGATTTGCTTTTAACAAAATAATTAATTTTCTTGCTTTTATAGAAAGAAAAATCCAAAGATTTCCCTAACAGCCCCCCCCCATACACACCCTTCCTGAATTTCCCAACACCCCCCTCCCCAGTTGTAAGCTAGTAACATAGTCTTATATCAATTTAGTCACTGCTTGGAAATGACTGAACTGAATTCACTAAGAAGTAAGGGAAGCGAGCAAGAAGTCTTGTGGCACTTCAAAGACTATACAATGTTCCCTCTAAGCTGATGGTGCAGATGAGCAAGTTATGGATGCAGCTGAGCAAGTTCCCTGCTGGTTCCCCAACCCCCACCGGTACCCTTCCCCACTGCCCATCAACTCCCCGAGCGCATCCATAACTTGCTCAATTGCATTGTCAGTGTAGAGGGAGCGTTACTTCAGTCATCTGCAAACACAAGATTTTCTTGCATGTCTTGCAGTGCCTGCAAAAGCCTTGGAGTTGGGTTAAGATACAAGTCTTCTCCGAATGAGAAAGCATTTTCCTTCATTCCCTGTTAGAAAATGGAGTGGCTTCACTTTAATTAAGGCAGCCATTTTTTGTGAACGGATATCTGAGATATCTCTGAAATAACTTAGTGTGGAAGTGTAGGAGCCAGTGGTAATTTGATGCTCAGAGAATACAGAGAAGCTCCAGTAAAAATATCCATCTAGCATGCCATTAAGGTAACATAATGGGCTCAGTTTTGTCAGTTTGTCAGAGAAAGTTTATGCAGAAAGATCCAGCAGTTCTTGCCAGAGACCTCCAAATGGAGAAGGGTGGAGGCTGGGGGGGAGGCAAACTGGGAGGGAGGGAGAGTTGTAAAAATTATCAGAAGAATATAAAAACTTTACATTTTTTTTTTTAAATTTTCAAATAAAAATCAATCAATCAAATCATAGGGCTGGAAGGGACCTCATGAGATCATCAAGTCCAACCCCCTGGGAATTGAACCCAGGCCCTTCTGCATGTTAAGCAGAGGTGTTAATATTTTGAACTTTTTTTGGGAGGTTTATTCTCCTATTTCTCTCACTTCATACTTTACCCCACCCCCTATTTTCCCCAATGGGGAAAAAAAAAAAACAGGATCAATGAAAGTGTGAGTTTTTCTGTGAATTCTAAGTGCGAAATTTTTGAAAATTTTATTTTTGACAAAACTGTTTTTCTTTGGAAAAACTTTACATCAAAAAAGAATGTAGAGTGATCATTCATTTACTCCACCCCCCCCCCCCAAGACTGACACCCCATCAACAGGCCCTCCCTGAAATTAATCTTTTAACATAATTCAAAGGGGCTGGAAAAAAACAAAAAATATACAGTTAGGTAGGTTTGACAGACTATGGAGTGAAAGAATAAGGTCTAAAGCTGGAGAGATACTGGTGAGCGTTGAACAAAAGAAAATAAGAACCCAATGTTAGATTCTTTCACAATTCTGTCGAACTTGTATTGTCAGTACACAAAGTACTCATTTTGATCAGCTGTCCAACTGGTGTATTCTCAGAGCTTGAAGTACATTTTTAAGGGTCCAGCTTCTAGTGAAATCATTGAGAGTTATGCCATTTCCTTCAGTAGGGTCAGGATTGTGAAGTTCTTTTAGGAGGAGCACATCTTTTTGGCTATAGCCCAAGGTTCCCCTGGTCCTCCTCATCACCCCAATCCCTTCACTCACTCCCCCATTCTGCCCCCCCCCCATCTGGCTGCCAGAGTGGCCACACCACAAGCTTGGCTCACCTGCTGAGCATGCTCAGGGTGGGAGTTTTAAAAACTCCCAGCCTGGGGCAGGGCAGCTCCCTGCCAGGCAGAAGGATGTCTTCTAGCTGGGTAGGAGCCCAGGCTGC
Organism: Podocnemis expansa; assembly: GCA_007922195.1. NCBI lineage: Eukaryota > Metazoa > Chordata > Testudines > Podocnemididae > Podocnemis > Podocnemis expansa. The sequence continues at coordinate 45,233,082 of ML681981.1, read as the reverse complement.
TGGCGGTGTGTGGCCGGCAGTGTTCCCTGCAGGTGAGTGATGGGGGCTGCTTGCCTGTGCAGCCTACAAGGAACGTTGCTAAAAGATTTAAGGGGGTTCAGATGCCATATCAGATTGCTTCTCAGCTGGGGAGGAAGGGGACAGCTGTTTGCTTGGTGTTGTGGGCTCTCCCTTACAAAGCAGTATCTGATTAGCAATCAGCTCTATCTTTTAACAAGTATTGGGCTGGGCAAATAGTGCTTGTGGTTCCTAGTCAGGCTCTATTCAGAGTCTTCTGTTATTTTAAGTGACCATTATACCTGAAATCACAGATAATCAGATCTAAGTGCTAGTGCTTAGTCCTGGAGAGTGGGAAAGTAACCATAGTGTGTGAAGACTAGAGATTTCCAGCCTGTATCAGTGTAAGTTCCCCCACTGAGACCTAGAATCACAGAAGTCAGTCATACAAAGTGTGGAGAGGGAGACTATGTCCACAACAAAGGTGATTGAGTGAAGTACTGAAGAACAATGCAACCATCAGCTGAAGGAATGAGCAAGATGCTATTGCCTTTGTCCTCCTTTTCCCTGAAAGGTGAACTCTTGTGAAAGCACCTCTGAACCGTGGGTCTCCCTCCAGTACTGAAAAGGGGAAGCACAAGGTGAGTGAGTTGTGGAGAAGGGAGGGGCATGTCAAAAGAACATTTGTTTGTTGAACAAACAAGGAGTCTAGTAGCATTTTTAAAGACTAACAAATTTATTGTGTCTCTGTGTTTTAGTGACTTTGCTCCAGAATGCTAGGTTTGTGACTGGGAAACTTATATAAGTATTTTCTGCATTTGAGAAGTTTAGTTAACGAAGATGTGCAAAATTATAACAAAAAATCAGAAGAATGTAGATATAGTACTCCACAGAAGGAATGAGTAGCCAACTTTGTGTGACAATTTAATAAAATGTTCATTCGTGAACCACTTTTCAGTTTTTATTATGGTGCCATATAGCCCTTCTTCACCCCCACAGTCTCACACCTCATTGGCTCTCACATGCACACCCGTAAATTCCAGCACCCCCTAATTTCAATGCCTGGGGAAACACTGGTGGCCTTAAATATTTTGCATATGTTTTTTGTAACACAGAAACTGTTCCTTTTTTGGCTTTTATCCTACATGAACAAAGAGTTTTAGAATAGCATTAGTCCACATTGTAAACTAGTGACACTTTGTGTTATCTGAGGGAATGACAAAGATTGGGGCAAGGTGGAAATACCAATGACACTTTTTGATACAATATATTGTCATTTAGAAAACTAGATGATTCTACATGATTTATGATTCAACATCATAAAGATCTGGGCATGGAGAATTAGAGTATGATGACATAATAGTAACAATTCCATGTTGGAGTGGGGTGATTATAAAGACTCTGCAAATACATTTCTACACAAATTTGAAATGATGTTACACAAAAACCACAAGATAATGCATAAAATCTATACCATTTTGTCACTGGACTTTCATCTGCTCCATTCAGTGCGTTGCTTTGGACTTTCAAGATTGTAATCCCTGAGGAAAAGGGAACATTTATTTTTCTACATATTGTACACCAGCAAATGCTAACTTTGCTAAATAAATAAGAAATATATTAATAGGGGTGATACTATTTCAGTGAGACTCAGTTACTCATTAACCTATCAGAAAAATTATGGCCACCGCAGTAGTAAATAGGTCTCCACTTATTAATGATATTGAAGAGCAAGAAGAAACACAAAGGTAATACTAGCACTGATCTAATATAAACCAGTAGAAGCCAAAGATGCTTTGATATTGTCTGCATTAGATAGGGTTTGCGGATTTTGTTGGAAAACCTTTCTAATGGAGATGCAGCTAAAACCAGCAAAAGGTCTTGGATGTGCCTGCAATTTTTGTATGCAAAGACCAGGATTTAGACTTCATCCTGAGACTCCACTCCATTGTTCACCCTCTTCCTCCTAGGTATTATTGTACATTTATGTCTCTGTTTTTGTGTCAGTGAAATGCTGAAATGCTTCTTAGCCTCCAACACAGTTAGAAATCTGTGGATGAAAATGGCTGTGTAAGTTGTAAATGGTATGTTGTAAAGGCAAATGTTGCTGTTCTTTGTGGTTAGTTCTGTGGTCAAGCGCTGGAATTGCTTGGTGCCATTTAGTAATTTCATCCCTCTTTGAGGTCTGGAAAGTGGCAGTAACAGTAGCTGACGTTAATCAACGTGTAATGCGGCTCCTTCTTCTAGGTGTGTCTTTCTGTAGGTGTCTCTGTACAGCATGGTCAGGTTGAACATCATAGAAATTGCATTTTTGAAGAGCAGAGGCAAAAGCTAGGAGTTATCAAGGGTGAAGAGCATAGGCCATGTCTATAATGAAAAGCCTATGTTGATCCCCATGGATCAGTGCAGTGTGATCGATTGAGTGGCCAGTATAGACCCTCTCAATTGATCCTTGAAGTGCTCTCCCTTCAACTCAGTAAGTCCTCCCTCCAGCAAGAGTAATGCAGCATCAAAGGGAGAGCATGTTCCATTGATGCAGGTGAGTAAAGACACCAAGATGAGTGCAAGTAAGTCAGTCAACGGGAGATATGCATTCTGCAGCATGTGGGTTGCGTATCTCCCATCGACTTAGCACTGTAATGTAAACTAATCCATAAAGCATGAGGTGGATAGAAGAAAAAGGCAGGCAAATGGAATAAGGAGTAGATTAGATACAGGGCTGCGTGGGGGAGGGCATGGCCAGGGCAAGTGCCCTGGGCAGTGCTGTTCAGTGTGCCCTGCGTTGCCTTCAGCAGTATTTCACTGGCAGGGAGCACTGTACTTTAATGGCATTTCAGTGGTGGGAGCCCACACAAGGTGATTCGCCCTGGGTGCTGCCCACCCCTGAGGATGGCTGTGGTTAGGTACCTGCTCTTTTGCTGTCTGAATCTATGCAGTGTGTGATTGTGGTGAAAAATGTGTGTAAGCGTAGGAGAGGGAGCACAATATTCTGCAGAGATTTCTCTGCAAATTGGTATTAGTACTGATGTGCAGTTTAGCAAAATAAAAAACGCTGACTGTGGAGGCTTGGAAGATAGTGGGGTGAGTCTCACAGGAGCAGAAGCAGTGTCTTACACTGGGCCACACAAAATGAGAACAGTATTCATGCAAATGCTTAATACCATTCACTTTGGCACTCCTATAATACCTAATCACAATAGGGTAAGTTAAGAATTGTTTTCATCATTAGGCATTAATTTAGTGAGTTTTCTGGGTTGAGATAAAAACCTAATGTAATTTTCCTTGGGTTTTTTTCTTTGTTTAAATATATTCTACTTCAAGCTGAGGATTTGGTACCTTACTGTAGAAGACTAGTAAAGCACTATACAGAAACTGGAATCCCTTATCATTTTCACTGGTTTTTAAACAGTAATTGAACTTTAGAGAGGGCACCCATTGTAGAAATAGAATTACAAACTGCACAGAATTGGAAATATTCAGCTGTACTATAGGTCCAATTTTCTTTTAAGGAAAAAAAAGTTTTCAATGAGGCTTGATAAAGGATGGCAAGTGTTCATTCCTCAGAGCTAGTGCTGTCCCTAAGTGCTTCTTTCAGCTGCTGAGAATGGGCTGAAGAGATACTCTGCTGAGGGCTGTAGATTCTTATCTTGCTAATTGAGCCATCATTTGTTGACATGAGTGAAATCATGTGACTTTCCTTAATGCATTTCTCTGTAACAGTGGGAGACTAGAATGTAGTTCATGTAACAGCAAAGCCAATAGAAATGTTATTAGACTCTTCATAGTGGTCTAGGATGTGAATAATTTGAGGGTGGCAATAAAACAAAGACAATTGTGGGAAGCTGTTCATAGTTTGATTTTTGAGGAAAGAAGGTGTTATATTAATCAGTGTTCAAACTTAAACTTTTAGTTGTTTTGAAAATACTGAAACAGTTCTGATTAGAAAGCCCTGAAAAGATGGAAGTAGGAAGTTAAGTTATGCTGCTTTGTTTCACCATCTGCTATAATAATTAAAAATTGATATTAGTTGACTGGAAAGCTATTGGCATTTTTTCTTGAAGCAAAGTTGCTATAGTATGGTTGTCAATTGCAGAACTGTCAATTCATACATTCATCTTCATGAAATGATTGTACATGAGGCAAGGGGAACGTGTGTGACATGGAAATATTCAGCAGTATCAGCACTCAGGCAGGGCTGTCCCAATGGGGGTGTGAGGCCTGGGGCATCTGGCCTGCGGGAGGCCCCCGCATCCCCTCCCTGCACTGGAGGGACAGCACAGGCCAGTCTGGGGGCTTGCTCCACTCTTCTGTCCCGCTTTAGCATGGAACAGCCAGCCTGGAGAGGGGCGAGAGAGGGAAGCCCGCTCTCTGGGCAGGCCCGCTCTGCCCTTGGGTTGACTGTTCCCCATCCCAGGGGTGGAGTGAGACAGCCTGGAGCAGAGGCCAGCTCTGCATGCTCCCACCCCACTCCCCACTTCTCCACTGCCTTTGGCTCCACACTGAAAGCAGGAGAAGGGGTGGGGGGCAGTGATGTGGGCCCTGTGCTGTCAGCTCGCAGCAGGGCAGCGCAGGACCCGGGGCAATCGCCCCTCTTGCCCCACCCAAGGATGGCCCTGCTCTTAGGTATGTGCTGGAAATGAATGTTTTAAGTGCACTGTAATTCAAAGTGCAAAATATTTTTTTTCAGTTCATATGATCATATCATCTTTAAGGGACTGCTTTAATCTCAGCCATATTCCCTAAGCAAGTTTATTATATTTTGGAATATAGGTCTATAGACTTACAGCTGTCTTTTGGATGTGAAATGAGAATATTTTGTGAAAGATGTCTAACCAGCAGTATAGGTTTCTGTGCAACATTAGATTATAACAATCTCATCTATGTGAAAATTTGCAACCTTTAAACAAACTCTAATCAAGTCATAGATTCTAAAACCAGAAGAAACAGTTGTGGTCATCTAGTGTGATTCTTGAGTAATGCAAGCAATAGAATTTCCCCCAAAGAATTCATAAAATACATTTTTTTAAAAACATCCAATCTTGATTTTGTAATTGCCAGTGATGGAGAATCCATCACAACCCTTGATATATTTATTGTGCCAGTGGTTAATTATTCTCTCTGTTAAAAGTTGAAACCTTATTTTCAGTTTGAATTTGTCTAGCTTCAGTTTCTGATGTTTCCTTTCTCTACTAGATTGAAGAGCCCATTATTAAATATTTGTTACCCTACTAGATACTTAAAGTCTGATCATTAGCCTTTAACTTTCCCTTTGTTAAACTAAATAGATTAAGCTCCTTGCATCTAAAGAATATTTTCTGATCCTTTAATTGTTTTTCCATGACTCTCCTCTATACCTTTCCAGTTTATTTTGAAGTGTGGACATCAGAACTGGACACAGTATTACAGCAGGTGTTTTTACATCTGTATTTGGCAACCAATGCCAAATACAGAGGTAAAATAATCTCTCTACTCCTATTTGAAATTCCACTGTTTATTCATCCAAGGATTTTATTAGCCATTTTGGCCACAGTGTTACTCTGGGAGCTCATGTTTAGCCGATTATCGATTTATGATCCCCAAATCTTTTTCTCAGGATTACTGCAAGTATGGCCCACATTCTTTGTTCCTGTGTGTAGATATAAACATTTTTGCCTGTATTAAAATGCATATTGTTTACTTGTACCCACCTTTTCAAGTTACCTGTCCTCTCCTTTATTCCCCACTCTCACAGTTTTACTGCAAGCTTTTCTCAGTGACGGTTTTATATTTTCTTCCAAGTCATTGATAAAAATGTTAAAGAGCATGTGATTAAGGACTGATCACTGGAGGACCTCACAAGAAAACCACACATGCGATGATGATTCTCTATTAACAGTTATGTTTTGAGACCTACAGTTAGTCACTATTTATCCATTCACTGTGTGCCATGTTAACTTTACATCATTATAGTTTTTAACTAAAATGTGCAGTACCAAATCAAATGTCTTAGAAAAGTCTACTGCTCTGTTGTAGCTATGTTGGTCCCGGGATACTAGGGAGGTAAGGTGCTTGAGATAATATTTTTTATGGAATGAACCTGTGCTAATGAGAGAGACAAGGTTTCAAGCTTACACAGAGTTAGTTCTCCTACAGCTCTCAGAAATGTACGCAGTGTAACAGTGTACACAGGGGTGTCAAAATCATTTAGACTTGGGGGCCATTTCTGTCAGCAACTCAGTCTGGCAAGCCATAGACTGATAGAAGAAAAAATAAACCACACATGTTTATAAAAATAAACCACTCTGAACCCCCCTCCCCCAAACCCCCGCCTTGCACTTTTGCCACCGCTCGCCCAAACTTCCTACTTCCAACTCTTGCCCTGCTTCCTCAAGTCCCAGGGCAGGCCACCATCTCTCTGATCTGCCTTGGTGGGGCCCTGGGCTGGGCCATGTTGTAGCTGCTCACCCCTGGTCTAGCCTGGCTGGCCTCCAGGCCAAGTCATTCCACTCACCCTGACAGCGCACCCCAGGACAGCATGAGAGGCTAGCTGACCAGACAGAGTGCAGCAGCCAGGTTCCAGCCATCCCCACCGCTTCTGGCTGACCAGTCAGCCTGGCGGCAGGGTGAGAAAACCACAGAGTATGGCTTGTCCCAGCTGGGCCCCCTGCCAGCATCCTGTCCCCCAACTGGCTACCGCCATGGCAAGGAGGCAGAAGTCAAGGCTCATGAAATCTGGCTTGAGGGTTGTGGGGGAGGGATCAGCCCAGTGCCCCCTTCCCTCCGCCCCTCATAGCCCAGCACCAGCAGTCTTGACTGCCCGCATAGCTACACTACTGAATTGGTGTGGGCAGAGCAGAGTGGGGGCTGCATGTTTGACACCTGGTTTAGAGAAATCTAAGTATATTACGTCAACCCTCTTCTATCAACCAAACTCGTTACGTCGTCAACAACAACAAAAGAAAAATCAATTCAGTTTGACATGATCTGTCTTCCACAACCCATGTTGATTGGCATGAATTATATTACTTTCCTTTATTTCTTCATTAATCAAATCCCATATCAGCCACTCCATTTCCTTTCCTGGGATCAGTGTCAGACTGACAGGTCTGTAATTAGCTTGGTAATTGTTTTAAATATTGTCATAGCATTAGCTTCCTTCCAGTCCCTGGAACTTTTCTAAGTTCTAAGACTTGCTGCAAATCAAGATTAGTGCTCCAACAAGATCCTCAGTCATTATCCGGTCTTTTAAAATTCTTGGTTGCAAAGTCTCTAGACCTTCTGTTTTATAAGTGTCTGACTTTAGTAGCTTCAATTGATCATGATCCTTAGTTATAGTTGAAGTGTAAAATGTTTCACCATCATAAAGCATAAATACATCATTTGTGTTTTTCCCAAATACAGAACAGAAGTATTTTAGACTTTTGTTACTGATAATTCTACCATTTCCATAGAACAATGTTATTCATGGTTTGGTTTGCTTTGCTTTGGTTTTGTTTTCCTAACAGACTTTAAAAAGTTCTTTATCGTTCTTCATTGGTCAGACATTTCTCCTGGTGACCCTTTGTTTGCCTTATCCTTTTTCTACAATTTCTAGTTTCTGATTTATATCAATTTCTCCTTTCTTCCATTAGATACACACACACATGCACACATTCCCTTCACATCTTTTCTAAATCATATGGTTATTCTCATTACTACAGCCTTCTTCCTCACTTGTGACTTTGGGGGCATCAAATAAAAATGTATATAAACAACTAACAGTCATCCAAAGTAAAGGCTTTGGTGGTGATGAGGGACTTCAAGACCCTCCTAACGTGCTATTGTCTGCAAACTTTATAAGTGGACTCTCTATTGCCATTTTCTAAGTCATTCATGAAGATACTGAACAGAATCAGACCCAGAACTGATTCCTGCAGGATACAACTTGATGTGCCCTTCCAGCTTGATGATATGTCCATCAATGACTGTTAGCCAGGATGGGCAGGGATGCAAAACCATGCTATGAAATGTTCCTTCCTATTTCATGTAATGATTACCTGCTCTGAAGCAACTGACATTGGCCACTGTTGGGAAACAGGTTAGTGAGCTATATGCAACATTGTTCTGACCCAATATGACCATTCTTATTACTTCTGCTTGAAATTCCAAATGATCTGGGCAAACTGGAAAAATGGTCTGAAGTAAATAGAATGGAATCACATAAGCACAAATGCAGAGTATTCTACTTAGGAAGGAACAAAGAGATGCAATTATATAAAATGGGAAGTGACTGCCTAGAAAGGAAAAGAAATCTGGGGATGATAGTGAATCACAAGCTAAGTATGAGTCAGCAGTGTTACACTTCATTTTAGTATTTCATGTATCTGATGAAGTGGGATTGCCCACTCAGTCCTTTTTAAATAGATTGCAGCCATTGATTTTAACATTCAGGATTACCAATTAGGTTGAATTTATACTCACAATAAGCAATTCCAAATTCTCTTATGCTCTTTGCATTGGTGTGTAGTCTGTTAAAAAAAACAAAACAAAAACATACTTCTCTTCATATGCTTTGGTTCCTTGATTTAATTTTGTTCTCTATATTGAGGTAATGAGAACTTTTATCTTGTGTCTTTTTATTTACCTCCTTTAATTATTAGTCTGCTGCTGTCCTGAGTACTCTAGCTAGCCTATTCTGCAGGAAACTGGTTCCCCTTCTCCTGAAGCAAAGGCCATCTAGACTTCATGAGCCCCACCTTGTATAAGGTGAACCAGAGTTTTGCAAAACCAAGACTTTTCATTCTACATTGCTTACCTAGCCAGAAGTTTACTTCCAGAATCTTCTATCTTCCTTTGCTCTTGGGACGGCAAGGTTTTCTGAGAAGATCACTTGGATATGCATTTTCTTCAGCATACTGCTGAGCTCTTTGATATCTGTGAGAGATCTTCTGACATTTTATCATTGGTTGCCACATCAGTGGATCCTTCAGGAGGATATCCTATCTTAGAGTGGCATCTCATGCCTTAGCTCATCCTTTTATCTACCTGTCCATTGCAGAATGTTCTTTTGATTTTTCTGCATATTGAATCATCTGCCTTTCTTGGAAGGTTAGCAATATTTTGTAGAAAAGCTTGATTTTATTGCATGTTTAGCCAAGTTGCCATCAAAGGTGTGTCCCATTATTCACTTCTTTGGACCAGTCTTATTCACTTCTTTGGACCAGTTGCATCTTGAGAGAGAGATCTTCTACAGCTCCCACTTTGAGGCCCTTGTATCAATTGGAAACATCTAGCTTTGTGGAATTTCTCTTCCTTTTATTCTTGCTGATGGCCAGAGCCTGCCCATCTGTCTGTCTCCAACTGTGTAAAATGGCTCTTTGGTTCTTGTCATTGGTGGTTATAAATTGCCAAACCTCATCTTGGACTTCATTTCAGTGTGACTCCTTGGTGATCAGTGCCCTTCTTCTTTCAAGTTAGCATGCTGATGTTTCCCAATTCTGGGAACTCTTTAGTTTTCCTGGCTCTTGATAATGTCTCTTTGCCTTGGCCCTCCAACGAAAGAATCTTTTTTTGCAGCACAGCCATGACTTTTCCCTTCACACACAGGAAGTCACTTCTGCCTTCATGTCAGAAAGGAAACATGGTGTGTCTCTTGCAGGTCACTGCCACTGTTCCATCACTGTCCATCTTGAAATTGAACATAAAGCTGAACTGAGAAGGGGAGCCACTCTCATTCCCCCTCTGAATATCTCCAGAAGCTCTCCTATTATCTGCCTCTATTCACATGCTTCTGTTTGCAGCCCTTGAGTTCCGCCTAGCAAGTGATTCTTCTTTTATACCGAATCTCTTACTGCTTAGCACAGCTCAGTTCTGTGCCTTACCACTATGGGGTGACAAACCATTCAGAGGCTTCCAACTGCAGAGCTGATCAAAGGTCCAAGGAGCAGCACTGCTTCTTTACCAAAACACCAACAAACCTGTTCCAGTGCTTATTTGGGCCCACAGCCCAGCTATGCAACACATGCACTGAGAATAAACAAGCAGTTAAACACCCGACATATGGGCCCAACACATCACTCACCAAGTCCTGCCACCGCAAGCAGAATCCACAACGTCTACACTCCAGAACTGTCTTGTTAGCTGCCTGTATTCATGGCTCTCTGACAGGCTGCTCTGTTGGTATAGGACAGTCACATACTATAGTTTGGGATATAATGATGTAACAATTAAGTACGCCTCTTGAAATTGATAATGGGAGTAGAATTGATGTAATTAGATGAATATGGAGGATGGTAAATCATATACCACCCTTTGCAGGCTAGTTCATAATTGCATTTTGGCAGTGAGAACATTTGGTAACTACCAGTATTCCAGCAGAATAGCATCAGGGGCACTGATCTGTCTAGATCCGAAGTCAGAAGAATGATTGATCCAAATCACAGACTGCCTCAGGAAAGATGCACACTTTACATCTTATATTTCTGAATGTTTTTATTCCCAGTTTAAGTAGCAGTATTTTAATTCTGACTCAGTGAGAGAGAGCACATAGAGGAAGAATGATAGGAAGGAGGCAGTCATTTAAGATATGATGCCTTTTCTGATAAACTGAATTCTTTGTCAGAATTTCAATGAGTAGCTAATTTTGTCTGCTTGAGGATACATTTCAAAACCCCCTTTTTTACCTCTGCAGAAGAAAAAAATGTTCTTGGAGAGTACTCCGGACTGAAAAGTATTAATAGATGAATAATAAGGCATACAGAGAGAGTAATTCATTTATATGTAAGTGCCTTGTGGTGGTTTTTCTTAGAATAAAAAACATCCTAAATGTGTTGCCAAGTTCCAAATTTTTTAGTCTTTAAGTGCCACAGGATTCCTTGTTTGTTTTATCCTAAACATATGTGAACCATAAGTGGAAGATCTGTAATATTTTTGGTACAGTAAGCAATAAGGCTACTTAAAGTACACTTGGAAATAAGTTTCAGTAAGGATAAAGTCAACAAGACTTTTTTCAAATAGGAGCAAACGTGCCTAATATCCGTGCTGAATTATGTATTTAAGAATGTAAAATTTGTGCTTATGCTTAAACTCTAATGGTTTAAATTTTGTCTTATCATCTGTAAGGAACAGTACCAACAAAGCAAGTCTCAGAAGAAGATCCTCCGCTGATGTAAATTCTCATAACTCCATTGAAGTCAATGAGGATTTATCCCAGAGAGTAATTTTTTCCCCATTTGCTTCCATAGTTGAGGGAGTAATTTATATAACAATTTACAGGGCACATCATGTTCCTTTGCCAGGTAGCATGTTGCAGAGCTGCTTGCTTGCCACTCCTCTTTATTTACTCTCTGTCCTTTGGGCAGGAGCCCTTCAGCACTTGCTCTGTCACACTGTCTTCTCCTTCCCCTCACCATATGTTCCTTACATACAAACTAAGCAAACTTTTGGCCTTTATTTCCCTGAGTGACATTGTCAGGACCAATTACAGTTTGGTTCAGAATATTTGATTCAATCACCTTTCACATATCAGTTTCTTTCTTCTTGTTAGTACATTTTGTATGATATTAAAAATTGTATTCTGTTTCTAAGTTGTTCTTCTTGCTAAAGTAATATACTTTTGCCATATCAGCTGCAGAAAGCATTGTCTGTTCTTTATTATGGGTCAGCATGGTTTTTAATTTAGAAGTTGTAACAATAAAATAGTTCATATTTTTTATAAAATCATGCAATATGTACAGTCTTATTTATCAATCTTTACTCATGCAAAACTTCCACTGAAGCCAAACACAGTCTTGCGGAAGTAAGGAATGAGTAAGAAATAGTAAATATGCCCCCTTGATAACAACTGTGTGTCCGTGTTTTTAGAAATTCAAAACTTCCAATAAAAATCAGTGTATGTTTTTATTAGACCAAGAAAAGGAGTGAAATAATATGAACCATGATTTCTTGATATAGCAACTGGCACACAATCGGTGTATAATAGGTTTACTCATCTATATTGGAAGGGCAGTAGCTTGCAGCTAAATACAAAGAAAATGGAGTTACATTGCCCGTCTTTTAATGCTTTGCATATGTGTATGATTATTTTTAATGGAAATACAATTAAACACTGTGACAATGGTACAGTTACTGACTGTAGACAATAAGCATTGTGAATTAAATAAATTCTGAACCTAGAAATCTTCATAAAGTTATTTAGTCTCAGGGATTTTTATAACTCTCAAGTTGAGCAGCTCTGGTTGAATATAAAAGTTTTGATGAAACGTGTGAGGTATGCAGCAGCTGTAAATTCTACAGGAGAAATGTTTGCTTTGGAGTTTTTTCCTTGCCTTCATTGATTTGTTTGTCTAGCCATACTTGGAAATGGTGATTGCCCTTGAAATGGTTGATGGTTTAAAAACAAGTCTTGTGTAAATAAAAGGAATGTAATATTTGCCAGATCTTGCAAATTAGTTATAAGATCCAGAGGACACACAAAAGCAGTTCTCAAATTAATCCCTGTTGAATGAAAAGAATTAAAAGCTTTTAGGAATCCTATGAAACACTGTAGGCTTATTCTCCAGGTCAATAGCACCGTTGACAAGAAAGAGTTACAATTGCTGAGACTATTTCTGAAGACATAGTCATGTTAGTCTAGTTCAGCAAAACAAAGAGTCTTCTGGTACTTTTAAAGACAAACAAAAGCTCAAGTGATAAATAACTTTGTTTGTCTTTAAAAGTGCCACAGGACTCCTTGTTTGAATTGCCGAGGCTGTATTACAGTACTCTACTTAGCACTGTAGATGTTAAGCGTTATGACCACTTCTCATTCAGCTATATGAGTGCCATAATTTTTATATATCATTTCCAAAGCCTCTCAGGATTTTTTTTTTTTGAATATTGATATATGTCTTTTGTATTAGATTTCCTCTCTCTTTTTAAATCACCTAATTGCTTGACTGGTGATTTTGAACAGATAGGCAGAAGTGTTTCTGCAAGCTCTTTGCTTGTAATCTCAAGAACATAATATCAAGTGTTGGAACTAAATACGTTCAGAAAACCCTTTACTGTGGGTCTGTCTGATAGACAGATTTCAGACTTTGTATAGTCTTCATTGGCACAGTGTTTCTAATAAGCAGATAGGAGACAATGTGTTCTAATCCCAAAATAAACTCTTCTCTTTGGTCATGTTAGGACAGCAAAAACAGATTTTGTTTGACAAGCTGGAGAGAGCCAGATACATTAAAAGGAGTGCTGACATACTAGTGAGTCACTTCAAGATCCTGAATTCACATAAGCAGAGTAGTCAGGCTACAAATGTGATAGCTTTAGTCTACAGAAAGAGATGCTTATGTAATCTGCCTTTACTTCTCCTGTACTTTCTGACAGGCTTCTATACACTGTCACTTATTTTACAGATAATTTGTTTTGTATACACTTGTTTTTGGTTTGTTCGAGTAATATGTCATTAAAATATAAATTAAAGGAATCATTTGAAGGTCCCTCCTGTTTGATGTCACACATGTGGACCTCTGTAGGTTGAGTTATAAACTTTATAAATTGCTTAAAGAAGGAAGTGATGCAGCTCCAAATTGATACTGAAGAACATACATCTTTATTCCCAACATGGAAATGAAATTAAGAGATAGGGGAGGCTGGGATGCAGTTCAGCACACTGTAGATAAAATAGCTAGTGTTTACATTGAACATGTTTAAGATATTTTATCAAGGATGTGAAATAGCCCATTTGGTTCACAGTGTGATTATGCTGAAAATATAGAATTGGTTAAGCACAGTAAAAGATAAAGTAACCCCCCCCAGATGTGTGGTTAAAATACAGTGAATGTTTACTGCTCAGAGCCCTAGCATAGTTGATTTGCCTTGATTTAATGCATGGTATTGGGTTTCAAATTTAATATGAAATTCCAGTCTACTAGGTTTTCTTCAAGAATATGCTGAATGGGTGATTATAAGAGATTATTACATGCCAGTAATGCTACACTATATATTCAGAATACCATAACTTTAAGGATATTATGTAATATATTGACTGATCATAGCATGCACTTCACAGTAAAAGTTAATTAACATTGTATGTTCAGTGTAGAATTAAGTAAGAAGCAATACTCTGTACACTGTAGTATACTTTTTTGCTTTTTAAATATTATTTCTACAGTTCCTTTCTCTTTAAACTAGTCAGAAGGTTGCAGAATTTGCCATCCTACTTAAGGCTGTTTTTTAAAAAATAAAAAAAAATAAAAAAAAAAGTTAAATTTTTTTTAAAAAACCCCACTAAAGGTAACTCGGTTCAGACATTAAGTTAATAGCAATCCAGATGTTAAACTAAGTACAACTCTGGCTTACTCTTTTATCAAGATTTATTGAAATATGTATAATTGCTACAGTTTTAGGCAAGGAAACAGGAAGGAGACAACTTAACTTATTGGGAGTGGTGCGGTGATAGCAGTTCATCATCATTCAGCAAGCTGATATTAAAAGTTCATTACCTTGCAATGAGCTTGAAAGAAATAGAAAGAGTCTTCTCCCAGCTATGGCTATAATGTTCCAGTGGTGATGGCACAGGTATATTGATAGTTACAGCTAAATGAATGCCAGGCCACTTTCAGCAATACTTTGTTTAGCGCTACTTTGTGCTCTGCTTGATCTGATAGCTTAGAACAGCAGTTCTCAACCAGTGTTGGGACACATTATTGTGTTGCCACACAGCGGTGTGTCACAGAGAATAGTGGAAGGGTGGGTTGGATTCAGCCAGGGAAGTGCAGGTGGGGTGATGTGTCCTGTAGGGTCATGCATGCCGCCAAGCATGTTGTAACTCTCAAAGGGCTGAGAACCACTGATTTAAGATGCTCTCAAAAATTGCAACAAGGACATTACTTGCCCCATCTGAACCAAGAAGGGTTGGCGTTCTCTTTGTTCGAAGTACACTTGGTGGTTATCTCGGCTTTCCACCCACGAATACAGGTTAGGATGGAATTTTCTCACAAGATGATGATCAGGTTCCTCAACAGGCTGGAGCATCTCTGTGTACCACTGTGGGACTCAATTCCCCAGTGGAAAATTAACTTCTGAGCCACTGTTTGAGCTCCTAGCTGCCTGCTCTCTGCTGCACCTGTCCTGGAAAGTGGCATTTCTCATGACTGTTACATCAACTAGACTAGTTTCAGAGCTCAAAGCCTTAACCTCTGAGCCTGCTAACACAATTTCTCAAGGACAAGGTCCAACTGTATTCTCATTTGGCTTTCCTGCCAAAGATGATTTTATTTTTCCATCTGAACCCATTTATTTTCTTTACAGTCTTCTGTCCAAAGTCTCATGTTTCTAAGAGGAAAGGAGGGTCCACACTCTGTGTCAGAAGGGCTTTATCCTTCTACATCGATAAGACTAAGGTCTTCTGCAGTTTCATGCAGCTTTTCATTGCAATGGTGGAGCAGATGGAAGGACAGTCAGTACCATCTCAGAGGATATCATCATAGATTATGGCTTGTATCTGTACTGCTATCTGCAGGTGTGAGTCACTCCTTTGGCATTACTCATGTCTCATTTTTTTTTGAATTGTCAACCATGTACAGGAAGACGACAACCTCAAAATTTTTTACCCAATGAAAGTGATTACAAGATTCAATAGCTATGGAAAACACAAAGCACAGGGGAGGCCTCTGCACATATCTTTTGTTGACGAGGGCCAGAGCTTACTAGATCAAAAAAACTCTGAATATTATAAGTGGGTGGACTCCACCAAGACAAGAGGAAAATGAACTAAGACAGTTAATACAACAGGAGCATTACAGCTACCTTGAAACCTGAAGCTCCCTCTGATGTGATGCCTAAAAGAGAGTTCATGAAGAAGAGGACATGGCTACAGAAGGAAATCCTTGAGTTTTCTTCCTTATTTCTTCACTGCAACCACACAGGTGATATGTATATAGATTAGTTTTTGTGAAGTTGAAAATCCCCCGCAAAGGGGTTTATGTAGCTTGTCCTTCCCTTCTCCCACTATTTAAGGTATATAAGATGATGTGAGAGTTCTTTTAAAAAGTTGTTGTTTTCAGTTTCTTCTTTACATTAAGCATTCAGATCTTTCCTGCTCTCTAAGGCTTCTAAGCCACTGGCAAACTGAAATGCTGTCATAAATCACAAAAGGGAAAACGGAGCTGTTGAGAGAAGAAAGAACTTAGTTTCTGTTTAAGCTGAATTACCTAGATAGCAATTTTGAAGAAAAGAAATCTTTCTTAAAAATATAATAACCCTGACTTTTCAGCTAAGATCTAAGTATACATGTGTTGAGGAACCCAGAAAGTCTTCCTGAAAAATCAAGAAAGACCTGGCTGTTACTTATAAGATAGGAAACCTGAAGTATTTCTTGCATGTCACAAAGAATCAAATTAGGTCTCAAGCACAAATTAAAAAAAGAATGCTCTAAAGGTTTTAAGATTTGGTATATTGTTTAAAAAAAAAAAAGAATAAATTATTTACTATGACCTTCCCTCTAAATACCTTGTCTATTACTAGATATGTTTTAGCATATTTTGGAATTTTATGTTCATGGCATGTGAAAAAATGTTAACTTTTGTAGAGATGTAATTAAGAAGTGTGATCCAGAGAAGACCCCTGCAGGGAGTCTCTATTTAAAAGAGCGTGTACTGTAATGACTGTTGTGATCAGGTTTGTGGTCTTATGAATACATGAGAACACCTAGTGCATGTGAGTGACAATCAGATTGTAGGACTAAAGGTAACAGTTCATTATTCGTATCAGTCTTTACGTATCCACATGATTTATATCTATGATTGACCACTCTGATATGGGCATGTAGGACCAAAGCTGAAGTATATGTTTGTTTAGAATACAGTCATTATGCACTTATTTGTAAGTCATATGCCCGGATGTTCTATCTGTGATTTACTCATTTCTCTCAAAATAACTGTAAACTCTAGTGTCTTTAGGAAGCTGAGATGATCACATACCCATTGGCAGTAGATTCTAGAATGCAATTATAATAAAACAAGCTATGAACACGTAATTACCAAGTATGGGTTGCTATATGTGGCTCAGTGCCAAAAGAGTTAAAGATTTCTGAAGACTGAATAATGTCATGGAAGTAGGCATGTCACCAGATACCAGTGAGCATCAATGTTGTCTTCCTGCACCTAACCCTGACAGTTGCACTGCAGCTCTGCCCAGAATGAGATTATAAAATTTACCGTGTAAATTTTGGTACATTTCATAGCAGCAAGCATTCCTGATCCCACAGCCTGTTGTGCAGACCACTCATCATTTATAAGGTTAATTTTACAGTTGTATACAAAGTGCTTTTGGATGAAATGGTACAGAATTGTCAGGATTAGGGTGGAGGAGGATATTGCTGATGTACAATGCTATTTTGTGATGTGCTGTTTTTACACCATCATTAGTTTGTCAAATAAGTTGAACTACTAATCTGTGAGTGCATTATGAATCTGCTAAATTCCTATCCTAATCCTCAACAGATTACAGAGGTCCTGAGATTGTGTTGAATTCATTCCCTTCCTTGGGTATAGCTTTATTAGTAAACACAAATGAACTACAGACTAACTTTTCTATACAGGCTAGCCGTTCCTAAAACAGTCTCTAAATTCTCTTCTGTCATACCGTCTTAGTTTTCTGTGGTTTGAAGTAGTACTACCATACTCTTAAACAGAAGCACCCCTGGCCAAGGAAAGGGTCCAGGACTCAGTGAGCCCCGAGTATCCACTCCTGCTTTAAGCGTGCCGCTGCTGCAGCTGCCCTTGCTCTTAAATATCTTGATTTGGAATTGAACCAACCTCCAGCATGATGTGACAGTAATTACCTTGGATCTCAATGCACTTGAACCTAAAGTGACGCTCTAGAAGAGGTCTACTTTGCAGTGCAGAGCTGAGTCAAATTATCTACACTTGAATTACTTCTCTCCAGTTAGCTTAGTGTGAGTGAGAAAATCCATGCTGCAAAGTAATACTCAACTTATTGTGTCCCCAATGAGACTGTACTCATTTGTGTGTGAGGCAAAGACTTTTGGAGGTATATTGCATGGTTAAGGGTTAGGCTGAGTGTGAGAGTAAGGGTAAACTGAGCTGCTCTATGAAGTTTTTCCCACTGTATTGTCTGCCCTCGTGGGACACCCTGGAGTAACTGTGGGAAGGACATTGGAGGACTAACAGCGGTTGAGTGGTGTGAACCTGCCTCTGTGCTATCAAATGTTCATTTTACCAATTGCCAAGTTAAGTTAAAATTCGTTTTAGCCTAGATTCCACCCCCCAGCTGGTCAGTCCAACTTAAAAGCACCTCCATGTTCAAGTTAAAGGTTTTTATGTGTGATGGGGACTCAAGTTGGGCAACACTTAAATCACAATTTAAGTTAAACTTGTAGTGAAGACAAAGTGCTCAGAGTCTGCCATCTTGTTCCAGTGCTGCAATGATCCACAAACACCCTGAAAAGTTACATATGTATTCTTTATGCAATATTTAAGCAAGGAACAACCCCAAAATATAGAGCTGAACAAGAGCAATGAGAAATAAACAACTGTGGTTTCATTGAGAAGTAGTACTTAAAGAAGTAGCTTCTCTTTTAGAAGGGGAATGCAATGCAATTAAATCACCATCCATTTTCAGGGTTGCTTATGCAGTTCAGCCTGTGTCAGTATTCCTAATAAGCTCAAAAACCCTCCCTATAAAAGTACGCCTTCTCAAGGAAGATGAAGCACAGACAACTTTTTAAATAGAAGCCATGCGTGTTGTCATATTACACAAATTAACCCAACATAGTGATCATTCCACTGATCTTTCAGTATGAATCCTTCACTAACAAATCTCAAAGACTGGTGCATCATGAATGAAAATACTAATGTGGATGCATCCTCAGCCAACATGGGGCAGAAAGGGCCAAGTTCTTTTGTAATTAATACTGATATAGGTAGGTGAACAAATGGTAACTGTGGAGCCTCTCATGGCCATGTGCTCCAGTAGATTTAAAAGATGGATTAATGTAATAAGGCGGCTGAAGAAATATTACAGTGAAAGATTAAAGAAGTGAAGCATGCACTTCCACGTATACTTAACTTTTAATAAAATAACTGCTTTACCTTCAAATCTTCTCCGTATTAACTGTAGAAGTTGCAGTTGGAGAATATCTGTATTGTTGTGGCTTTTTCCATTAGACTGAATTTCTTCCTTGCATATGTAAATGGAGAAAGCAAATTGTAAACTTAATTTTGGAAAAATGCCCTATGCATCTGTGGTTGCTAGACATATACAACTACAAAAAGTTTTAGAAATGAGCAAGAGCCACTTATAACAATCTTCTTCACTTTTGGGTTATTTAGAAGACTGAAGTCTCTCACTGAAATTCCAGCAATAGCAGGATCCCATTTCCCAAAAGCAATTTAATTGTTCCATAATGATGCTTTTAACTATGGTAAAACAAATGAATGAAATATTAAAATGTGCCTTTTAGCATTATAGTGTCTCAAAACTGTTTTTCACATGAAAGGATTCTAGTTGTTTTTAGCTCAAACACTTCTATGTAGTGCTATATACTCTTATGGTTTACGTGCAGCCTTCTGCTGATAATAGCAAGATCAGTGTGTGTACTAATGAATGAGGGATAAACCTGACACATTTTCAGAAGTGCAAGTAAATGCTGCTGTAACTGAATTGAGGATACAACAATATTTGTAATTTCATGGAGAGTTCTCAAGGAAAACTGATACACTTAAAGGACTTCCCTTGTTCACGTTCCGAAGCATTATGACCATCCATTTAGGGAAAGCTTTTTATCATCCCTCACAGCTTCAAGCCTAAGGTACTAATTGCCTGCACCTCCAACACTCAGAGAAGTAAATGGAGGGGATCAAGTTTAGCAGTCTGAAAAATGAGGTCATAAGTTTGAGTGTAATAATTGCTGGACCAACCTGGGCTTTAAGCTTGACAAATTGAAATTGGTTTAAAGAACAAAAGGGAAACTATAATGTCTTTGGGTACTGTTTTCTAAGGATCTGAAAATCCCACATTATGCTATTTATTAAGCTCCTACATGACTTCATTGGGTAGGGACAACCATCCTTGGAAAAATCCAGGTTGTTATTTCCAACAGCTGTGTTGGGAACGATGAAAATAGTGTTTTTAAAAAAAATTCCAGGAAGCAATGGTGGTAGCTAGTAGCTAATATTAATAAACTTACATATGATGTTTGATTTCTAATGAAAGACTCCACGGATAATGTATAACCTCAGACAGTTTGAGTACATATTGCTGTGGACCCTTAACTGTGAAGTTCCTGATTTCTGCACGAATTAAAATTGTATTCCTAACATTACATCAACACTCTTTTTAAAGCATAATTTAATGATTCAGTTAGGAAACTTTTTGGCTCTAGAAAGAAAAAGGTAGCACCAGTTTATTTGAGCACTTCAAAAGCTGTTCAATTTCCAGAACTGAAAAGAACCCAGTCCAGATTAAAAGAAAGCACAGTGTGGTTGCCTGCACAAACCTGTGTTGCTTAATACCTGAATCCAGTTTCATGGACTTCCACTGCAACGATTTTAAACAATTTAGTTTATACAAATAACTAAGCTCCTGACAACAAAGGTTTGTTCTAGACCATACATTTCCTTACAAGCACTGAATGGACTAGGACTGTGTAAATTATGGTATATTCCTCAGGTGGTGGTTTGTAGAAATTTAAGTCGCTGCAGCATGACATTTGAATAAGAAGTCCATTGTTTGCAGTGGTGTTGCGTACATTGTGCTTTGAGATATCCTGAAACAGGATTTGAATATTTTTGGTCTTAGTATAGTTACCATGGTTATTTTCTTTAAATTTGCAGTCAGAGCATAGTAAGACTTTCTCAACAGTACTCATTGTTATGTAAAATCATAGAAATTAGGGTTAGAAGAGGCCATCTACTGCTGTGGTTTTGAAACTTTTTTTCCTTGGGACCCAGTTGAAAGAAATCATTATGCCTGCAACCCAACAACTACATCTTTGAGCAATGCATTCCAGTCTTTTGGTGGTGGCACCAAGGGGTGCCGCAACCCAGTACCTGAAGGTCTGCGACCCAGTACTGGGTCCTGACCCTAAGTTTGAAAACCACTGATCTAGTGCAATCACCTGCTCAAAGCAGGACAAACTCAGACTAAATTATCCCAGCCAGAGCTTTGTCAAGTGGAGACTTAAAAACCTCTGAGGGTGGAGATTGCTCCACTTTACTAGGTAACCCATTCCAGTGCTTCACCACCCTGCTTATGAAAAAGATTTTCCTAATATCCATTGTAGACCTTCCCCACAGCCACTTGAGACTATTGCTCCTTGTTCTGCCATCTGCTGTTACCAAGAACAATTTAGTTCCATCCTCCCTGGAAAATGCACTTCAGGTAGTTGAGGGTCACTATCAAATCTCCCTTTACTCTTCTCTGCTGCTGACTAAACCCAGTTCCCTCAGCTTCACCTCAAATTGTGTCCCAGTCACCTAATCATTTTCATTGGCCTCTGATGGACAAACTGCTGAACTAAACTACTCTTTAGCCAATCTGTCCTGTTTGTAGCAGTGCATGGGATTCTTCCAACCTAAGTGCAGGACTCTGCTGTTTTCTTTAGGCCCAGTCCTTCAATTTGTCTAGGCCACTCTGTAGCCAATCCCATCCCTACAGCATCCTGACTCCCACAAGCTTTCTTAGTGGCATCTGCAAACTTGCTGAATGTGTAATCCACCTCATCCTCAGATCATTAATGTATCATCATCCCCTTATCACTATACTTCCAAGTACATTTTATTAAATGGAAATACTATTATTTTTTCTTGTCCTTCTTGAATAAAATTCATAACTGAATGAAGGCTTATAGTTGCTGAAGTAGCTCATCAGGACAGTTCCGGTACCTTTTGAATTACATTCCAGAACAAAGACTGTATGAACTGTCACATCAGAGTGGCTGCTGGTAAGGTAGTTTGCATGAGGGCCAGCAGCTTAGTGAGAAAGCTCCATGGAAGCAGCAGTGGAAATTTAGGCATGCATAAATCCTACAGAAAGACTTCTTCGTGAGCTGTCTCTGTGGGTGCTCCACTGAAGGTTTTGGCACATGCCGCATCACAACCCAGAGATTTCTACAAGTGGTGTCTGTTGGAGCCACACTCGCAAGGCAGCTGTCTCGCACCTCCCTCTGCGCTTCTTCAGAGAGCACACGCAGCTCCAACCACCTCATTCCCTTCTCTGCCTCCTGTAATCACACATGGGTAGTTCTTCTCTTCATATTGAGAAAGTTATTCTATCTAAAATTTCTTCCACTTTCTTCAGTTTCTTCAGTTCCTTTTTGAGTTTACAACTTACCTTTCTGTTCTTGGGAGAAAAAAAGACAGAAAGAAGCTGGTTCTGTCAGACATGCTGAGCTCTCCTGACTTTAAAATATGTGAGAAATGTTGGGATGCCATGCTGGCATCCGACAGGCATGCACTGCACATAAGATGCCGCCAGGTACACTTATCAGAAAAGCGCTCTCACTGCTGAAATCTAAGCACAAGAGCCAAGAAGAATAGAAACCTACTTGTGGAAAAATTTTTATGGCCGTCATTTGACTAAACCCAGTTCCCTCAGCTTCACCTCATAAATTGTGTCCCAGTCGCAATCTCCGCGAATACACAGGCGGTGAAAAGGCACTTAACCCCGCTGCAGAAGATAACAAAGTTGGTCTCTCCAATGAAGAGGCATATAAGAGAGACTAGTGTTTCCTCAGATACGTGAAAGGAAAGGCTAGGTAAGAGACTACTTTCAGCGATACTGAGCCTGTATTGTTCAGCAGAGCAGCCAATGCAAATGGCTACCACAAACAGCACCCAGAACCCAATTCAAAACCCAGCACTGAAGGGCACTTTGGCACTGGCTCTTGTTTCAGCACCGTTGGCACCTTCATTGGAGGCCCCAGCACCACAACCAATAAGCTGTCAGGACAGCTCCACCTCGGCTCTGGCATAATCGGAGCCAACTGAGATGGCGCCTCCATCAGCGGTGCAGAAATTTAGAATAGCACCCCAGCACTCTTTAACTGCCACAGCACCAACAGCTTCCAAAAAGAAAACAAAAAAGAGGAAGCATATAGAATCAAATAATATACACCAGTCTTCCCCTTGAGCACAAAGAATACAGAATGTGGGTGGTCTCCTATGCAATACTTTGAACAGGAGATGGTATCCCCTTGATCTGATTCTGGCAAAGAGGAAACAGGAGAGGTTGAAGGGCATAGGAAATAACCCAATTATTATAATTATAAATATAAACATGTAGGTCACTACTAGAATGTACTTTCTTAGCCCTGGTGTGAACCAAGATGGTATGGCCCCCCTACAGCCTTTCCTTCTGAATGGTAAACAGTGCAAGAATAGTCACCATACACCTCACAGGACAGGCACTCCTCAGCTAAATCCTCCAAGAGACCTGACAGGCAACCCCCTTTATCACTGGGATCACAATCTCTAGAGGAGGAAGAGGAATCTGAATTACCTGACTCACCATCTCCTTCTCACAATCTTGGACACATCCCAGACAAATTCATAACTCCATCATCATCATCACCATCATCAAACAGAGTCAACGAATTTCAAGAACTGTTCAGGAGGGTTGCGGATTCAGTGGAAATCCCCATGCAAGAAATAGGTGATTCTCAGCATAAGTTGCTAAATGTTGTTGTGCAGATTAAGTCATCAACAAAAGTAGCACTGTCCATGGACACGGCATTATTGGAACCAGCTGAACTAATTTAGCAGATACCAGCCTCGGTTCCATCAACAAATAAGAGAGCAGAAAGGAAATGTCACATACCTGCAAAGAACTCTGAATATCTCCTCTCACATCTATTTCTGAACTCACTCATAGTGGAAGCAGCTAATCACAGAAACAAAAAACAATATAACAAAACTATGTCCCGTGACAAAGAGGATAAGAAGATGGATCTTTTGGGGCAAAGGATGTATACTTCAGTATTTCAGATGTGTGTAGCAAATTACTCAAGTGCTGTTAACAAATTACAACCGCACAAGCTGTGGAAGTGGTGTATAACTTACAACATCATGCTGCCTGCAAGCTACCTTCCAGGCATGCACAACATGGTAGCTGATACTCTAAGCAGAAACTTCCCAAAAGAGCACAAATGGGATTTAAATACAGCCATTCTCAATGAAGTATTCCACCAGTGGGGATACTTGAAGACACACCTATTTGACACAGCTCATAATTGCAAATGCCCACTCTAGTGCTCTCGGGTGGGCTACAGAAAAGGGTCTATTTGGAAATACCTTTCTTATGTCATGGACGGGCAACCTCCTATATGCATTCCCATCCATGCCACTCATCCACAAAATGCTGCTGAAGATAAGATGCAACGCAGCAATGGTGATTGTGATAGTCCTGGTAAGGCTGAGACATCCTTGGTTCATCTTGCTAAATCAGATGATCATTCAATCTCAGAAGTGCCTTCCACTCAGGCGTGTCGTCCTCTCGCAGGACAGGAGCAGAATGTTCCACCACAGCCTACAGAAATTAAATCTAACAGCTTGGCTCCTGTGTGATTCTGAGAAGAATTAAATTGCTTGGAGCACGTTAAACATATCCTTCTCAATAGCAGGAAACCATCTATGAGGCATACTTACCTTCAAAAATGGTAAAAGTTCACAAATTGGTGTGGAGCAAAGGAAATCACTCCTCTTTCCACATCTATCCCAGAGGTTTTTCAATGCCTGGTCCACCTAAAAGGAACAGGATTATCCATTAGTTGTTTGAAGGTGCATCTAGCATCAATATCTGCATGCCACTGATGAAGGGAACACTTGAATATATTCTCACATCCCATAGTGAAGAGATTAATGTTAGGAATACAGAACCTATATCCAGAAATACATACATACACACACCTAATTGGGACCTCCAGCTGGTTTTACAAGCCATTACGAAACCACCCTTTGAGCCACTGGCTACCTGCTCACTTAAACGCTTATCGATAAAGGTAGCCTTTTTGGTAGCCATTACATCAGCTAGGTGAATGTGATATAGGAGCCCTAATCTCTGAACCTCCATATATGATATTTTACGAAGATAAGGTGACAATGAGAGCTCATCTGAGGTTTGTGCCAAAAATTTCCACTCTTTCATTTCAATCAAACAATAAACTTATTTGTATTGTTCCCAAAACCGCATGCCAATTCCTATGAAGCACAGCTACATGCACTGGATGTCTGAAGTGCAATTGCATTCTGTCTGGAAAGAACAAAAACATTTAAAACATCAAATGGATTATTTGTGACAATAGCTGACAGATGCAAGGGTAGAGTCCTATCCTCACAAAGACTGTCAAAACTCATAGCAGGATGCATATAAGAAGCTTATATGTCAACAGGCGTTGCATCTCAAGGAACACATACGAACTCACTCAGCTAGATCAGTGGCAACAACCACTGCATTCCTGAACAATATTTCAATTAAGGAGATAATGTAAAAGGGCAACGTGGGCCTCCCTGCACACCTTCATTAGACACTGTGCCTTAGACCAAACAACAAGAGCACATGCAGTGATAGGACAATTGGTCCTGGCATCTTTACCTAACAATGACTCCAAAGTCCCTCCAGCCACCTGAGGGTACTAGTTGCTATTTACCTTTGGTGGAGCGCCCACCAGGATAGGTCTTGAAGGAGAAAGGAAGGTTACTCACCTTGGTGCAGTAACTGTACTTCTTCGAGATGAGTGTCCCTGTGGGTGATCCACCACCCACCCTCCTCCCCTCTCTGCTTTGGACTCAGATACAATGTTTGAGGTAGAGAAGGGGATGAGGAGGTTGCAGCTGCACACGCTCTTGAAGAATGGGGGGGGGGGCGAGACAGCTGCCTCAAGAGTGTGGTTCCAATGGACACTACTGGTAAAAATCTCTGGGCTGTGACGCAGCATGTGCCAAGACCTTCAGTTAAGCACTTACTGGGACACTCGTCTCAAAGAAGTATAGTTACTGCACCAAGGTGAATAACCTTCCTTTTGGTGCCAGATGCCAACAATAGGTCTTGGAGAGAACGTCTGAGACATATCTGACGATTAAGAAGCATAGATTGAAATTTGAACTGTGTGAAAGTATGAATGAGATTTACTCTTTTCTGTTTCCAGAGGGTAGCTGTGTTAGTCTACTTCAGCAAAACAAACAAGGAGTCCTGTGGTACTTCTCAAGACTAACAGGTTTATTTATTGCATTAACTTTTGTTGGTGGATTCCACCCACAAAAGCTCATGCAATAAATAATTTTTTAGTTTTTAAAATGCATCTGTTTATTATAAATTACAGTTAGTTGTTTGTGACCTGTGCTAATATTGAATAGTACCTTACCTTGTGAGATGTCAGTGGCCCAGATTGAGGTTTGGCTCTTTAGAGGCATACGGGTGAACAGTACTCCTAAACCTCCTTCCTTTGTGTTGTCTTTCTGCGTCACCATTACAGGTATGGGAGGCAAGCAAGAGGTGGTTTGCCTGAGTTCCTCACCTTTCAGCGTAGGTGGGCAAGGAGCTGATGTAGGGCAGGGAATGAGTGAACCTTCAGTTCTGCCTTCTCAATGCGCTGATCAGTATAGCTGAGCTGGCCTGAGGAGTAACTGCTACTGTTAAGGATCTGCAATGATTATTTTTTCCAGGAGTAAGTGGCACACAGGAGAGAATTGCTCCTCTTCGGATGGCACACTTACTGTGCTGTTTGTTACAGGGGACTGGAATGTAAAGGAACAACCCAGCCCAATGAGACTAATTATGGTATTACTTACTGTGAAGAAGGGTGGTGCCCAGGGTGTTTCATAGGTTTGGTACACAAGGGACTGAGTAGGTAATATGGTCCACCTGCAAATCACATTACATTTTAGGAAAGGCATAAGGTAGTCAGAATGTAGTACCCTGTCCTAAAGAGTCTCAGCCAAAAAGAGTGTTTGGTAGTAATATTGTGATATTTTACAATCCCTGAAAATATTGGCTGCTTTACAGATGGATTTTCGTATGTGTGGGTGAGAGCTATGATATTCAGAAGAGACTTGTGTGGTATTTTTTTGCCCAAGAGGTGTTTTTTTTTCCTCCTCTCTTCTTCTGAGAAAAATGCAGATTCAGCAATACTGAAACATTTTGTAAATTGTCGTCTGTTTTGTGAAAAAAATCTGAAAAAAATTATTTTCATTTCAGCAGCATCTAAATGAAACATTTAAATTCCTTCGGTTTGACTTGATTTTTGTTTTAAAATGTCCTGATTTTTCAAAAAAAAAGAAAAGAAAAGCATTTTAAAATGGTTGAAAGTGAAACATTATGATTTTGTTGAAACAAAACATTTAATTTGTCCTGGAACAAAAATTTTCCAAACTTTTGAAAAGATTAGTTTTCCAATCCTACCTGTAAATAAATTTGTTACGGACTTTTCAACATTCC
The DNA here is from genome assembly GCA_007922195.1 of Podocnemis expansa. NCBI lineage: Eukaryota > Metazoa > Chordata > Testudines > Podocnemididae > Podocnemis > Podocnemis expansa. Next base: position 45,205,692 of record ML681981.1, on the reverse strand, counting down.
TAGTGAACTAAAAAAATCCATTATTCTTCTTCGAGCAGTGTCCCCACTGCTCACCTATAAGTGTGTGGTCACGCCTGCCACTAGCAGCAGAAATCTTTTCAGCAGAGCCCAGTGGGGGAGTGCGCGCATCCAAGGAGCTTGTGGCTGATTTTCCTGCTGTTTGGAATGCACGTGCCCCCTCTCCACCCATCAGTTCCTTCTCAACCGCCACTGACTTAGCATGGAGCTTCAGCAGTTCCTCAGCCTTTGACTTACATTAGTGTAGTGCTAGTGCTTCCTTTCTTTTATTTTCTTAGTTTAGTTTAGTTAGTCAGTCAGTTAGCAGTTCTAGTTTATTTTATTAAAATAAAATAAAATAAAATAAAATAAAATAGAGACTGAGAGAGATGACTGGCAGCCAGCAGAATGCTGACTGCCTCAGGCTTCAAGCACTGTGTCGCTTGCAATGACCCTCTGCCCACCTCAGATGGCCATGATAAGTGTGTAAAGTGCCTGGGCAAGGGGCATATAGCTCATTCTTGTCCTCACTGTGCCAGTCTCAAATTGAGGGCAAGAAAGGACAGGAGCATGAAACTAAAGCTACTTTTAATGGTGGGAGCCTTCCGACCAACCTCGGATCCTGGCAAGTCTTCCGACAGGGATAAAACCCTGAAGAGGAGCTCCTCATCATTGTCCCCAGTGGCAGCAAAAAGACCTAAGACTAGCCACAGTCATCTGGGTTCAAAAGGAGGGTTCAGGTTCCTCCAAAACCCCTACTTTGAAACTAAAAACAAACCCCTCAAGCTCAACAGCAGAGCAGGGGTTAAAGACTGTAGCTTTCTTCCCTGAAGCTGGTGCCTCTAATGAACATACCTGCTCCGCCTTTGCTGCCTCCAGGATTCCGTCTGCCAGCCCCAAACGGAGCCATGTTGGCCTGGAGTGCTTCCTCCTCAGTGCTAACATTATCGGCTCCACTGATCCTGACACAGCGCAGCACTAGTCGCTGCAACGCCTCTGCTGGTCCCCTCTCTGCTGGTGCCAATGTTTACTCCAATTCTGCATTCTCAGGTGCCATCATCTCTGCACCAGCTACTGGCACCACAGTCTTCACACCTTCTCTCCTTGGCACCACCTGAGACAGTGCTGCAGGACACGGTGGACCCACAAAATCTACATGATTTACGGTCTTCTCAAAGGCACAGGAGGAAGACTAAACACTGCTGTAGAGAGGAGTTTTCTTCACACTCCTCACCTATGTCACCTTTATACAACATGCAGTCATCTCCAGAAAATGACATCTCAACATCTTCTGACTCTGGCTTGGACTCCGGCTTGGAGGTTTACTCTGATGGCAAACCAAGGATGGAGCCAATGCAACAGCCTGCTCCTGCACCGCAGCAAGCTCAGACTTGGCCCTGGGCAAATACTCCCTGGTACCCCTTCACTCAATACAGGGTACCCTGGGTAACATGGGCAAATTGGATGAATTATGCACCTTCACAAACTGCAATGTTACCAGCTCAGGTCAAGTTTTGCAACATGCTGCAGCTCCTGCAATTCTTGCACAAGACCACCATAGAAACCCCCAGAGTAATGTCACAGCTCCTGATACTATCACAAGGGATGACCCACAGCCAAAGGGTGATGATATTAGAGCATTCCAAGATCTCTTTAAAAGGATCACCAGAGCTTTAGGTGTGCCAGAGCAGACTGCTTCTAATTCTAAACACAAGCTTTACAGAATTTTACGGTCCACCACCTCATCCAAAGTCTCTTTGCCCATGGATGAGGGAATCGTGGAGCCAGCTAACACCATATGGCAGAATTCTGCATCAGCATGACTCACACACAGAAAAAGTCATCACACCAAACAACAATGAATTCCTATTCTCCCATCCTCAGACTAATTCACCGGTCATCAGCGCAGCAAACCAACAAGCTAAACAAACTCATAATAAATCAACTCTATCCAACAAAGAAGATAAAAAAAAAAATGGACCTTTTGGGAGAAAAGGTCTACACATCGACCACACTGCAGTTAAGGATAGCTAATTACATTCTACTTTTATCCAATTACAACCACGACAACTATTCAAAATGCAGAGATTTTATTCGTTTTATTCCTGAGGACAGAAAGGAACAGTTTAACTCTATTATGCAAGGAGGTTTCTTAACATCAAGGATGGCTCTCCAGGCTGCCCTACACATTATGGAGCCAGCAGCCTGGACCATCGGATCAGCAGTGGTGATGTGAAGATCATCCTCTTTGCATGCAGCAGCATTACCTAAACAGCTCCAAACCATCAACGAGGATCTTCCTTTTGACAGGAAAAAGCTGTTTGGGGAAAGAACAAATGAAATCATGCATTCATTAAAAGACTCAAAGGCCACTCAGCATGGTAGGCATCTCCACCCCCATGCCTAGAATGAGAAACACCATGTACCAATTTACTACCACCAGATACCCATATCAGCAGCAAATTGGGAGGTTTGATAGTTCACACTCAAGAACTAGGCAGTCAAAGTCAAGATGTAGGCAGAATACTAACCCTCTTCCAATATACAACCTTCAGTAGCCAAACAACAGTTTTGAGAGTTTGGTTGAGAGTTCATCTGACCACCTCACCTTGCCTTGCAGCATTACAACCAAAACATTTCTCCTCTTCAACAAGTTATCACCATTCCTCCAACGGTGGACTTGCATCACATTGGACAAATGGGTATTGGAGATAATCAACACTGGATATCTAATTCCATTCATATCCAAACCCATTTCCTAATTCCCTTCCCCATCCTTTTTCAGGGACCCCTCTCACGTGAAACACCTATGAAAGGAAATACACACCCTTCTAAACAACAGAGCAACAGAGGAGGTCCCTACTCAGTTCAGAGGAGAGGGATTTTATTCCCCATATTTTCTAACCCAAAAGAGGAGTGGGGTTGGAGGCCAATTTTAGACCTCAAAGGCCACAACAAATTTATTCAGGTATAGAAATTCAAAATGGTAATGCTGTCCACTATTCTTTCCTCCCTAGAACAGGAGGACTGGTTGGCTTCCCTCAAACTCAAAGATGTGTACTTCCATATTACCATCCACCCTACACACAGGAAATTTCTCCATTTTATCTTCCAAGACAGCCATTATTAATTCACTGTACTCCCTTTTGGCCTATGTACAGCCCCGAGAGTTTTTTCAAAGCTCATGGCAACATTCGTAGCGTATCTATGCAAATGGGGGATGACAATATTCCCCTATTTGGACGACTTCCTCCTGAAGGCATGAACGTTTCCAGCTGCCCAAAAAGGAGTAAAATTCATGGAGGAACTGTTCCACTCTCTGCGCCTGACAATAAACTGCAAGAAATTGCTACTGTATCCTTCTCAAGAAATACAGTTCATAGGAGCAAGGATTGACACTCCTTCCTGCAGGGTCTATCTCACCGACGACTATGTCATATCCATACAAAACCTCATAAGGGACATTCGTTCCTCTCCCACAGTTACAGCCCTTTCATGCATACAGCTCCTGGGGCACATGGCAGCAGCAACCAATCCGGTGTCCAAAGCCAGATTACACAGGAGGCACCTGCAGATATGGTTCCCGAAAAACTTCAAACCACACGAACACTCCAAGCATCACGTACTCTCTGTACCACAACCAGTAAGACACACGCATCTGGTGGGCTCCCCCAGACAACCTTCTGCAGGATGTCCCATTTATCCACCAAACTCCTGTTTTCCTAATGACCACCGATGCCTCCCTTGCAGGCTGGGGAGCCCATCTAGGGAAGTTAATGGTGCAGGGCAGGTGGTCACACCAGGAGAGACACCTACATATAAATCTCCTGGAGCTTCAGGCAGAAACGCTTGTCGAAACTTCCTACAATACATAGCGGGTAAAACCATAAAGATACAGATAGACAATGTTGCTTCAGTGTTTTACATCAGCTGTCAAGGGGGCACTCATTCCCAGTCCCTGTGTGCAGAGGCTCTGAGACTATGGGAAGTGATGCATATGCCATGACATTCAAATATCCGCAATTTACCTACCTGGCAGGTTCAAGAGGACTGTGGATGATTTGAGCAGATACTTTGCAGAACCCCATGAATGGGAAATAAACAGTGCTGTCCTGGCTGCCATATTTTCAGCAATGGTGCCATCCAACAAGAGACCTGTTTGTGACACTGGGCAACAAAAAATGTGAATTATTCTGCTCGAGAGCAGGGCATGGTCAGGGGTCGCTGGGGGATGCTTTCCTAGTAAAGTGTCATTGTCATTTTCTGTACACCTTTACCCCAATTTCTATGATCCCCAAAACACTTCAGATACTAAAACAGGACAAGGCCATGCTCATACTGATTGCACCGACATCGCCAAGGCACACATGGTATTCCTCTCTTCTGCAGATGTCCATGGACACACCAATCAGCCTTCCACTCATTCCAGACCTCCTGACACAGAACAAAGGGAAAACGCAACATACTTACTTCAAGAGACTCCACCTCATGGTGTGGCTCCTCGATGGCTTGACAACCTAGAAGAAAAATGTTCAGACGGGGTGAAACAAGTTTTTATAAAAGGTAGGAAACCTACAACAAGAACTACATACCTACAAAAATGGAAGAGGTTCCCTATCTGGTGTCATGAACTCCACTTTAATCCACAGTCCCTTCCAGTCCTGGATGTCCTCGAATATCTTCTGGATCCAAAAGAAAAAAATTTAGCAACAAATACCATCAGAGTTCACATGGCAGAGATCTCGACTTTCCATGACTCGATAGATAATTTGCCCTTATTCTCTCACCACACCATCAAGCAGTTCAGGGATGGCATCCAGAATACATGTCCAGATGTTAGACCCCCGGTCACTCCATGGAGCTTATCTTCGGTCTTGAGATCGCTTACTCAGCCACCTTTTGAACCATTGGCAACATGCTCATTATTTCATATGTCATTAAAAGTTTCGTTCTTGGTGGCGATAACACCAGCTAGGTGTGTTGGTGAAATTGGAGCACTAACAGCTTGCCCCACCCCCTTTACTGTCTTCATGAAAGACAAAGTCTCCCTTAAACCTCATCCCAAGTTCCTGCCAAAAATCTCCTGAGCTTTTCACATCAATCAGACACTCCCCCTACCGGTCTTCTGCCCAAAGCCTCACACAACTCCTACTGAAGAGGTATTGAATACCATAGATGTCAAAGAAGCACTAGCATTTGATGTAGACAGAACAAATGTCTTCCAGAAAATGACTAGACTATTTGTCTTGATTGTGGAATGCTCCAAGGGAAACCCACTATGTAATCAAAGACTTTCCAAGTGGATTTGTATATGCATTCGTATGGCCTACAAGAAACACGGAGCCAAACCACCATATTCAATCAGAGCTCACGCTGCCAGATCTATCTCTACTTCCACTGTGTTTCTTCATAATGTCCCAATAATGGATGTTTGTAAGGCAGCCACTTGGGCATCTGCTGATACTTTTATAAAACACTATGCGATTGACACAGATGCCTCTTTGGATGCATCCTTAGGACTTTCAGTACTTAGTTCAGCAAAAAGAGAAAACTCCAAACTTCCCTCCACCAAATAGGGTACTGCTTGATAATCACCAATAGTGGAGCAGTGGGGACACTGCTCAAAGAAGAAATGAAGGTTACTAACCTTTGTGCAGTAGCCAAGGTTCCTTGAGATGCATGTCCCTGTACAGCTCCACTTCCCACCCGCCTCCCCTCTACTTTGGAGTAATTCCTGACTCTGTACTCCGTGGTAGAGAAGAAACAGATGAGTGGAGGGGGGAAGGCACGTGCATTCCAAATGACAGGAAAATCAGCCGTGAGCGTTCTGCTGAAAATGTCTCCAGTGCTAGGTGCAGGCATGACCACACACCTATAGTGGAGCAGTGCAGGGACATGCATCTCAAAGATGCTTGGCTACTGCACAAAGGTGAGTAGCCTTCATTTTCCCAGCTGTAATTCTGAGTGCCATTTCAAATATGAGATCTTACAATAGACGTATTGGCTGTGTTCACACAGCACTCTTATTTCAAAACAACAGAGGTTGTTTCGAAATAAGAATTCTGCTGTTCACATGACGCATGGTTATTTCGAAACAAGGGGAAGCCCTTGTTTCAAAACAACTGTGTTGTTTTGAAACAAGTTAAACCCCATTTGGGGTTGAAACAACCTTGTTTCGAAACCCTTGTTTCGAAACAATGCGTGTGAACATGTTGTTTCTGAACAAGGTGCTCCGAAACAACATTTCAAGGGCTGCCCCCTCAGCACCCT
>ML681981.1:44969028-45199025 GCA_007922195.1 Podocnemis expansa | reverse complement strand
AGGCATTATTTCGATACAAGTTTGTTTCAACACAACTTGTATCAAAATAATCCCTGTGTGTGAACACAGCCATTGACAGATCATATTAACAGTTAAGTGAATTTTCAAGTCTTTATCTACTGGATTTTTTAGGTCTACATAATCATGATTTAGATCAGTTAAACATCACAGGCTGGTTTGATTTGGTGTATTATGGTTTAATAGATATGCCGGAAAGGTTAGGATGCAGGGTGAGCAAGACAAATTGGATGACTGAGCCAAAAGAAATCTGATGAGGTTCAACAAGGACAAGTGCAAAGTCCTTCACTTAAGACCTAAGAATCTCATGCACTGATAACTGACTGGTTAGGCCAGTGGTTTTCAAGCAGTGCGCCATGAGAACTGTCCAACTGTGCTGTGAAATTTTGTATGAAGGTAATGAAAATCAATGAAAAAAACCCATTGTTTCATCTTAAATAATATTCTATCCAACCAAAATTACAACTCACCACACTTAATTAAAAACAAGGTATCTGTCTTTCAATTCTAAAATGTGAAGATTCTAAATGCAGGTAGCCAAAGGGCAACACTGAGATTATGTGTATTTTTTCCAGTGGATTTGAAACATTAGTGCAGTTGATCCTTTTTTAGCTTGTTGTGTGTACTATGTTGCAAACCTCTCTAGTAAGGTCAAAACCATAGTAAGTATAAGTAATTGTGATGTTTATGAGCAATCAGTTCAGCTAAAAAAGTGGGCATGCTGTGGAATTGTCTCCTTGAAGTGTGCTGTGTTACTGAAAAGTTTACAAACCACTGGCCTAGATAGCAGTTCTTCAGAAAGGGATCTGTGAGTTAAAGTGAACAACAAGCGGGTTATGAGGCAACAATATGCTCTTACTGCTAAGAAGGCTAATGGCATATTGGGCGGCTTTAGTGGAACATTGCCAGCAGATCGAGAAAAGTGATTATTTCCCTCTATGCAGCATTGGCAAGGCCACATTTGGAGTACTTTGTCCAGTTTCAGGCCCCCACTACAGAAAGGATGTCAACAAATTGGAGAGAGTTCAGTGAAAATGTTTCGGGGACTGGGGCACATGATTTATAAGGAGAAGCTGAGGGAGCTAACCTTGTTTAGTCTTCAGAAGGGAAGAGAGAGGGGAGATTTGATAGCAGCCTCTAACTATCTCAAGGGGGGTTCCAGAAAGTATATAGCTAGACTATTCTCAGTGGTAGTAGGTGACAACTAGGAACAGTGTTCTAAAGTTGCAGTGGGTTGGACGTTAGGAAAATCTTTTTCACTCTGAGAGTGGTGAAGTATTGGAATGGGTTACCTAGGAAAGTAGAGGAGTCTCTATTCTTTGAGATTTTTAAGGTCCAACTTGATAGTGTCTTGGCTGGGATGGTTTAATCCAGGTTTGTCATGCTTTAAAAAGGGGATTAGACTAGATGACCTTCTGGGGTCCATTTCAGCTGTAATATTTCATTATATTTCTTAGAAAGAGCAGTAAAATGCAATAACTAACTGTAATTTTTCACTGATTTTTTGTAAAAATCTAAATTTAGGCAAAAAAAGAAACTTATTTGTTTCAACCTTTGTAGACAGTTAAACAGCCATATGTACATTTTAGCTTCAATAGGTTGCTTTGAAATGTGAAAAACATGCTTTAAGCAGTTTTTCTTTAAATACGGTTAGTCTCATTTCTTTTATGCTGTTTTCACAGCACTCTATCACCTCCCACTCATCTTTAGAAAACCTCTGTCGTTATTCCTACTGATTAAATTGGTGCTTACAAGGGAGTACAGAGCTTACACCCTGCAGGCTATACCTCTTATGGCTCTGACATTGTCCACCTTTTGAAGAATGACAGTAACTTGTGGACATTTTTTTACTACTATTATTATTATTATTATTATTATTATTATTATTATTATTATTATTATTATTAATTTATTTACCTTTTTAATCCTGGAAATAAGGTTCACATATAGAAACAAGGTATGGCTCTGGCAGGTGGCATGGAATCCTGAACCAGAACACTTAAGAGCAGGCAATCAGCCATACCATTCCTTCTGTGGATAACTGTGCCAGTTGGATATTTGTGTAATGAAGGTTTTGGGGTAAATGTAAGTTATCATTGTTGTTTACTGTTTCGAAACCTATTTTTTGCTTAATGTCCAAATGAAGTTTAGTAGAAATAGCTCAGCACACAATTATCAGAGCTAGGAATGAATTCTTAGACTTTTGCATCTTCAGGTTTAATAGCATTACAGAGGTGATGTTCTATCACCAAGGTGAATGTGGTGTTGGTTCATTTCACTCCAAATAAATGTTTAGCTTACAGCAGAAACATACTGAGAGCATAACAAAAACAAAAAAGAGAAGGAAATGGGTTACAAAGTGTAATAACATTGGCCCAGAATAAATGAGCAATTTAAATCCAAAAGAGTAATGTTCAATACAGAGGCACTGTGTCTGTAGGAAGGAAAGGATAGAAGGCACAAGCATGCTTTTCCCCAGGCCATGAAAGACAATATTTACCAGGAATAACAGCTGTAAAGATGCTATTGAAAATGAAGAAGCAATAGGAAGTGTGTGCACAGAGAGGAGTATGGAAGTAATAAGTGTGTGCATAGAGAGGAGTATGGAAGGAATAAGGCATGGGTATTTTGACTATTTGACTGTTACTCTCTGGACTACCCGTAAGTTGAGTCTTCAACTATGCAAATCTCGATACAGCTAATTCTGGGCTATCTGTTTTCATTAAAACATCAAGGTCTAGCAATTTTTTCTTTGAGTCCATCTTGCAGCTATCTCAGCATTTCAGCCTTTGATATAAGGGAACTTGATCCTCTCCCACTATGTGACAAGCAGATTCCTCAAAGATTTGAAGAGGCTCTTTCCTCAAGTCTGAGACCCTTTCCTACCTTGGGATCTAAGTTTAGTGTTGGCAGAACTGACGGGCCCCACTTCGAGCCCTTAGTGACTTGTTCCTTGACGCTCTTGTGGCTTTCCTAGTAGCATGCAGAATCTCCAAGTTGTAGGCTTTAATCTCAGAACCATTACACCTTGTCTTCTACAAAGACAAAGTCCAACTATGGCTGCACCCAGCCTTCCTGCCTAAAGCTGTTTCTTGATTCCACGTTAACCGGGACATTTCCCTGCAGTTTTTTATCCTAAGCTGCATAACTGAGCCAAGGAGTCTACATGGCACACTTTTGACATTAGGTGGGCACTGGCCTCCCATGTTGAGAGGCCTAGGCCCTTTTGTAAAACTTTCTAGCTCTGTATCACCCTAGCTGATGGAATGAAGGGGTCTCCTGTTTTTTTCTAGAGGATCTCTGCGTGGATATCCTCTTGTATCAGACTGTGCTACAAGCAGGCAGGGGTGTTGCCTCTTCAGTCTATCACAGCACATTCTACCAGAGCACAAGCCTTGTCAGCAGATTTTCTGATGTGAGTCGTAGTGCAGGTTATTTATGAAGCTGCTACCTGGTCCTCAGTTCACACCTTTACATACCACTATGCTATAGTGCAGTAGTTCCCAGCCTTTTCTCTGCCATGGTACACTGTGATACCTTCAAATTTTTCGAGGCACACCACCATTAAAAAATGCATGAATATTCAAATCAACTTAAATTACTTATGAATATTCATGAACCATGGCACAGTGTTTCGAAAATGCTGCTATGTGGCGTGGATGGGGTAGCAGAGCAGGGGCGGCAAAACAGGAAGAGGTCTGGAGTCATGTGCACTGGCAGGAGTGAGTGTGGGGAGCAGAGCAGGGCAGGGGTGGCAAAAGAGGACAAGGGCCTAGGCAGCCATATGGAGAACAGCACAAGGGTGACAAGAGAGAAGAGAGGAAGGGAGAACACTTGGGGGGGGGGGGCAGGAGGGAACCTGGGGAGTGGGAAGGTAGGACAGGGGAGCACGGCTCAGCACCCATTTCCTCCTTCTCCACAGTGGCTTCCTGCCACCCAGGGCAAATCCTCACCCCACTGCTGCTCCCTCCCACCCCAGTGGGTCCCATCCTCCCCTCCCCCAAACCCCTGGGGCCTGGGATGGACCCTCCCATCACTGCAGGGCCCAGAACTAGGCCTCCAGCCCCCAGCTACACCCACCACACAGCCACCCCACAGCCCCACCTACACATCCTCTGACACCCACCCACACCCACCCACCTACCTGCCCACCCCACACACCTCCCAGCAGCCCTCCCCCCAAAACCCTTACCTGGGCTGTTTGCCGGCTGGCTGACAAAAGTTGCTCCCTCCCTGCAGTGGAAGATTCACACACTCTCGGCCTCCCCCAGCTCTTTACTGGCTGGGCTTAAGGTGGAGCCACCTGAACAGTGCATTGAGGCTGCTCCTGCTATTTTCATGAGGACTCCTGGAACTCCCCTTCCAGTGCCTTCCTCTATTTTTAGGGGTCCAGACGGCTGCTTGCCTAAAAATAGTGGACCCCGGAACTGTGTTCCATTGCCTTCCCCCTTTAACCCCTGCCTTTTCCCAGCCCTGCACAGCCCAAGTGGCTGGGCTGAGCAGGGAGAGAACTTTGACTCCAGCTTTTGGGGATGCTCACGCCACACCAGTGTGCCCTGGCACACTGGTTGGGAACCACTGCTATAGTGCATCAGGGTTGAGGTGATGCTGTGTTCAGAAGAACAGTACTGCAGACATGAACTCTGAGCCCACCTCCAATGGCACTGCTGGTGGATCACCTAGGATGGAATTGAGATGAGCAAGCGTAAGAAGAATTAAAAATGGTTGCTTACCTCTGGTAGAAGTTGTTCTTCAAGGTATGCTGCTCATGTCCATTCCATGACCCACTCTCTGTCCCTGCTGTCACAGTTGACAGCAAGAAGAAACAGAGGGGAGGGCGGGACTGGCTGTCCTTCTTACACCGTCGCATAAGTGTGCAATGCCAGAACGCACAGAAGCTGGCCCTCTGGGTGCTGCTAAAGGGAAAAAAGTTCCATAACTGTTTACGTTGGTGTGCACACACCTAGAATGGAATGCACATGAGCAACACATCTCAAAGAACAAGTTACCACATGTAAGCAATTGATTTTTAGACTCCAGCCCTCGTAATTATAACTGAGCTATTATAATTATGCTGTTGTAACTTGTGTATATTTAAAAGTTTACTTAAGTATTTTATTAAGTAATATTTTGTAGCAGTAAGTTCCACAAATTAAATATACATTGCATTAAAAAACAAACAAACTTGGAATGAATTCTTCGTATTGTTTTATGGGACACAGAGCATAGGAGCTCTCAGCTAACTTTCACCATGCTGCTGATGTTCACTTAGAATTCTTGGACATGTGGCATTAATAATATTTGCATTTTGTACATATTCAAAGAAGATTTCTGTTTCTGGACATGTGGAATTACTCTTAAGAATGCCTTACATCTTTTATTGTAAGGCTGTTTATATAGTACAGTAAAGATGTTACTGGATTTTCTGGTTGTTGTCCATTTTCAGAGTTTAAATTTAATTCTAGGGCTTGGGGTCTGCATTTTTCAAAGTTTGCAGAACTGTAATCCTTGAAAAAATATTGTACATAAAACAGCAAGCTGTTTTGTATTTGGTAAAAGCTGAGAAAGTTATTACTTTAGCATTTGCCAAGTAAGATGACTTAAAAAAGAAAAAGTTTATCAGAAAGGATTATGGAAGGAACAGATTTATGGCAAGTGTCTGATACATACCCAGAATCCTCATGTTCCGCTAAACCAGACTTGCCCTAGGCCTTCAGGAGCACAATGCCCTTAGCAAGTAGCTTTCGACAGCTTTTTCAGGAAGCAATATTTTTCTTCAAAAAGAGGGTCACTCCACTGTTTTTCTTTTTCCCTCTCTCCTGTCTTATCTTTTGAGTTCAGGAAGTACTTTAGATTTACAGCCAGCTTTGAAGGCATGGAGCAAGTTCAGCCCCAGAAGTATTTCCTGTTATGGCATTAATCTAATTCCATGAAAGTAGAACTGATTTTTCATCTGTAAAGTAGATAACAGCCTAGAGCAGCAGACCATTACTCTGGGTTATCATGATAAAGAGGCTTAGTTTTGACACCGAAGTATTTATCAGTCTAACCAGTGGAAGATTTCATCCTTTTTATTGAAAGAGGTATTAATGGATTATATTTCTTGACTTCACGAAGACAATATGAGTTCATGTTGGAAATGTTGACTTGAAATAATTTTGTATCCATAGTAAATTATAAGCTCATTTGTAAACTAAATCAGCCCGTACCTGGGGAAACAAAGAATCTGTTTGTGAAATGATATTACAGTGAGAAAGAACTTTGTATGTACACTGTAGTGCTGATTTCAAAATTACAGGATGGCTTTAGAATTCTGGCTACTACTAGAGCTTTCTGACTAGCATCAGTGATTCCAATGGGTTTATTGTGCAGCAAATCTGTATATTGTAAACTCTGTTTTTTAGTAATATTGTGGCACTACAGACTTCATTTCGGAACAGTTATTGTACACTTGTTGTTTTTTTTTTAAGATGGCTAAAGTGCCAAAACGTAACATTGCCAAAGCATACAGCAGTTACCTAAATATACAGAGTCTGTATTGTCTGACTCCTTAATGGTAACATTATTTTACATGCAGATAAATAGTAGTATTAGTAGATATAAAAATAACAATGTTGTGTTAGCATTGACATTATCAACAGATATTTTGGTGACAATGCTTAAACTTATCTATATTAAAAAATAAATAAATAAAAAATTCTGACCTGACACTTTTGCATTTAATTTCAGGATGCTACCAAAAAGTGTTCTGTATCAGGCTTATTTCTGTCCATTAGAATTATGACTGTGAGATTGATTTATAAAATCAGTCTTTAAAATGGGTACAGTTTGAGCCCAGCTATCTTGCTACTTCCCCTCAGAGTCCAGTCCTGCAGTTGGATGTGTAAACATGGAGCTTTTGTGTTCTCACAGTAACTTTATCTTCCATGAGTTCTATAGCAATGCACCGGTCTGCCTCTTTTCATCAATTGCAGGATCAGGGCCTAAGTTATGGACATGGTCTGGAGTGCTGCTGCTGTTTTCAGGGCAGGTGGTAAAACATGAGACTGGTCAGTGTGACTAAGCACTAATAGAACATCGTCTGAACTTTTAAAACACACTGAATAGATTTAGATGACAGACCATACTGGCTCTAAAGCAGTGGTTAAAGACTATTCGATAAATAATACAATATTATCCTCAATACTTACCAGGAGATTTACCTTAGGAAGCTGGCCTTAAGAAGTTTGTGTAAATTCCAGAGCTAAATTATCAATAATGCATAAAAAAAATAGATGGGCATTGTGCATACTTATCTAGTGCTACATTTGTACAGTATAATTTTGAATTGTTCAGGTCTATGGAATCATTGTTCTTGTCTTATCACGACTTTTTTAAAAAATTACCATTTCTTTGTCGTAGTAGAGTATTGCTACTTATGTGTAAGTATAATTAGATATAAAAATTATTTAAATTTAAGCCTTTTTAAGAGTCTTGGTTGTGAGCTGTGACGCTTAACTTTATGGTAGCATGAGGTAAAAGTAATACTTAGCTTTTGAATCTGTTTTCCTTTTAGTCTCCGTGTATTTTAGTCTTCAGCTCTTTCTATCTATTGTCATATTTAAAATCTGAACATTTGGTTTGTTGATATGACTGTTATGGATATTTGTTTCCTCTGAAAACATCTACAGAGTTAACCAAATTTTTGGTTGGTGATATAAACCCTCAGATTTCAAGGGCATGAGCCAATTTTAGCTGACAAAGAATTAGGAGAAACTTCCTCAATTTGAAAGTTGCTCTGTAATCTGTGGGGTTTCTAGCACCTTCATCTGAATCATCTGGTAACTGGCCGATGTCAGAAACAGGAAACTAAACTAAAAGGATCACTGAAATGGCAGCTCCTATGATTCCTAGGTTCTGACAACATGTTGGCTTAAAAATTATTACACTGTATTCTCATGGCTGTGATAGGGAAACTGACAGGAAAGACAACCAAAGTTCACTTTTATGGTGAATTGTTATCTTTTACAACATTATTCAGATTCCTCAGTGTCTCCTTTATGTGACCTTAGCAATCACTCAGGACCAATGTTCCCTCTAATTTTTCGTAGGTTGTGTGTGCAAAAAAATTTTTTCGTGCAAATTTTCAGAACTGGTGTCCAAATTTGTGCTCATTCTAGTGAGTGTGGTCAAACTTGCAAGTGCAACAAAGCAAGTGTTTATGATGCAAATAATATATTAGCTTTATTTTGATATGGTGATAGAAATGATTTTATAATTTACAAAACCTTATTTGAAACATGTTACTTGAAACAGCTTTCTTAAAGTAGCATAAAAATATTCTCACTGTTGAATTTTTTTTGTGCGTGCTTTATTTTGTTGTGTGCACAGCTTTCACAACCTATGTGCGTGCGCACATGTGCACAGCGTAGAGGGAACATAGCTCAGGACCCAGAATAACAGCACCCTGGAGAATTCCCCTGTAACTTTTTGTCCTTTCTCTGCACAAAATCTCAGCGAAGAACCGTGGTCGGAGTAATTGAGAGATGGACAAGTGGTAAATAGAGCACTTTTCTTTCTAACTGATTTGGTCTGCAGAGCAGACCAGGTAGCTGAGGGCGATCATCATAAATTGCAGCAATCCCTGAGGATGCTGGAGCCTATGCTAAGGGCCATTCAAGAATATGGAAAGTGCAGAGGGCACATAAAGACACTCCTAGTCTCCGCTTTCTGTACTATGCCTCTTGGAGAGGCCTGTAGCCTGTTTGGTTTTCCTCATGTAATGTTCTCCCCAGTTGTTCCATCAGAGGGCCTGAAACTACTCTGCTTAACAGGTTACTGGTCCTATCCCTGATTAGTTATGGAGGATTTATATTTCAACACCTACCACTAGGGCATTTTACATGTAAATATGTTAGTGGTTCGGGTGTGTGTGAAAGGGTTGTTGTATGAGTACAAAAAAGGATTTCCTTGTCCTAAAATTTTGCTGTAGCTAACCCTTTTTTCCACTCTAAAAAAAATAATATAAAACAACAAATACCTTGACTTTGAAAATCAGCCAGTAATTATTTAAATGATGTTCTATAGGCTACCAAACCATTTTTTCAGAACTATTGTTAAACAATTTGAGTTTTTGTTAAGTACAAATAATGAAAGAATATTACCCTAATTAGACACTTGCTTTGGACTTGCTCAGTGGTTTTTAACTGTGTGTAATAAATACCACAATGCCTTCAGGCTACAACTTCACAGCAATCTAACACAGCACCTCTGCACTTAAGCCATCTGCCATAAAACGTAAGCCTAATACGTACATGTGGTAACTGAAAAAAAGTGCTCCCCTCCTGAACTTTGAAGAAGGCTACATACTTTATTTATGCTTATAGGAAATATTTTCATATTCATCCCAAGTCCTGGATCTGTTATGTGTAATAAGAACAGGAAGTTCAGACTGGGAAACATGCTTCCTATAATGAATGGATTGTATTCAAGTATAGCTTATCAGTTGGCTGCTGTTTTCCATGTAGTGTTCATCATGTACTTATCTAAATAGAGCACAATATTAAGAGTAACATTCTGAGCCGTGAAGTCTTTTGTTTTGTCTTTCTCTTCTTCCAAAGAAATGTTTGTGTGTAAGTAGGGAACATTTTCTGAGGATTCTAATCACAAAGGCTAGGAAATATGTCCTCAGGGATTTCAATAATTATTTTAAAATTTTATTCTAGTTAGTTTTGTTACCAGGCTGATCATCATTATATATGCAGTTGAAACAGTGGGCGAAGTTCTCTGCTGTGCTGAAACATTAGAAAACCAGTGGAGAATTACCTCCTCTTCAAGGGCATTCTTCCCTGATATAAAGCTGGCAGAAGCAATTCTGATATTACTGTACCATTGGTCACACCTAACCTAATTGGAAGGGAAGACAGGGTACATACTAGTGGAGTGATGTGGACAGGACAGAGAGGGGAGAAGGATGTCACACTGTGGAGTGGAGCTATGGCTGGTCCCTTGCAGATATGAGAGACCTCACACCAGTGGTTTAATTTAGAACAGACCTGACTGACAGAGAATCACAGCCAGCATCTGTTGGGTCAGGCTCCACTAGATGAAGTGCAGAGTCAAGTCCCAGGAAGAATGTTGATCCCATCAGTGTTTGCCAGCAGGACTAGAAAAATAGCAGTGACATGTTCATTTTACATTTATCTTTTTTTCATTCTTTTGCTGTAAATATGACAGCTGTCTTGACCATCAGCTAGCTTCTCTTTCTGCTTTGAGAGGCTTATGCAGAAAAGACTTATTTCCCAGTGCCCTTCTAATCAGATATGACAATATCTTGGACACATCTTATTAAATTAGCTTTAAGAGTTTTTTTATATTAAAACTGCAAAGATTTGTGTACTTTTGAGGAATTGTATGCATTTGCATGGAGATGAAGGATCACAATTAAGAACTGTGGGAGGCAGTTAGGCAGATTCATTCAGGTTGTGACAACTCCAGAGAGGTACCACCACCTGGAGAGAGGCTCACATAAATTGGTTAAAAGTGGATTAATCACAGAACAACAAATGGTGAGAGGACATGAGCCTCCAACCAGTGCCAGAAGGTTAATATGCAGTGTTCAGACTGTGGCCGCCACACAGCAGCTCATGTGAACCCATTGATAAGCTGATGAAATTCTAGCACAGAAAAAGCGCTGCCCACAAAGTTACTGATTGAGGAAGATGTCCAGCCCCATTGATTGGCTGGGGTACACTACTTACACCAGAAAGAGGCACAGGAAGTTTTCAGAGAAACCAGGTAAATCCGCAGCTGGCTACTATTACAGACATTCTCTGCTCGCCTGAGCCCTGCCTTCCAGATCATTCCAGCTCTCCTCATGTCACACCTTGTTCTGCTCAAGTTCCTTCCTTCTATGCTGTACTCTTGTACCTGCCTTGGGCTTTGAGCCTTGGCTTGACTTCTCTCTCTGACTCCAACATTTCCCTTGGTACCCAACTCTGATGCTGGATCTGATTCTAAGCTCCTGACTGTAATCATTGGACCTAACCACCCACTCCCCAATCCTTGTAATGGCAAGGGATTTTTGGTTAAATAGCCTCTGTTAAAACTCCTTCTGAGCCTTCTTTTTGCTTCAGCATATGGACAGGATCTCTGATCAAGGGGAAGTCTCAGCCCCTAGCAAAGAGTTATGGCTCAGTGATGAAGTACATAAGACTTCGGTGCTTTTTCTGAGCTGAAGCTGTGGTGAACTTGTGAGGGCAGGAAAAGCTTGGTTTAATGGACTAATCACCAACTCACAGCCTTTTTTGGAAAAGGGAGGGTGATCTCTGATTGTTTTTCTAGCATGTGTGTAAGTTATTTTATTGTTTTTAATGTTTTCTCTGTAGGACTTTTCGCCTTAAGAACAAATGTACTTGCTTATAAAGGGCTGCATGTGTCCATTGAAGAGAAATGATGGCTGAGGAGCTTTGTGTGGGTATGCTTCCTGCAATGTCCAGGGGAAAAATAGGTGCACTTTCCCTCAGCTGTGACAGTGGCATTCCTCTTTCACTGCACCATAATCATCATTCTAAAAATGTGTCTGTGCATCCTTGGGCTATTCCCAAAGAGTTTTCAGGAACAGGGAAGCACATCACCACTGCTTCATCTGCTAGTGCCCTGTCTTTATCTCCTTTTGCTAGTCTGTAATAAAGACCATCTAGAGCAGAGGTTTTCAAACCATGGGACGGGACCCAGTGCTGGGTTGCAGACCCCCAGATCCTGGCTCACGGTGCTCCCTGCTGCTGCTGCTGCTGCTGAAAGGCTGGAATGCATTACTGAAAGATGTAGTTGTTGGGTCATGGGCATAAACAATTTTTTCCAACTGGGTCCCAAGAAAAAAAGTTGGAAAACCACTGATTTAGAGTGGCCAAAATGATGATAAAATAATCCAAAAAACTAAGAATAAGGAATGTTTTGCAAGCTACATTTTAACTAGCAGTTCCACACCATTATTTCATTTATTCATATGCAGCGTTTTCGTTGCTTTCTGAAGGCAGGAAGTGTAGCTTATATAACTTCAGTATATTTTGAGTCACTAGTACTTGGATCACTCTAGTCCTTTCTCATGCCATTGCAAGGCTGCCAAGTCACTGTGGAGGAGAGACTGGGTGAGTCACTGTTGATTGTTCTGAGTGTATTTTATATGTTTGGGTCTTGCAGCCAGACTTTGGGGAAGACAGGATTGGTAGATCCCATGCTCAAGTCTGTTCTCAACAATTTAGAATGTCTTTTGCCCAGTACGGCTGCTAGCTCCTGTTAAAGATTTTACTGCTATTTGTACATACACTGGCATTATTGCATGTGTGCATGTTAGAGTGTTGAGTTCTCAACACTCACCTTATGTTTGTCTTTTTGTTTTCATTATATACAGCTTTTTCAGGGGGATGATGATATTTCATGTGAATGCCATCTCCACAAAGTCACAGGTCAACATTTCTCTGGAAAATTTGAACACACAGCCATCCGTTAGCTTTTTGCTCAAACGGGAGTGAAAAAAAATGCTTAAAAATTAATAAATTATCTACTTTCAGTTGCTGCTTACTTTTCCTGTAATAAAAAAGCAGTTTGACTGTTTTTAAGTAAATTTCAAAATGGATAGCCATGTTAGTCTAGTCCAGTAAAAAAAAAAAATAAAAATAACAAGGAGTTGTGTGGCACTTTAAGACTAACAGATTTATTTTTTGCATAAGCTTTCATGGGAGAGGATCCCACTTCCTCAGATGTTTTGAAGATGGGTGAGCTTACAGGAAGTTCACCCATCTTGGAAGCATCTGAGGAGGTGGGATCTTCTCCCACTAAAGCTCATGCAAAAAATAAATCTGTTAGTCTTAAAGTGCCACACAACTCCTTGTTATTTTTAAGTAATAATTCCTGAAATGTTGGACTGAAGTAATTTTTCTCTTCGCTAGGCAAAAAAAGGGAAAATGGGCAAGTTTTTCCACTTTTTCAGTAATGACAAATGCACACAGTAAATCAATCATATTTTGATCATTCCGGCTTCCTGAACATCTATTATTTAGAGCGTCATTTCAACTCCATCAGTAGTGAGATTTACCCCAGCATTTGCAGTACTAACCATTCTATTTACAGTAAAGGAATCCTAAAAAATCCAGCTGTAAAGCTGAATTCTGTAGTATGGCACATGTCCATTTAAAAATTTCTCCTCATCATGGAAACCATATAACAGTTCATATGGAGGCATAAAAAGAAGAAATAATTACTTAAAAAAAGAAGATAGGAACAAAACATCCTGATGTGTCAGATTGCTGGCTTCTTACATTTGTAATCCACCAATGGAAAAGAGGAAGCATAATCTCCTGAAGTTTAAAAGTCTTAGTGAAGACCCATTAACTCATGATGATACTTGTTTAATTTCTTATTGCCTATTATGGTGAAAAATCTCATGTAAGGCCTGTGGTTTGTAGCAGTTTCACAGCCCAGGCAAATTTCCAGCAGTGGTCAAAGTCAATTTCTTCCATTTATACTTGTCTCTTATATTTCTACTACTGTTGCCCCATTTGTGCCTTTTGCAAACAGCTCCTCTTTTTAGCAAATGTTGATTAACTTAAAACTGAAGACAGGGAAGAGGAGAGGAGCTTCAGTGGCACAGATGGTAGGGGGTGTAAGAAGGGAAAAGATATGGAGAGCACTTCTTTATATTTAAACACTTAGCTACACCAGAGACACCTCTGGCAATCATGCTCAAATGCCACACCTTTTAAAAAGCTTTCTTCAAAATTCCTTAGAGCTTTTCTAAATAGCACAACTTAAGGGTAGTGAGTAAATGTTCCTCACTGTGTAGGAGAGGGAGTGCCCACAAAGAGTCCCTTAGTTGAATTCATAATGCTTCACATTGGTGCTGTTGAATGACAGGTACAAGTGGGCACATATAGAAGTGGCAGCTCATGGCCAGTTCCACCAACTGTACAGGGTGACTGACTAAACATTTTGCATAATGGAGAATGGTGGTTCACTATGGCCCTTTGTGGATACATGGCATCAAGCACAAGCCTCCACCACTCCAGCTGATCAGCCGCTTAGGTTGGGGGAGGGGGGCAAACAAGCACCTTCCAGGTGCAGAACTACATAGTGGAGATATCAGGGCTTCTGTCTGGCATAACTCTGCATCCCAGCACCCTAGTGGCCTTACACTGGACTTTGGCTACCAGTCCTGTTCCTGCAGCCATTGCAACTCTTAGAGACAGCTGGGCAATCATGCTAAGGGACTCACAGTAGTTGAGTTAAATATTGTTCAGGGCTTCTTCCTGCTGGCTTTTTTCTTCTTGTTCCTCTCTATCTTTCTTTCCCCCTCTTTCTCTCTCACCACTCCCCCCACTGCCTCCCGGCTCACTAAACTGCTAGTTAAGACATCTGGCAAATAGGCAGGCAGGATGAGGAGAAGTCAGTGAAGTAACTCAAGTTAGTTATAGTTGTCAGTGGGCTTGCCAAATACAAAATGGTAACTAAAATAGCAGGTGGAAATTTTTGTTTAAAATTTATTTAAACAGTGGTTAAGTAAAATTTGGAGGGAGAGCTGAGAGTTTACTCAGAAGGATACAAAACCACCAGGGATCTAATAAGGTGTTTGCCCATCAGACCCCAATCACTCTGCTTGTATATTGCATCACTTCCCCCTTCTCTTTTTTGAAAAAAAAAAATCTGCAAGCTCTTTGGGATAGAGGTGTTCTTCCTGTGTGTGTACAGCGCCTAACATAATGAAGCCCCAGTCCTGAATGAGTGGGGTTTTGGGACTGGTTCTACCACAACATACATAAATAATAAGAGAAATAGGGAAAATGTGATGTGAGCAGAATTGTTTCTGAAAATGTTATGTGAGGTACTGGTCTAGCAGAATTTCATATGATTTGATATAAATAATTTTCTTAGAAACTGCGCCTCACTTTCCACTCTTTCACTTTCCTGTTGAATTGAAATGCAGCAATAGCAGGCAGATGACAAAGGAAAATCAGCTGTTCATGGACAAAGACATCCTGATAAGCACTTAGTAAGATACTTAATGGTTAACCATATGTATTAATTAGTAACAAATGTTTGCTGTTATTAATATATTTATATTTAATTACAATATTAAATACCTTATGTGTCTTATGATTAATTCTGTCACTAAAGCAAGCATTTACATGTTTATAAATAAGTGGTGATTGCTGAGTAATTATCATTAAATTGACTAAAATGAATTTTTAACTGTGGGAGTGCAACGGGCTTCTCTCATTCAGCTTGGGAATGAATGCAACTTCTCCTGGTTTACTTTCCAACCTATTTGCATAGCTGTGTTAGAGCATTCTTTATATTAACAATTTGTTGAAGTATATTTTCTCTTTAAGCTAATGCAAAACAGATTGAGAAATTGGGGTCCATTCCTGGCCACGCAAGTGATCTTCTTGTCTCACAATCAAATTTTGCCCTTTCATTTGTACAGCTTTGTATATTTGTGAACTAATGTGCGTATGTTGCAGAAAACTGCCTGTCAGGAGGCCACTTCATAGTTGGTAAGAGGAAAAAAAAAAAAAGCCAATTACATCTCCACTTTAGAACTGGTAGTGCCAAATAAGCAAAAATCTTGGGATTCAGTCCTACTCCTCTTGAAGCTGGCCAAACTTTTATTTAACTTCATCAATATCAGACTACTGTTGTTTTGTAGATAAGGTGCTTGTTTAGTGGTCTACAGTACAGATTTTGAAAACTGCTGCGTTCCTTAGAACCACCTATTGTAATTCTGAAAGTGTCAATTCACCACTTTAGAGAAAGAGGATTTGAGTCCTGTAGTTAAAACAGAATCCTTTCTGCTTTTTGTGCCTGCCCAAGAGTAAGGATTTGTTGATGAGGTAGCTCTAGTGGCAGCTCAGGTAAGCCACGTGAGTCCAAGTTTGGGTGTATAGGCCAAGCCATCACCCATAATGCAACATACACAAATGTTTTAGGCAGGTTTGTCCTTGGCACAGCTTAGATGTACGTCTACTGCCATTTCCTACGGTAGGTTACAATGGCAGTCTTGCTCTTTATAGTTTCATTAGCTCAATGAGAACTAGGAAGAATATGTGTACACCAGTTGGTCGCTGGAATGTAGCATTACTGTACAAGCAGAGTGTGCACACCTAGTGCACAGCTGCTAGCATGCCTTAAATTAACACCTTATCTCACTGCGCAGTAACTTTCTGATGTAGACAAGCCCTTAAAGTAAGAAAGTGTGACAAATTCAGATCCATGTAATAAATTTTCTAGATCCTCCAAGCACTTTAGAAATAACCAGGCCTTTCCAAGCCTTTATCAGGGAAGGAAGGGTACTCGTGGTACCATAAGATGCAAGATCTAGAACCATGAGAAGGAGTTCTGTTTCTGGCTCTACCATATACTTCTTGCATAATCTTGGGTTATGGAGATGCTTTTTGACTTAATACATTCATTAATGTAAAGTATTTTGAATTTCTTCAGTGGACGATCATATCTGGTATAAGCACAAAATACTGTTGTTACCCTTGTTGTTGACTACTTGCTTATAGTGCAATATCTTTTACCCAAGTACTTTCTTCTGCAGTCTCTAGGGCAGGGGTCTCAAACACATGGCCTGCAGGCCAAATGTGGCCCCTAAAGCTTTTTCCTGCAGCCCGCAATGAGAGTATTCTTACCAATATTTTCAGTATTGTTATATGAAAGGTTTCAGTGGTGCAGCCATTGGGCTAATGTCCTAGTCTTCATGTGGCCCTTGTGGTGATTTGAGTTTGAGACCCCTGCTCTAGTGAGTATATGTAGAGTATGTCTGTAGATCCCATCTGTACCCATTATGATGGTGATGCAATCAGTGAGGAAAGTTTGGAGTGTTTCTGGGGCAGTAAGAAGCATGTTTTAAGAAAATGAAAGTGTCTCAAATGTCCTATTTTTATACATGATTATGGATTTATAATGCTACAAAATAGGGATTACATTTTGTTGCATCTATCAAAATTGATTTGTGCCTATATATAGTTGATAATGCAGTCCTAAATCTTTGGTCCCTGTGAAGCTGGACCTGTCAGTGGCCATTCTTTAGGATTTTCATACTTAGTCAAAAGTAAATAGCAAAATCAAATCCTTTTTAAGATGGCCCTGTTTGCTTTTGAATAAGGTAAAAAGAGACTCTCTGAGGCCCTAGAGCACTCTTGAAGAAAATGAACTCATGGCTTTATCTCCTAGTTACATAACTAACATGGGCTAGGTATAGATAAGAAAAGTCAATGATAATGTACAATGTCTAAGAGAACAGTATGATAGGCATTTTTATCAATTGTGATATTTCAGCATCCAGCAGAAATTACAAAAAAACTAATTCAGACGTAGGACTGCTTTGAGAAATTATTGATTTTACAGTCTCTCATCAGTTGCAAATTAATTTTTCAGCAGTTTATAGAACAACTGTACAGTGTTAGTTCTTGATTCAATTGTAGATGAGTCTCTGGTTCAGCTGAATTAAACTGTTACAGAATTAAGAGACTGAGCCAGAAGTGAAATCTGGCTCTCAAACTCAAATGCTGGAAGTTGCACATTCTGGAAGAGTCTTAAGTCTTACATAATTTTAAGTCCTTGGTATTCTTCAGGCAGACTCAGTTTTTCTTAACCAGACATGGTAATGATACCTCTGTGAGATAGGTAAAAGCTATTTAATATCAAATGTTTATGTATTTTATCCTTTTCAGTACAAATATTTGTTTAAGTATTAGAGGTTTGAGATAAATGTTTCAAAGACTAATTAACAGTTTTATCTTAGTATCTTATCAGTAGGTCAATGGCCTGTTAATGGATGAAAATTGCTTTATTACTACTTCTAATTAAGCACCTAGAAGATGTTAAAAGAGTAGTAGTAACAGGGCTTCCCTCCACCTTTTTTCAAAAGTTACCATGTTAGTAAACCACCTCCCTTTTCTGAAACTGCTGTATACATTTTCTTTATTGGCTTGAAAGAACATTAGACAAAATTAACATCCTGTCAAAGCTTCCTTGCTGGAACAGGAGTTGCACTCTCATGCTTACAGGAGAATGAATACAATACCACCACATTGCATTTCTATAGCACTTTTTTGGTACTCAAGACAGTTTGATGTACTGCAGCAGTGCCAGATGGAATATTATTTTTAGAATAATGAATCCAAAAACAATGTCTGCACTTTTAGCCCTTCAGAAAAAGTGGACAAGATAATTAATTTCATGGCTTTTCTGTGACTTCATTGCAACAGATATCATCCTCTCTTTGCATGGTACATGTGTGTGAAGGACAAGGGGCTTTCACTGTTTTCTACAAGCATATTTTCTACAAGCATATTACACAGGCTCTTGAGTTAACATAGATGTTTCACATTTTTCGTGCTCAATACAGAGTACAGATGGAGATGCCATCTTGCACTTGTAGTAATCAAATCCATATTACAAGGTCCTGGGCAAAAGTAGTGAAATAGTAAGTAGAGACAAGTAGCTAATTCTTGCTGGTTATAGACCAGTGGAAGAACACTTTTATTTCTTCATAATACGTGTTTCGACATAGTGAGTGATCGAGAAGATCCCTGAACTCTTTAAGGTTTTGACCAACTTTAGGTTCAGTTCCCACTGTCCCAAAGATTTCCTGTGTTTCCTTGGACGAATCCATCAACTTCTCTGTGACTTTGTTCCCCCTCACTCTACCTCATAGGATGCTGTGAGAATAAAAGTACTAAAGTTTGTAAAACACTTCGAGATCTACTGATGGGAAGATCTACATAAGAACTGGGTAATGGTGGTAGTATTAATGGTAATAGTATTGTAATTTATTTTATTATACCATCTAACCACTAGGGTAATAGAGCATCTTCCAACAGTTCATTACACGATGTGACACATGGTTTCTTTTCCATGTTTCTCTTCGGAAGGAAAATAATGTGTAGTCTTAATTTTCTTTGAGATTTTTAGTGGTATTTGGGTTTTGTTATATAATACACTAGGTCCTTTTTTCATAACAGCTGTGTTGAAGGGTATTGTGCATTGAAGCAGAAAATGGTAAGGTTTCAAATGTATTCGTGTAGGACTGAGTTCCACTGTTGTCTGTTAGTCCCTTGGAATGCTCTGTCTCCTGCATGGACAATTTCGCCTTGAGGTGGGTAATTTCATGATGGCAGACCTAGTCTTGATTCTGGAGCATGAGGTGATCTTTCAGACATTATAGGCCCAAAGCATTATGAACATTGTAATTAAAGATTGATGTCTTGACCATGATACATTTTTTGTAGGAATTTAGTTAGTGGAAAACAGAAGTATTGTATTTATTTATTACACAACTCATCCTCCTTACCAAATATTACCAGAGTCTACTACCATCAGCTGCAGGATCTAAAGGAAAGATGAGATAGCATATGTCCCTATGAGTGTTTGGGATTTGGGGGATTTGGACTCTATTCCTGGCTTTGCCAGTGGCTTGCTGGGACGCCCCGGCTATGTCACTTCACCTCTATGCACCACAGTTCCCTCTACTGCAAAATAAAGATAATGATAGTGACCTCCGGTGTAAAGTGCTTTAAGATCTAGTCATGAAAAGTCCTACAAAGAGTGAGGCATTATTATAATTATTGAAAATTGTGGACAAGGGATAATTTTCCAATTTGTTCTGAGAATGAGCTTCTTTTTACCTCAGTTAACCACATACTTTAGAGAGTGAGGTATTAGTAGGCGCCTGGTAACTGCCAATTTGACCTCCACAGATAATTTTGCTTGTAATTGTGAAGAGTTCAAATAAAATTGTTAGAGAAGCCTTCAGACATCACCTATCCTGTTGAAGTCGGGTGACAGATTGGTAGTGGCTTAGTAAAGTCATCAGAGAGGAACTAAATGCCAGAGCCACCTAAATGAAGCATTTCTTGTGCCACATGTTCCCCAGGACCTGGTTACCAGGGTAAGCATCCACTCATTACAGCATTTTAAAAGTGTTTGTTACTAAGAATTGTGGAGTAGCTATAGGAAGTTTCTTTGGAACCTTCCAAAAAAGAGAGCAAAGCAGGGTGCACACAATGTTCCTCTTCTTGATTAGCTGCCATTTGTTTGAGTGATGAGATTTGTACAGGCAATTTACACAAAACCTATAGGGTTGAATTATACCATTAAGTTCTTCTTTGAGTGATTGCTTATGTCAGTTTCACGTTAGGCTTGCGCTTTTCGTGTGCACAAGCCACTGGAAACATTTTCCCACAGAGTCCCCCAGGGTTCACTACGGAGCCCCGTGGAGTTGCGCCACTGAAGTGCACTGTAAAGGGCTCTCACTGACCCTGCCTCCCCAGTTCCTTCTTCCTGCCCGTGATGACCACTGCAACTGCTCTCTTGCAATCGCATGTACTTTCCCCTTTCAGCTTGCCTGTTAGTTAGTTGGCTAGTTCTCCTTGTTATTTAGATTAGCTGAAAGTACCTGTTAGACCCCTATTAGCAGATGCTTAACCCGGCCGGGGTATGCCAGGCTTTAAATCCTGTGGCGCATGCAAAAAGCCTAGGCCACTGGATGACCTGCATTCATTGTGTCTAAAGCGCTTAGGCGAATCTCGCCTCTGGGACCACTGTAAAATCTATAAAAGTTTCCATCCAAGAACGCAAAAGGAGAGAAGTCAGTGTCTAAGACTTTACATGATGGAAGAAGCCCTCTGTCCTCCTATGGCACTGGAGATGCCCGTTGCCACCTTAGTGCGCTGTGCCCCAGCACCCAAAGCAAATGGTGCCCGCAAAAAACTCCAAAGGACAGTGGCACCATCACTCCCCTCAGAAGCAGAAGTCAGGAGGGAAGGATCATCAGTGGCATGGCCCCCACTCACCAGTACTGCAGAAGAAAAAGAAGCCAGAGAGAGGGCACTCTCCAAACAGGCGTACAGAGGAGGAGGCTCCTAGAGCTGGACCCATGTTGGGCCTCTCAAGCCCGGCTCCACGGGGCGCAGCACCGGTATCATTGCCCACTCAGCATATGATATCCTAGAGAAGTTACAGCTTCCATCCACCCCCAAGACTTATGAGGCAGCAAAGGAGCTGGTTGAAGGGATAGCTCCTCCAGGCCCCTCCAGCAGAGGTCAGGACCACGCAGCACCAGGAAAAGCCCCTGTGCAGTCGAAAGGCAAACCAACCTTGTCTAGACCGAAATCTCTTCGGCACCGATTATCTAGTCAACACTCTAGGACAGGTCCAGATCAAGATGGCCCCAGCACCGCTCACTGGCACCGTCGGGCATGGCACCTCCTTGGTCTCCCCAGAGTAGCTGCTCTTCCTCAGTCTCCATTGCCTCAGCAAGCTCAAGGCACCACTCAAGAATTCAGGAGACCACTCCATCAGCCCAATGGCTTCCTAACTTGCTAGGCCCCCTCCAATGGCCCTTTTAGATGCCATGGGCATACCACCAGCCACAAGGGCTTCCTTCAGCCTGATTGTACTCAGCGGCCTTGGGTTCTAGATCCCACCCTAGCCCCCCCATCAACAGAGGCTCCTCCAAGGATTGAGGGTGGCTCGGACGTGGAATCTGCAGCAGGAGGTTCTCAGGACCCCAGCACCACTACAAAGGCTACGTTACCAGGCTGTACTACCGGTGCCGAGGGTCAAGAGGCACCAAATCCACTTTGTATATCATCTTCATCGTCCCCGGATGAAGCAGTGGCAAGCTCAACCCCTGCAGATTTTTCTGATGACTCAGAGCACATCAGAACCTCCTCCGTAGAGTAGCTTGCAACAGGGGGTTACAAGCAGAAGAAGTCACGCAGGACGCTGAGCCGATCGCAGACATTCTAGCCCCAGAAGGTCCCACAAGGGTAGGCTTACTGCATATCAAGATGATCAGCAACAACACCAAAACCATTTGGCAAACCCCTGTGTCAATCCCACCAACAGCCAAGAGATCTGAGAAGAAATACTTTCTCCCTTCTAAGGGGTTTGAACACTTTCATGCGCACCCATTCCAAGCTCGTTGGTGACAGGAGCTGCCAATGAGAAAGAAAGGCAAGGCCGTCAGGGCCTGACCCCAAAAGAATCTAAGCGCCTGGATCACTTTGGCAGAAAAGTGTATGCTATGAGGGGCCTGCAACTAAGGATTGCAAGCCCGCAGGCATTCCTGAGCAGACAAGCTTTTAATCCTGGTCAGCTGTGGAAAAGTTCCAGGACAAACTGCCCCAGCAGGCCAAATCCAAGCTTGCCACAATGATAAAAGAGGGAAGAGGTAATGTCGAAAGTTCTGCTTCATTCAGCGGTGGATGGAGCAGATGCGGCTGACTGCTCTATGTCTTCAGAGGCTGTGATGAGACTCTCATTGTGGTTGCAAGAGTCAGGTCTATCACAGGAGGTCCAAACCACAGTTCAGGACCTCTCCTTAGAAGGCCCAGACCTCTTTTTGTCCCAGACAGATTCTAAACTACAAAGCTGGAAAGACTTGAGAGCAATACTTAAATCTTTGGGCCTGCACACTCCAGCCACCCAGCACAGACACTTTAAGCCTCAGCCCCCTCCAAGATCCTATCACCGTCAACAAGATTGCAACTGGAGAAGAAGTCAAGTGGGCAGGAAAAATAACGGTACCCACTCCTCAGGGGCCAATCAGGGGTGTTCTCACCAGCCCCAGTCTCAGAAGAAGAGTTTTTGAAAGTGCACCTGAGGGCAACACATCAATCTCAAACCTGGATCCTTCTCCCCCCATGTTCTTCAACCAGTTGTTCCACTTTTACCATGCTTGGCGCCATATTACATCAGGCTATTGGGTATTACACACAGTAAGACTGGGTTATTCCCTCCAGTTTGCCTCTATGCCTCATTCCCACCCTCTTCCCCGTCCCACTTCAGGGACCCTTCTCACGAGCATCTGCTACGCAAGGAGGTCCAACCTCTGCTAAATGCATGAGTGGTATTAAAGGTCTCCCTGCACTTAAAGGGGAAAGTATTCTACTCTTATTTCCTTATCCCAAAAGCAAAAGAGGGTCTTCGCCCTATTCTGGACCTGAGACGTCTAAACAAATTCCTAATGAAACCAAAGTTCAGAATGATTTCCCTATCTTCCATCATTTCCTCCCTCGATCCTGGAGATTGGTTTGCAGCCCTCGATATGAAAGATGCATACTTGCGTATAGTTACAAACCCTCACCACAGAAGGTTTCTGACATTCACAGTAGGAGATCTGCAGCTACATTTCATGGTCCTGCCCTTCGGTCTGTCAGTGGCCTCAAGAGTCTTTACCAAATGCCTCTCAGTGGTGGCGGCCTTCCTCCGAAGGAAAGGCATTCAAGTCCTTCCCTACTTCGATGATTGCCTGGTGAAGGCCAGAAGCAGCGCTCTGGTAGAGGAACACATTCAGATCACGAGGTCAACCTTCGATGATTTGGACCTGGTTCTGAACCTGCAAAAACCCACTTTTTCCCCGACACAAAGAATTGAATTCATTGGCGCGATCCTAAACTCCAAGCAGGCAACAGCATCCTTTCCACCATCCAGGTTTACATTCATCAAAGAAATGCTGGAGGATCTGAACCACCAACCAGTGTGCTCTGTACGTGTAGTTTTAAGCCTCCTCGGCCACTTTGCAGCCTGCACCAGCATAGTCCGTTACATGAGACTGAGGTTCCAACCTTTGCAGACCTGGCTGGCAAAGGTGCACCATCCATCCAAAGACAATCTGGACAAGATGCTCGTCGTTCCTCAGGAGGTGCTTGACACCCTCAGGTGCTGGAGCAATCCCTTCTGGGGCTGCACAGGTGTTCTATTTCATCAACCTCAACCCACCGCTGTTCTGACCACCAACACCTCAGATTTAGGTTGGGAAGCCCAGCTAAAGGACATGAGGACACAGGGGTTATGAAGTCAAATAGATCTCCTGTCACATATCAATGTGTGGGAACTCGGGGCAGTAAGCCTTCTTGCGAGGCTTTTCTCAGCCACCTGAGGGGCAAAGTAGTCTCAGTACGTACAGACAATACAGCAGCGATGTTTTATGTAAACAAACAAGGTGGAGCTTGCCCCTCTCACCTGTGCAGGGAAGCCATAGAACTTTAGGAATTCTGTATCGCTCACTTGATTCATCTCATAGCTTCAAACGTTGTGGGTCACCTGAACACCCTAGCAGACAGCCTCAGCAGGTCTTTCCTGACTCACGAGTGGTCAGTCAGATTGGATATTCTCTGGAATGTCTTCCAGAAGTGGGGCTGTCCTCAAGTGGACCTGTTTGCCTCATCAAGGAACAAGAAGTGCAAGACATTTTACTCATTCCAAGGTCAAAGCCTAGGCTCAGTAGCAGATGCCTTCCTGATCACCTGGAGACACCAGCTATTCTATGCCTTTCCACTGACACCTCTCATTCAGAAGGTCCTAGTAAAGATTCGTCGGGATAGGGCAGCAGTGATCTTGATCATGCCAGCATGGGTCAGACAGCATTGGTTCATGAACTTGCTCAACCTTTCAGTTGAGGCACCAATCCCTCTACCTTGCTTTCCAGATCTCACTCAGAATGAAGGTTCCCTGAGACACCCA
Source organism: Podocnemis expansa (assembly GCA_007922195.1). Classification (NCBI taxonomy): domain Eukaryota; kingdom Metazoa; phylum Chordata; order Testudines; family Podocnemididae; genus Podocnemis; species Podocnemis expansa. The sequence continues at coordinate 45,174,497 of ML681981.1, read as the reverse complement.
AACCTCAGGGCATTACACCTCATGGCCTGGAACCTCCATGGTTAAATGACACAAAGCTCCAGTATTCTCAACAGGTTAAGGACATTCTGCTCTGTAGTAGGGAGCAGTCTACGAAAGTCAGTTACCAAGCTAAATGGAAGTGTTTTTCACTATGGGCAAGGGAAAAAGAGGTAACGCCCTCCCAAGTGCCAGTTCCCCTGGTGCTCGACTTCCTTGTCAGCCTCAAACTTCAAGGGTTGGCCACCTCATCAGTAAAGGTCCACTTGGCAGCAATCTTCGCCTTCTATTCAGGGTAGAGGGACAACTCCCTTTTCTCCAACCCACTGGTGACAAGATTTCTTAAGGGGTCTAGATAGGGTTTTTCCAAATACATGCCCTCCAGTAGCAAAATGGGATCTAAATCTGATCCTTTCCAGACTAACAGAACTCCCTTCGAGCCAGTAGCCTCATGCTGCCTTCTTTATTTTTCATGGAAGGTAGCATTTTTAATAGTCATCACTTCAGCTAGTAGGGTATCAGAGCTTTGGGCCCTTACAGCAGACTTTCCATATACAGTTTTCTTTAAAGACAAGGTACAGCTTTGTTCACACCCAGCCTTTCTACCCAAGATAGTTTCTACCTTCTGTATGAATCAGGATATTCACCTGCTGGTCCTGTGCCTGAAACTACACGCTTCGGATGGGCAGTGTAAGTTCCACACATTGGACATTTGCTGGGCACTAGCATTTTGCTTAGAATGGACTAAACCTTTCCGGCAGTCTCCCCAATTGTTCATCTCCATAGCTGAAAGGATGAAGGGTCAACCAGTGTTGACTCAGCATACCGCTTTGTGGATCTGGGACTATCAAAGAATGTTATAACTGATCCAAGATCTCAGTACCAAAGATCACAGCACATTCTACCCACGCTCAAGCATCTTTGGCGGCCTTCCTAGCTGTCGTTCCTATCCAGGACGTTTGCAAAGCCTCTACGTGGTCCTCTATCCTCACCTTCATGACATGCTATGCCTTGGTAGAACAAGACAGAGAGGATGCTGCGTTTGACAGAGTGGTCCTCCAGTCAGGTGATGCTTAGACTCCGACCCCTCCTCCTAAGGTAAGGCTATGGGAATTCACCTGAGGTGGAGTTGACATGAGCAATCAGTTGAAGAAGAAGAAACAGTTTCTTACCTGTAAGTAGTGTTCTTCGAGATGTTGCTCATGTCCATTCCACACCCGCCCTCCTTCCCCACAGTTGGACGTCCAGCAAGAAGGAACTGGGTAGGCAAGATCGGTGAGAGCCCTTTATAGTGCGCTTCAGTGGCACGACTTCAGGGGCTCCATAGCTGACTCTGGGGGAGAATGTTTCTGGCAGCTCATGCACATGGTGCATGTGCACCTGAGGTGGAATGGACATGAGCCATGCATCTGAAAGAAGACTACTTACAGGTAAGAAACGGTTTCTTCTAACCTGAATTGGGGATAGTTGCACTAAAGAATAAATACGAAATTTCATGAATTAGCAAATAAATGAACACACGATAAACTAGGACCATTTGTACATTGAAGCATGTACCTGGTTCATGTATTTTGACAAGTGCAATTTAGCTTTAATTATTCATCATAATAGCATTAGAGTAAATATACAATTGTTACTATCAAAAAATCAGCAGTTTTCAGCCTCAGCCATTGGGTGCCATGGAGTGAGTTTTGAGATGCTACTGTTTTCTCCACTATTTATGATACTCTGTTGTATCTGTTCACATATGTTGCCTTATTAATGTCAACAATTGTAATAATATATTATATAAAAATAATTAAGTTCTACTAATACCAGACCTCACTATATTGTTAAATCTTATGCGTAATGAGTAGTAAGATTGTTAGCTAGATAAATGCAGACGGGAAATAAGGTATACATTTTTAACACTGCAAGTAATTAACTGTTTGAACACCTTACCAATGGTTGAGGTGGATTGTTCATCACTGATGATTTGTAAAACAAGAATGGATGTTTTTCTGAAAGATATGCTTTGAGAATTATTTTGTGGACGTTCTCTGGGCTGTGTTATAGGCAAGGTCAGACTAGATGATCTCTTTTGACATTGGAGTTTATGAATCTTATATTGCTGTTGATGGGGAAGTTATGTATATTTGGTTATTTATTTAACAGATGAAGTGAGAATAAGTCAAGTTTTGGGGCATATATATAAAGGAAAAAGTTTTATTTTACTTCTTCCATCATGGTGAGCGATTGTGATGGTGACAGCAACATGATTAAGAGCAGGCACCTTTGTGGATACTGTTATAGTCTAAATTACAGTTTTTACTTTGAAGCACTGGGGTTTTTAACCATTTTCTGATGATGGGAAACATTTAATGTAGATAAATCAATTTTCTCTTTTTCTATCAGCGTGGAAGTAACAAAAATGTAGATGTGAAGAAGTGTTGAAGTATTTCAGAGAGAAGGTACAGATTGAAGGCCATTTTTCCCAGTTCCTGCTCTAGTCTATTAGCAACCATTCATAAAATATTATGGTGATGGGAGCCATATAAGTGCGTAGGTAGTGGGAAAGCTACTCAACTAGGGTTGTTCATTTATTCTGTGTCTGAAAGTTTCTGTAGTATTAGGATTTAAGCTGAAGTACCTGGAGTGTGTTGCTTTCCCTGGAACTGTGAGGTGTGCTACCATAAAACAATGCCAAGAGTCGAGGAGTAAATGGTAGGCGAGAGTGAACAGACAAAAAAACCTTCAGTATCCGTGTCTAACATTCCACTTTTTTTTAAAGAGGTTTGAGACTCATGAAGTAGTAATAACAACAATCCCCAGTTTTCTTGCTGTTGAGGTTGGTGCTTTGAATTGGATCACCTCATAAACTGAACAAAGGTCAATACATCAGAGGCAAACTCTCTCATTACATGTTTTAATTTCCGGGTTTTTTTTTATTATTATTACTGTTCTTAATTTGATGGAGCAGCTGCAGCTGATTTTTTTTTTTTGTAAGAAACACTGGGGATTTTGTATACAGTATATTTGAAACTATGTACAGTACTTGCAGGTGTGAAATGGGAGTGGGACAGAAGGAGTCTTTTATTTATCTTTAGTTCGTATTGCAGAAGCTTCATGTAAATTAAACCCCATTTGGCAAGACATATGCTAATATTGTATGTAGAAGAATGCTTTTCCAGGTTGCTTATTATTTGCATAGCATATCAAATACTGAAAAGGCTGGGAAAGTATATTCATCCTTTTCAGATATGCTCCTCTTCTGCCATTGTGTGGCTACAGCATCATTGATAGATTGTGCTACATTGGATTATTTTCTCCTGTTAATTCCCACTGTTGCTACTCATTTGATAGTGTAGATTGTGCTGTCTGCTGCTGCTGCTCAGGATAGGACTAGAAGACATGGGTGTTAAAAGGCTGTCTATACTATATTTTATCTACAACTGACTTGTGCTTTCCTCTGCCTTCTGCTCGTTTTTTCTGGCGCCTCAATCCCAATCTCCTTCCCTAAGCAACTCATCTGTGGAAAGAGATACTCTCCATATAAGGCCTTCTGAGTATAGTTACTGAAGGAGAGGAGTCACTGTGTTAAATCTCAGCATGGCAGCTTGCACAATTAATGATGCATAAGCAGCTAGATCTAGGAAGGAATTCACTAGTGGTACCAGCCCCAACAGATGGGTCCCTGTGGTTCTCGTAATGGTGTTAGCTTCCATTCCCCACTTATCTGATTCTAATCTGCAAGGATTTACTACCTGGGGGTAGGTTGCTCAGTTCTAAGAAAGGTACAGTCAGTTTGATTCTACACCATTCATCTTGCTTCTTTTGCAGTCTGGAACTCTGCGTCTCTATACCCCTACAAAAATAATAAGATGCATGCTATGCAATTCCATTTCATACAAAAAGCATTTAGAAGAGCCAATCTGGAAAACCTTCAATATTTGCAATAATCTTTTTTAAAGTGTATAAGCATTTCTGTTTGTTTAAAAAAATAAAATAAAATCACAAGAATGGGCAACTCCAAGACAGTATACAAACCTTTTAAAAAAATAAAAGCACTGCCAACTGGTGAACCATTAATTCACTCAGTGTAAAACAAAGACACATTTCTGTAGGAATAACGACATGCATCCCATCTCCTTGACAACCGCTCTAATTACCTCAGCTTGGACGATCAATATTTGATCTTTTTCCCACCATGCAAACATGTCACTTTAACTCCATAGCTTTCTCTTAGCTTTTTGATAATTTACAGCCAAGTGAGAATGGTCCATTCTATTTGTTCTTTTTGGCTTCAGGCCAAGGGTTCTCTCACTAGTATAATGCAGTTCATTCATGTGAATTTGTCAATCTCATGGGTAGTTTTTCACAAATTTAAGACAATTAGAGTCCTTTATAAAGGATTGCACTTAAACTTATTGGTTGTTCAATAATTTTGCATTTAAAAATTATTTCATTTTCTTTCCCCTCATCTGTCCATGGACCAACCTCAGAAGAAAGTAAAAAACAAAACAAAACAAAACAAAACAAAAACCAGCCATTTCATTGATTGGTTTATGTAAAAGATCTTACAGATTTTAGAGGTTAAAGATTTCTAAAATGTCATTAAAACTGATGCATTTAATTTTAAAGGGTAAGTTTTGCATGATGTAAAGGTATCTCTTTTACCTGTAGTGCAAAATATATTGCTGATGAAACAGGAAAGAATCATATAAAATTCACGTAAGCAACAACGGTGAATAAAGGAATTCAGTTTTTGACATTTTTTTCTCATTAACTACTTCGTTAGTACAGGGTTTCTTTTTCGAGCGCTGCTCAGATTCATTCAGAAATAGGTGTCTCCATGCCAGAGCACCTTTTTGCCCTAGCTTGTCAGAAGAGGGCAGACAGGCACTGCCCCCCCCCCCCCGCACACCACCCCGTAGCTATATATGTGGCCGCTGCTCAGATTCTCCCCAGTTTCATTTCTTCCACCTTCGCATTGGTTGTGGAACTGCCCACTCCTTGTGCTTTGCAAGCATCCCGTCCTTTCGTCACTTTATGAGCTCTTTGTCCAAATGGGAGCACCTATTTGTGGACTTAGTTCCACCAAAGAAAGTCTCCCCTTTTGGGCCGGAACATCGTGCTACTCTGACGTCCGCCATGCTGGGATCGAAACCCTGTGCCAAATGTGGCAAGGCCTTTCCACGGATTATCCTCACGAGAAGTGCCTGGGAGAAAGCCACATGATCACTGCATGCTCCATCTGTCTGTCCTTCAAGCTGAGGACAATCAAGGACAGGGAGCAAAGGCACCATGCCCTGGCCTCTGAGCAGGCTCAGCACTCCTCCATCGAGGGTTTGGGACCTCCTGCACAGCACCGCGTGCCGGTTCGGGACCAGAAGCCACCCGGCACTGTGCCAACAGGGGCTGCAGGACAAGCTCAGTACCGACCTCGGTACTGCAACACCAACCTGGGCCTCTTCACGGGACCAGTCGCACTCAACCCCAGTACCTTGGCGCGATCATAGCCCTGCATCCTCGGTATGGGGCTCTCCCCGGGACCGGTCAGTCTCGACCCCAGTACTGCGGCGTCAACATAGTCCTGCGCCTTCGACATGGGGCTCTCCCTGGGACCAGTTGGGGTTGGTGCCAATCCCGATGACTCCAGAGGCAGTGGAGGCTGCCAGGGCACTTGTCCTGCTGCCTCCACCTCCCTGACTGGTGCCGGTTAGAAGGAGCAAGCCAACTTTCCTGTCGAAGGCCTGGGCCCAACACAAGTGGCACCTCTCTTCTTCCCCGCCACAAGGCCCCGGGCTCTGAAACTCCAGAGCCCGTCACCCCCCTGGCTCCTGGTACCGTGGAGCCATCCCCGCAGCAGCATATCACCCTGCTGTCTCTGGTACTGCCCCGTGGGTCCTGAGATGCTTCCCCTGTTTCAGCCCGGGGGTAGGGGCTTCAAAGAGCTCTAAACGACCTTGGCACTGGGTCTCAGTACCATCGCCCTTCCAGTACTGCCCCCACAAATGGTCATCAAAAGAGGCCTCAGTGACTGTGCTGGTACCACCCCAGGCATCGGGGAGAGCCTTAAACCCGGTACCATCTTCTTACAGGGGCTATTTGTTGGCACGTTTTGATCTCCCGCGCTGCGTCTCAGCCCACATGGGGATGGAGGTTCAATTCTCCGAGGCACCCTCCGATGCTTTATTTGGCCTGGTGTTCTCCTTGGCGGAACCAGTCATGGTTCCCCTTCACCCTAACATCTGGGACTTGGCCTCCTCCCGCTGGCAAAACCTGGGTTCCATCTCGCCGGTCTCAGATACAGCAGGTCTGAAGTACAGGGTCCCGGGATCAGAGTTCCCTCACTCACCCACCACCCAGTACCACCTCGTGCTGTGGTGGAGGTGGCCTTAGGGCCTGGACAGTCTCCCTGCAATCCCCTCCCGACATCAAGGGACACAAGAGTTAGTTACTGGGACAGAAAGTATACTCCTCCTCGACCTTCCAGTTGCAGGTCACAAACAATCAGGCCCTAACAAACAGATGCATGCTGGACATGTGGGAGTTAATAAACAGATTCAGACATCTACTCCCACCAGAAGCCAGGGAAGAGTATGATGCCTTCTTGAAAGAAGGTAAAATAGCCTCTTGGGACCTCCTTTTGTCAGCATGGGACACAGTGGATATGGCGGCCTGCATCATGGCCTCAGCGGTTACCCTGCACCACGCAGCTTGGCTTCGGGAAGCTAGAGGGCCTGCAGCCTCTCCTCTCAGCAGGTGGCCCTCGATCTCCCCTTTGGGGGTGACTCCCTCTTCCCGCAGGAGACCTCGGCCGTCTTGGGGACCGCTCGTAGCCCCTGGGGGGTGTTAAAATATCTCAGCCTTCTTCCCATGAGGCCCCAGAGTTGACTGACCCCTCCCCCCCCACTAGTTACCAGTGAGGACTTATTCCGAAACCCACCTGAGACACCTTCCCAGCAAGGCCCTCCCCCCGTGCATCTGCCGGGAGGGACCCCAACTGGTCAATCAGCACTACTGTTTACATCCACAGCCATGCTGTCAACCATCCAAACTCTGCCGTGGACTGCCCTCTGCTTTGGTACCATTTTTCCGAACTGACAGACAGCCCTCTCCCTCTCCTTCCAGCTGAGGTTGGATGGTTCAGACATTAAGTAGCCTCTTTTCTTTCGAGTAGGATTGAGGTTGGGCATATATTCATACTCCCACGGTTTACCTCCAATACCTGAGGGAACTTTATAGTGATCACATGGGAACGTGCGGCCAAAAGCCTGTGGATGTTCCTCAGAGGTCGGTTTTGCTCGGCGTAGGCGAGCTGCAGCAGCAGTTCCCTGACAGTGGATCTCCTGATGCTGACAAGATGGGCACCGGATGTGTGGGACCCAGGGGTGGCTGTCTTCCTGGGAGCAATGGCCACGCTCTTGTCCTCAGGGATGCCTGCCCTCATCACCGGATGCCTTCAGCATCGAACTGGGGTGAGCTTGGTAACAAGGATGATGGTCCCCCTGCTAATCTGGGGGGTTCCTCCTTCAGTGCCTGCTGCTCCAGGTTCCCTGGACAGTCCGTTTCCACCGGTCTGTGTTGGTGTCTGGTGCTGAGATGGGGGACGAGGCGCTATTGGTACGGCGGGGGGATCATCGGGGGCCCAACCTAGTGCAGCGTGGCACTTTATTTCTACACAGCTGCAGGCCTGAAGGCAAGTACCCAAGGGCCCCGAGAAGAGTGTACGTATTTGCCTACTGGCATAAGAAGTACACATATCGCAATCATGAGCTCTTGCTATAGGGAATTATGTCCTGGGCCTGGCCTCTGCACGAGAGGTCCCCCAATTGCAGCGTCTTCCTTGGACCCGCCCCACCCTTAGTCATCTGCGCCAGGGGCCTTTGGCCTAGTCGGTCTGGCCTGAACAGCTTGCCCTTTATCCAAGTCGACTGACCTTAGCACCCTGCCAGCAACATCTAATCCTTTGTGTCCCCAAATTCCAATGTGTGGTCTGTCCGTGCACCATGGAGGCAAGCACAGCAGGGGTCCTCTGGCCTACCTTATCTGTTAGGGGCTGCTACTGGCCCTCTTCCAGGCCTTCAGGTAGGGCAGAGCAGGCGCACACACTTATTCCCCCCCCCCCACCATAGGCATAGTGAGCTATCTGTGTCTCAACACTGTCAGGCCTCAGCCATGGGTTTCTTCTCCAATGCTGTGAGGGCCATTGAGATAATGGTCCAGGGCTCAGCTCTGGGCTCATCAGGCTCAGGGAAAATGTGTCCCACAGCAGGGTGGCACCCTGCAGGCTCCCAGGGGGTCTACCCAGTGCATGAGGATGGTACAGGAGCCCGAGGGCAGCCATAGCCATCTGTCTAGCAAGCGCTTGGGGGTCACGGTGGACAGGGAGGGGCTGTCCGGTCTGCCTGTACATGATTGGCTGGCTACCTGGCTGGCAACATGGCCGGCAACATGGCCCGGTGAGCCGGCCATGTTGCCACACCTCCCATGCTGCCCCTCGCCTGGAATCGAAATGGCAGGTCTACACATAGGGCATGCTATTTCGATTTACAGGGATTTCCTTAATTCGGATTAACAAAGTGTTAATCCAAATTAATTTATTTCGAAATAAGTTATTTCGAAAGGGATTTTTCGAAATAAAAGTTACTGTGTAGACATAGCCTAAGAGAAAATGTTTCAAACCCAACCACTGAATGAGGGATTTTTTTCTTGAATGAATCACTACATTTGGTTCCTGCATTGTCACAATAACCTTTTTCAATAACTGTCATCACAGAGTTATATTTGTTTTCATACTTACACCTGTACACCGCCTGATGTTTCATAATCTTTTCTGGAATTTCTATATGCTACATATTGTTGCCTTTAAAAATGACTTGTTACCTTCAGCTTTATTATCCTTTGTATCACAGACTGTAATTAAACACTGTTAAGACTTGGTAAATAAAATTGATGTTGGTTTACTGGGAACTTCATGTTCAAGTGCGGCTTTCCTTTCTATGAAATGTCTGAAGTGTCTTGGGATGTTCTATTCAGGAACTGCCGCCTCAGCTGAAAGGAGAAGATAATACTTCCCAGGTTTCCTGTATGTGAATTGCAGGCAGTCTTCTTAGAAAATAATGCCCCATACAAGAGAACTCATTCAAGATTTGGTTGCAAATCACATGCTGCTTTTTTCTTCTTGTGTGACTTTATCTTATATAAGTCAGTGATGTTTTATTAATTTTTTTCATAATTTGTAATTCTTGACAAAGTAGTGTTTATGAACTTAGCACCCAGCTTGCTCAAACCTAGTTCCAGTGGCTACCATATTTCTGTAACATCTGGACTTACAAGAATGTGGTTTGAGTTTAATAAAGTGAGGATGAAGGAGCACAATAATGTTTTACTATACATAGCCATTGGTTGGGACCACTTGCTATAAACAACTGTTGCAGTAGAGAGGCAAGATGGCAGATGCCTCTTTGTTTTGACATTTACCTTTTTATATTGCAGAAGTTTTATCGTGATGCAATGCACATTTTTATAGCCAAATGGAAGGACTGTTTTTTAAAAAACAAATAACTGTTCTTTTAGGATTATATTGGCAGAAAGATCAAGAATATTACTTTTAAATCTTCAAAAATCAACAAACTCATTCCTGCAGGGTTTTGCAACCAGTGGTTTTGATTCAGCAAAGCACTCAAGCACATGAATAGATAAATTTATGGGACTTGCAGTATCAAGCGCACAAGCTATATTATGAAACCTGCTCTCCTTTCTTCTCCTTCAGCCAAATCCAAAAGTTATTTAAAATGATTCTTAAATTTAAAAAAAAGTTTAATTAGATACAGTGTCTTCTCTTGAACAAACATTTTTAACATCAAATATAATTTGGCTAAACTTCAGTAGGGCATTTTTTTAATGAGAGTAAGTGGGAGGCTGATGGAAGATTGTCTAGTGGTTAGAGCGCTAGCCTGTGCCATAGGAGATCAGCTTTCAGTTTCCTGCTCTTTTACAGACATTCTTCTGACCCTGGAAGAGTCGTTTAGTTTCTCAGTGCCTCAGTTCCCCATCTATAAAATGGAAATAGGGAAGTACTGTATCACCTCATGCAAGTATTCTGAGGTTAAATACATTAAAGATTGTGAGGCACTCACATACCTCAGTGCTGGGGGTCATGTAAATACCTAACATAGACAAGAGAGATGGATTTTGCTTCTGGCTTCAAGATGTTTAATCTCTCTCTGCTGCGGTTTCCAATCTGCAGACTGGGTATAAAGCTTATCTCCCATACAGAACTATAGTGTGGTTGAATTCATTGCTATTATCTAAAAACCTTTAATCTCCAAATAGAAGACACCGTTGAGTTGAAATACAAACTGTTGGTATTTGTTCCTACAAAATACAGCATCCTGGTGGAATCTTAAGAGAAATATTGTATTTAAGTTAAATCACAATGTTCCATTTAATATCTAACATCTGAATTTTATAGTAGTTTGTATCTTTTAAAAAAAAATCCCCTCCTTTTCCTCCCCAAAAAAATAAAAATTCCAATTTTTAGCTACAAAGGACTCCTTTGGCCATCTTGACCGGTCCCGTTCTCTCTTGAGAATAAATAGATAGAAGAAAATTACATATTCAGAAATAGCTGTTGTGATGCTGCTTGTCAAGGTCATTTTGAAAACCAGTATCTGATTTTTTTTACATGCATCTTGCTGAAATAAATCTCAATCTCGTGACACAGCGAAGTACGTTTTCTGATATATTTCAGTATAAGCATTGTGTGCAAAATGATAGCATAGTCTTCCTGCACCTTATAATAGTTTGTTAATTAAAAGTCAACAGGATTCTTAAGTGGAAAATGAAATTATCCCATTGCCTGAAATACCTTGATGCAGTTTTTATTACAGGTTGCATATGGTATCTGTTAAGAATTGGAGCTTGGGTTGGTTGTTGAATTATTGTGCGGATTAGCTGTAGCATTTGAAGGTTCTCGACTTTAAAAGCATGTGTCTGTTTTAAATCCTACATAAATTCCTCACAGTTTTTCAGAACAGTCTGTAACTTTAACCGGGGCATTCTTTAACACCATAGCTTCAAGCCAACAGCAGGAGCAAATCTAAAATATTGCTTTGAATGGTTTCATACGATCATTAAAAGATTTCTTTTTAATTAGATAAATGCCCTCTTTCTTTAACTTTGCAATATTTTTTTAGGTTATTGTACAAGACAAATAGTGCAAGGCAAACTGTACTGAACTAATGTTAAAACATAAAATAATTCATTTTAGAGCACACAGGAAAAAACAAAAGTACTTTTAAAACATATGCTTTTAAATGCACATATTAGGTTTCTTTTAAGACCTTTCCAAAATTATACAGATTTATCCTAGTAAGAAAAGTTGTAGACTGTATCATCTCACAGGGCTACTAAAGTTTTCAAAAAGAACTTTAATATACAATACATTTTTCATATGTTATTTTAATTAAAAAGAAAAGTACCATTTGTGTGTTTCCATGACTGAATGGGAATCTATTGTTTGGTCATGGTTCCATACATCAGCATTAAGGTGGAATAAGGTGCACTTGATTTTAAATCATACTGAGTGTATTTCTTTTAAATGACAAATACCTAAGGGATTACATCCATCCTGCATATGAAAAACGGAAATGATTTATATGTTTGTTATATTAGTATGCATACAGTGTGTACATGCGCACATTTGTGTTTATGAATGTATTTGTGTGTGTGCATGCACACACAAATGTTTTAATATTTATTAAATTGGGGAGATAAACACTATATTTATTGTTCCTTTTATCTGTCATTCTGACTCAGTAACAAGGAAAAATATGGGTGCTCATTGATTATGATCTATAATTAACAAGAAAAGAGAAGTTACATTTACATTGTCTATTATATTATTTTGAACCTCAGAGGGGAATCTGTAGTTGATATATGGAAGCTTTTGTGGAGTTTCTGTAGATGTGTGTAAAACAATGGCTGCTTTAATTTTAACATTGAAGGTCATCAGTTTGGTTCATCCCTAAAGGATTTTAAAGTGTTTTTCAAACATTTAAAGAATGCGTACTCTATAAATGCGTTTGAGCTAGGGACTTGCGCACCTGTCCCCTGATACTGGTAAAACAAGGTTGTTCCTACGATACTGTGAAAACATTGAACTGGAGATGGAACAAATTTGTATTTTCACCCTGTCCTCAAACTGTCTAAACCGCAGATTTCTTCATGCATATGAAACACTGTTTGGTTCTACCCACACTACAAGACTAAACTGTTTAACAGAATCAAGGGTTTCATGTTCTATCTGGGTCTCCTAACAGAGTTGTATTTGCAGTTTATCCAGGTCATAAGTAAGCCTTGTGGCCTGAAGCTGTGGAGAGTAAGGAACTTCCTGTTCCCATATGTTGGTAATGGGGGGGGGGGGGAGAAGAGCCACAAAACTGTTTTATAAGGTACTTACCCAGAATTCCAGATGGGCAGAGGCTTCAGATGGGAAGGAGCTCTCTCTCGCTATCTATTAGTAAACACAGGAAATGTACCTAGGGAGCACTTAAGCTACATAAGCTTTCTTCCTAGATTTCTTCCAGTGACCTTTTGAGTACTCCATAATGACATAAACTCAGTTGGTTTGCTAGTGGAATTAAACTGAGGTAGGAATGCTTTTCCCCTCTCTCCTCCCTTGTTGCATGGTGTGCATTTTCAGTGGCCAGGGGTTTACTCTGATTCTCATCCCCAGAGGATTCTGCACCATTGAAAGGGATGGTGCTGACTGAGGGCTTCACTGCAAGAGTTGTTCAAGAGGATTTTGTGACAAAACATGACGCAGAGGCAACGCTTTGACAGAGAGCACAGAAGCTGTTCCTCAGCAGGATGCGTCACAAAGAGGGCTCATTACTTGAGCTCCAGACAACAGCAGAACTGAATGCAATGAAACCCCTTTTGCCCAAACACGAAATGAAGCTGAATTCCCTGTCTCTGGTTTGGTGGTGGCACTTCAGGCAGGTCTAGGCAGCGTTTCCCAAGGAGCTAGACTTATGTCTGTCTGAGTGCACCATGTGGCTCTGGGGCTGTGCCATCCACAGCTACAGCTTAGTGGGAAATGACTTAATAAAGGGACATTTTGGATTGCATGTTGACACTGATGTGTGAGGAACCAAGTTAAAGCTATTGCCAAAGTTACCATGAGGAAATATTCTACTTATTCATTTAGATAAACTGTTGCTATGTGCCCAAGTTGATACTATGGTCTCTCTTCCTTAATTAAGTTTTCCTTGTTTCATGGATAGACTCACTACTTGAGAATGGGGAAATGTTGCTCATTAAGGGCATCTAGGGAAGGTATTTAGTGATCCCGGAGATTCTTGGATGGGGCTCAAGCTGGTAGCGTGTTTTGTTATTAGAGGAACCTCATATAGCTATTTGAATGTAGCCTTTATTGCTGCTAACAACATGTGGTAGAAGGGTTACACTTAATTAATATGTTTTCTTCTGTCAGCTTGTATGAAGTTATGCATACTGTACCGTACCTTCCTGTATAATAAAATGGGTTTCCCAAAATTAGGCATTTGGTAGTTTTTCTCTAGTATAGACAATTCTTTAATTTTTCTTTATATACTTATTATGACTGGTGTCTATCTTTTTTTCCTCTCATAAAAAGAAGAGATTTATAGGCTAGATCGTGAAGAAAGTTTGTTATTCTCTGTTTCAGAATGGCCTGGCTTTTTAAGTTGGATTCACCAACATGTCAATTCGCATGACTTTTCTTTGCAATAAGGTAATAAAATAAACAGTTACTGGGTTACCCTGGTTGTCTGTCTGGCTCCAGATCTGGAAATTTAAATAGCAATAACCCAGATTTATAGTATTCTTACCACTTTTGTGGGAGCTGGCAGTAAAGGCTTGGACAATCAAGCACTTCTCCTATTGCTCTCACATACTGAGAATAAAAGCGATTTGCATTCCCTTTTGTTTATAGATTGGTTTGGGGTTTTTAAATCCTTCTGAGGTTTTGGATGAGGTGGTGTTTGAGGATCTAGTTCTTTCATTCTTGTGTGCTGCAGGAGGGTGAGAGCTTTACCGAGAGATTGACACTGAGATGAGGGACATGCTTGTGTTTTTGTCATCTACTCTTAAAAAAAGTATAAAGAAGTGTAAGAATTGAGAAAAAAGAGTATAGGGAAGTGAATTTGTTAGCAGTGGTTTTTTCCATTTTGATTTAAAATCATTTAAGTGAAAATGTCCCTTTTTCCTAATGTCCAGATAAAAACTGCAATCTATGCAAGAGAAATTAATGGAGCCTTTCTGAAACTGTTTAATGTGGTTTTCATTCATTACCGGCCTCTGTATAATATAAATGAAAATAAACTACCAATAACTTAGCCTATATTTCTATTTTTTTTAGAAAAGCTCTGATCTCATATAGTTTGTCTTTTTGTCAGTTATATAACTCTACATCTCTGATGACTTCGTTCCTAGAGGATCTCAAAGCACTCTCCAAACTTTATGAAATAGTATATTACGTAAGAATCATGTCCTCTTCCATTAGAGTGAAGAACAGTAGTTGTTTGATAGCACACAAGAGCATGATACGATATTTTAGGACAGGAAGTAGGGACTGCAATATGAAGTTGAATCTACAGGATGAAATTAGAAAGTCAGAAAATACTTAACTGAATTGGAATTTGGCCAAGGCACAGAGACTAGCACGCTTGTGCTCTGACTCTTAGGAAACTCCAGGTCTCTGCTGTGCTAGGTGCTACAGAAACACAGAATAGGGCAGTGACTGCCTGAGGTATCTCACAAACTAACCATAAAACATGAGACAATGGAGGGATACAGACAGATAGGGGGCAACAAGGAGACAATGAGGCAACATTAGTCGTCATGATAGACAAAAGTCTCTAAACACCAGTACACTAACCACTGTGAAATGCTTCTATAAACATAATGGAAAAGAGGAGTTTGAAGGATGATGATAAAATAGTGTTGTGGACGTTTATAGGGTGCTGCTTCAAAACCTGAATGGTCAGCATGGAAGAAAGCCTGTAAAGTTCTTGTTGAAAATGAAGTAAGTGGACAATGAAGGCTGTCGTCATGGGATAGTTGGAGATGAACTTTGACACCACCATGGTGAAAGACAGAGGAGGAGTAGGATGGGAATAGACCACGAAAGGACCTGAAAGTGGAGACAAGTAACTAATGTTTTATGTGATAAGAGAAAGTTGCAGATGCAAAGAGAGAGGTGACATGATCAAAGTGACAGGGAAGGAAAATGAACTTCACAGCAGCATTCTGCATAAATATGAGCATGGCAAGATACTGTTTGTTAAGCCCAGGGAGAAGGATGTTGCAGTAACAGACGCAACATGATGCACTAGAGTTTTAGCTGTTAGATTGCATAGGGGAGCCTGTATTTTAGACATGTTATGCAGAAACAATCTGCAAGATTTAGCCATAGCCTGGTTGTGAAGGCGCTGAGTGAAAGAATCATTGTTTTCTACAGTGATTAGGAAAGAAGGCAACAGGGGAGAGGGGTTGGGGGAAGATTAAGAGCTTTGTTTAGCCATGTTGATCTAGAGTTTATGATTAGACCTCCATGAGGAGATGTCAGTGACAGGCTGAAATTTTAATATGGACAGATATGGAACAGTATGCATAAAAATGGTAGTGGAGTTTTTGTCTATGGATGAGATTACCCACTGATAAAGTGGGTAGAGGGAAAAGAGAGGAGAACCAAGGAAAGAGCCTTGTTAAACCTTCACAGAAAGTTGTTGGCAATGCAGAGTATCTTCCAAAGAATATACTGAAGGCCTAATTTGAGAGGGACACACTCACGAAAACTAAGGGAGGAAGAGATTTCAAGGAAAAGTGTATGATCAGTTCAGTAAGCTGACCTATGTGTCAAGGAGAAGGAGGATTGACTAATGTTCTGAGCTTTTTGTAGGAAGTGGGTTATTAGAAACTTCAATGAGAATGGTTTCAGTGTAGTACAAGGGGCTGAAACCAGTTGGATGGGTTCTGCAGTAATTGGAGGAGAGGAGTACAGACTGTGGTTTTTGAGCTCAAAGATGCAAGGGAGGGACAAGTGAGGTCATGGTGATTATTTTTCAGTATGGGAGAAACTAAAGCATATTTATATTGTGAGAGGAGAGAGCCAGCAGAGAATGGGAAGTTAAGGAGAAGAGTAAGGGAAGGGATGAGGGTTGGCATGAAGGAAATCCAGGAAATGAGAGATCAGGAGATGGGATGGGGTCACTGCTGTAGGTTGGACGAGCTAGCAGAGGAGAGCAGATAAGAAATGTCAACATTTGCAAAGGGGAGGAGAAGGAAGAGAGTTGTAGGAGAGAAAGGGGAAAGGTCACATCATATTTTGTCAATTTTGTCTTGAAACAAGTCTGTGAAATCTGGTGTGCAGAAAGGTTTGGAGGGGACAATTTGAGGAGTGAGTCAAAGGTTGCAAAAAGACAGCTGGAATTACAGGAATGGGACTTGGTTAAGTTCAAGTAGTAGAGTTCTTCTTAGGAAGATGGCAGGCCTGAAAGAGAAGAGAACAGATTTGCAGTGGAGGAAGTCAGCCTGGTCATGCTTTCCACTAAAAGACTTTCCACAGAGTGGGAGTAGGAACAGAAGAAGCAGATGTTGGGAGTGAGCCAGGTGGTGGACAGACCATGCAGTGGGAGAGGGGGAAAAGAGTCGAGGGCAGAGGAAAGTGAAGCATGGACAGAATCAGCAACCTTGTTAATGGGGGAAAGGATAGTATGACAACATATTTCTTTTTATTTTATTTATCATCTAATTTCAGTCCTGTTAAATTGTAACACAAATTTTAGAAAATGCTGCTTAAACCTTAGGAATACTTTCTTTTGCTGTCATTTACTCTTTATTTTTCTCAACATTTGTATATTCATCTTTTTTTTAATCCGTTGGCAAGCCTTTAAGTTGCAGTGTTCTATATTATGTCACTGAGACACACTACATAAACGGAAGCAGCTGGTTTCCTCAGCACTTAAGAGAATGCATACACACAACTGAGATCTTCAGTTCCTGTGTATGCTTTGGATACAGTTCCAATCCTGAAAAGCCATGCTGTGATTTCAATTAGTGCAGATGTGCACCAAGCCACCTTATTGGCTCAGAAAAGAATTCTTTTGTTTCAACACTCAAACTGCTAGATCTGGTTAATGTTACCAAAGGAAAAAAAATCTATCACACCTTTGGTATTAGGCTTGTAGTCCAGTATCTTTGAAAAGGCTTTGGCAGAAAAAAAATGTTGTTATCTCATAGGGAAAAACTGAATTCATACACAGGAACTTGAGGATTATTTGGACATTTTACTAGTCCCCTGTAACACCAGCAAGTCCCATAAATGCCTAATGGAAAAACAGCAAAAAATGAGATCTGCAGCAGGCCTTTAGAGATCAAATTTATGTTGCTGAACACTGTTTTTTTTAGGTCAAGTTTAAAGGTCAAACGAAAGTGGATAGATTAAATTTGCTGACTTTTACCAACTTTAAAAGGCACAATTTAAAAGTGTTCTTTCTCTACAGAAAGACTCCTATGCTTTTGGAGTAATTTTTCTGTGTTAGAAAAGTGAAATATGTAGAGCCTTCACTAAATTTGCCTACATGAGAAATGCAGTCGTCTAATGCATCTTCCACACTATTAATAGCATCTCTCATCAATCCTAGATACATAATCCTTTTTGAAGTATTAAGTAGTTTCTAGTGAGAAGTGTTTTTCATGTCTGTCTGTGTCTTCCATGCAGACTGATGTCATCTCTCCCAACATGCCTCAGTGATTTAAATAGTCTAGCATATTTTGTCTTCATGATCATGTTGGAATAGTGCTCTTCATCTCTGTTTGTGCTTTTCCTTTTGCACCTCAGAGAAGAAAAGCATCCCTTTGGGAACTCCACTGAGTTCTAAGTGCCAAGCTCCCTTAAATGCAGATAGAACAAAGATCAAAACTTGAATAGGAAACAGGGGTTCAGAAACTCATCATGTACAGGAGCTCCTAGATTACCAGTCACAAGAAAATGAAATGGAGTGCTGGTAGGCAAACCAGTGATTCCAAATGAGTGCTATAGAATGCAAAGAAAATTGGCCCTGTAACTCAAAATACTGTAGATCTTTCTGGTTCAACTGTTGTGAAAACAAATTGCCTCTGTTCCACTGAATGCATTTTACCAAAGACAAATTGAATTAAAAATTCAGCTTGTTGCACATAAAAATGTGAACAATTAGCATGTTTGTATAAGTAATGATGCTCTTGTAGTGCTCAGTGAGGACACCACCTCCACCTACTAGAGAGCTTCTTCCATCAGCCTAGGTACTCCACTGCCCTGAGAAGCAATACCTGTGCCAATGGGAGAAAGTCAGCACAGCACTGTCTACACTGGTGGTTTGGCTGCTATAACTACCTCACTTGGGAGTGTGGAAAATCCACCCTTCTGAGCAGTAGTTATATCAACAAAAGTTTATAGTATAGACCAAGCTTGTCTGAATATTTCTGTATTTATATATTACAGGATCATTCAACTTTAGTACTGTGCCAACACTATAGACTCTTCATTTCATAAAATTGTAACTTTACCCTCCCAATACACTCCATCAGAAGAAGGGTGTATAAGAATGTACGTATGCACACATTCATACCTTGAGTTAAATCAGAATGGGTTTTGGAAAACACTTTGGTTTATTATTTTCAGAACATTGTTTTCAGTAAACTCCTTCAAAATCCCATTGATATCGCATATAATGATGGTCCTGGGCCACTGTGCTTGACTCTGAGAGGTGAGAATTACTGCATAAATCTTTTTATGCAGTCACATCTGTCGGGAAGAATTAGTACAGTGGGGGTCCAACTTTTTTCCTTGGGACCCATTTGAAAAAAATAATTTATTCCTGTGATCCAACAATTACATGTTCCAATAATGCAGTCCGGTCTTTCAGCCATGGCAGCAGGGCACACTGCGACCCAGTACCTGAAAGTCTACAGCTCAGGACTGGGTCCCAAGCCCTCATTTGAAAACCACGGAATTAGTAGACAGTGTACTTGAGGAGATAATGGAGAAATACCTTCCCTTTTAACAGCCAAATCAAGTAGTCTGAGGAGCAAAATTATATAATAATCCTTCTCTAATAGGAGCATTAATAGTCTTTCAGTTTAGAGAAGCATTTTCTTTCAGCAGGAAAGTATAAAAACTGAAGAATTGTATCCTGATTGAGTTCTACACCAGCAAAACTTCTGTCAGGCCATGTGTAGCTGGCTTTGGTGAGGTTCTTTGTCTCTTGCAAGTTATCATCACCATGCAAAAGTTTCATGCCTGAGCTCTACTGGCATGTATAATGTTTCTTGAACCAAGTTCACAGCTGACATGAAGATTCCAACTTCAGGCATAGTCAAAAGTTCTTTGGATTCTAGCATCCAAATCTGAAGTGAGATACAGTCTCTGAGACAAGGGGCACAGAAGCTAATCTGTCCAGGGAGGTAGCGTACCTGAACTAAAAACAGTCTGAGGCTTTTGATTAGGCTCAGAAAGAAGGTATCACAAAAATATTCATCAGCTCAGGGGAGTTTTCAAAGTTGTTCTGCCCTTTGCAAGTGTTTCTAATAGGGCATCTTTTAATAAATTCAGGTGTGTGTGCAGTTTTACTGTATCAATCAGTAGTCAGGCAAAGAAACTGGAATTTATTGGAGGAATTCATTTACTGTTCTTGGGGATAGAGCCATATCTGGTCCATTCTTTTTATACTTTTTCAGAGTGCCAGATACTCAAGAAATATTGTATTGTCTCATTTTTCAAACAGTTCCTTGCCATCTGCATCCTCCTCTTTGAATATAGGAGTTTAATGATCATAGTGGAGATTTGCTATTCGTCTACACTATCCAGCATCTCAGTTCTAATATTCATTCTTACATCCAAGAACATCTTGAGAAGACAAAAGTTTTCCACAGGGATATTATCCAGGGTGAACTTCCTAAAGTTCCTTTACTGTGGGGCAGGGATAGGGTAGCATACATAAGACCAAGTCAGCTTTCTTACACTACATTTACACTAGAAGTTAAGGGTGTGATTCTCCTAGCTCTCATTGAGCTGCCATGAGTATAAATAGCAGCGTAGCCACAGTGGCACTAGGAAGGGCCGCAAAGGCATGGCTAAGCCACATTGGGTGCAAGTAGTGAGTATGTGCTCTATATGTCTCTGCTGGCACTAATCTGCCATTACACTCCTACTAGCTTGATTATGACTAGTGAGCGTTTGTGTGCACAAGCAGGGGAGTAACGCTTCTACCTTGTCATGTAGACATTGCTTTAGGTACGGGACTTTTGCAACTGTACAGGGATGTGCCTTAGTGCCAAAGTAGGGCACAACCTGGAGTATACCAGAAGAGCCAGTACCATGCAGCCACTCAGGCCCTCTCTGTCCCTGCTCCCCAGCAGCTAGAGACTCCCATGGGTAGGGATGCAGGCACCCGAGTCCATTACCTCTTGTGTGGGCAGCAAGTTCTTGGTGACAGAGCCACCCACACTTCTGTCTCAGGGAGGTTCTTGCCACCTTGTGACCCTCTGCCCCTGCATCTCCTGTGGTCAGTGCAGCTGGCACCTCCTTCCCAAAGGGGTGGGTGGGAAATCTTGAGTGCTTCACAGGCAAAAGGATCTGAGCATGCACACTGACCATAGTGAGGCTGCTGTCAGTCTCCATCTTGTATCGAAAGGTGAAGAGGTATAAGCGTGCTATTGGAAAAATTTTCAGGGGATCATAGAAACTGGGCCATGGGAGGTCATTGAGTTCAGTTCCCTAGGGATGACCCCTTCCTTGATAAATTGAAGTTCAAATAAGAGATGAGCTGTTCTGTTGTTTTAATTATTTCTTAACCCCTTTAATGGCTTAATCATTAAATCCTAAATAAAAGATGCAGTTCTAGGATCTGGAATTGTGTTTCTCTGTGTAGCTAATGAAACGGCATCTGGCCCATAGCATCAAATAGGTTAGACCACCCTGAAATTAAACGTAGGATGAAAGAAGTTTCTCTTCCTTGAAGTAATCTGGTGCTCAGATGTCTTTTCCTACTTCTGTCTAACCGCAGTGGTGGTTCTATTTATTCTTACTCACTGAAGACATAAATAGGTGATGCAAAACATCCTTCTTTATGATTCTCGATATCTGGGTTCAGCAAGGAAGATGTGGTATTGAAAAACATACTCCTAACCTTGTCTCCCCTAAGATTTTTTTTTTCCCCAAGAAATTGTACTCCCTAGTATTTGCCTTACTTCAGATATGGAGAAATTATTTCACTTGCTGCATCAAAGGAGAATCCTGACATATGTGCTAAGTATCTGAAGGATGTAGTCTTTTAATCATGATAGAAGGGCCTCGAAAGCTTTAAAGTGATATGACTTTTGAAAGCTAAATAGATTGTTGTCTATACAAGAGAAGCATATTAAATTTTTAAAAGTAGAATACTCATTCTGTCAGAGCAGTTTTCTCTTTGGGTACCCTGAGGGAGGTTTCCTGCTAAGGCTGTATGCAAAGAAACTAAATGAAGACACATTCATGAAGTATTATAAATTCAGGGCCAAATTCACTACTGGTATAATTGGATGGAAATCCATAGATGCTAACAGTTGCATATGCCAGTGAATTTGGCCTCCTGTTCCTCCACATTCCTCAGCAGATTCCTTTTTAAGTTGCAGAGTTCTGTAGTCAATAATGGAGGGGTCTCAAACACACAGCCCGCAGGCTGCATGTGGCCCCTAAAGCTATTTCCTGCAGCCCTCAACACCATTACCACCAATATTTGCAATATTGTTGTATGAAAAGACTTCATTGTTTCGGCCCTCAGGCTAACATACTAGTCCTCGTGTGGCCCTCTACTAGTCCTCGTGCAGTCCTTGTGGTGATTTGAGTTTGAGACCCCTGCAATAATGTGTCCTAGCTGTTGCTTCATAAGATCTTTCCTGCCTTGAGGAGTACTACTGCATAGCATCCACTCACGAATTGGCACAGTTAAGCATGATGTGAATATTTTTACCTGTTTAAGAGTCACTACCACTTTCTCAAGGAGGCAATCTAATTTTCAGTTTTTATTCTTTTCTGCAATATGTTGTGTACATGTTTGCACAACAGACTAATTCTAATAGCACCCAAGAGACAGGATAGACTATAACTATATAATTGTGGAAAGATTTGAAAGTGGCAATAAGGTGCTTCCACATGCATGATAGATCAGAAGTAATTCCTCATTTGCTTATCATGTAGCATGAGACCACACATACAAAAATGGCAGATAAAATGCTATTCTTTGAGTGATTGCTCATGTCATTCCAGCTCAGGTGTACGCACACCGCGTGCATGGGTTGCTGGAAAGTTTTCTCCTAGTCTACCCACAGGGTCAGCTGAAACCACTAAGGGGTGCTCCGTGACCCCCTCCCCCATATATATCCCTGCTGGCCCTAGCTTCCTCAGTTCCTTCTTACCACCCTGACAGTTGCTGGAACAGTAGCTCTTTGCTAGCTTCCCCTTGTTTTGGATATTTTCAGTTAGTGTTAGGTAGCCTTCGCTATTCATAGTATAGCGGTTAGGAGTTGTTAAGGACTCTCAGCGGGGCTTGTTGACGCCCCAGACCAACAGGCTAGGGCATGGCTGGCTCTAAAACCTGCTCTGGATATAAGAAGTATATGCCCAAAGACGACCCACACAAGCTGTGTGTTAGGTGCCTAGGTGAGTCACACTTGCAAGCCAAGTGTAAGATCTGCAGGAGCTTTAAGCCTCAGACTCAGAAAGACAGAGAGCAGAAAATTAGACTCTTGATGTAAGAAGCTCTCTGTCCCATGGACACAGGGGACTTGGGCTCTGGCAAGACTGGCTCAGTACAGAGCAACCCATCCTTGGCCAGAAGTAAGGACTCCAGTAAGGAGCCTCACACCAGCCATTGCCAGTGCCGTCCACAGAGCAGTGGCAATGTTCACATTTGCTAGCACAAAAGAGGAAGTCAGCGGAGAGAAGTGGCTCCCCACCAACCAAGTCCAAGAGTAGGTCTAAGGTGCAACCCAAGATGAGCCACTCGACCCTGGCTCTGTACCACATAGCACCATCAAC
The DNA here is from genome assembly GCA_007922195.1 of Podocnemis expansa. NCBI lineage: Eukaryota > Metazoa > Chordata > Testudines > Podocnemididae > Podocnemis > Podocnemis expansa. Next base: position 45,151,411 of record ML681981.1, on the reverse strand, counting down.
TCCAGCTGAGGGAAGGGGTACGCTGAGTCTGGTGTCAGTGCTGTTGCCTACCCAGGGGATCTTGGAGGAGGATCTTCAACTGCCCTTCACCCCTGAGACCTTTGAGGCCACTAGAGAGCTGGTCACTCAAACGGCCCAGGTCGCCCCAGAATTGGGCCCAATACCAGAGAAGGTGCCAACGTCACGCTCAAGAGGGAAACCGACTCTGTTGAAGCCCCTATCTCCTCAGTTTAGACCAATGGCACTGGTGGTGCAGAGGACCAGATTGAGGTCTCCACTGCCCCAGACTTGGTTGTCCACAGCACGCTGGCGCCATTCTCCAGTATTGTCCCAAGTGGTTGCTGCGGCAGGTGTCCTGGCTTTCTGTTCATCCTGCCGTCAAGGACCTTCTTCCTTGGCACTGGCGCAATCCCTGGGACTGACGTCTGGGTACCATTCTCTGCTGGGTACCGTTCCTCCCTGGTCTCCACATAGCCACCTTCCTTCAGACTCTGAAGGTGGCTCAGTTGCATCCCTGCATAGTAGGGGCATGCGGTCAGAGCGGGGCAGCCATCCACCCCGTCATCACTGGGTCCTTTGGCAAATGCCCCCCAGTGTCCCTTCTGGACCAGGGTTTAGTGACTGGACATTCTCTCGCAACTAGTCATAGACCGCCCTTGTCCCAGAAGGCTAGTGCTCCACCAGATGTGGCTAGGGATTCTGACCTGGATTTGGTAGACCAAAGGTCCCAGGCGCCCAAGGAGGCCCCTTCAGTGTCTGCCCCAGTGTCCACACTGGATGACAACAGAGCCCGCCAAGAGCTCTTGAGGAGAGTGGCACATAGTATGGGTCTGCAGGCAGAGGAGCTGGTAGAGGAGGTTGACCCAATGGTGGACATCCTGACACCAGAACGACCCTCCCAGGTGGCCCTGCTACTCATAAAGACTATCAAGGAAACTACGAAGGCCCTGTGGCACACCCCAGCCTCCATCCCACCCACTGCTAAGAGGATGGAGTGGGAGTACTTTGTACCAACCAAAGGCCATGAGTATTTTTATACCCATCCCTCTCCAGGGCCCTAGTAGTGGCTGTGGTCAACAAGAGGGAGTGCCAAAGCCACCCTGGTCTCACTTTGAAATCAAAGGAGACCAAGAAGCTGGACTTATTTGGGAGAAAGGTTTATTCATGGAGGGCTTGCAGCTTCGAATTGCACACCAGAAAGTGATTTTCAGTCGCTACGCTTTCAACTCCTGGGCAGCTATGGAGAAATTTTTGAATGCTCTCTGACAGGACTCAAAAGCGGAGCTCTCAGCCATGGTCAAAGAAGGGAAAGTGGTCTTGAGGGCCTTGTTGCAGTCGGCCGTGGACGCTGCCACCGTGGTCATGCCATCAGGGGTGACAATGAGGTGAAGTTCATGGCTTCAAGCATCAGGGCTTCCCCACGAGGTCCAGATGACCATCCAGCCCCTCCCATTCGAGAGCCAAGACCTGTTTGCAACACAAACAGATGCCAAATTACAGATACTAAAGGACTCTAGAGCAGTGTTAAAGTCTCTGGGTCTCCATACCCCGACTTTTCAGAGAGACCTTTTCTACCTGCAGCCTACCCAGAGATCTTATTACCTTCATCTATCTTTCCTCCTGAAAGTAGTCTCCTAATTTCACATCTCAGGACTTCTGTCTCCTCATATTTTACTCAAAGCCCCATGCCTCTGGGAAGGAGAAGTGTCTTTTCTCTCTGGATGTTGGCAGAGCACTGGCCTTCTATATTGATTACACAAGACCTTTCCCCAGATCCCCGCAGCTCTTTGTGACAATAGCAGAGAGGATGAAGGGCCACCCTCTCTCTTCCCTGTCCTCGTGGATCATGGCTTGTATCAAGCAGTGTTATATGCTGGCCTGAGTTCCTCTGTCCTGGCTTACAGCCCATTCGATACATGCCCGGGCTTCTTAGGCAGAGTTTGTGGCAGGGATGCCTGTTCTGGACGTTTGCAAAGCGGCCACGTGGTCGTTGGTCCACACATTTAGCTCACACTATGCGCTCACCCAGCAGTCAAAGAATGATGCAGCAGTAGACATGGGTGTGCTACAGTCAGTGGAGCAGTAGAATTCCATCCCACCTCCAAGATAAGACTTGGGAATCGTCTGAGTTGGAATGACATGAAGAACACCAGTTACAAGCAAGTAATCTTCTCTTTCTCTTCAAGTGACTGCTCAAGATATGTTGCTCATGTGCATTCTACCACCCGCCTCCTCCCCTCAGCCAGAATTCCAGCAAGAAGGAACTGAGGAGGCTAGGGTCGGCAGGCATATATATGGGGGGGGGTTGTGGAGCGCCCCCTAGTGGCCTCGGCCGACCCTGCAGGTAGACTAGGGGAAGACTTTCCAGCACACTTGAGTTGGAATGTACATGAGCAATACATCTCGAAGAACACCAGTTACAGGTAAGTAACCTCTTCTTTCTGTGTGTGATGGTGACCAGTCCTGCTAAATTATGGATGTGGACAAAGGAATTCAATGTCATTTTATAGGCCATTATAGTTAATTTTTTCTCCTTTCATTTTCAAGGAATATGACTCCCTTACTGCTGAAATGCCGAGAGTAAAAGATGGAGGAGGGAAATGGAGTTTGCTCCTCAAATTATCTCATCTAAAGAGAACAAAGACATCCATTGTGTTGCTTTCATATGGCTGTTAGATATTAATTTGATAAGGGCAAAGTATCTTAAAATGGGGACTGAACAAATCTTGAACCTTTTCTTCCCTCAAGGGCTTTATCTTGTATTAAAATGTTTATTGTTGAGATAAAATGCTCTCTATTCAAGCAGTAACAAGTTTCATAGTGGAACAAAAGTAGGCAGCACTCACAAAATTCACCATAACAAAAAGTATGAACAGTAAGATATGAAAACTATTGATTATGTTGTCTGTGGTGACATACAAACAAAGTGATAACTGTTCACATCTGTAAAAGTTGAAGAATGGCAGTGTCAGAACGTATGAAGATTAACATAAGAATTTGACATCTTTCATGAAAATTTATAATTATATTTGAAGCTTATGGTGGAGCTTCGAAGAAGGGTAGAATTTCCTCAAGCAGTTTTTTATTCATGTCAGTGCGAACTGGTTAACTCTTTCATTCACAATAATTATTACCGTGGGGAAGTGCAACTATTTTAACAAGAAGCTCTAGCAGGTGAAAGAGTATCAACAGCAGCAGTGTGTTCTTTGGTGGTTTAATAGCAGTATTTGCAATTCTCAATCAAAAGTGTGCCATCTTGGTTTGGTCTTGACCTGCAGAACACTTAGTCCTTCACATGGTTGTTTATCATCAGTGTACAGGTAACGGTGTGTACCTTATGGAAATTGCAACTGACTTGTGCTCTCTCTTGAGACAGTTAGAGGAGCAAATTGGAAATGTAGATGCAGAAAATGAAGAGCTTTGTCATTAACAGTTGGTATTTACCCATAGTTATCACACATGTGAGATTCCTCAGCTGTTTCCAGTTCTTGTTATTAGGGGAAAGCTATGTTGCTTTTGTTAACACCATTTAGTAACTATTTGACTTTTTAATAGGATTCACTGTTGGGATAATAAGTGGAGGGAAGGGCAGTTAATATACAAATGAATCTGAGGTTGAGAGCCCCACAGCTCTCCTCCTTTATTCTCCAAGTTATCTGTGTTGAAGGGATGTTATGCTCTTCAATAGAAGAGTGAGGCCAATAGCCAAAAATTGCAAAGGGCTTTAGCATGAGAATCCCATCAAAATGAAAACCGTTCAAGTGTTAAAGGAGTAGATTGTTGTTGTCTCATGGATATCATAGGATTGTATAAAATCACAACAGTACATAGTAGTGGGGTGATTTATTTATTATGAAAATATGCAAGTCATGTGACACTTCCAAGTGGCCCCTTTACTTTCATTCCATGCAATGAGAATGTGGCTATACAATTCAAAGAGATCCTAATTTCTTTATGTAACATGGATAATAATGTCAACATAAAGAATTGACTGACATCCAAAAAAGGCAAAGAGATGATTCTAGGTGACTCAAAATTACATATAGCCAGGGGTTAAAGTATAATGTGTTGGGCTCTGGAACCCTCCAGCATGGGTGGGGCCCCCAATACCCATCCCCAGACCCCACCACCTGCCTGAATACCCACCCCCAGACAAACACACCCAGCCATCCCCCCACACACCGACAGCCACCCTGAGACAGACAGACAGAGAGGGAGACACACACAAGCCAGCAGCCCCCCCCCCCAACCCTTATCTGGGCTGTTTTCAGGCTGGCTGGCCCACCAGAAGCCGCTCTTTCCTGCAGGGGAGAGATTCACACGCTCCCGGCCTGCTGCAGCTCTCTACTGGCTGGGCTTAAGATGGAGCAGGGTTTAAGGTGGAGCTACCAGAACAATGCATTTTCTGCCTGTTCAGGCTATTTTTAGAAGGGCCCCAGAATGCTGCCAGCCTAAAAATAGGGGGCCCCAGAACTGAGTTCGGTGCATTCCCCATTACTTTAACCCCTGCATATATCTATTATGGCTCCATTTCAGGAAGCAGATAAACATATTCTTAAGTGCTGTCCTGGATAGGGCTGCTTTCCTTTTACCCAATGCAATAACATGTATGCCTTTAATCATGTCCTGTATAGCTAAACTGGAGTTTTATGGGAACTGTAATCTTGAGTTTCTTGCCTCTTATATGTTTAAAATCTCAACCATAACACTGAATTAATATAGCCTTTGTGTTTAATTTCCTCATCCTGCTTTACTTGCAAAGATGAAAATGTGATAATTGTAGCCAGAAAAGGATGGGATGTGGGGCTAGAAGGTAGAGAGAGCAGAGAACTTTTGTTTGGTAGTCAGTGGTCTCAAGAAGAAATTCACTCCTTACAGAGGGATGCCGGTATGCAAGGTTCAGTACATTACATGGATCTCATTTAAGCTCGTGGAGCTCAGGAAGACCTAAATTGGTGCAGAGGGTCTCAGGAGGACCCTGTTCACAAGGGAGCAGTTTTACCCTGAATGCATTTATTTCATCTGCAAGGTATAAACACACACTAGTGTTTTTTCAGTTTATAATTGGTTAGATGTTGAAAATTTTGTGCATCTGGAGTATTGCACTTCAGGATGTTGTAAAGTTAACAGAAAATAGTAAGAGAAGGTGTTGAGCCCACATACTATGTAATTTTAAAAATGTTTATAACTTCATTTAATTTCAGGTATGTTGCATGCAAATTTTAAAACAGTGGTGAGTTTGAACGTTCAAAAACAAGAAATGTGTGGACTATACAAGTGCAAAAAAAAAAAAAAAAAAAAAAGTACCTGAAGGATGATGTCTTCACTTATATAAACTTTTTTTTTTTTTGGCTTCAATATTTCAAAAACAAGCAAATGGAATTTCGAACAATAAATTCAGCTTGGGCCTGACCATTACAGTCAAAAAGGTATTTTACTTCCTAAAATTCTGAAAAGTCATGTGTTGGAAGTAACTTCTGGAAAGTAACTATAGTTTCATAATAATAGCTGGTGTGTAGCTTTAAAGGTTGCCCATGCAATCACAAATTTAGGTTAGTAGTAAGGTACCTAATTTTCACTACTACTCTACATTATTACTTTTAATTTATGAATCAATGTGTAAATGCCCTTTACTGTGACTTTTCATTTGTTACTGTCATGACTTTGTCCAACATAATACTATAAAACAATAGCCCTCATTTCTATACAGTAGTTATAGAAAAAGGTGGGTAATATTGCATAGTATTTTTAAGAGAACCAATATATAATCTCATAATTAAATACTGCATCATAAAATATATACATATGCACATAGTCTGGATTTCCTGAGTTCTGAGTGCTTAGCTGTACAATATTGAATTTGTTTTTTTAAGTGAAATGTCCTAGGTTTGTGATGCTTTGTGTGTTTTGTAGGGGGAAAAATTCATTGATCAGTGTAACTATTTAACTGGACACCACTTGAATGTCTAGTTCCACTCACATTACAATACATGCAGGAAAGAGACCTCTCCACAGAGAACTGTAATGTCCACCCAAGCAAAGCATTTTCTGAAGGTGCACAATAGGGCCTTTGCATCATCCATGCACATCCTCTAATTTGCATCTAAGTTTTAACTAGCTCCTCAGTCCTGGGGTTAGCTATAGAATTTGATATATACTCTGTATTTTCAAAGGCCCAGAGTTCTCTCAGATCAAAACTCATTTTTGTGTGAAAAGTTGTAGGCTCTTTTTCTCAGCAAATGTTAGTTGTTTGTCCAATTTTGACTCTGTCTCCACCTTTTATGAACATAGAACTATTGTGAAGAAAAAGAAGTGGTCTTTTTAATAGGAAGAGTGTTTTTATTTCTTATGTGCCCAAGTTGTTGGATGTATTTTGTTCAGACTTCTTTTGGGGGCAGGAGCAGAGAATCATATTTGAGCAGAGAGGAAGTATGGAAAATGTCAGTCTTGCAAAGTTGGGCATCTAAAATAGGGGCTTAGAACGGAAACCATTTTGCACCTTGCCATTTCTGCAATAATATGATATTGTAATAAGTAGTATCTTAGAAATTAAATAACTTTTCAGTCAGATTATAATAGTTGGAAGTAAAAAAGCTTGACAATATTCTCTTGGATTAGAACAGAAGTCTCAAAATTAAAAAAAGGTATGTGCCTGCAGATATTTTAGAAGTAGGCATTTACTGTAAGTATCTGGCTCTAAAAAGCTAGTAGTTAGATTCCCTCCCACACTCCTCCCCAAGTCAGAAGAAAGGTATATATGAATTATAATATTAATGCTTAGTACTTGTAGTGGATCTATGTCTGTGTTCAAAATCAATTATTATTATATTCTCAAAATTAATTTAAGTACAAGTATCTCTCTTTAGAATTTAGTAACTGTTCACATTTCAATTGTATTTCACAGTAGTGCTGGTCCCTACTTCCACTGTTTGTGTGTTCACAAACAATGCAATAGCTGTCTTTGAATAATAATAATAATAAAAGGCCCAGACAAAAACTCTAGTGTTCACTTAAATAGTGAATTTTAATGTGTAGAAGTGTTAGCAAGTTTTATAATAAACCCTGCTGTGTTAATTAATCCAAATGATTAGGACCTAATTGCTTGTTCATGGTAAATATAATATTTACTGAGAAATAAGGCTTTGCAGATTTACAATTTAAGGGGTAGAGTTGTGAAAGGAATGACAGTTACAGGAAATAGGATTCAAATTATAGCATTTACACTTAACTTTTGTAATGGTAGAAGAAGTCTCAGACCAATTATTAAAATAATTCCCTTTATTATTTTTATAGTTGTATTCTGGGTTGTTTTCCTATTATTTTAGTTTCGTGAATGAATCTTTACTTTGAGTAAATTAAATATAAACTGAAACTCTCACGGCTGTTAATGGAAGAAAGAATTTGATGCCAAAGAGCAGGCATTGTAGAGTGAAAGGGGATGATGGCTTGAACCCACATTCAGGTCCTTTGGCATCTTTGAGCTTTCCTCTCTCTTTGCAAGATGAAATAATCAATTGTAGCTGTTCGATTTCTAGTGGATGATTTCAAGGCATGGCAGAACCTACTTAAAAGGATTGCCAAACTCTGGAAATAGCACTAAAAGTGGTTCAGGAAAAATAATACAGTATTTTAGAGTTTGCCACACTGAGCCATTTAAAAATGACAATTATTAAGGGTATTTTTGATCTTTCTAAAGATCTTTGTTAGACCCCCAACATCTATTTCTGTGCCATTCAGATACAAAGTCCCACGAGGGTCTGCATGAACAAGGACAAGTCCATTTTATAAACCAAGTGGACGATAAACTTCATAGGGGCAAGACTAGACTCGGTCTCTGCATGAAGCTTCCTTCCAGCACACCAGTTCTCCATGCTGAGTGCCCTGACTGCCCTTATTCATTGCAAGCCCCACATCAGCTTGCCAGTATTTCTCTCTCTCAGGGCACATGGTTACCTGAACCTACATGATGCACCTTGTGAGACTCCACTTTATTGCCAACAGGCCTGGCTCCACTTGACCTAGAAGTCAACCAAGGACCACATCAGCTCCAGAGTCGTCATTCCCTCAGACATGGCCTCTCTCATTTGGTGATCTGACCCATCCAAGCTCATGATCAAGACTTCTTTCAGCCTTCCCATATGGAGGATCACTATTGTGGTAGACACCTCTTATGGGATAGGGAGCTCAGATCGGCCACCATATAGCATAAGATGAATGGATGCAAGAGGAAACCAGGCTACACACAAACATCTTGGAACACTGGAGTGGCCTATACCAACAAGAACATGGGGGTGAAGAGAGAATGGAGCAGATGAAAGAAGGGGCCACCATCATTCTCATAGCATTGGCTCCAACAGTTCTGGTTCACAGACCTCCTGAAATACTCTGCCCATCGGGCTTCAGGCATTCACAAATATTTTCACACAGGCATCCCAGCCTAGCCTCCCTTTAGCTCAAAGCTTGGTGTTTGGATGAGCAACAAACACAGAGCATCCATGCTCAACTTCAGTCCCAAAGTATCCTTCACCAGAGCAGGACCAAGCCTACGAAAACATAGTAAAACATGAGGTAATTTCACTTCATGCAGTGAGCATAATGCCACTAGAATTCTCATAAGACAGTGATCATTCTTGATTATTTCTTGATCCTGAAAATATTGGGCATAGTTCTCAGTTCTTTCTATGGGCACCGTGTGGTAAATAGCACCTTCCTTCCCCCTGTGAAGGGGGATGTTATCTTCACACGTTCAGTGATGGTGTGCTTTGTGAAAGACTTTGTTACAACCTTTTCATCACGTCAAACCCAAATCCCAGTGTGGTCTTAACCTTTTCCTCCTGGTTCTCATACAGCCAACCTTGGAACCTCTGGCAGCCTATGGCGTGACCCATTTTCCATAAAAATGGCATTCTTAGTTGCCATCACTTCAACCAGGCCAGGTAAGTGAGCAAGCAGCCATGAGGGCAGACCCTCCCTCCATTGTCTTAGACAAGGAATAGCTTTCATTGAGGCTACACCCCAAATTCTTCTTCAAGGTTGTGTCCAAATTCCATCATCTATTCACCTCTGTTCTGTCCAAAACTACATGCCTTTCGTGTAGACAAGAATCAACACTCCCTTGATGTCAGACCTGCCTTGATGGTCTGTCTACCTACAACGAGACTTCGTTGCCCTGATGGAGAGCGAAGGGAACTCTGACATAGGATATCTAAGTATGTCTCAGACTGCATACTGGAGTGTTATAAGATATCAAACCTCCCCATTCCCAGGGATGTAACAGCTGATTCTACATGTGCACAGGTCACCTCCTTGGCATTTTTAGTTGACTTTTCCTGTCAGCACATCTGCAAAGTTGCAACGTTCTGATCTGCCCACACTTTTATAGCATGCTGTTCCCTTACTCATGAAAGAGCCACAGATACAGCAGTAGGATGAGCTGTTTTACATCTGGCTATGCCATTATCCTCCTCTCACTCATCTCCACACTGATCACTGCTCACAAGTCACTTACATGTGGAACATACATAGAAACCATCACTCAGAAAAGAGGAGGAGGTTTGTTGCTGTAACTGGAGGGTCTTTGAGGTGCATGGTCCTATCAGAATTCCATTATCTACCCTCTTTCCTCTCTACTTCAGATTTCATTGTTTTATGGTAAGGGGAGAAACTAGAATGGCATCAACAGTCCTGCACCTTATACTCTTGGTTGGGAGCATAAGGAGAGACATTCAGCATGTGCAGATGAACAACTCTTCTTGAAGAAAACTTGGACTCATGCACATGGTGCCCATGCACACCAACATGACGAATACAGATCAAGATCACACATCTTAAAGAACCTCCAATTTATACTAAGTAACTTCCTCTTTCACTTTTGAGCTAGAGAGCTGTGAGAGAACGACTGACTCTGATTAACTCTCCTCCCCACAATGGGAGTCTTTAAACTGCTGTGGGAAAGTTGCATAGCTTAAGTGTTCCAGCCCTGTGAAGACCAGCATCCACAGTGGGAGAGATCCAGGCTGGTGCCTGCTGCTGAGAGCCAGCTGAGACCTTTGCGGGACTCCCAACCAGACAGCCTGGTACAAACCAGAAGGATACTCTGCTCAGTCAGGTTGAAGAGACAATAAGGGAAGCCCTTTTGTTTAATCTGGACCGTGATCATTGTTATGTAGCACTTGTCTTAGGGCTCAACTTGATAGACTTTAAGGCCAAAAGGGACTGCCATGATCATCTACTCTTCACACCACAGGCCACAGAATTGCACCCACCCACTCCTCTAATAGACCCATGGACCTCAGCACACCAACTGCTTGGGAAAATGTCTGGGAGGAAGCTGGGAGTTATGAATATTGGAAGGTGGGAGATTGGTTAGTGTTAAGTACTAATTAGTTAATCCTAACCCTTTCTTTTCCCAGATCCTGTTTTGCTGCTCCTAATAAAAGTCTGCCTTTGTTATATTGTTCATTTTGGATGTGCCATTTATTTGCTGGAGTTTGTGTTGTGTCGTATTACTTCTTGTGTATTGGGTTTTGATACTACTTGCCCATTAATAGCATTATTCATTTTCCCCTGGGACAATCTCCACTTGTGTTTGAGGCGCAGTGAGATGTCAACTTGGGTGGAGTTGTCAGAAAAAGAACTCTGGCCCAATGTTCCCCCTAATTTTTCATAGTCTGTGTGTGCAAAAAATTTCTTTTGTGCAAATTTTCAGAACCAGTATCCAAATTTGTGCGCACTCCAGTGAATGTGTTCAAACTTGAGTGTAATGAAGCATATGATGCAAATAATATCTAAATTTTACTTTTATATGGTTATGGAAATGATTTTAAACATTACAAGACCTTATTTGAAACATGCTAATTGAAACTGCCTTCTTAAAGTAGCACAAAAATATTAGCACTGTTGAATTTTTTTGTGCGTGCTTAATTTTGTTGTGTGCACAGGCTTCACAACCTGTGTGCGCATGCACACGCGCACAGCTTAGAGGGAACAAAGCTCTGGACCAACCAATGCAAGGACAGGGGAGAAGCCAACTAAAGTAGCAATTACTGAGGATAAGGCTTTATGCCACACCTTGGGGGAGGAGCTACATTACATGTTAAATTGTCTAGAAGAGATCACGGTGCCAGAAAAGAGTGTGGCTTCTTCCACCTTTACATCACAACCTGGACTTAGCTAGATGCAGCAAATTTGATGCTGCATTCACAGGCTCTAGACTAAACTGCAAGAATCGGTATTCCCTCTCCTCATTTTTTGACATTTGCCTTTTTTTTTTTTTTTGAGGATGTTTACACTGCAGTGATATACCGATGGATGCTCAAAGTCATTCAGGAAAGTTGTCTCATCCAGTCGCAGTCTCTGCTTCCTCCTCACCTGCATCTTTTTTCTCAAGAAAGGAAAAAACCAGGGAGTCTTGTGGCACTTAAAGACTAACAGATTTATTTATCGCATGAGCTTTTGTGGGGGGAAAAAGTCCCACTTCATCAGATGCTTTGAAGAGGGGGAATTTACAGAATTGGGTGAAAATAAATGCGGGGGAGTGTAAGACATGGGATCAGGTAATACTGCAACAGCAAATCAGAGTATTTGTAATAATTCAAACTCTAGGGAACAGCACAGAGATGGAGGCTGAAGTTAAATTACCTTTTTTTAATGGGAAAAGAACCCATGGTCTCGATTCAGTCCTGCTTGCACACAATTTAATCTGCATATTATTTGAATTTTGACTGTTTCTCTTTGAAGTCTTGATGTCCTGTTGCATTTCTTGAAGACCATGGTTAACAAATCATCATGGAGTGATTAGGAAGATGGAAGTGCTCAGCAACTGTGTGTGTGTGTGTGTGTGTGTGTTGTGATTTCTGATGTCAGTTTTGTGTGCATTTATTCTTCTGCATAGGGATTGTCCTGTTTGTCCAATGTGTAAGGCTTGGGGGCATTTCTGGCACATGACAGCATAAATCACATTAGTGGATCAGCAGATGAAGGACCCTTTGCTGAAGTAGCTGGCTTGATTAAGTCCTATGATGGTGTCTTTAGTGCAGATATGTGGACAAATTTGGCATCGTGATTTGGTGCAGGGTTGTGTGCCTGCTTTAATGTTTCTGTTGTTAGGGCTGTCGTTGCTGGTCAGCATCTGTTTAAGGTTCGGGGGTTGTCTGTAAGCAAGGAGAGGTCTGTCTCCCAAGGTTAGAGAGAGTGAGGGGTCATCTTTTAAAATACGCTGGAGGTCCTTAATGATCTGTTGCAGAGGTCTGACCTGAGGGTTGTATGTAGTGACCAGTGACGTTCTATTGTTTTCTTTTTTGGGGCCTTTCCTATAGTAGTTGACTGTGGGGTACCCATCTAGCTCTGTCAGTCCGTTTCTTTACTTGTCGAGGTGGGTACCATAGTTTTAAGAAAGCTTGATAGAGATCCTGAGGATGTCTGTGTCTGGCTGAGGGATCAGAGCAAATGTGGTTATATCTTAGGGCTTGGCTGTAGACAGTGGATCATGTGGTGTGTTTAGGATGGAAGCTCAAGGGATGTAGGTAACAGTACCAATCAGTAGGTTTTTGGTATACAGTGATGTTGATGTGTCCATCCCTAATTTGTACGGTAGTGTCCAGAAAGTGTATCTCCTGTGTGGAGTGTTCCAGGCTCAGTTTGATTGTGGAGTGGAAATTGTTGAATTCTCTGTGGAAATCTTCAAGAGCATCCCTGCCTGTGGGTTCAGATGATGAAGATGTCATCAATGTAGTGCAAGCAGAGGAGAGGTGCTTTGGGATGAGACTTGAGGAAACATTGTTCTAAGTTGCCCATAAAAATATTGGCGTATTGTGGGGCCAAGTGGGTATCCATAGCAGTGCCACTGTCTTGAAGGTATAAATTCTGCTCAAATCTGAAATGGTTGTGGGTGAGCATAAAGTCACAAAGTTCAGTCACAAGCTGTGCTGTGGCATCATCTGGGATGGGTCTTCTAATAGCTTGTAATCCATCCTTGTTTGGGATGTTGGTGTAAAGAGCTTCTACATCCATAGTTGCCAGGGCGGTGTTTTCAGGAAGCTCATCAATGGATTGGATTTTCCTCAAGAAATCCATGGTATCTCAAAGATAGCTAGGGACGTTGATAACATAGGGTCTGAGGAGGGAGTCCACATAGCCAAATAAGCCTGCTGTAAGAGTGCCAATGCCTGAGATAATGGGGCGTGCAGGGTTTCCTTTTTTATGGATTTTAGGTAGTAGATAGAATATTCCTGGTTGCGGTTCTGGTGATGTGTCTGCCTTTGTTTGTTGCTGTGCTGCCTTAGGTAGTTTCTTGAGTAGGCATTATAATTCCTTATGATATTCTTCAGTGGGGTCAGAAAAAAGAGGTTTGTAGAAAGTTGTGTTGGAGAGTTGTTTATAGGTTATAGTCGTTTATTTTCAAGAGAGTGTGCTATAACAAAAGGCAAATTTTGTAATTCACGTGGGTGCAATAGAGAACATGCATCCTGAGTTCCATGGAAGAATGTGCTGTTTGCTCTAATTCCAAATTCTAAAGAAAAATGGAGCTTTTTCACCTATCCCGGACCTCAGGAGTTGCTACAGGTTTATTAATAGCTTCATACGCTATATGGTGACATTTGCTTTCCCTATTACTTAGGTCCCATGTAATGGTTCAGAACTCTTGACTTACAGGACACTTACTTTTGTGTGTCCGACCATGTAACTCATAGGAATTATCGATGTTTGTGGCAATAGGAATGCTACCACTTGGTCTCCCTACTACTCCTCAGAGTATTCACGAAAAGTTTCTTTTTCGTAGCTGCTTATAGAAGGATGTACGGTCTTTTTGTTTACTCTTATCTCCAGGGTTGGCTGATCCAGGGAAGGCCAGCTCATTAAGTAATCAAGGTTTAGTTCTTCCTTTCTTTACCTTTCTGGATCTCAGGGATAGCGGCAGCAAATCTGTTCTTACTCCTACCCAATAGACATGGTTCACAGAAGAAATTCTTGATTCAGTGGCCTACCCACCTGATGAAAGAATTTATACTCTTCAATATTTCACAGCTGAACTTCAGCTTGATCCATTAACTTTTTGATAAAAGTCTGTCTCATTTTCTTGTTCAAGTGGCCTTCTGACCTTTTGTAACACTGCATGTTGGAATTAGCCTCTCATTCTTTCAGGGGAAACTCTGGTTCTTCGAAAAAAGCAAGGCTTCATGTGGCACTTAAAGACTAACAGATTTATTCGTTGCATGAGCTTTCATGGGAGAAAATCCCACTTTGTCAGACGCTTTGAAGAGGGGGAATTTACAGAATGGGATGAAAATAAATTCGGGGGAGTGTAAGACATGGGATCAAGTTCCCCCTTTTCAAAGCATCTGACAAAGTGGGATTTTCTCCCATGAAAGCTCATGCAACGAATAAATCTGTTAGTCTTTAAGTGCCACAAGTCTCCTTGCTTTTTTTGCTTTACTAGACTAACACTGCTGCACCTTTGGAATCTGGTTCTTTAGTATGTTTCATCCCTGTGGATCCATAACACCACACTTTCTCTCTTTTCCTGCACTGCAGAGTCCTTGAATCAGGATTCTAGTTGGCAAAGAAATTGAGTGGCAATTGGAGTCACTCTGGCCCTTAGGATATGTGGCATTTGAACATGTGGGTACATGCACAGCCTGTGTGCGCACTGATTATTAAAAAATTCTGATGCCCTTCACATGGGGCTCATGTACAAGAAGGCTGGGATCCACAAGGATAATCCATCTTGAAGAAGCACAGTTACTGTAAGTAAAGTAAGCAACCATTCTTTCTTCTATGAGTGTCTGTGCACATGCTTGGTGATTAGCCAGCAGTAAACTGCTTAAGGTGGAACATCTTATTCCAAACTGAGTATCAGCTCTAGAGGTTGACTCCAAGAAACTGTGATTATGTAAATGTATAAACCGTTCTATACTTACCGCTGTAAAAAGTATTTTTGGTAAAATGGAGTGTGTCAGACAAATTATGGTCTCAGCTACACCAACTGACATCAGTTTAGAAGAGCTCCACTGGAGCCAATGGAGCTATTCTGTATTTTCACTAGTGTAGCACTGGTTTGTTATGTTTTTCTTTGCAAGAGTACTTTAAAAATATATAGCATGTGTCTGTGGTTATATGTAGACTACTGTTTTGTCCTTGTGAGGTTGCTTTACCTAGGCACAAATTCACTTAGAATATCTCTTTCTTTTGTAGAGTACAATAAGCTTCAGAATTTTTTTACCTACTCATTAAACACCTGCCATGCTCCATTATCAGAGTGCAGTCTTTTTAATTATGTGATTGTTATTAGTGAAATAATATGGTCTTTCTGCATGGCTTTTGAAATATATTCTAAAGATGATGATAATCAGTTTTAATTAGTCCCAGTGCTGCTACATGCTTACAACTTCAAGATGTCAAAGGTGTGGTTTGTTTTTAACTAAAAAATGGCATATATCTATATCTATATATAGATATAGATACATATCTAGATATCTATATCTGTCTATATCTATACAGACACACACACACACAGAGGGAATGGTGCCCACAGGAAGTTGATTTATTTTTCCATGGAATTTTATTCATTCCTTTATTTGTTCATATGGATCAGTTGGTCTTGCCCAGAGCTGGTGCCATTTCTCAGCGTTCTTCAGAAGCATCAGAGAATCCTGACACTGAAGGTGCTTAAGCAGCATGTTCTGTAGACAAGAACATCTCTTCTGTCTGTCTCTTTGGTAAATAGGAGGATAGTTTCAGATCAGTTCTCCCCTCCTACTCCTCCTCCCCCTGCCAATATTTAACTACATACATAGTCATCTGTCTAGAAGTTTTCTTCAAGTGTGCTGCAAAAGAATTTTTCAGCCTTTCGAGCCATCAAAACATCAAGGACAAAAAAAACCATCTTATGCAAGCAAAAATAATATTCTAGTTTTGAATAGCTCTTCAAGCCACTTTAAAATCATGTAAAATAATTAAAGTTTTTACAAGCTCTTTTGGTACATAGACAGCCAATAAGCAATTTTATCTAGTAATATAATAATGTATGAGCAAGCCATTTTTTGGGAAAATTTAATATTTAAGTTGTGTCTATAAAATGAACCATTGTACCATTCTAAATCTGAATAAATGAAAATTATTTACATTCCTTTTTTTTTATTCAGGGCTCTTTGAATAAACAATGAAATGAGTTTGTGTTCTTTTATTGATCTTGCAAATTAGTTATTTTAAAACCTCCAAAGAATTCAAAATTTTTCTTCGTATATTTATTATATTGATTTTATCAATGTGCTGTTAATACGGTGGTGTATATTCTATTCACACCCGCATTCAATGATCTAGACTTTAGGCTAAAGCTCAGAATAGAAGAAATTAAAGACCAAACTCCAGGCTAAGTTTCGTAGTCCTCATGAACAGTACTAACTGCATGTTGACAGTTGCATCCAGTATAAAAAACAGAACGTATGGTCCTGATTCTAGTCTTGGTAACATTTGCCCTCCTTTTTTATAGGTGCACACCGAGCTTTCCTAAACTGAGTAAAAAAAATTTTTTTTCTGTTTATATGCGGCAGGAAGGGGGAAGAGGCAACTTCTCCTTCTCTGTCTTTTTAACTCACAAAAATTGTTTCAGAGATTGAGGAAACTATTTTCTCATTGCTGTCCAGGGTCTAGACTTTTTTTTCGTCCCAAGGCAGGAATAGAAAATTCAATATATTGTATAAAAGAAAGTAAAGAACAGTGTTTTGGAATATAGAAGTGAAAAAGAAAAAGCAGATTGCCATTTATCTTAGCTTGTTAGATTTGCAACTTATATTTTATTGATATTCTGCAGCACTTTCAATATAGCATCTCAAATTGTTTTACTAACGTTAATTAATTGAACCTCACAATAATTTTGCAAAGGTGGTAACTATATTATTATATTGATTTTTCAGTCAGGTAAACAGAGGCACCAAAATATTAAATGATTTGACCAAGGCTTTTCAGAAACTAAAACTCACAAGTTCTGACTCATGCCCTCACAAATTCTGCATACTGAAAGTTAGGAGGAGTGCAATGTTGAAATTACTGATTCAGGCAAAATGCATTTGTAATGACAAAATTTATTTTGAATAAAACATCTACAGTGAAATAAAGAGCATGTCAAAGTTGTTATTTTCAGTCTTAAGACCTCAGTTATTAAAGAAATGTATTTAAATATTTTTACATAACTCAAGAACTGCTAGCTCACCAAATTCTTTGAGTCAGTTATAAATTGTAGTACTCTAAAGCATTGAGATTGTAAACTTGTGGGACAAGGACCACTCCTAATTTTTTTTTCTGTAGACTACATAGCATAGAAATAATAATTTCCATGTTTACAATATTCAGATATTGGCCATTAATACTACTTCTGTGAAAATGACTTTGGTGACTCAGCAAAAAAATCAGAACGCTACTGAATTGTCAAAAGTGATCAAGGGGTTGATGGTCAATACCAGATTTCAGAGGGGACTTAGCCCCAGTCTACCCTTGAAGGCTTTTTGGTGGCAGTCAACCACCAGTTATGCCAGGGATGTAAAATTCCTGGTGTAACTGGTGGTGGCTTTGTAAGCCACCAGTACACATCCAGGAAAAGCTAACTGCAAATCCCTTGTGGTCGGCTTTCTCCTACACCAGCTGGCCCCCAGGACTTTCGGGGCCAACTTCCAGGAGTGGCACAGTGAGTTCAGACTTACGGTGAACCACACCCATAACACCGAGCTGATGGCGGCAAATTTGCCGCCATCAGTCTAGACATACCCTTACTTTCACTGTCTGTGGATAACCAGAACTTCTAATATTAGAACAGCTCTTCAATGATATGAATGAAAGGTACTTCAAAGAAAGATTTTCTGAAGCACAATAATAACCGTAGTAAAAGTCATGGAAGTATTTAGATCTTTATTCTATTTATAGGTCAAGGCATGCAATTAGGCTCAAACTCAGTGTAAATAGAAGAGGTAGCTGCTATTGTAAAGCAAAATCAATGTGAAAAGGCAGGAGAGAAAGTGCTGGCAATACCAGCTCTATTACTTACTTTTTCAATACAGGATTTAACAGGTTCACTATCTAGTGCTCAGTTCTGCCACCTTTACTCACAGTGAACAATTCCGTACTCTGCAAGTAGTGGCTTTGCCAAGTCTGAATGTATAAAGTGACAGGAAAAGATTTTACTTATAAAGTGAGCATGTTTGATATGGGAATCATTGAGAAAAACTAATTATGGATCCACATTGCTATGTTTACAGTTATTTTACAGTGCAGAAACACACTTTACAGGAGATAAATATATTTTTTACTGTCCTGTTTTACCTTTTGTATGCTAAGTTCATTCCAAATAAATTTGTAATTTAGTTTATAATAAAAACAGTGACATACTCAACTCTAGCATAGCAAATTTGCTGTCAGAAAACGGTACTGATGGGGAAAAATCTGAGCAATCTCACTGTGGACTTCAACACCTCCATGATGTGCTCTCTTCTCTGATCTACTTCATTCATGAATAGATGTCTTCATATTGTATATTGGAATGGCATGTCTGAGATACTCTGCTCTTCAATAATTTACCTGCTGGCCTTTGTTACATAAGATAAACAAAATATGTCCAGAGGGCAATGCCCATAGATGCCTGTGAATTATATGCTGTCTGTCTGAAACACACTGAAGAATTTAATTGCATCTCTCTTGTCCCACTGGAATTGTCTGCTGAAAGTGGTCAAATTCAGATGCAGATGATACACAGTATTTTAGACATTATATTGTGTATGACTTTTAATCCCATTTATTTCATCAGTAGTTGATGTATGATTAGTTCTTGAATCTATATACAGCCCTATTATGGCATAATAACCTGCTTTCTGTTGCTCTGAGCAGCAGAGGTTCATTCAATTAAGGGATATAGAAAAATCTTAAGTCAGCTTACTGATGACAATACAAATGTTGAACATGTGGCGACTGGGGGGGAAGATCTTGGAACCATTACAAGATCCAGCCTGGAGCCAGAACGACACAGGGATCCCAGTTCTTGCACCTGGTAAACCTGTGCATTCAGCTGCTTGGGGATGGTGGAGAACCGTCTGTAAGTGGAGACAGGCTTACAGAGCTATCCTTCCTTGCCAAAATGAGAGCCACTGTTGTACTGAAGTCCTTTGTCTCAGTAGGAGAATGAAAAGAGAGAAAACTAATAGGTTTTTCTTCTCGTCTTTTTCCTTTACCAGTCTTGTTACGTCTTTGTCTGTCTCTTTGCTCTGTCCACAGTCAATTTAACTGATTTCATATGTAAAGTCATGCTGCTATTTTATCCTTGATTTAGGTGGTAGAAAGTTCTGAAGAATGCATAGCTTAACTTTTACAGTAACTTTGACTGAAGTGCATTTCTAACTTGTTCAAAAAAACCTAAAATGTTGCTAAAATTTAAACAAAATAATTGTATTCTTCATCTATTGACAATATTTTGTATGAGTCTGTATGCTACTGTTGCAATTTGATAGATACTAATATGGCAGTAATCAGAGTTTGCTTCAGCAACAAAAAGGCTGTTCAAGTCTGAAAGCAATCCTCTCCTTTTGACATGTTGGCACCATTTTAGAAGAAAGTGTCAGGGTTAATATAAGCACATTTACTGATCGTTCAGCTTTTCCCTATGTTACTGAAAACAGTTTGAAACTTGGCTTTTATCAAAACCAGAAACATCGGCCACTCAGAATGATAAAACAATAGCTTATAGCTTAGTCATTTTCCAGTTATAAAGAGATACTTTCATATAAATAAACAATACAAACTGCAGTGAGCCAAAACTATTACTCAGAGAAATTGTTGCATTTTTGCCATCTTTGCCTTCTGATTTAAAACAACTGTCTCTAATAGGAACTAGTGGAAACTAGTGGTTTATATTTCATTAAATAGCCATTTGCTGATGACTACAAGATAAAATGTAATTTGAAAGTACAATGAGCACTGTGTAGGTACTTAGTGTTCTTGAGGAAAAAGGGTTTGGGGTTTGAACAGCTTTCGTGTACTGCACCCACTTACTGACTAACCACGTTATGAGTGGATATTCCATGTAGACTGTTTTCTTTTCCTAAATGCAAGATTTAAAAACAAAATAAACCCTCAAAAAACCTCTCCTTCACTAAAAGAAGTTGGAACTATATGTTGATTTAAGTTTTTATATTTTAGATTTGTTGTTTGTTTCTTTTTACAACAGCTTTATTTTAATACCTAAGTCATATGGATATCTACCATATCTGATACCCTGTATAACTATTATATAAAATATTAGATTACTGTATTGTTGTTATGAATTTAAATGCTCAAAACTGAGGTAAAAGTTGTCTGTCAATTAAGCCCATTTGTTTAACAGTATTGCATGTTCTGAGTAGTACTGTATTCAGGCCTTTTACGTTTTAAAGATTAAAATTTTCAAGCTGTTCTGCCTCTCACCCTACATCCACACACACAACTCAAAAAACAAGTGAAAAGATTTTGCATTTACTTTATACTACTGAAAATTGACATTCTGCCTCAGTGCTAGTATGGAAGTTTTAACTCAACGGATAATGTTTTAGAGCTGTGAGCAGCGACACACAATTGATATATACTGGACTGCACCAAGCTCATGCTCCATGCAGGTCAAATGATGGGAAGTAAATGTGGTTCTTTTCCATTGTCCCAGGGTGGCATTGGCCATTTAAGAAGGAAGAGGCTGCCACTGACTTGACTTGAACTGAAAAGACAAAATCTGGGCCATAGAAGGGTAGAACTGGTCGGTATAGTGGTAGAGTCAGCAGGGGAAGACAAGTAAGAACTGCCTTGGGGAGAGAGATTGGCAGGTGAGATTCCAGGCACTCTCTCAAAGAAACTATAGGTAGTTCCTGGGGGGAAGGCAGGAGATAAGTGATTTGTCAGATGTTCTCCCTAGTCAGAGAGCCAGGGTTGGAAGTCTAAAGCAGGGTTGCACTCCAGTGGGAATAGTTGGGGTGGCTATTCGACAAAAGCTCAAGACAAGACCAAAGAAGAGCATGCTCTACCAGAAGTGGGTGAAGAGGCTGGAGCATGCTATGTGCTATGTTGATAGATAAGAAGATTTGGGGTTTTAAAGAGTATGTATACAGTGAGTCAGACAGGTTTGAGACTTTATTATGACTTACTTTAACTGAGAGAGTCCTATGGCACCTTAAAGACTAACGAGTTTCTTTGGGCATAAGGTTTCATGGGCTCCAACCCACTTCATCAGATACATGTGACAAATTGGGCTGGAGCCCACAAAAGTATATACATGCCCAAAGAAATTGGTTAGTCTTTAAGGTGCCATAAGACTTTCGTTGTTTCTGCTGTACATAGACTAACATGACTACCCCTCTGGATCTTTAAATTATGTTTCAGTAATGATCCAGCCCGATGTAAGTTAAGAAATTTTCCAGTGGAGGTACAAGGATGCTTAAGGAGAGAATTGAGGCAATGTGCTTGTTCTCTCACAGCCTACCATAGCAGAGTACTCCAGGTATGGCCTCCTTGTGGCAACCACTTTTCTACCTTCTCCAGACATGGAGGAAGATACTCATAGGGACTTACTCTGACTGTTCTAACTGGAATGATTCCCAGAGAATTATTCTGTGGGTCTAGGATCACCAGGGTGCGTTGTTTGCCACTCCTGTCATGTGTGTCCCTGATATGCTTATTGGTTACAAGGAGAGGAATGGATGGTGCAAAGCTCCTTTATAATAAAGGAATGCTCATTTGCCTGTTAAAGTAGTTTTAAATCCTCCTTGAGGCGCTGCAGCACAAACGAGGTTTAACATGGGCAAAAGATCTGATCCAGTGAATTATGACTCCAGTTCATTTGAAGGGCTTAAGCCCATGTGCTTAACTTTCAGCATTTAAGTAGTCCCACAAATTTCAGTGGTGCTACTCACCTGCGTAGGCAATGTCTACACTGGACATACTGCAGGGGCACAGCTGCAGTGCTGTTATAGTGTTGACATTTACAGCTGTGCCAGAAGGGGTTCATCCTTCACTGTAGTAAATCAGCCTCTTCCATTGACCTAGTGGTATCCACACTGGGGGTTAGGTCAGTTTAGCTTCATCACATAATATATGAAATTTTTCACAGCCCTAGTTCTTAAATGCTTTGCTGATTTAGGGCTTATAGCAGGACTTTCGTTACAGCCATGTCCAATTGTCCGTGTGTACAGCAAACTTCCATCTTTTTGATGGATGAGTGTGGTGTAATTGAAATTGCATTTTACTGTAAATGTTTCCCATGAAATAAATTTGGATTAAAGAGTTCATTTCTTTCCATGTTGGCAAAATATAGCCTGTCTTAAATGACAGCAGACATCCCTGCAGGCCTGCTTCATTTGTTTGACAGTTAAATATTTTGATTCTCCCTTACAATTTTTTTTTACATTGTTATCAAAAGCTGTTTGAAAATCAGTCCAGACCGTTCACTCAGATGGCTATAAATTATTTTAAAGTAAACTCTTTTAGTTCTTCTTCAGCTAATGGTCACTAGTATATTCCACTGAGGGTTATACACATTTGGTATAAAGAGTTATATACTGGTATATTGGTCTGTACAGGAACCCTTGCTCCACCTTGTGGTTTCCTCCAAAGCATTAAAGGGTGCAACAAACCAACCACACTCTGTGTCTTCTCAGTGATGCATGGTCTGAGTTAGAGCCTCTGCTGTTGTGTCTTCTCTTGTAACATACTTTCTAAAACACAGAAAAAAATACTGTTTCATTCTCATAAATAGTGGTCTTTTTATTTTTGTAGTAGTTTTACTGTTAGTAGTAGTTTTTAGGATTTTAATGACTTTTGGGACACCATTTTGCTGCTCATACTCCTCCCCTCCCTGGAGGTGAACTAGGAGTCAAAAAAACTCAACTTCAGGTCCCACAGAGTTCTAGAATTCATTGAGGCCCATATCAGTGCAATCTCAGCATGCACCTGCCTTCCAGAGAAAGGTTCCCAGTCCTACGAGAGCTAATTTCTAAGTTGATTTCCAGTCTTTCCGTTCTAGCCAGGGACTCTCTTTGTGGACCGATGCCACTTGCACATACTTTATCACCTTCACTCATCTCTCCTATTCCTGCCTACAGTTGTGGCTCTACAGGACCTATTCTTTCACCTGCCATACCATGGACTCCCTACTGACAGTTCTCCACAAGGCTATATCCTCTCTCCAGTGATGGACAGACCCAGGTCAGGTCTGCACTACAATAACATTCATTCTGTCCTCCCCAAAATGTATTGCTTGTCAAATGGGTTCCCCACATTGTCAAGCATATGACTCAAGGGACTAGGGTCACTCAGGAATCCCAGATGCACATCAACATTCTGGAACCTCGGGCAGGGTGGAGAGCATGTTGCACTTTTCTCCCATCCATTCGCTGGAATTGGCATGTTGCCCACAATATTCCTGTTGTTGGCAGTATACCTTCCCAGGACTCTGAATAGAATTGTAGTGTTTCTCAGCAGGAAATTCATAACTGATCATGAATGGGTTGCCAACTGTGGTTGCCAACATTTTCTACCGCTGGGAGACTCCAACCTGAGACGCCTTTTCCTCCCCTACTAATGGCAGGTGCATACAGTACTGCTGTAGGAGGCTCAGCGCCCTTTCCCAAGGTGATGCCCTACTCATCTGCTGATTGAACCAGACCAATTATGCCTTTGCTCTCCTACTGTTTCTGCCATGTCATACACAAGATGAAATGGAAGATAGTGATGGTTATTGTTCCCTCTAAGGCCCTGAGGCAGCTGAGCAACTCACGTTGCTCTCTGCATGGGCCACACCTGTGGGCCTGATGCTGCCACACCCGCAGGCCCAATCCCCCCCAGCTCTCCTGGTAAGCCCCCCCGGGCCCGCCCAGACCCCGGGGGAACCCCCCCGCTGACCCAATTCCCCCCCCCCCGCATGGGGCTGAGCCATGGCTCATCCAGCCAGAGCACTGACAGAGCATGCTCAGACATTCAGAGCACGCTCTGTCAGAGCTTCTCCAGGCAGGGGTTTTAATAACTCCCAGCTCAGGAGGAGCTCTCAGCCAGCTGGAAGACAGTCTTCTCACCCGCTAGGGACTCTGGCTGCTAGCTGTACATGGCAGGGAGCGTCCCCTGCATAGGGCCGCATGGCTGTGCAGCTTAGAGGGAACACTGATGGTTATTCTGATCAGGATGTTCTGGCCTCACCAGTTCTGGTTTTCCCTTATTCTTTGCAGTCAGCATGTCCTCTGCTTCTGAAGCCAGCTTTTCTGGTGGCTGAAACAACCTGGTGGTAGGCTTCAGCATCCTGATACATAAACTCTTAACCTCAGAGCTTGGTTTTCAGATAGGCATTTTTGCTGCAGCAGGAATGTTCATTAGAATTACAAGTTATCTCCTCAAGTAGCAGGAAAGAGTCCATAAGGCTGTCCTATAGGGGCAAGTAGAAGCATTTTACCTCATGGGCCCAACAAGAGGGGTCTTGCCCCTCAGGTTGTCAGTAACCCTTTTCTTTTGGACTATCTCTTCTCCCTGAAGACCTCCGGTTTCACTCTGAACTCCATCAAGGTGCACGTTGCTGGTACCAGTCCCTTACTGAGGTGGGATTGGGGAAAGCAAAATTGTGACCACTTTTAATATTTTCTTGAACTGTCATTCAGACTTGATGCTTATTTTGGCAGTTCTGCAGTTCTTGCTCATCTAGAACTCCTCAGCCCATGTTCCTGTGGGGACCACTGTACTGCTTTCTAGTCTCCCACAAGAGGGAACGTGCAGAGGCACTGGAAGAAGAAAAAGAGGTTATTTGCCATTAGCTGTTGTTCTTTGAGAACTTTGCCTCTGCATGTTCATGATCCCTGCCCACCTTCCCCATTTCTTTGGTGTCTCAACTAAAGAATTCCGAAATTAGAGAGAAACAAACAAACAAGGAGTCCTGTGGCACTTAAAGACTAACAAATTTAGTTTTTGCATGAGCGTGCCATAGGACTCTGTTTGTTTTACTGAACTAGACTAACACAGCTACCCCTTTGAAAATCAGAGAAGGAATTGAACAGTGGATGGGGCCACTCCTCCTGTATTCTGGGGATCTTCGACAAATGGAGAAGGAAGACATAAGTGGCCTCAAAAAATACTATTCTCTGGAAGATTCCACCTTTCAATTCCAGGAGGTGCCAATCCTGCAAGTGGAATATGCAAGTGGAATATGCATAGACAGTGCCCTCAAATAACAGCTACTGGCAGGTGATCACTCTTGATAACTGCCATTAATACTAATGGCAGTTTCATCCATAAACATCACACGAACATTCTCCTAAGAAAGCTCTCCTGATTAACTGGTCTATATTCGTCCTCTTCAAAAGCATTTCTGCTGGAATTTCAAAATGTGTTCATTTGCAGCTAGAGATGTCAATTTCAAAATAGTGCTGAAGTAATTTCCAAATGTCCTATACAAGAATGAGATGTTTAGTGCAATAACTATGTATTTTAACACTGAAATGCATAACTATGAATGTGTAACTATGAAATATAACTTCAAGCCACTTAGAAAATTGCTAGTGCTTTAGGGCAGTGGCTCTCAACCTTTCCAGACTACTGTACCCCTTTCAGACATCTGATTTGTCTTGCCTAACCCCAGCTTTCACCTCATGAAAAACTACTTGAAAAAATCATGAAAAAATCAGACATAAAAATACAACGGCGTCACAGTACTCTATTTTTGAAAAATTGCTTACTTTTTCATTTTTGCCATATAAAATTTTATATACTTTAGAATAAATCAATTCAAATATAAATATTATACTTACATTTCAGTGTATAGTATATAGAGCAGTTTAAATGAGTCATTGTATGATATTTCAGTTTGTTCTGACTTCACTAGTGCTTTTTACGTAGCCTGTCATAAAGTGAGGAAAAACAAGCTGATGTACCTCTGAAAGACCTGAGTACCTCTGGGTTATGCATATCGCTGGTTGAGAGCTACTCCAGGATATGAGAATTAGAGGGGTGATTTGATGTTACATTGTCCTGTTATGTCTTTGCTTTTCAATAAACTAATCTTTTATATTTAATACTAAATGTTTACTCCTTGGACCAACAGATATACTTTCGTTGATCATAAATTATTACTAGATGTTGGTTGTAGCCTCCCAGTTTGAAAATGCTGCAAGCCAGTTGTCTGAAGCATCAGAAAGAAATTTGCACATGGGATTTCAAAGGTTTGGCTTCAGTGGTGATTTATCCTGACTACAGATATTGTGACCAGGCATTGTTTTAACAACACTGGTGAAAATCTCTAGCATACACTGCTTTCCTTGTTGTTTGAACTGGTGGAACTTAATCTTTCTTGAAGCTGTAGTGAGCTACAGTGGTGCAAATCAAAGCATATAGGTATTTTTTGTGGTTACAAGGGGATTGCTCTGGTGCAAAAACACTGATGGCTGCCCAATAATGGCTGAAATTGGAGCCTTAGGAAAGACCTGACCAAGGTCTATTTTGGTCCTTGGAATGCAAACTCTGGTTCACTTTCTTCAACCCAGATCTCTGGTTCAGGACCAGTCAGATTCTTCCTCCCCCCCCCCCCCCCCACCATTGCTAGAACAAACAGGCAAAAATTACTTTCACAAAGAAAAATTATAGTTGGCAAAGTTTTAAAAAGATGACTTTTCTCTATAGTACAGCTGTAGTCCATATATTTTTTTAATATCAAATATTCATTTTAGAAAAAATATAAGCAAAAGAAACCTGCTGAAGAGTGGAATTAAATTGAGGAGTTTGTTTTAAAGAAAAGCAAAAGTCAAACTTGAATTTTTTGTGAGTTCATGGCCTTTACTGTGTCCAGACTGAAAAGCAAGTTATACTTGTACATCTCAAATACCATTATTTTGCATTTCAAAAGGGGAGAGGGAAAAGTTGGAATTAGGCCTGACTTAGACCTCAAGGGAATACTGTTCTCCACCTTAAATTACAATCATGTGTATTTTAATTCAGATCAAGTTTTCAGTCAGAAATTGGTAAGAAGCCTAATTATTTGACCAGGTTACTGTTCATGCAGCCCACTGTATGTTTTATCCAGAAGTGGCACCATGCTAGCTTGAAAGGTTTTTATTTTGTGCTTGGAACAGTTTTTTTAAAAAATTCTAATTCTGCTCATTAAATGAAACACTAAAAGACAGAAGAGATTGCTATGGAGACAAGATGTTACATAAACTGTTCATTTTACTTCTTTAGGATACAAAAATAGAAAGGAGGCAGCTTGGGAACTTGGATGGTCTGATTCTGAAGGGTACTGAGCATCATGGGGCCACTGAGCTCTATTGAAGATCAAGCCCAGATTTTGGATGTGATCACATACTTGCTAACCTGGGAAGTGTAGAGCAAAGGGAAATATTTAGGCAATGTTTCCAAAATGATTTTTAATCTATAAACTCCTTGGTAGTCTAAAATTTGTCAATGAATAGAACTTCTAAGATGATCTGTAGCTGAAATACTTTGAATTAAAGCATGGATGTATTCTGATGTGTAGACAGAATAATATGGTGATGAGAAGTGGGAAATCTGCTTTCCAGAGTGTTGCAGCAGTGCTGCTGTAGGGAAGACAGACAGTACTTCAGCTACAAGATCCTACTTGCAAGTTGCTTATTTCTTTTCACCACATGTGATTGCTGCTTATGATCCAGCACATTTAATCAAATTTGAGACTATTTTAGTGAACTCTTTAAGGACATAGAAATGCATCTTAAGAGTACGTTTAGCTTGGTATGTCCCTGTGATACCTAAACTTTACAGAAATGAAAGATATCATTGTTTACCGCATAAAGTCAATATGCAACTAGTAAAGAAAATTACCTTCTTTTGCTTGAGATATTGTATAAGAGATGGGCAGTATATCAGTCATCACAGCATACTCGGTGTACAGGTAGAGATCATACTTTTGAGTGAGGACACAGTCTGCCATTTCATGTGGCAGGTTAGAGGTCAAAAAAATTTTTTCACTTGTAGGACTAAAACCAGTTTTATTTACTTGCATAACTAGATTTGGTAAGTGATTGCTCTTTAAGGATGACTCAGTCAGTGTGCCTGCTTTTAATTACTGGTTCTACTAAGTTGCAGTTGAGTTTGAAATGATGGTTGCTTTATGTTAGATTGTATGTTAGATTTTAGTGACAGAGATTCAGAATGTTGAACTCCAAACTAGCAGCAATCACGTTATCATGCACAACTCCTATTTAGACGCCAACATACTAGAAGGAGTAAATCATTTTACCTGTCTACAAAGTGAACCATACAGTGATAGTAAGGCTATGCTAAATGCCTGGCAGTGAATATCAAAAGCAGCAGACTTTCATAAAATGAGGAAGATTTGGGAAAGTAGCATGATTGGCAGTGACATATAACTATGACTTTTGAGTATTGATGTCATGTCTGTCCCCCTCTTTGGACCATTGACATGGAAACCTATGGCAGAAGTTGATGAAAAGATTTATTCATTCAAAGAAAAAAAAAGCCTCTGAAAGATCTTTAGAGTCCACTGAAATCAGTTTAGGAAATTCAGAGGAGAGCATACCACACTGAACAATCAAATGTGGTAAGAAGAAAATGATAGACATATTTAGGACATACTTTAAGGATATCATTGACATAACTTGCACTGCAAAAAATAAGATGGACTCTACCTGGAAAGGGGGTGGTGGGAAAGAGAAACTGGAAGAGAAAGAGAAAGCTAAATTCAACATGCCACTCAGAAGCCTAAACAGATCAGCAGATATATAAAATAAATGGTGAAAACTGGT
Organism: Podocnemis expansa; assembly: GCA_007922195.1. Taxonomy (NCBI): domain Eukaryota; kingdom Metazoa; phylum Chordata; order Testudines; family Podocnemididae; genus Podocnemis; species Podocnemis expansa. The sequence goes on along the minus strand of ML681981.1, from coordinate 45,122,639 downwards.
GGGTGCCCTGTGCATTTGATGGCACAGGATGACCAATAAATAAATAAATGAAAACAAAAAACTGAAATTTAATTAAATGGTGCTATTAGATTGTTTCTGACACAAATCTCTGCTTATCTAGCATTTCATTTTTTACACCTATTTTATATTTTCATTTTTATCATTTGAATTGAGAGAGGGAGGAAATCTTGAAAAATAACAATTGCTGTGAAGTATGCGCAATCTACTGAACTTGCAGTAGTTAAACTAAATAGTACTCCCCGGCGATGCCCAGCCATACTAACTTTCTTTAGTTTCTTTTCACCTGACGACCTGTTAATAAGACTGTAATACATTAGTATACTACCATAGCTGTATAAATATAGCATAGAAAGACAGGGATACTGACTAATAACACTGCTTTACAAAATAACAAGAGATAATTACGGTTCAAGACTGAAACGTATTTGTGGCCTGTTCTTCCAGTGTCTAGAAACCTTAAAGTGACAGGGACTACGAAAGTCAGGCAATGAAGATTTTCTTTTAACTTTGACGTGTAGATTTGAATGATCTTGGTACATGTTCCAGCAGAGGCTATTTCTTCAGAAGGATGTAAATGAAGTAAAGGCCTTATCTGATGATCCTTTGTATTATTTTCTGAAACCCTGATCAGCACCCCTCTTATTCTAAGCAAACTGTTCCTTTTGGAGGCTGTACTTCCAGAGCTATTTATTTCAATTTCTTTTTATTGATATTGGCTTTACTAATATACAAATGACTTCACAGATATAAATATTCACAGTCATAAAGGATGGCAACCTTTGATTGTTTAAATAAAATACAGCATTGTTATGAGATTAAGCATAACGGATTCACTTAATTGATTAATTAAATCACAGGATGGCATTTATGCACAGTTTTGCATGTGATGTATTTCATTTTTTCTCCAACCTGCAAATGAAATATTTAATATGATTCCTAATTTGAGATTAGTAATGTATGTGTTTTTGCTTGCTTGCAGGGATTTTTTCTTACAGTTTCACCAGAAGCAATATTAAAAGTTGCCACTCATTCTTCTGCAAACAACAAGATCTTCAGTTTGAATCTTTCTGCGCCATTTATTAGCCAGTTCTATAAAGAGCCACTGATGAAAGTCATGCCTTATGTTGACATCCTTTTTGGAAATGAGATGGTGAGTCCTACTAAAAATATTTATACTTATATAGATGTTTGTCTAGAATAATTACCTCCTATTTTGCTTTCTCTATTAACATATGTATTAAGGAACTTTGTTCAACAACATGACTCCATAAAATCTAATTTACAGTCTAAGTTTAAAAAAAAAAAAAAAGAGGTAAACTAATGTTATGATTCAGTGGACTGCTAATGTGTTGACCTGTTAAAAGCTTTCATCTTGATAGATTTAGTCTTGGTGGCATGTTTTGCAAGGAAGTAGACACCTTATTTGCAGAGAAGGCAAAGGACACTCAGCAACACACACAGTTTATTAATTTGCCATTGATTTCTATGGAAGATAGACAGGAGATCCATCTAAGGAAATTCACTTTTGTTATGCTTTTCTATGCAGTAGTCTGGTAAAGAGATGGTGTGCAATTCTGTGCACACTGGTCTCACTGAAAAAATAGCCACTGATCCCAATGAACCCAAAACTTTATTTGTTGTTTTGATGCTTTCATTTTCTTAATGCACAGGATTCCCTCATAAGTATTTATATGTTTGCTGATCATGAATAAAAGTAATGAACTCCTGAAGAAAGTCATATAAATAAATGAAGTGAGTGAGAGCATTTCTACACTTGACATTTTTTCACTAGCAGAATTATGCTGGGGTAAAAAGTTGTATGCATCATTGCAACTTATCTACGTTTCAGACCAGAGTCAACTACATTGTGCAGGTGACTCTTTACACTGGTGCAGTATGTGTGCAGCTGGGGCACACATTGGTGTAGACACACCAGTGCAAAAACCAGAAGAGATCAGCCCTGAATATTTTTTAAAGTTTAGACAATAACATGCTGTGCAGTAGGATAATGAGATTCTGCTAATTGTACATAGGGGATGGGAGAACATTTATAAATGTCAGTTCTTCTTTGAATGGTTACAGATGTGTATTCCACTCAGGTGTGTGCATCCGGCACACCAAAGCCAGACAACTTGGCCTGGCAGTACTCTGAGTGCTCAGATTCCCATGCACTCTGGCCCTTAGTCCCTTCCCTGACTATATTTAAGGGCCACTCTGCTCCAATGCCCCTTAATTGCTTCTCACGGGTTGTGACTAATCAGAATGTTTTGTGGGATATTTTACCTCAAGCTGCTCTATCTTATCTTGTTTGGGATTTTATTTGGTATGTTCAATATCTAGTATAGTTAGTAGTACTCCAAGGCTAATTCATAGAAATAGTTTAGATAGTTATCCTGAATGATGCCGTCACCACGGTTTGAACATTGTCATTTGTATGGAGTGACTGTTGCCCCCCATACCCCACAGGCTGTTTTTTGTGCCTCAGAAAGGGGCACTTTTAACAAGGGTGTTGCCTCTATAAGGGAATGCAGATGTTGAAGGACTTGCCTGTGAAGGAGGACATTCTGGAGCAGGGCCACATGGCCCACATCTGCACGGATGACTTTCATGGATTGGTAGGCCACCCAGAGGGCATCTGTGGAAGCAAAGGTGGTTGTCTGACACAATTCGGATTGCTTTCCTAGGAAAAAGAAAGACCGTTCTCCTTCCTCTGATCCTCCTGGAAAGAAATCTCATACAAAAAAGCAGAGCTGTTCCAGGGCTAGGAGAGATTCCTCTTCCCTTTCTAAGACGAGTGCAGAGTGGCACCACGATTCATTTATCTGATCGATGAGAGAGCAGGACCATCTGCCTCCTTTTCAGTATCAAGGCAAAAGCGAGTGACTTTAATGCTGTTGACTCTAGGGCCATCAGTGCATTGTCCACAGGCACTGGTACTGATGGTTGGAGTGTTGGCACCTACTTTTTCCATTCTAGTGATGTAACAGGCAGTATCAAACTTGCTTTGCTTTTCAGGGTTCTTGAGTCTTTTCAGATTCAGGTATTCCCATCTGCGATAGCTTCTTCCTCAGTGCCTTTGCCACCATCTACATGGGTTGCAGACCTGTTGTTAGTGTCGGTACTAACTTTGCTGGTTATTCCAACTCAGGAAACAGAACTGAGGTTTCCCACCCTTTTGGCACTAAGAATCTTGTCAGCTCAGATAGGCTTTTCATTGCTGTTCATGACTCCGATGCTCATGGCCTGGAAAGGAGCAGTGCCATCTTTGACTTCAGTGCTGATGTCTGCTCTGGTACTGAGTGTAAATGTGAGGCCCTAAGAGTGGTTAAAGTGCCCAATGTTTTAACGTCATCAATACCAATGCAGCTGATGTGCTGTACTTCAGATAAAGCTGACATTTGTTGGCCCTGCCAGGAGTTGACTGTTCCATTGCCTGCAGACTACTTGGAAAGTTCTTCAGCACTGGGCTCAGAGATGTCTTTATCTTCTCTCTCACCTCCTTGATATCATTTTCAGAAGTTATCAAGACCTCCTGGGAATCACCATTAACACCCAGATTAGCAACAATCCTATACTAGAGTGAGACTTTCTTGGTAGAGTGCCTACTGGCCACCAGTGTCATACACTTTCCCACAGTAGCCTTCTTGGAATCTCTAGAATGTACCAAAGTCAGAACAATCTCAATCCCTGGTTCAGTCCTGAATGAGGTCACCTATTCTGCCAGTGGCCTCTCCTCCTGGGTCTCAGTTGCTGCAGCTACAGCTGGTGGTTGCACCAATGAAATCAGTTGAGCGTTGAGCCAGTGCTGCAGGCATAACAGGAGAGTCCATTGTTCTCTACTTCCTTCCTCCTCTTTGTCAGCAGGTAACTACAGTACCAGATTTTTCCTCTGTACCTGAGGGTTTAAATCTTACAGGACTGCTAGAAGCACATGGCTCAGCCTTGGGTATGCAGGCTGAATTTACACAGGACAACACACATAAATTGTTTCATATTCTCCAGTCCTTGGTTCCAAGAAGGTGGCTATCCCCATAAATGAAGTGATCTTGGAACCAACAAAGACTCTGAGGAGCATCCCAGCATCCTTCCCTCCCACAGCAAAGTGTGTGGGTAAGAAATGCTACCTGCCTGTGCACAGTTTCAAGTGCTGCTGTTCGCATCTAGCATCTGACTCTCTTGTTGTAATGGCAGCTGATGAGAAATTAATGCAGATGTAAGGTAAGTTGATACCAAAGGGCAAGTTCTCTAAAACACTGGACTTGTTTGGAAGGAAATTTTACTATTATTGTTTGGTGTTTATCAGATTGGTGACTGACAGCAGCATAAATAAAAATAATTATTGTAATAAAAATTAACAAATATTAATATTTATTATTCCATATCTACCAACTGTGTGACTGTGACAGCAGCATAGCTCAATAAAGTACATATTGTTTACTAAGCTTTAAGTCCTTGTGCATGTCCAGCTGACACCACATCTTTTCAATTGCCTGGGTCTAATTTAGGTGAAAGGGAAGTTGAGTTCAGCATTATCTCAGAAAATTGTAGTTTGAGGCCCTGCTAAACTCTTGAGTTCAAGAGCATTTCTTCAAATGAACAGTTTTAGGGAACTGAGCAACTGTCTGCTGCCTCTATAAGGGAATGCAGATGTTGAAGGACTTGCCTGTGAAGAAGGACATTCTGGAGCAGGCCACACATTACAACCTTGGACTACAGTCAGTGTATGCTTGAAATGATTCAGTATGTGAGACTACCCCTTCATCCTTTTCAAGCATGACTAAAGTTGGTCTTTGTTCCAGTTGTCAATCAGCCAGTTGTCTGACCAATCCTGGTCTCCCTACAGTGGTGGTGGGTCAGAACAATGTTTGCCAGGTTGTTGCTTTTGCTCCGCCAACCAGAACTATAATCACTAATAATTGCTCAATAGATTAGGACATGTAGGGACACTGTTGTCAGAACAGTTGTATGTTCTCTATCCTTCCTGTGCTAAAAGACCACTTTTCTTGCTATAACATCTGCAGAGAGAGTAACTGAGCTATGGGTATAAAAGGCAGAATTTTTCAAAGACAAAGTTGCCATATGATCACATCCTAACTTTTATCAAAAGCAGTTCCACGTTTTCCACCTGAACCAAATAATATACCTGCTAATGTTCTTTGCTAAACCACACTCAGATGCAGATGACCAGAGACTTCATCCGTTCAATGTGAAACAATACTGGATGTTATACTGGAGAGCACAAAGCCTTTCTGTTCATAACCTCATCATTTTATCTCCTATACCAGCTGGGAGCTGCCTGAGGCCCCATCCCCCTGCCACGAAGCAGAGTCCCCTCCCAGGCAGGGAGCCATGGCTGCGGCCGCCCCCACTCCCAGCAGGAGAATGGGTCCATGGCGGCTGCAGTGCGCAGACATGGCTCATTGCCCCTGCCTGGGAGCTGCCTGCAGCCTCATTCTCCTGTTGGACAGCAGGGGCTGCTGCAGCCATGGCCCCCTGCCTGGTGGGGACCCTGCTCCCTGGCAGGAGAGTAGTGTGGGCCAAATTCTGATCCCCCCTGGCCCACATTCTTCCCACAGCACGCCATCACTCTTTGACAACACGCCAGGGTCCCTGAAACTTTTTTCCCTTCCGCAGGGGTCCCTGGCCTTAAAAAGGTTGGGAACCACAGTCCTATACTGATGGAATGAATGGGTAGGCAATCTCTGTACAGATTGTTTTCAGGTGAAGAACGTCCATTTCATTGGCATATGAACCATGCTCCACAAAGATTGCAGGCTTATTTGAAAAGTGCTCAACCAGTGTCAATAGCATTTCTCAGTGATGTTTTAATATAGGATGTTTGCAGGACTACCACCTGGTCTGCTATCCTAACATTTACTAAGAACTGTCCTGTTACCAGCCTAGGCCACACTTTGGGAAGGCTGTTCTTCAGTGGTTGTTTAAATAGACTCTGAATCTTCCTTCTAAAGATTACTGCTTGTGAGTCACCTGTGTGGCATATGTGCCTGCAACCACACAAAGAAGAAAAAAGTGTTACCTACCTGTATTGTAACTGTTGTTTTCCAAGATGTGCGTGCAGGTGGGTACTCCACAACCTGTCCTCCATCCTTTCTGCATCAGAATCTCTTCTCTTGATATTAGTTGTGAGGGAACTGATAAGTGTCAATGCAGCACTGCTCTTAAATAGTCAAGGAAGGGGCTAGGATCAGAAAGCATAGGTGTTGCCCCTATTGGTATTGCTAGGCAATGTTCTCTTACTTCAGCGCACTGAGCACATGGACACTGGAGTGGAATACACATCTATGCCCACATTTTGAAGGACTACAGTTACACTACAACTAGGTAGGTAAAAATTGTTTCTGTCTTTGTCACTATGAGCACCTCATTTTGTCACTGAGGTCCTACCAAGAATTGCTTTTCAATAGCCATACTATCTCAAGTGCTGATCTTGACAATGTATGCCATGTCTTAAAATCACATCAAGGAATAGCAGGTCACGTACTGACAGACAACACCACCACAGTGGATTGCATGAGCAAGCAGGGAGGAGGCTACTCCAACCAGCTTCATTAAGAAGGAATACATTTTTGGCAGTTCTGCGCTGAGGAAAACATAATTTCCACACCCGCTCATTTCCCTAAGCTACGCAACCATTTGGTAGATTGAGCAGATTTTCTGCCAGAATCATGACTGGTCTCTGAAGTTTCATATCAGTCGAATTCTCATTGCAACAACTTGGCTGAAACAGTGTTGGTTCTCTTCATTTTCTTGTACTGTGTCGTCACTTATTATTTTCGCTTTCTTGAACCCTGAAGTGACTGTTTTTGCACTGACACTCATCCAGGCTTCACTAATCAACTGCACCACATCCGTGAAAGTCACATGACGCATATGACGAGTGGCCGTGAAGCTGCGTTCCCCATCCATCATCCAGGATTCCCAGAGGCGGCGCAAGACAGTCTTGAAACTCCGATTAACAGAGATATCAAGAGGCCGCACATTCTTCATTAGGCCTCCAGGAATTATTACTGGCACAGAATTTGTATTTTTTATTTGCGTCTTTACCCTCTCTGTTATATGTGCTCTCATACTATCCATGATCAGTAGCACTTTTTGTGTTTTAAAAAAAAACCATCTGAGCGTCTGCTAAAACATCATTCCAGCCAAAATCCTATCATATCTTCATCCATCCAACCTTTTTTCTTAGTCTGTATGACGACGCTGGATGGAAATGAATCGCGCAGCATGGCCTTCCTCTTAAAAATAATCATAGGCAGAAGTTTCTTTCCATCCACACAGAACGCCAGCACAACAGTGAAGTGTGACTTTTTGTGACCGGTTGTTCTGACGTTCACTGTTTTTTTCCCCTTTCTCATCAATTGTTTGGCCAACAGGAATGCTGAATGTCAGCGGAACTTCATCCATATTAATAATATGGTCAGGAGTCACACCATACTTTTGAGTCATGGACTTCATGAAGGCCAGAAAACTGTCAGCTTTCTCTTGTGATTCAGCTGGAAGTTTCTGGCACATCGTTGTTCGTGTCCACATGCTAAGTTGATGCTTCTGCATGAAATGGAAGCACCAGGATGGTCCTCCAACAAATTCTTGCACTTCCATTTTTCAGGCCATCATCTGGGCCTTCAGTTGCACCTGAACAGTGGACATTCTGCATCCTTGAGCTCTTTGCTCCACTATCCATTGGCGAAGATGATCTTCCAGATCAGGCCACCTAGCTTTTTGTCCACGGTTCGCTTTCTTTGTCTGTTTCATGACTTGAAGTGAATCTTTCATTTTTTGCCAGTTGTGAACTAATTTTTCACTTACACCAAACTTTCGTTCAGCTGCCCTCTTGCTATTTTCTTCCATGAATCTGATGACCATTAGTTTGAATTTGGTGACATAACTTCTTCGTCCTTTTGTTGGCATCATTGCTTTTCAAAGTCACATGGTTGTGGATTCGTCGCTGTTGAAGCTTGGCGGTTTTTCTTCACTGGAATGACAGCTGCAGTGAGATTGACTGGACTTGCCTTCACAGGTACCCTATATGTAACAATTTAGCGTGTTTTATTGGTCTTTACCATCACCGATTACTTAATTGCCAGAGAGCACACACAAATTCACTGAGCCAACCAGAGACTATGTCAACACAGGGGACTCTGCATATCCCAAATCTGTGTTTATAGAAACAGTTTTGTGAGAAGATGATTGGCGGAGGGAAACTCTTGAATATCCTTAGTCTGGGGTTTTAATACACACAGGCATTCAGTTCAGGTGCTAATGGTAACTACCAGCAGATCATTGTTGACAGAGACATTATCTGAGTGTTGTTTAGTTCAGTTCCTTTATCATCTGCATTTTCCAAAGACCACTTATTTCATTTTTCTTGTAAATTCGATATATGTGGCACATTTTAAAACCTTTGTAAAAAAAAACCACAACTTATAGCTTGGAAAATACAGTATGTTGTCTTTTGGGGTAAGAGACACTATTTAAATGTAAGCTACCATCATTAAATACAACGATATTGTTTATACGCTTCAAAGAGAACCAGGCATCTTGATCAACGTTATTTGCAGCTCTGCTGTTCTGGGATTTCCAGTTCATTGTAAGCAAAGTCCATCTTTCATCTTCCTTTCTTGCCATGTAACCCGCACATTGTCACTTCAGATTCTTCTTTCTTTAGGGTACCTTTCACTATGCTATGCTCTCTTGTCACTCTATTATTTGAAATCCTTTCTCCTTCTTTGTTCTTCCTAATTAATAGTTTGGGCTGTATTTTGTAGCTGCCAGGGTTTCTGTTACATGTGTCTTGGCTTGTGGTAAAGGGCATTCAAAACCCTTTTAAGAAGAAAAGTTTTCTCTCACACAGTTGAGTTCCTCTTTTTGTTTCTTCTCCTGGGTTCATTTCCCTGATTTTTCTGTCATGTATATTAATGTTTAGTTGTTAGTCTGTCTATGTATGTCTTGATGTGAAGCGAACCAAGTCAGGAGGCTGAGCCAAGGTACACCTAACCACCTATTTTCCTCATCTGTTTTGATCTTTTCTTCAATCTTAATATTTTGTTTTCATTAAGTTTTGCTAATTTATCATAAACAGTATAAGGACATAACCTAAGTTAAGCACATAAGCTAGAAAATGTGTTGTAGGTGGTACAATTGTTACTGTGTTAGAACAGAAAGTAGCCTCACAGATGATTTTACTCTTCTGTATATTTATCTTCATTCACATTAGAGGCCAACACAATTTTACTGTTAAACATTGAGCTGTATATTTTTTGGAGTAATGCAAAAAACATCAAAGAGCAGCAGAATACCAAATTGATGCCATTCCTAAACTAAAAACAATTGGCAAAGTGATTTTAAATTACATCTTGTACTTAAAAATTTACATCTGAATGGAGATTGGTTATTCCAAGTTTCAACTAGATGATCATTAAAATGGGCAAGTTATAAACCTCACAAAATGAGTGCTCTAATTTAGGATGCCAGCATAGCCTTAACTACAGTGGTGGTGCTGAACACAACTATAATAACCTGTTATGGTTATCAGCTAAAACAGTAGCTCAATAGTCATTGGTATGTTGATAATTTTTCTTTTGAAATCTTTCATACCTGTCCAAAACATGTTGGCTTGTATATTTGACACTTATTAACTGAACATCACGTAATAAATTTAATACAAAATATTCAATATGAAAATAATCACACAGCTGGTGCTACTAACTAATTAAGGCCATTCAGAAGTCATTATCTAGCAATACATGACTAGAGAAACGATAATTGTCATAACTTTTAATTTTTATTGAATTAACTTTTTTTTTAATAGTGTCATTTTGCAAATGGTTCTTAGCAATAATACCTTCCAAGCTACCATAATCACTGGATAATTAACCTGCCATAATTAAGCACACTCTACTTTGCCTCAGGATGCTTAACTCTCAAACAAGGTCAATTATGTTCTGATAACTGCTTTGTCAGGAGTTACTGCCTAATTCATCTGGAGAAACTCACCTCAGAATACCTGCTTCTTACAGCTCAAGCTAACTTTCAATAACAAGTGCGGTTTGGATAGTAAAAGAGACAAAGGCTTGAAAAATTGCATCGAAGGTAAATGCACCTAACGGGCAGATTATTTCTTCTTTCACAATGGCAGAGGAACACAGAAAGGGATAAGCAGTGCCATAGCTTGTTCTCTTGTTACCTTGGAAGCCACATTGTCCCCTGCTTCTCATGGTGAGCATTCCACAAATTGAGGCCTGTTTCAGGTGAAAGGCGGGTAGAGTCAGGAAGCAGCAACTCTGTGTTATCTGCTTTCTCTGAAAATCTGTGTCTGTTCACATGAGGAATAAATGCCACTTTTAGGCATAGGAACCCAAATTCCAGTCCTCTCGAAGAAGGTGCAGAAGCCAATGGAAGCATCTGTGGGGTGGTACAATATGCTGCCAGGGAAAGAGTTTGCAATATTTGGGGCGCACAGTTGAATAGGAGTTAAATTTCTTCACAGTTCCCAGGATCTATGAGATTATGAAGGGTACGTTCCCTATCGCTTTAGTGCCACACCCCTGTCTTTGCAAGCATCCCGAGAGGACCATTTGTTGGGAAGTTGTCATGGGGAAGCTTGCCAGGTTTCTGGGGTACTATGTTCCTGTAGGATTTCTTCATGGGAAAAGTAGAAATTTTATTTAGTTTCTTTTGATTTAGAATAAGGTTTTGAGTGCCCTGTCAGTTTTCTGGTAATAAAACCATACAGGCAAACAAATATGGCTCATAGTTCACAAATCAGTGCAAGTTACAAGGAGTGTGTGTAGAATGTCTAGCCCTCAAACATAAAGCAAAGTCACAGTTTTTTAAAGTGACACAATAAATTAAATATGAGATGCTCTCTTGGAAATAAGAACCCTGTTTTCTACAGTGCATAATGTTGTTACTTCTAAAGGTGTGGTCTGTGAACAAATTAATTACAGGATTCTAAACTGAAATTCTGCAATTACAGAGTGCTGTTGCAATCAGATTGGGGAGGTGATGTGGGTGCAACAACAAAAGTACTGTTAGGAAAGGAGGACTATGAAAGACTTGTACATTTTGAAAAGCAGTAACAATAGCTTTAATAATGGTTCTGGAGTCATGTGTCCTGAGCTTTAGAAAGATGGGTACATCTGCATGGAAAAAAAAACAATAAAACAAATAGGTCTTGTCATCAGCGTACTTAACGTTTGTACCAAAATGGCATATTGTGCCCCTTAAATTAAAATGCCTGCAAATCTCATAAAGTATCAAATAAAAAAGTATAAACATCCTCATAAAAAGGTACAATTTAGATACAGATTGTAAAGACAGCATACTCAGTGATTCTATTATTTATTTTGATCCTGTCCATCTCATTTAATACATGTTTACATTGTACCTTCTCTTGTTACTCCTCTTTCCATGACAAGGAAAAGATCTAATATCAGTACTTTACAGTGGTTTCTGTTGTCCTGACTTTGAACTTGCTTTTGTGCACTGAAGCTGATTCACTGGTTTGTGTCTTTGTGCTTGTTTTAACTGCAAAAATGGATACAAATTCTTTAAATTTTGCATTATAAATAGATCCTGCCATCTATTTCTATAACTTGTGATATAGTATTATGTTATATACTCGTTTTGATTTTGTAAACATTTGTGTAAAATTCATTGAATATTTGTGTTCAACTGCAGTCCAGTTTGTGAATTTACTACTGTAAATTGGGCACACAAATTGCAAGTGAGGAATGAAACAAATGACATTCCTAAAATAAGTCATCCATGTTCTGATTTTGATTACACCAGTATAAATCCAGAATATTTGTTATCCTCAGTACAGTTGCTGTGAATTTACACTAGGATAACTGTGGTAAGACTAAGACTGGGAAGGTGCATTTTAAAGATATTATATCCCAGGTTTCTTTGTTTGCTCCTTTGCCTAATGAATGTTTGATGCTAGTGGGAGTCTATGACTTAAACTGGCCATATAGTGGAAGGCAAATGTAGTTGGAGCTGCAGTAAACTATGAGAAGGGAACAGAACCTCATCACTCTTTGCTTCTAAATCATGTTGGGCCCATAAGAGAGGAGAGGCAAGTAGAGGGTGGTTGGTCATGCCACATAGGCATTGCAGGTGGAAGCATTTCCTCTTTCTGACTAGTTGGAGGCACATCAGTATTTCAAATTAATTATCTAAAGCCATCTGTATCTGAAATAAAGCTGAGTTCCTTGGTGGAATCTCATTTTGGTATGGTACTAGTAAAGTGTGTGGAGAGAGAGAAGAGAACTTTTAATCTTTATTTGGTTTAGCTGGACTACTCCTACATATATTGAAGGATTATTTCCGCTCATTGATTGTTGGTAATCTGTATGTCTGAAAATTCACTTTGATAAATTCTCATTCACCATGAGGGAAGTGTTCAGCAATTCTAACAATTTCAGCTTTGAATTTACAATTACATACAGCCAATACTTTGCACTTCACTAATGCCTTCCATAAGCAAAGGATCTCAAAGTGCTTTACCAACACCTCCCTGGGTCAAGTTAAGCATTATTATCCCTGCTTTATGGATGGGGTTGGGAATGAATCAGAAAAATTCAGCCTTTCCCAAATTCACACTGTCAATCTGTGGCATGGCAAAGAATACTATCCAGGTCTGCTGACTCTGTTCTGTATTCTCACTAAACATAAACAGCAAGAACCTTTGTAAGAAGACATCTCGTCTTTTCTTTCACTGTAACAGGAACAGACATTTAAGGCCCATAGATGCTGGTGTTTGTTCTTCTGATGCTGTAAGCAGATAGCAGCCTGTGTTCTAAAGGCTGGATTTTTATTTTTGTAGAATCTATACCGGGGGGAGGGGGATGAGGGAACTGAGAGACATTCAAAGAAGGTAACTTTCAGTAGAGGAAAAATAAATAATGATGGGGAATATTTGGGGCGGGTTGTTTTGTTTTGTTTTTTAAAGCTCTTCTGTTTCTTTGTAGAATTTTGAAACCTAGTTTCTGGTAAAGATATTGGATTTTCAATTATAAGAGAGCTATGGCATCATAATATTACAGCTAAATTCACAGAATTAACTTTCGCCTCAGTGTCTGAGCATCTAAAAAATTTTGCTCCACAAAAAAAGGAGTTGTTATATAGAATGAAAAAGTTTATAATGTTAATGGCATGGTGTAAAGGTGTGATTGTGGGAAGGATTCTGAAATAGCCCATGACTATTTCAGCGGCAGACATTGAATCTCCTCCCTCTCTCCCCCTTTCCTCCTATCACCCTGTTCCCTCCCACCTTTTTCTTTTATTTCTGTGAAGTGCAATGGATGTCTTAAGATGAAATGCTTTTAAATCATTTCCCAACCTTGCAGGCATCATTGATAAAAGCCCTGTTATTTGAAATGATCTCAATCACTGTAGAGTTAATCATACCTTACTCAACATCATCTTTCAGTGTGATTCATTCTGTTTCAATTAATCTTCCTGTTTATCTACATTGTTTCAGTAGCCCCAGTACAAATTCAGAAGTAACAAACTGGTATTATTTTAGTATTGTTTATCTAGCACATTATGGATGAAAGAAAAATTGAGAGCCAAGTATTTAAGTTGATATTTAAGGCTGCTTTTAACTAATCATTACCTATTCAAATAATTTGGGAATCTTGCCTCAGAGTTGTTCCCCCCCATGTGGAAAATGAATGAGCACATAAAAATGGGGGCCTACACTTTACAACACTTCACTTCACTTAATGCTAATAACATTTTCCTGTAGTCTCTCTGAAAGGAGGAGGAGGAGGAGGGGGCAGAGCCTTCATTAAACTGTCCAGGTTTTCCATACTTGTGAAGTCAGAAATGAAAAAGTGAGTGCACTGTATTGAGTGTAGTTCAAGGTGGAAGGGTTATTCTAAAAGAGAAGGCAGGTTCCATTGCATCTCAACAGCTCCTCTTTTGGTAATGATGATCAAACTTCATACCACATAGCACTTTTCAGAGCATCTTAAAACACTATACAAACATCAAACCTCAGATTACAACAGTGGAGTAGCAGAGTAATTATTGTCCCTGGTTTACAAATGGACAAACTGAGAAGTTACATTTCTTTGCCCACAGTGATGCAGCAAGTTAGTAGCAGAGTCAGGCGCAAATAGATTCAAGGGCTTCTGGTTCTCTTTCCACTGGTCTATGTTCTAGAAGTGCTGCCTCTGTACTGGTCAGTTTTGACCCCAAGTCTGTTAGCTGAAGGAGTAAGATGTGCAGAATTTGGCTTCTGTTTTTTAAAACATTATTTTAAAGTTTTTCTTTGAGGGCTTTTAGAGGTAAAGTACATGCAGTTTCAGTGGACCAAAAGCAGGCCACTTGCATCATAAAAGAGCTGTGATCAGTCATAACGTAATAAAACTAAATAGTAAAATCACAAGCATCTTGTGATAATTCTGCTTTAAGGGCCTTGTACAAAGTCCTATTCAAGTGTTGTAGCAAAGGCAGAGAGGGAATTCAGTTCTCAAGAGTGGCATTCAACTTACTTAACTCTGAGATGTCTTTTCTCTTCTAGAAGTCCTTAGTTTAACTCATTACATACCTTCCAACTTCTGCAACAGCTGAAGCAATGGTCCTACAGACAGCAGCCTTTTTCTTGGGACAACCTTGATTAATTTCCTGAACACTGGACACTGAATGAGGCAGGGCTTCTTTGAAAAAACTAGCATGTGATCATGTAATTGAAGACCCTATATACTGTCTTGCTTTTGACACCATTTATGTAATCTGAAGCAACCACCCATGTGCAATGGGATCCAATTAATTTTGTTGACTGACTACATGCAAGGCCCATACATTGTTGCCCTGGTAGGGTTCTGACAGCTTCTGAAAAATAGGAGACAGAAGGGCAATAGACAGCCAGAAAGTATTTTAAAAGATACACTATAATTTAATAAATAATGTGCACGACTAGATCAAATTAAACTTGCATGGGCAACCTTTATTCTGGTATTTCCTGACTTATGTTCTTATGAAAAAATAGTTTGTGATCATGTTATTTATGTCTGTTTTTAATTCATACGCACACAATAGGGCCAAATTTAGGATGCATGGATGCTTTTAATTCTTGTTTCCCAATTTTTGTGTACTTATCATTGCAATGTCAACATTCTTTAACACAGTTTTTGGGTTGCATTAAGTGTTCCAGTCTGTCCACAGCCCCAAATATTTCTAATATATCTGTCTGCCTTCTACCACAGCAGGTAGAGACATCATTAGGGTACCTTTTTATTGACTAGAATGAGTGGCTCTTCAGAGAGCACTATCAATTCCACTCCTGGGATTGTCTGTCAGTTGTCATGCTCCTTCTGCTACCTCGGCTGTTCTTGAGTCCAAAATGCGTTGCCACTTTGACAGTCCTGGTGGGTCAGTGTTTTATAACTGTATACTACAACAAATATGAGCTCTTCAGAATTTCTTCGTGTTACTGGGATAATCTGATAAATCCAAGGAATTCAAATAGATGTGGTTTTCAGTACAGCCATTTTATTCCAATTTAAATGTTATATACGATTATTTTAGTATCTACCTTACTTGAGGGAAATAGATACTTTTTCTATTGCATATTTCTAGTTTCACAGAAATATGTTGGAAGTAGATCACAAAGGCTGTTTGGGTTTTCATGATTTGTGTAAGGGAATATACCTTACTTTTTGAGAAATAACCTTGAAGGTTACTTCAATATGTTTCAGAAATAATACTGACAGTTTCTGTATTATATCTCCCCACACCATCGTTGAGTACCATTTCTCTCAGTCCACATACCCAGCCTTCTCTTTCCTTTGCCTGCCAGTCCACCGCCCACATAAACTCTGTGTCCATTTCTACATTTAGCTTTGGAATATTCTTAAACCAGCAAAGAGTGTTGCACATCCAGATTCCAAACCCAGCAACAACTGTTTCATTTTTCAGAAACTGTACAGTTCATAAGAGCAGAACCTACGTAGTCTGTCTCTCCCAGTAATGTCCTTTCCCCCCATGTCCTCTTTATGTTTATGTAATCTACTTTAACTAGCATTCTTATACTGGTAGAAAGACGTGTAAACTGTCAGTGACAACATGGCCATTTCATAAAGATTGTCCAAGAGATTTTGTGAATAATGTAGAGATGATCATTTTCCCCACCTTCCTCTAAGACAACATATCGCTTAGGAGAATGGTTCCCAACTTGTGCTCAGCTGGCCAAAAGGGCCCCCAGCATCTTTCATAGTGGTGCACTGCTCCCCACCCACTGGCTGCAGAGGGAGCCGCTGCCTAAGGACCCAGGCAGAGCACATTGCCACATGGCCAAAAGACTTGTGCAGGCTCTTTGCTGCAGTCAAGGGGATGGCAGATCAGCAGTCTCCTCCACCTAGCTGTAGCAGAGACCAAAGCAAAGCATAACACCTAGGCCTAGAGGGGAGCACTGATCTCCTGGCCCCCTACCTGTAGAAAGCAGGCACTGCCTCTGGACCCTGATGGTGCGCACAGGGCTACAGGGTTGGTGCAGCAGCCTCCTCACTGAACTTCCATCTGGGGGCTGGTGGGGGGCTGCTGGCAGAGACTGGTGGAACTTCAGGGCTGTAAAAATGATATCTATGGCCCTCAAGCCAAAAAGGCTGGGAACCACTGGTTTAAGAACTGTGCCTTGACTTTTGTTAAACCATGGTCTGGGGACTGAAGTCCCAGGGGTTCTGTGATAAAACCCATGGATGATGTAGCTCCCGCTGTCAAAATTGTGGTGGCAGCCTAATATTTCAGAATCTACAATTTCAGTAATTTTCTGCTGTTGGCCACCTCAGGCTGAGAGTGTATGATGGCATGTCATGTTGGTAGATGAGCAGGTGAATGAGCCCCTGATAGAAAAGCTGGTTTGATAGGCCCTATGATGGTGATATGTTGGCAAAGTTGGCAGCGTGGTTTGTTGCAGGTATATGTGCCTGCCTTAGTGTTTCTGTTGTTAGGTTTGTAGGTGCTAGTGAGTATCTGTGTAAGATTGGGGGGCTGTATGTGAATGAGGAGAAGTCTGCCTTCCAAAGCATGGGAGAGTGAGGAAGTGTCTTGTAGGATAAGCTGTTGATCCTTCATGATGTGGTATAGAGGTTTGAGTTGGGGGCTGTAGGTGAGGTCCAGTGGTGTTCTGTTGTTTTCCTTCTCGGGCTTGTCCCATAGAAGTTGACTTCCGGGTACCCATCTGGCCCTGTCAGTCTGTTTCCCAGATGAAAAATAATATGAAGTATTATAGGATTTTTCTTCCTTATAACAGTGTCTTAATTCAAAGGCTACCTATTCAATTCCTACTTTCTCTTCTGGGGCTATAATTGTCAGGAGATAAATGTCAATTACCTTATTTTAATCAACTTTTACCTCTACTGTTCTTAACAAGGATGATACAGTCTTGTTTGTTTGGAACCTAAAAGTGAGCCATGTGGAATACTGCAACATAAATGAGCAGAAACATTGGTTGTTGCAAAAGGCATTTAGATTGATCCAGAATAACAGAGGAGTGTGAAATAGATTGGACAGTAATGTTATCACACCAGGAAGGTGCTTATTTCAGGGGTAACTTCTGCAGGTATTCCTTCCTCTCACTTTTTTAAAAATAAATTGCAGATGAAGTGGAATATATATATATTGGTGTGTGGTTTTGCTTTATTTTTAAAGCTGTTTAATTCTATTATGCATATTAAAAGCCTAAGTTTTCCATTTTAGACTATAATTCTATTGATGTAATAATGATTGTATTCGTTGAATGGGTGGAGAGGATTGGACTTGTAGACTGATAATGAGAATGTGCATTTAAGGAATATAAACTCTCATTCTTCAGGGCATAAACCAGCCACCATTTGATGACAATTTGACAGAAACACCCCATATGAGCAGACTATTCTAGAATTGTCCAGTACTGGATTCCTTGCAATTTCTTCTGAAGAATCCATTGCTGAACTATCAGATGGAGGATACTGGAGTAGATAGATTATTAATCTATTCCAGTGTGGGTAATTCTTAGGTTTCTTTTACAATTATTTTGCTTTCAAGAATGGAGGCCTCACAGCCATACAAGTAGTGTATTCTCATCACAATTTATGTAGTGTTATGACTTTTTTTTGTTGCTTTAAAAAAAAAATCAGATGGTTGTGGTGCCACTGATTTAATTTTCAATTTCACTTCTTTGAAGGCAATTAATTAAGCCTTCTAAATGACTGTTTAGGAAAAAATACTCTCACCTCTATCTAGAAGAAAGGTGATGCCATTGTGGGAGGATTAGGAGGCCCCTTTACCAAAGAAATACTCTGTTTTCCTTGGAGAAAAGGTAAATTGGCATTTGCCATCTATTTATATCTACTGACTTTCATGGCCTGTGTGGGTTTAGGAAAATGCATGTCTGTGTCTTTGTGCATGGTCATGGCCTTTTAGAAAGAAAATGGTATAAGAGTTAGGGAAAGGGGAGGACTTAGTTCCAAGGGTTTTTCTTTACTCTATGTCCCACATACTCTGCTCCACAACAGGAAAGAATCATTGTCATTGAAGTGTCCCATCGTTCTCAGAATAATTCTGGTATACCCAAAAACTGAGTGTTTCAGTTCTTTGTCTCTGAGTCACATTCATTTATAATATTTTACTGACTCCAACAGAGCCTTAATTTGAAAATATTGGAGCTGCTTGTGGCTCAAAGATGGTGCCTTTGTAGTTCTTCTTCCACCCATTCTTTTGTTGGTGTCTTTGAAAGTAAATGTCACACTTACTGTTCTACAGGATGAGGTCAATATAAGGAACATCATTCAGTGGAGACAGAAAAGAAGTCAAAGTTGCCTTCTAGTTTATACCTCCAATCCAGCTCCTTTAAAGTTGAAGGAAGGATCCTGTTAACTTCAGTGGGAGCTGAATCTGACACAGAGTTAGGTTCTCTAGATCATAGTCAAAGCTGCATGAGATCAATAGATTAGTGTTCTCCAGTAGGTGGGTTTATGGTTCCTGTTGCTGATGAGCCTTTCTCGGGCCTCTGGATTCTGATGAAGCTGTCACACCACAACCTTTCCAGAAGAATAGACCCAGATATGATGTGCATATGCTGAATGTGGTCAGTCTGAGCCTTGAGAAGACACTGTGAAATGTTTCACACAGAGAAAATATGTGCTTTATTCTAGCAGACAAGCTTCACATCTCACTCCTGCCTTGGTACCTGTCTAAGATCACGCTTAGCTGTAACCTCCTGAGTATGAATATTGCCTCTGTCTTGGGCAAGTCACTTAACTGTCTCTCCAGATTTCCTCATGTGAACAGGAATAACAATATGTCACAATCACACAGAGTGTTGAGAGGACAGAGTAGGGATTTTTTACAGCACTGGGAAGATTTTAATGTGCTCTATAAATAGCAATTTTTATTATGAAAATGAATCTTAGCTACCTGTGAGTTTGAGTCCATTTGTGATGCACACAGAGGTATCTGAATTAATGTGTATATGCCCCTTCCACCTGTCTCAATAGTCTTTCTTAAGCAAACAAACAAAATATTTTAAAATACTGTTACTAGAACCCAAAGGAGATTCTGGTATGGATGCATTCTCTATTTTAGGACAAGCAATATACATAAACTTAACCCCTTGGTGCAGGCCATACACCTGGTTTGACTGGCACTGTGTGACACTCTTAAGTAGTATTCAGTGTAGTTGTAACTGGGTTGGTCATAGAATGTTAGAGAGACAAGGTGGATGAGTTAATAACCTCTCTTTAGTTTGCAAGGTTCTCTCCCTTACTAGTAGAAATTGGTCCAATAAAAGATATTACCTCATCTTACTGTTATGTGGGACATTTAACTTCAGCGCCAAACATAGGATCTTAATTTCTTGGCATTTAATGGAGTCTTGTGGAAATGATATGCTCATTTACAGAAGAGAAAATCAGTTACTGCTGCTAGTGTCTGATCCACTTTCCTTTATTGGAGTCCACCGTGATTATCACAAAAAGAACAGGATCTCATAGATTCTAACAGGTTTTCAAGCTGCCCTTTTCTCTCTATAGGGTGGTTATATACTGTGTAACCTTTCCTCATGCATTAAGGAAATCTTCCAGGCAGCCTAGATGGAAGATTTGCTAAGACTGATGACCTCAGTGGTGCTCTAGAAGGAGACCATGGTAACTACGTCTAGGGCAATGATAACACTGGGACAGAAGAGATGTATCCAGTGTTTGCTGCCTCTCCCAGGCACCCCTTATCTCACTAAATAAGGAAGATGATGACCTCTAGGATGACCCTGTGTTGTTAAACTGCCTGTGCTTTGGTGACATCAAGGAAATTCCTCTTTGGCTTGTAGACCCTTTCTGAAGAGCATCTGTGAGCCAGAGAAAGTTTTTGCTCTCCTTTCACCTATTTGGCTCAACAAGTATTAGCATGGTTGGGTGTTGTGGTACAGCTGTCTTTCACAGCTGGCAAGAACCATGGCTAAGCCTTTTCCTTTGCCCACTTCTATCTGATGCCTGATCAGTCTAACAGATAAACAAGCCTGGAGACCCTTGAAAACTAGTTGCATCCTCTCCATCACACATCTTTTCCCAAGTATTTATTCAAGGAAAAAGGGATAGGATGTTTAACTGGTTTGGAGTGAGCATTTTAGCTGTGTGGCATGCAGAACAATCAGTGAGTAGCTGGTGCCTTAGGCCCAGGTTCTCGAAGGTATTTAGGTATCTGACTCCTACCAAGATCAGTGGCAACTAGTCATTTTAATGCTTTTGAGGAACCTAGGCCCCAATGGTTTAATTTGTGCCACACATATTACTACTGACATGACTAAGCCAGCAGTTCCTGGCTAGCTACATGGACATCCAACTGCTTCTAAAAATCTTACCAAATGGACAGCTTCTTAACTGTACCCTGGACCTGCCTACTTGTAATGTTCAGCCACAGAGTGTTCAGAGTTATGATCGATTGTGGGCTGCATATACAGCTCTACGTGTGTTATATATGGACTGCATCCATACAATAAATATGTAATCTGTATGTTCAGGTATATTGGCACCAAGTTCACAGGCCATTGTTCATTGTTCACTTGGTCATTGTTCATTACCATTGTCGGCTGCATCCATACAGTAAATAAATGATCTGTATGTTCAGGTTCATTGGGAGCAGGTTCATCGGAAGCATGAAGTATACTGTCAGAACCTGCAAGCTTTGGAGAAATTTCAGTTCAGTGTTGACTATGAGAAAAAGTAAAGAAAGTAGTTTAAGTATCTTGATGATAAACTGGTAACCTTCTTGCAGTAAGTGCTTGTTGAGGATAACGAACAAGAGGGGGAGACAGTGCTTATATATGCAGAGTTCTCAAATGTAAAAAGAAAACATCTCTATTCCTCTTAAAAACTGTTAGAAATGCAGCTGACTTTATCCACAGTTCCCTGTGTAACTGTAGATGCTGAATTAAATTGAATCCGTAAGATGCAATGCTTACCTTTTGGAATAGTTCCTTTGGGTGTGGCTTATCAGCAATCAAACACCAAATGTTTTTTAAAAGCAATGCTGAGTATTAACTAAGAATCTTTCTCCAGTAGAATGAAGTGATGGTTAGTTAGAAACAAAGAATTCTAGTGTTTTTGTACACATAGTAAACTACACTGTTTTTCTTTAAACTTTAGGCTATGAATTATAATCTTACAATGGCAGCTGTAGGGTGGAATGTTTTAACACACTGGAGTGAGATATATCTTGGACACATTCTTGGTATCTCAAGTTCAACATGCTCCATATGGTGCCACCGAGCTAGTGATTTTGAAGAAAATAGTCAGACTGCTGAAACAACATAAAATGCAAATTAGTCTTTTCTAAACAAGTAAAAGTTTTCTGTCAATCATTTTAGTTTCCTTGCTGCGCAAACACTTCCAAAGTAGGCACCACATTTTAAACCAGCTGTTGAACATCAGTTAAGGAGCAAGAAGAGTTAGTGTGCTAAGAAATATGTGCTCTTATGGCTCAGATTGTGAATTGGTCTAACAGCCATGTTGGAGAGCAGAGGAAAGTAAGATTCCATCTTTCTGCCTCATTGAGTTAGCTCTGCCTTTGTCATGGCTTCAGGAATTCTGGAAAGGTCAGTGGTTATGCGCTAGTTGATCCTCTCCCCATAAGCAAGCATAAGATGATCGGGTAGTGGGAGCTGTGACTTCACCCCCATCATGTGTTGGCCAGCAGAGCTTCCTGGGTGTGCCAGGTGAAGTGTGCTGATCTCCTTTAAGATCAGTAGCAACTTGATTCTCCACCAGCACAAGAGAGGAGTTGCAGAGGAATTGTGTCAGAGAGGCTAGTTAGAGAAGATGTTAGTTAGTTAGTGAGAAGTTAGTGAGACTGGTGCTCTGTGGAGTGGGATAGCCTAGTCCCTGAGTCCCAGGTCTGTGTTCTTCATGAACTACTGTCTCTTTTCCCCAAGCAGTGTTATTTCAATGTGCAGTGGAACTGAGGGAGCAGTACCATGTGGAACTTCCCAACCCCAATGTGAAAATTAATGCATGCAGCCATGGAACCTTTGTCGAGGAATATTAGTAGGACAAGTTAATCTACAAATGAAAATGTGTGATACATGTCAGCCATCATAGCTCTGAGTCATTACAGCCAATCACATTGTTGAGTGCCAATTAACTGGAGTGGAAAGGTGGTAATTGGTTGGATTACTACTGATGACACATTGTCCCACATAAATTACCTCAGATGGTCACCCAAGCCTGTCTGTTGTTTATATAATTATAGCGGATAGATAAACCAATAGTTAATAACTTTGCTTAATGACAAACTAATCTCTTCAAATAGGGTGTGAGCTCAAGAATTCAATTAATATTAAAAAAATATGGCCAGTATTTTGAAGGTCTGCATTATTTATTTTAAAGATCATTTGGGAAAAAGAAAAGGCTGACATGGATGTTAAATGTCATAAAGGACCCACTTTTTAATTAATATTAAGTCTGAAACTAATTAACAGATTTACTTGTAAATTTGCAGAAAAATTCAGTCTGTGCTCAAAGAGGAAGTTCTGTAAATTTGGGGTCAGTATGCTTTTTCATACAAAACAAAGAGCACAGATCCCTGCTTTGAGACCAAAACAGAACTTGCAGGTAACTATGTAGTCATAAGCAGCACTTCGATAATATATTGTCTCATTTTCCCACATACATAAAAAAGATAGTTTTATCTAAAAGTTTGTCAGATTTCTTTTCCTGGTATAAGCCAGTTTATTTTTATCTTTAAAAAAATTCTCAGTGTTCCTCCAATTCAAATGGCCTATCACTGAACATGTACTAGTAGATGTGTTTATGAAAGCTTTATACCTCTGTGGTTTCTGATCTTCAGTAACTCTATTGGGCTCCCTCTCTGCACACTGATGCTTACGCACTTGATGAGATGACCTAATTCTGTCACCAAGACCCACCTCCATTTTCAACATCACAGTCACAAATTTTCCCCAGCCATGCATATGACCCAGCATGAGGAAATGGTGTTGGGGGATCCACTCTGCATGCTCAGTTTAACCCATTGTGTCCTAACATGGAGTTTGGTTCTTTCTTGGTTAGTCAATGTTAAGCCATGATATAAAAAACGAAAGGGTTGTATAATATGAACTGGAAGCTGCCTTTGATTTCTTTCTCTTTGTCTGTCAATTGCTATCCATCATTGTGTGTTTCTGACTAGCATGTACATAATTAAGAAAACATTTAAGATTCTTGTTTTTTTAAAGATGAGCTGCATTACTGGACTGGTGGTTGCATTTTTCAGTTCTGCTGAAGAGAAGGGAATCACTGGACCAAATAGTCTGTTAGTCTCCCTCCCAACAGCTTATGTTATTCTTCTGAAAAGTTCTTCAGACATTTTTAAGTAAATGATCAGCACCCCTTTATGCACTGTAGGAGTCAGGAAAGTTCGCAATCTCAGTGAAATAAAGATATGTGAGGAGAGCTTAATTATTTATGGCTAGATGTAACTATTTTAAAGAAAGTAAATTATTGCAGCTCTAGGGCAGCAGTAACTTACATAGAGACAACTTCTCCAAGTTTTATGCACCTGTTTACTTCAATGTTCACTACAGAAGTATAGTTACCATAGCAATGGCCTCATCGCCTGATTCCTGTGCCTCCAGGTTTGAAATGTGTGACACCCATGTGGCACCTGAACTGTGATTGTATTCTACACAAATACTGCAGGTAGAACTGGTGAACTTGTCACTCACCTTCCTCAATAAACAGCCACACATACTGATTTACAACACATTTTACGGTGAAAAGTCTCTAGTATTGCTAGTACTGTAAAACCTATGCTACCGAGCTAAAAGAAAAGCTTTTCTTATCAATAGGGAATCTACTACTGAAAATTTAACCCAATATTTTGTGCGGAATATCAGTACTTATCTCTGGTATTCCAAGAGACAAATGTGTAGCATTCAGGAAGACATTGTCTCTGACTGTAAAGGTGAACTATGCAGTAGAAACAGCTTTTGACTCTCTT
Organism: Podocnemis expansa; assembly: GCA_007922195.1. Classification (NCBI taxonomy): domain Eukaryota; kingdom Metazoa; phylum Chordata; order Testudines; family Podocnemididae; genus Podocnemis; species Podocnemis expansa. Next base: position 45,098,123 of record ML681981.1, on the reverse strand, counting down.
ACTGCTCCTTTATGATATGTAAAGATGGCCTCGCAATGTGTTCTCCCCTTTGTTTTTCTACATGAGAGTATATCTATTTCTGTATATTTTCTGGAGGACTTCAGTAATCTAGAAGATAGACCTAGGTGGTAACTTCGCACAGTTCAGGGCTAAAATGTGAGCTGCAGGTCATCTATCCCCAGTGTGTGGGATGAGGCATATCAAGTTTTAGATTTCCTAACTCAGTATTACCCCACAGGAGGGTGGCAGACTAGCCCAGTGGGGTACAAAGCAACAGAGGAAGGTGAATAGAGACTGGGAAAGCTACATTTCCACAGCTCTGCTCTTTTCCTTGCCTTGACTCTACAAATATGTTCTTAGAGATCTGTGTAAATCTTCATGAATTCCTTAAAGATGGCTGTCTTCCACTGCTGCTCATATATAACCAGTTGTGTGCAGAATAAATTAATGTATACAGGGTTATGGGCTCTGGTGATAATATTCTTACTAGGGTTCCTCACTTTTAACCAGAGCTGTAACGCTCTGTTTCAGCGCCTGCAGTGCATCCTGATTGGAACACACCCTTTGCAATTAAGGGCGCTTGGGGTCAGGGCTGCAAAATGCATCATTTAATAGAGTGGCTCTATTGAGCCACTCCAGGACGCCCAGGGCAATGCCCCACTCACCATGCCATAGATAGAGCTCTGCTTTTAACACCTAGCTCAAATGCAGGAGCGCATCACCTAGCCTTACATTGACAATCTAATTTTTTGGTGGGTAATGAATCTGGTAGGAGCAGCTAAAGTCAATCCTATGTTGAAATGTTAGGGGCTGTTTAGTTGTAGGACGTGAGACTACAAAGTTTGACTCAGAATCTCTTAACCCTTCAATGGGGAACAGGAATTGCACAGCTCAGATTTCAGCCTCATGCTGTGATGTCACTGTCCAGACCCTCTGATAATGACCACTCATTTTACTGGAGCTCTTTGAAGTCAGGACATATTTTTAATTTTCTAAAACTTTGTTTATCATAACTGTGAGGCTGTATGCACTTTCTGTACGGAGTTCTGCTCCTGCATGTTTAAGAAAGGTGAATTCAAACTGGAAAAGATGCAGAGAATGGCTATTAGGATGATCCAGGGAATTGAAAACCTTCTTTATGAGAGAAGACTCAAAAGAGTTTGACTTGTTTTAGTCTAACCAAAACAAGGCTAAGAGGAGATATGATTGCTCTGTATAAATATGGCAGAGGGTAAAAACTAGTGAGGGAGAGCAATTAAGTTTAGCAACAATGCGGACACAAGAAGAAGTGAGTATAAACTGGCCATCAGGAAGTTTAGACATGAAATTAGATGCAGGTTTTTATTCATCAGAGGAGTGAGTTTCTGGAATAGCCTTCCAAGGGGAGTAGTGAGGGTGAAAAAACTAGCTAGCTTCAAAAATGAGCTTGATGAATTTATGAAGGGAATGGTATGATGGAACAGCCTCATTGGCAATTGATTGATCTTTGACTATTGGCATTCCAGTGACCTATGATGGTCAATTTGATGGAGTGTACTCTGAGTTTTTACAAAGAATTATCTCTTGGGAGTCTGGCTGGTGAGTCTTGCCTAGATGCTCAAGTTTTAATTGATTGTCGTTTGGAGCTCAGAAGGAATTTTCTTTCAGGTCAGTTAGGCAGAGGCTTTGGGGTGGGGGTGGGGGGATTGTCTTCCTCTGTAGCTTGAGAAAAGGCTCACTTACTGGTGGATTCTCTGTACCTTAAGGTCTTTACACCACGATTTGAGGGCTTTAATAACTCAGTCATAGATTAGAGGTTTACTGAAGGAGTAGGTGGGTGAGGTTCTGCAGCCTGCATTGTGCAGGTCAGACTAGAAGGTCATTTTGTTTCCTTCTCACCCTAAAGTCTATGAATCTAGCAATTTATTGTATTCAAGGACCTGCCATTTTTTTCCTGTGTTTTACAGTTCATCATTAGCCAGCAATTTTAACTAGTTTTGGATATGCTAGCTCTTTTCTCTGCTATATTCTTCTTTACTATGTGATGGGCAAAAAAGCTGCCTCTGTCCAAGAGACAATACGAGGGGTTTGTGCTTCATTTCTTTTTGAGTATCATATTGTAGACACTCTCTGCACATGTATACAAACAAAAGAGGAGGGAAGCAGCGTCACATCACTTACCATATGTGGGCGAGCCAAAAGAAGTCTGGAGAAGGTAGGCAGAGGTTTCATCACATTGACAAGCAGAGTTGGCTGATTCAGAGTGGGGTGCATCACGCAATGCTCTCTAAGTGTTATAGACACTGATAGGTTAGGTACATGGTTGTTCTGTTGCAGGGCTGGCCAAACGTATGGAACTCAAGAGCCACACAAGTTGATTATTAAACCTTCAAGAGCTGCACTGAGGCATATAGCCATATACTTTTACCTACTAAATTGATTTGCTGACGTTCTTCCATGAGCCACATGTTTTCATTCAAGAGCCACATGTGGCTCCTGAGCCACAGTTTGGCCACACCTGTTCTATTGGGTTTCCTAGCATAGTGTGTCCAATCTTATTAGGCCTTTATCTAATTCCTACTTATAACATGTATTCACTCCTCCTTTTGCCACTTATTGCTTTTATAGCCCATGATGTGTACACTGGTGATATTACAGTGGTGATATTCAAATACACAGCCACACTGACATATAGAACTGTTTGATCCTAGTCCATTGTTGCCAAATAGGAACATAGGAAAGCATGTGCTAGCATTACAGAATGTGAAGGTGCAGTAACCCTGCCCCTTACTAAATAAACAAAAGACTTAGAAGAAATGAACCTGCCACATTTTCTAAATGAAGTCTATGTTGCCGTTACTAAACTTCAGGTTTTGTGTTCTTGCTCTGCTGTTACTTGAATACAGTATTTCTTCTTTGCTGTCTGCTGCTGGTGCGGCCACAGAACTCGGGCTTGATTCCAAGGACATGTTCACACACATGCTCCTCCACAGCCAGGAGCAGAGGACATAAGTTTCTGTCACATGAAAGGAAACTGCTGGTACAGTACATCACCAAATACTAGAGACTCATTTCATGAAGTGGGAGCACTGCAGGGGAATCTGGCAAGGAAGATGTGTTTATGTAACTGAACTGAGTGTTGCAACTGCCATCACTTAGTTCCCTAGCTGCTGTGAATAAGTGGTGGGAGAAAAACAATCCAAACTGAGATATATCTAGACACTGGGGCAGCTCTAATTGCATAAAACACTGTGGAGTATTACTGGAGGCTACTATAGCATTAAGTGCCTTGAGAAACCATATGTAACAGACTCATTGATGGGGATAGGAACACCCCCGTTCTCACCCTTTTGTTGTAGATACAGCTTCCTCTGGTGTCTTCAGTATATGCCAATATGCCTGAGAGATTCACAACACAAAAATAATTACTGAAATACTTGGCTCTTGTATTTAAAAATTACTTTCCAAGTCCAGCTGTCTGGGGTGTAAGTGTTAGGAAAACAGGGTCCTTATTACGTTGCTTTATCAAATGCAGCTAGTCATCCATCAAAATGCAGAAAATGTAAGCTAGTGTCGAGGACCCTAGTCAAATCTGGCACATAAAATTTTTATGGTTATATTTAATGTTCCATATGTGCTTTGGACAGATGCCAGGTTGGAAAAGAACTAGTTCAATATTGTTTATAAAAAATGGCACTTTCAGTACAGTATCTTCTGTGTAATGTCCAGCTGTTGACCATCTGAGCCAGCCAAGTTATGGGTAAAATATAGGAGAGGGAGCTTGTGTGTTTCTTTTATGTAATATAAATCTGTGATCAAGGTCCCTTCTGCAAACACATGGCACAGCAGACATCATACAAAACCCTTTTAAAGTGTAATTGAGAGGGAAAATAATCTACTTCTTGGTGTATGTGCACACACACAAATGAAGAGATTGAACCTCTAATAGATATCTAGGAAAATGGGAGAGCCATGTTCTTGACCTTAATCTAGATGCACCCATGTATGCAAATTCTGCTTTTCTATTTTGTCTTGGTGTTCATGACATAACTAGGTATTTACAATATATTTTTGTGTTATGTAAGCCACAATTTTTTTCATGGATGTTTCTAGTGAGTCTGAATTAGGACAGTTATAGAAACGAGAGATGCAAGCACCAGGAATTCTTATAAATCTGTTGCAAAAAAATGGTGGTAGTGCAGCTTCTTAATAAAAGGTCACCCAGATCTTTCAGAATGGGAAGTATTAGGCATTGTAAATCCAGGTGTTGCTCTTAGTACCCCCTATAATACACCAAAAAGCAAATATACTCACTGTTATTTATACTACATGTGACACTGTCTGGATCTGGGGGCACATTTATGATTATTTTTCATACTTGTATTTCATATTTGCAATAATCCATATGTGATATGCCATGTTTGGTATCAATAGAAAGGTTGTAATCAGCTAGGAATGGTTCTGTGGTATATATGTAGGTGTCATATCTGTATTGGAAGTTAGGAACATGTTTGTTCTATTTGTGTTTCAATTTATTTGTTTCTGGGACGCTCCCTGGACTGGATCATTGTCTCCTTAATGGCCCTTTAAGGAAGCTCCCAAATATACTGGGCCCAGGGAGAAAGCTGTTGAGCCACTTGGGCTTGTCCTTGTGGCTCTATTCCATTTTGGTTTGTAAAAACTCCACACAGCATTGGGAAGACAAGAGGTGATAAAAGACAAAAGCCCCAGCTCCATTTTGTCTTCCGTCTACAACCAACACCCATCTCTGGAACTGTCCCTCCGCAACTGGACAAAGGACTGAGGCCCATCCAGGTTCTGGGTGTCTACCAGAGGAATTGGATTAGCCTGCAAATTCCAGATTCTTCGAACAACTTGCTTTCTATGGACTCTAAATCATTTGTATGTACGTGATTCGCTTTGACTCTTCAACAACTCTCGTATTTTGTTTTGGTTTTTTTCTCTTACGTTAAACCTTTTAGTTTTAGTTACCAAAGGTTTAGTTGGCAGCATGGTATTTTGGGTTAGATACAAGCCTATATTGTTTCATGTAATGTTCCTGGCCCTTTTGGGTCAGGAGAACCTATTTCTTTAAGAGACCCAGTGGCTAGCTGGGGACCAGACAGGGCTGGCTTGACCCATAAGTAAATGAGTCCCTGGGTTAGAGCGTCATTTGCTTAGGGTCAGCCCAATCCCGCCCCCAGGGCAGAGGAGCCGGTCCAGGGGAAGGGCGAGAGAGAGGAGCCCAGCCTGTGGGCTGGCCTGCTCTGCCCCTGGGCACAGGGGGGAGGCAAAAATCAAAAGCCAGCTTAAGGCACCAAAGCCCCTTGAGCCGGCCCTGGGACCAGAAAAGCTGAGGCGCAATAAAGGGGGCTGTTTCTCTTTTGTTTATGCTTCATGATGACCAGTGTGGGGAATCAGAAGCATGTTTTGTGACTGAATGGGAAACTGGTTTAAGTACCACCCATCTGTGTTTTGGGGAGCCTGGCTCCCAGTTTTACAGCTTTGCCTGATTTTTGTACATTCTGGGGGATAGCCCAGCAGGCCCGGATCAAGCTACAGACAAGAAGAAAGATTATTTCCATTTTTAAATACTTGCAGTGTACTCAGCTGCTGTGATGATGGAGCCATATGAACACAGAGAGTAAAGGATACATTAAATCCAAAACTTATATAAATCAGTTTCAGTTTGAAGAGGATTTATAGTCTTTCAGATATCATGTCACCTAGTGGGAGATAAATCTGGAACAATGTAAGCATGTCATCTATTTCTATACATACAAATATATCTATCTATATAGATACTGGAGTACTAATCTGTAAATCCCAATAATTAAAGGAAGAAAAAGAAAATGGTGATAGTATGACACAGTCTAAAATAAATGGACGATTTTAAAGATGGGAGGGATGAAACTGAAGCCATAATTGGTTCAGACTCGTAGTGCTGAATTGAATCTGTTATCTGGCATTATTGTAAGTGACAGGCAAGCTGAAGATATATGTACCAAAATGTCAGAAACAGTGGTGTTCTCTGAATGTTTTACACTAGTACAAAAAAGCAATGCAATTGCCAATTTCAAACAAGTGGTGTTCTGTAGTTGTTTCCTTACTTAATAGAGGGTTAATGATATTGTCAGTCCTCATCACAACTCCAAAATTAGAGTTTGAATTTGGATTTAACCCAAGTCTCCACCTTTATAGTGCATCTGTGCCCATAACTAAGTTATCCTTAATGTTTTATGACTTGGGCCCAGACCTTTAATTTTCAGCTTAAAGTCAAAAGTTAAACACACAGATTTACAGTCTGTGGATTCACTTAGTGCAATATTCATTAAATAGTAGGAAAAATATATTTGAACTTTAAATTTTTATGACCTGGTAACACATGAAATGTTATTTCCAACAGAAAATGTAAACTAATCAATTAAAACTATATCAACAAAACTGTTTCATAGCTGTAGTTATTTAGCTAAACTGTCTAAGATGAATGATGTTTTAACCATTGGTCTCTAACAGTCGATAGAGAATGAAAATGAAAATACACTGATTTTACCAGTAACAATTTGGTAGAGGGATGCATGCATGAAAAAGGAGTAAAAAATATATCCTAATAAAAAGGGTGGTGGATGCTTCATATAAAATTACCTGAAGTACTCACTTTTAGCTACAGGAAGCAATGTTCATTTGGAAAAGTAAAGAAAATATCCCAGGAGAAAATCAAAGCACTGACATGCAGAAACACTGCACTAGATTCTTATGTCAGATAAATTTATGCATAAAATCCAATACTTCTCAGAGCAGAGATCCTGAAAGGATCACACCAGGCAAAGGAATATACATTGAAGAAATCACCATTGTGACATACTTCAAGACTATGTGCCTATAGCTATCCATATCTTTGGTAAATTGCACAAATTTTGTTTGCCGTGTAAATTATAATATCAAGTAGCAGAGTAATAGATGAAACATCAAAAATGTGCTTATTGATATAGTTTGTGCTTATTAATATAGGACTATAATTTTAACAAGTTTCCATTTTATTTTTGAAACCAAAAACAACTTAATTAGTATTTTTTTTTCCCTCCCCTCCAAACAGTGATTTCAGGTTTTTTACCCTCTACAGTTTACAATTCATTTGCACTGGTGACAGAGTACTGCCTTGAAAATAGAAAGGAGGTGGTGGGACATCTCTTCATTTCCTTTTCAGTTTCAGAATGGTGAATCCTGTTTTCTCTCCTTCAGATATCCCACTTTCACATTTAAGCCCAGAAAACAGCTGAAGAATAGACAGTATCTCTTTACCTAAATCATATTTCAAAAAGATAATTATTTACAAATTATATGCGAAGAGAAGTGGGTATCTAAAGAAATTGATAATGGGATACAGAGCCCTCTGGTTTTTATTTAACTGCTCCAGGTTGGTAGGAACTCAGGTTGTCTACACTGCAGTTAAAAATCCATGGCTGCCAATGCCACCAGACTTCGGCTTGCAGGGCTCAGACCGTGGGGCTGCTCAGTTGCAGCGTAGACTTCCTGGCTCAGGCTGGAGCCTGAGCTCTGGGACCCTCCCACTTCATAGGGTCCCAGAGCCTGGGTTGCAAGCAAATCCAAACATCTTCACTGTTGTTAAATAGGCGCACAGTCCAAGCCTTGTAAGCCCAAGTCAGCTGATGTAGGCCAGCAGTGCATTTTTAGTTACAGTGTAGACATAGCCTTACTGACCCATGTGAAATAAATCTGTAGACTAACTCCAGTTGCTATCAAAGCCATGAAGACTCTCTTAGATTTTGTTCACCTTTAGTGATACGTGTGGGATTGTCATTCTTCTAGCTAAAAGAAACTGGACAGAATTCCCTTTAGGACCTATCAGCGCTACTCTGTATGGCTGTGTCTACATTGCTTAGCATTTTCAAAAAAAACTTTTTTCAAAAAAATTGTTTCAAAATATATTTGAAAAAATTATCTCAAAATAACTTTTTTCATAAATGCTATTTCGGGGGAACAGTCTGGGGACTGCTCCTTGTCCCGAAATACTGTGGCTTTTTTCCCCAAAAGTGAGTCTACACTGGACTTTCTTTTTTGAAAAAAAGCAAGGCAATGGAAAAGATAGGCAAGCTTTCTTGAAAAAAGCCTTTGCCGCATCTGGCAACGGCTTTTTTCGAAAAAGCTATCTCAAAAAAGCCTTTCTTTTGAAAAAAGCTGTCAGGTTTAGCTTTTTCAAAAAAGCATGCTGGTATCTCGAAGTACAAGCATGCTTTTTCAGCAATGCTAAACCTTGTTACATTTTATAAAAAGAAAAGCCCTTTTCGAGAGAGCTTTTTCAAAAAAAAAGCTATCACCAGATGCGACAAAAGCTTTTTTCGAAAAAGCCTGCTTATTTTTTCCATTGCCTTGCTTTTTTTCGAAAAAGAAAGTCCGGTGTAGACTTTCACCTTTGGGGAAAAAAAGCTGCGGTATTTCAGGACAATGATCAGTCCCCTGAGCGTTCTCCCAAAATAGCATTCTTGAAAAAAGTTATTTCGAGATAATTATTTTGAATATATTTTGAAATAATTTTTTCAAAAATGCTAAGAAATGTAGACATAGCCTATTTTAATGGAGGAATTTTCTTTGCAGCGCTATATGTCTGTTCATGTCCCCATTTGCCATGTGACGTTGGGCAAGTCATTTCCCCGCTTCGTGCCTCAGTTTCACCTTTTACTACTTATTTATCTTGCCATGTAGAGTAGACTATGAGGTTTGTGAGATAGGCTTTTTCTCACTACGTCTATATTGCAGTGTAAGCCCAGAGTTTGAACTTGAGCTCAAGCCTAACCCATTTTCCATCTACAAACAAATTGCAGTAAGCCAGGATTCAGACCTAAGGACCCAGAAACCACAGAGATGGCAAGTCCAACCTTGAGTCAAGCCATAAGCCAGAGTTCAAGCCCTAATGCTTTGAAATGTAGGTGTAGCCACACTGCACTCATGCTCTGGGAGTTCGCCAAAAGTATCCCAGGGGCTAATTTTCTGTGTCCTCTGCACAGTCAAGTTCTCCCATACTGCTCTATGAACAAAGTGATAAAGCAGCCACATTTTGGGAGGGTGCTAGGATGCCGGGGACGTGGGTGTTTAGACTCAGGTCCACATAAACCTAGAGTCCCAAGTTGGGACCCATGGTTCATCAGTTCCTAACCTGGGTTCCAAATGAGTATAATCCTCGGGTCTTATGTTAACAAGCCAAGTGTCTGCTAACTCGAGTTCTGTTAACTAGCTGGGCCTTGCATTGCAGTGTGAGCCTACCTTGTGTGGCTAGCACAATGGAGGGCTCCAATCTTGGTTGGGCTTTCTAGGGACCACAGTAATGCTTCTAATAATAAAAATATTAGGACCATGTTTGGCTCATGATCTTCCTCAAGATGCAGACTTGCTAGTATGTCATCGGTGTCTTCAGTAAACCATTTAATCTGTACATTGCTCTGTTAAGGCAGAATTTAGCTCACATACCCCAACAGAACAGCGGGCCATTTTAACTTTCTTAATACAGCTACTTGTGCCCCATGTTATGTTTCACCCTCAAATTCAAATTTCCATCTTACAGTTGTTTCTAGTTACAGACTTAAGATTCTTTTTACATACTGGAACCAGGATAAATGTTGGTGCTACAGTGCTGCTCACAGCTGCCTTCTTTGGTCAGAACAGCAGCTGTAGGCCCTGATTCAACAAAGTGCGTGTTTATTAATTCCTTGCTGTTCCGAACTTTTCACACCAGAAGTCATTTTTCTTCTCAATGACATATAGTCACATTTGATAAAGAGCTACTGGACAAACTTGCAGAATGACCTAGTCCCAATGTGTTGACTTTGTGGCATTTGGAGACCTGGTTATAGTCCTAGTTCTGACATTGGCTCCTTCTCTGATCACAGGGAAGTCACTTCACATCGCCATTTCAGTTGACTCCCCTGTAGAATGGAGGTAGCTGCACCTCTCTTTAAAGCATGTCAGATTTACTTCATTCTTCTGTCCGAATCCATCAAGACACCTAAATCCTAGTTTAGCAGGAACCAACTGTCTCCATGTGATGCCACAGACTCTCTGGTTCCTCATTCACAAATCTGAGCTTCTGAAAACTAGTAAGTTTACAGGGAAAATGCAAGTAATCCCTTTGTTCAACCTATTTTTACTGAGTCTCAAAATAATGCAGATTAGAGGGGAGCTGAGATCCAAGAACAACCCTGAGCTTTGGAAGACGATAGGTCCAGAGCCAAATCTAGAAGCCTGGGTCCATCCCAAGTTCAAGTTACCTTCTTTTTGAGAAAAAAAAAAAACTCAAATAGTTGGTAGTTCAGGCAGGCATCAACAACCTGAAAGACAAGAGAGCTATTTTTAGAAGTTCCTTCAGAAAACCAAGTGTTCTGAGAGCCACAGTGGATGTGTAGTGTCCTGATGGGGGGAGCTGGGCCAGGGCGCCTGCTGCAGGGGGTGGGGGGAGATCCAGAAGCAGGCCCCTTGCAGTGGTGAGGGGAGGTAGGGGTGTAGCCTGGTGCAGGAGGCCCACAGATTCCTCAGTGGCAGGAGGGGGCCCAGAGCTGCAAGGGAGGCAGCCAAAGAGCCACGGGCAGCTCCAGAGCAGCAGGTTGCAGACCTCTTGTCTAGTTCTTTACATTTTTAAAAGAACCTTGCACATCTTATTCTAGTTTAGCTGCATAAAAAGGGGGTTGAGGATTATTAAAGACTTGCAAGGTGCTTTTCATGCAGTTAAATTATGCTTTCTGTTTCACAGATGAAGAAACTGAGGCAGAAGTTAGGTGACTTGCCCAAGATGATGGGGAGAGTGTGTGTCAGAGCTGCCATTAGAACTCAGGACTCCATGTTTCTCATTCTTGTGTTCAAACTGAGTTCATTCCATGGAATTGCTGTTTCTCAAGAGTTAATCTGTAGTGGGAACTCAAAGCTTAGCTATTCCGTGCATAAGGCAACTGTAATAGCCAAGACTGTAATGTGAAACAAGAGCCATAAAACTGAAGTGGAGTTTTCAGAGAGAGCTGCAAAAATGTACAGACTAAGTTAACAAGCATTGGCAGAACAAATTCTCCATAATAAGAATCTCTAAATCGACTGAGTTCATTCTACCTTTTAAAAGGTAAAATCGGTAATACCAATATCAGTAAAAACTCAGTATTGTTGCCAACAGATGGAGTGGAGTAGTCAGTGTTTTCTTTGGTACGAGTTAGCTGAGCAGTTAAATCCAACACATGAAGCGAGTTACGTGACCATTCACCTACTTGTCTTTATAGGGTTCCTGATGCTGTGGCCATTAGCTATAATTCTAAATGGCTGCACATGACATAATACAAACAAAGTATATCAAACATCTTGCATTTACTGCTAAAATCTATTAGCCTTTTAGCTGTTCAGTTGTCAATAGGTGATCCTCAAGGCCTGCTACATCACAGCAGTTTTAGTAATACCTAATCATTCTCTTGAGCCGAGATTGCTGAATGAAAATGTCTTGTCAGTGATTTCAGCCCAGTCTGAGTGGCTGCAATCACGGAAGGACTTGTTCAAATTGATGCAGACCTTTATTTCTGTTTGGCATCCCTCAGTCAGGAAAGTAATACAGATGGTTTCCGATTCAGACTGAGAAAATCCAAAGGCCAGCATTATAGATTTCAAGAGACACTAGGCAGCTTTCATTTTTATGCATTTATAAAACCCTTACCACCACCCCAGCGCTACCACTTGATTTTAACATATTTGTTTCCATCTTTGTTTTCTTCACTTGATCTGTGGATTAAACCAGGAGGCTTTTATCTTTTTTCCTCCTTTTCTCATCACACTGCCTTTATTTTTAATATAGACATTCATATAGACAAATGGACAATTTAGGGTAATACAGAGTAGCTAGTTTGGTATCAGAAGTGTGGTTGTTGAGATACAGGAGTGAGAAGCGTAAGAAGTGTAATTCCTAAGGTTAGGAGGGAAGGTGGAGATACAAGTAATAGCACTTTCTTCATCGTAAAATTTCAAAATGGCTCAGAGGCATATTGCTGCTGCAGCTGTTGCAGACCTTGTAATGGCATTAAGCCTCTTAGTCTGATTTTTTTTTTTCCCCCCCAAAAAGATTCTGGCAGCATCTACAGTTCTAGTAATAACTTGAATAAGAAAACAAGTTGATAATGATGTCTAGGTAATAAAGATGTTTGAGCATGGACCCAGGATGGTGTGGGAAAGAGAGATTTAGTTCTTTTTAAATGGGCCTCACAAATAACACTCTCTGGTAGAACATCACAAACTAATAAAGCACATTGTGACACTTCTACAGCAGTGTTCCCACTTGTTCTCAACTGATGGGTTTTTTCTCCCTTTTTCCCCATTTGGTGAAACCCACATACTTTATAAATAGATTAGTTTCTAGAGCAGCACTGGGACAATTTGAGATAAGTGTAGGGCAGGGGTGGTCAAACTTACTGACTCCCTAAGACGCTCATCCCCAGTGAGCAGAATCCTCTAGCCCCACTGCCCTGCTGCAAGGCAGAAGCTCCCTGCTCCCCAGCCTAGTCTCACAGGGAGGAAAGTGAGGGGGTGAAGAAATGTTTTAACTGTGAAGGAGAAACATGCAAGTCATGGGCCACCGTTTGGCCACCACTGGTATAGGTCATGATGTGCATCCTTACTAGCCTCTGTAAATTAGGGCAATTTTGGAATCTGACACTGCTCATGGGAAAGATAAGGGTGTCCAGTATTTCATCTGGTTGATACCAGATGTGCTTTAGTCGGTAATAAATAGTGGCGGTTATACGCTTTTTCCAAATTACAGTGATAATTGTCAGGCAGTCCTGCAGAGGCTGTCCAGTCTTTGACCAGCTTTTATTGATCCCTTGTCTGAACATTTGAACAGCTGTATGCTCCTGACCAGTCATATTTTAGGTAAATCTCTCATTTGTTAAGGGGCAAAATGTTTTTAAGCATGCTATTCCCATGAAGCATCTCCCAAGCATAGATCAAACTTTCCTAACTGAATGAGAATTTTATCAGATGCACATCTGCTTCGAAAAATATGTTTGAAGTTTTCTTTTCTTTGTTTTCTTGTTGTTCCCTAGCTTCCCATTTCTCCCTTTCTACTGGAATTTTAAAAAAAAATTCTGGAATAATATTTCTCTGCTGCTGAGCTGAGTACCCATTGTAAATAGGCAGTTTTCATAAAGGTGCAGAAGGATGCATTGTTTTGAAACAATGAACGGGGTATTATTTGACCTGAAAGGAATGTCAGTCTAAACCAAATTGCAACTAAGCAAAATTCCAGGTAGACCAATGTTCTTTGTTACAGATAAACTATTCATAGGTGCTTTAGACTGGGATATGAAGAAAGAACATGTCTTTGTCACAATCCACAATAAGTATGCTGCTGCCCTTTAAGAAAGTATATAAAGGAAGGTCGTCAGGCCATGCAAATTGTAATAGATCCATTGAAGACAACAGAATTATGACAATTGACATCAAGGGGTCTGCTACATCTATCCCTTTTTTATATCATGGTACCATATGGACTTTCGTGACCACTTCATAGAAATTTTGCTTTAAAATGTAAGATGCCAATTCATCACAATGCTCTTCTTAAGTGCTCTAAAATCATTAGTAAGCTTTAGAGCCATTTTTATTTGAAACATCAGCCACACTTCAATAATATCTTCCTTCCCTGGGGCTCAAATAATCAAACATATATTTACTGGCTTATACTTCTTTACTGCTGTTGCGGCAGTCATGGCATCATTCCTAACCCCATGACATATGGCTCTTGCGTCTTATGAATTCATCATCTTAAACTATGTGGTCTGCTGCTGCTATTCCTCATTTGAGGGCAGGACAGGTAATGAAATGAAGATGTCATGCATATACATAGTGTGCTAACAAATACACTGCAGAGAGTTGTAAGTACAGATCATATTATGACATCTTTATGTCTTGCATAGAATACTAAGGTTGGCATAAGATAGCCTATGTCATGGAGCTAGTGATGTATGTATGATGCTTTTGTTTTATTCCAAAACATGGCAACCAGGCTTTTTTGTCCTCTATACATTAGGACAAATGTCATTTCCAGGATCATATTTAGTAGTGTGACCTGGCGTGCAGCTGGCAGAGTGGAAAATGTGGCACAATGTCCTGAGACATATAGTAAAAACCTCACATCCTACTCAAAGACAAGTTTAACTTTCACACGATGAGTCTTTTAGAAGAGGGACATGCACAGGACTCATTGCAATATCCTTAGTGACTAGGTTTCTTACAGGAGTGGGAGGAAAGTTACTGCTTCCATAAAGGAGGCAAACGTCTTAAGCAAAACAAGGCCTGATTTTCAGAAGTGATGAGCGCCTAGGTATCCCACTGAAGTCAAAGGGAGCTCAGCACCTTTGAAGTTTACAATATACACAAAGAGAGCAGCCAGCCAGATTGCACACTTAAAAGTAGAGGCTTTGTTATTTATGTGCAGTTTACTCTGATTCATGAAGTGAGGGAAGAGAAAGCAATGCTGCATGCATATAAGCATTAATCCATGTGGAAGGAGGGTGCTAGTGAGGGCTGAAAAATGATGTAGGATAGAAGAGGGTGGGCCGTTTTTTCCTGTGATAGTTTACAGCATACAAAGGGGGCAAAATCTTTCCGCTTATGCTTATTCTTGAGTAGACCTCTATGTCTGACATCTCTGTGACCAAATATATACAAATATGTTCAATTTCTTTTCTTTATTTGTTTTCTTTAACAATTTACTCAGATTCTGGGTGAAACAAATGAAATTGTCTATATCATGGATATATTTTTTAACCACTGAGGTCAAGGACAGGATGTCATTATTACAATAAAATTTAGACGTGTCAGATAATCTGTCAGAAACCCCCTTTGACAAAAAACAATGTTATATACAATTTCCAAAGTACATTATTTTTGTTAAAAACTCTCCCTCTTATCTTCCTTCTTATTTATCTATATTACTTTCTTGTTCTCCATTCCATATAGGTAATGAGGGTTTCATGTTAACAGGACTTTGTCACTAGTGGTTTGTCATGTCGAACAAGGTGAAACGAAGAAAAATGAGAGAATTCAAAGATGACAAAGTTCCACAAGAGTTGTGGGAGAATTAGTAGGAAAGGCTGAGAAGACTAAATGATTATAGTGTTTAAAAAATAAAAAAGAGGGAGGGAGAAAAATCTCTGAGGGGGCGATCATACTCTTTAATACCTTCAGGGAAACAATATAAATGAAAGAAAATAATAATTCACAACTCTTAGAAGCTGATGGTGCAAGGAGCAAGGGCCTGAAGCTAAGGGAAGGTCAAGTATACGTTAGAATTTATACGTTTGTAAAAGTAAAAGCAGTTTGGCCATGCTGTGGATTGCTGGAGAATATGGTGGAAACTTCATTCAAGAAGTGGTTAAATAAGATATTAGTGGGAATAAAATAGTTACTGAGTGGTTCTGTCAAATGTAGACTCAAATGGCATGTTTTTAGTGGTCTTAAGGATCAATTAAAATCTTGTTGCTCATAATCCACTTGGATTTCAGAAAAGCATTTGAATATAATAAAACCATTGTGTGGGATGGTGCTGCAGAGGAGGCTTTAAAATTATTCATGTTCCAGAAGCCATTGATATGCTGTGCTGCCTTGTCTTACCAAAGAAAATAGAAGGTACCACTTAGAAAATTTTCAGCAAATAAAGGCAGAAACTGCTGCAACCATGACCTGGGTTTCCACGATGGGTATGCAGGCATATAGATGCGTCAGTGAGTACACCCTAGTAGGTATTCAATAGCCTGCTTTGTTTATTTTACCATGAGACATTTATGAGAGTAACATTACAAAAAGTGAGTGGATTTTGTGGTGTTCAGTGTGGTATTCCTGCCTTCAAGAAGGATTTTGGGAAGCACATTAGGTTGTGCATCCCCTGCATTTGCTATCTAGTGTAATTATTGAAAATGCATTCATGTTCAGCTTTGTAGTTTTCCTGCTGTTTTATCATTTATTTATGATGTAGGTTAGTGGGATTAACTATAAAATGCAAATTTGATTTACTGTGGTTTTTTGTGGGTTAAAAGGTTAAAATGCATATTGTAGGTAATACCGTTGTTGGCACTTTCGGAGGGTCTCTCTGTTGATTTCAGCAATACATAGTTTTAAATGCTGTTGAAGATAAGATAATTATATGAGTTTTATATTGGTCTAAATGAATTAAATTTAAACCAGCATGTGTTTTGTTACTGCTTTGGGTACAATTTAATCAAGCCACCATATAACCTTGACACCAATAAAACACAAATTTCATGTGCCAAGAAAATTTAATATGTAGTTTACCTAGTGTATGTTATGGGAAGAAGAACATACAGTCATTAATGGCTGAACCATCTAGCTCTGTAATCATAAAATTCTTGCTGATCAGGGGGTTAACAGGCACCCATAGAAACATAGGGTTTAATGAATCCTGTGTTCAGAGGATATGTTTCTGTTTACGCATAAACAAATAATTTTACATTACTGGCTAGAAAAGACTTGAGAACTTTAACAAGCCATGATACAATTAGCCTCAGTCTCGATTATAGATGGCTCCATTTAATAAATACTGGGAAACTAACAGCAATAAAATACATGCCAAAGTGTAAATGGCTTCAAGTTAGCAAAAGAGTTGTAGCACAATAGCTGTGCTAGGTACTAAAGGAAGTTGTCCTTTTTATGGCTATCTCGTTAGTTTATCTGCCTTTTCCTGTGCAAACTGCTTAGTGTTATGCCAGAAGAAAGGGGGTGTGTTAATTTTAGTGACAGAATGTAACCCAAGTTAAACTACTCTGTGTACACAGTTTTATAGTGTGAATTTCCACATACTACTGAGGAATGTTTTTTTCCCAGCTTGATGAAGCCTTATTGTTAAGCCAGTTCCTTGTCTAGTTTGTACAGCTACAAATCTATTGTGACAGGCAGTACAGAGATGGTATAGATGAGAATGTGGTGATTATAAATATATATCCTAATTTGAAGGGGCACAAAATGAGGCTTTTATGAAAGTAAGTGTTTTTATGAAGTAAACATTGGATTGTGAAAATACAAGCTAGTGAAAGTTTCAGATGTGAAACAGCTATCCAGTCTCCTAAGAAAATTCTGTTCTCTTCCTGGTTTTTCTTTGCTGTTGTCGCATGTCATGCATGAATGAAAATGCTGCATTCTCCAGGGAGCAGTAAAGTCTCTGTGTAGGTTGTTTATTTCCTTAATCCCTCCTCCTTTGTGACTCCTGATGGCAGATATAAAATGGAAAGCCTGTAAATACAGTGATTATCATACTGATTATCACCTGCTTTAGGGAATGCCCTGACTGGATATCATAACCTTAGTAGAGTCCATTGTAAGGTTAAATTTTAACTTGACTGCTTTATTAGATGAGGTAGCACAGATGAGGACTGTTCCCTTTTTCACTCCTATTGTCCGGCTGTGCCAAAAGGGGGGCAGGAGGCACTTGATTTTGTTTTAATCAGACTGCGACTTTATTATTTGATGGCTGGGGTTACCCAGCAAATAGAAATGTACGGTGCAGGTCACTCTGTGATAATTCAGTATAAGAGAGTTCTGTCAGCTGCCCAGTTTTTCCACCTGAGTGCCCCAGCCAATTCATTGCTGGGACCTTAAGCAAGAGGGTTAAGGTAGACTATAAGGAATGGGAGTTGACTCCCTGCCACACTAGACATAGGAGCCTGAACCCCCATCCCATTCCTTTAACCAACACCTCTTTTTTAAAATACTTTACCAATGTGCTTTTTTTGGCACTATATCCCTTCCCTGTGCAGTATCTGCCCTGGGCATCACCCCGCTCTTACACTGCAACATCATAGCCTAACCCCCTTCAGCACTATCTGTAACAAAGGCGCCTGAACCTGTTGTGGGAAAAATGAAGAAACCCTCACTCCATCTAGGCCAAGCTTGTCCAACATGCAGCCTGGGGGCCAGAATCCGGCCCTCCAAGAGCTTTTATCCAGCCCGCCAAATGCTGCCACAAGAGCCAGGGCTATCTGGAATACTCCATATTGCTACATCAAGTGTGCAGGCAGATACTGACAATTTGTGCAAGCAAAAGCAATGCCAAATATCACACTAATCATTATTTTACTAAAGTTTATTAATAAAGATCAATCTGTGTGTCTTATCTAACAAAAATTTTCTTATTGGCCCCCGACTGAGAAAACAATTGCAATGTGGCCCCTCACCTAAAAGAGTTGGACACCTGTGATCTAGGCCATTCTCATGCTGAGGGGAAAATTTCTTCTCAGCCCCTTCTAGAAAGGAATGGCTAGTGTGAAGCCCATAGCGGGTCCTGACCAAACCTGGCATATTGCCACTTCACGGATAGGGAGGTGGGTGCTGCTCTTACAGGTCTGGGGAAAAGGGCCCTTTCTCACCAGGCCTGCCCTATTTCAACTTACCGGACCTTCTGGTCTCTGGGGATGAGTCAGTGTAGCTATACTCACCCATTCCCCTTTTGCAGCAATTTCTGAGCCCCTCCTCTCACCCTCTGCCTATAAAGTGTTATCTTCTTTCCCCCAGCAAGCCAGACAATGCATCTCTCCCTCTTGCCTTGCTTAAGATGCAATATGGTCAGCCTCTTCTCTTTCCTTATGTTAATTTACTTTGCACTATGGTATTTGGGACCAGCCTAATAGTTCTCATTCTTCTGCAAACCCAAACTGAAAATCTTCAATATTTTGTTTTGAGCCTTGCTGTACTATGAAGGCTTTAATGTTAAGGTTATTTTTAATGAATGTGATCCTTCAAAGGGAAACGCATGTGCTACGCATATCTCAGGATCAAGCCCACAATTCTTCAGGCAGACAGTTCAAGTGTTGTTTTAATGGCTTTGTTGATTGGGGACTGGGGAAGGAGAGAAATATGGCTGTTGCTCTATGGTGCTTTCAAACCTCCTACAGATCAGAGATCCATGGTAGGAAAATCTGTGGTAGTATAAATCAGCTACCATAATTTAGCTATGGTGGGAAAATAGTAGGATAAGATATTTTGAAAGAATTTTCCAAAGGCATACACATTTTTGAGGTTGGTCCAGGACTTTCAAACTGCATGTGTTATGTCAGAATATCCAACTCCACAAAATTAAGATGAATTTTTTGAAAGTCTGTCTCCCATACAAGGAAATAAAAATATTGTTAACTGGAATGGTTTGCACTTGACAGATGTAAGAGTGCACTGGTATCCACTTTCCTGTCCAAACAATAGTTTAACACAGATGTTAATGTCTTCTTGCTCTGGAGCCTTAAAGAAGGCCCCTCAGGATAGATCAGAGTAATTTCCTATATCAATTTTATGACTAAAAACCAAGGTTAAAAATGTAATCTGGCTACAGTACATGGAGTTTAATTCCTTTTTATATTCTCTGTGTTGCTTATCGCACCTCTTTCTCTCATTTTTGCTTTTTCTGTGTCCTGGTCCCATCTAAGCCTTTCCTGATTGTAGCGCAGTTCATTGTAAGTGCATCACTTTATAGTGGAGGCTTGCAGACTCCTTTTTTCATATGAGCAGAGGCTTTGTTAATGACATGCTGGTTTAGGAAACACGGCGTGATATCTTTGAACCTTACACTCTTCCTTGACAGCCAAGCTAGCAAATGTCATTGACTATGTGATGTACAGGAAAGAATTCTATTGTAAGTAAATTGTCAAAGTGTCTAACCTTGCCTGCACCCAATTGTCAGGACTGTGATTCAGTTTTTCTGTCAACATCAGCTAAGCCTAACCTGGGCAGCCTTCTATTTTAGTAGTGAGCAGCCTTAGGAATTGTGCTTTTCAGCTTGTTACGTTTTTTTAACCTGACGTTGCTTTTGTAGTAATCAGCATCCAATTCAAGTTCTTAAATAGTCAGAAAAAGGCAGATTATATATGTTCACAAATAGGTATTTTTCCCTCCCCAGTGTACTGCTCACAAGTGAAAGTGAAGCATTTCCAAAAGCTGTCCTAGGGACACTGCTAGTATGTCTGGGCACACTGCTTTAAATGGTTTGCTAGGATTGTACTAGTTTAGTTGAGTTGACTCGGTATTCCAGCTCAAGACCCATCCATCTATTAATATCATTTGGCAAAATTAATTTGGAAGAAGGCAAGTTAAGCTGTAAAGACTCTTGACAATTATCTGCAATATTTGTGTGAAGGTGGAAAGTGGATAGGGAAATAACATTTCTGTCATTCTCTGTCTCTGCTTTCACTGAAGGACAAATGATTGGTGCAATTAACATAAGTAAGAAACAAGGACATCGTAGTACCCTGACATTTTTAATGTTCTTTGAGCGAAGCAACATAGTTAGGGTTCTTGACATTGTGATTAAGACATCTGACTATTTGAATGTGCTCATCTGATTATGCCACAAAGGTTTGATCACATTTTGTTTAAGTAATAGATAATCTCATCTTTTTTAATGCACAGAAGATGACGAATGATATTTTAAACACAGCGTACAAATAGGCACATGCAGTTTTTAAATTAAGAATGTAACCTAGTCATGTGCCTGGGTTTGTTCTTAAAGTTGTTATAGTCAGAAGTTACTTCATGAGCTTGGTGAAAACTTATGTTTCACCTTCTTCATTTTACTTGTGAAGTCTGTTGGGAATATGCTGCTGTCTTTCAGGGGCTGGGGAGAAGGGGTGCCTTTTAGATCAAGTATCAAAACTGAGCAAGAGTATATGGATATATTGAGATAACTGTAAAAAGGAAGGCTGCTTGAATGAGTTTCAAAATGTGTTATTTCTTCATTATCTAGCACTTTATAATTAACTGTTCCTTTTTTGTTATTTCAGGAAGCTGCCACTTTTGGTCGAGAGCAAGGCTTTGAGGTGAGTTACCCACACTTGCACGCTAAACAGATCCTAAAGGTTTTTTTTCTTGCTGATAATGAAGTTCTTTTGGACAGTGATTGATGTGCTATTATACTCTCCAAGCCTTGCAGCGGTTACCATGGAAACTTGGCAGTCGTCATGGTTTCTTTGTTCTGCCAGCTCAGTGTTATGACGCACTCTGCTAGGTCTGCACCCAACATCGCCTACAGATGTTATTTATTGAATTTTGAAAAGCCTCTTGGGAAGCCGAGAGGTTGGGCACAGTTTCAAGCTGCCTCTGCAGATATGGGACCTGTCAGCTTGTTCAGTAAAAAGCTACCTCATTAGCTGTATTACACTCCATAAGGATTCGCTGCTAAAGCAGTGGTGAAGCAAGACTAAATAGTGAAATATAACACTATTTAAATAACTTAAACCCTGCCACATGCAGATTATCATTATGCAAATGAATTTTAGAAAGATTTATATTAAATTGCTTGGATTAGTATGAACCCATCTTCCAATAATAGCCTCTTTAAGAACAGTGGTACAAGTTTTTGTTTCTGCATACAGACAAATTGATGTTTTCCTTCTGTCTTCTCCAAAATGTACAGTCCCTCATTAACACTCAATCTCTTGAGGTAAATGTTGATTTTACAGTGACTTTTTTTCAGAGCTTTTGATGTTGACCTAATCGCCTTGATATATTTGTTTGAATGGCTAAGCTTTCCTTACAGTTTCTCAGTGACTAAATTTAGATAACTTGATCAGGAAAGTTATCAGCTCTCAGGACTATAGTGCCATCTCCAAATGTGCAGTTCTTAAACACTATCATTATTGTGACAACAACTGTACTAATTTTACTGATAGTTAAGTAATCCTACTGAAATCTAAATCGCAGAACAGAGCACATGTAAATCACTTTCAGCACTTTGTAATGGGAATCAAACCCACTTACAGTAATGTGTTCTCAGTGCAAATGTAAAGATGAAGCTTTGACTCTTCAACTCCTTTTCATATTAATAAGTGCAGCACAGTTAAGACTCCATAGGTTAATTTGAGAACATGCCACTTTTGTTTGGGTCTGATTATGTAGAAAAGAACAGGGGAACATTTTTTGTTCCCCAGTTTCAATTTCATTAGGATCATTCACTAGCAGGTACATCAGGTTTTTTGGATAGTAAAACTGTGATCTGTCCTATTTCAATGTGTGTATTATAAATTCCTGAAACTGCTTTATAAAAAATCCAGACTTTTTATCACTGTCAGGTTTCTTTTTGTATAATCACTATTGTTAGCATAAAAATACATTTTCCATTTATTCTGTCAAATAAGTGAATTTTACAGTGCTTCCAAGTGTAACATGTAGCATAATAAATTATTGGGACCCAGTAGTAACTAGACAGTTTAAATTTAAAAAAAAAAAAAAGGTAGTGTACTAAACCTAGCCATTCATATTTTTATTGCCACCATGAGATAAAGACTTTGAATGTGCCTGGTTTAATTTCAATCCTAGTAACTAACCCCTTTGCTGGTGTCTGCTAACCACCATCATATTCATCTTTCTATTAGCGTTTGCTTAGAGTCTAGCATAGTTCCTTCTGAGTATCCTAAATCTGCCTCATTTGATTATAGCACGTAGGTAAAGTGTGCAATGATTATGATCTTCTCTAATTGCCCCCTTGCTTGGCAATAACTGACATGTCAAGCTTGCTGTCAGTTATGTATAAAATTTGATAAGTGCCTGTTGTATTGTTTTCCCTTCTTGATTTGAAAAAAGATATCCCACCACTGAAAGGGGACATGAAGGGAAAGTAAAATAACCTCAGTTAGATGTTTCATAAATAATAAAATATAATGCATATGTGAGGATCAAACTGGCAAAAGCTGAGCCAAACCACTGCTATTTGAGAATGTTTTCAGACCTTGCTTTGGACAGCACAGAGTAATTTAGAAATGTTTGCTGGAGAGTTTTATACTTCTGTGAATAAAGCACAGTGTAAACTAGCCAGGCTTAAAAACAAGATTAATGTGAAAAGAAATGGATAGACTGTCTGTTTATAAGTGTACCAGAATGTGTGGAGCAATAACAATTGTTTAGCTGGGAGGAAAGGTCAGTCCTAAGTCAACTGTTACACATAACATTCCAATTATTTGGTTTCTTTGTGAATTTTGAATAATCTTTTTTTATTAAAGGAAAAAATCAGTCTGAAAACGAATTCAGTAATTCATGGTGAAAAGAGACAATCTGAAGAGTGCTAGAGGTTGAGATAAGAAAGGGAATTGGGCAGAGCAAAGAACAGAGGGAGTTTCTGAAGTACATAATGGAATATTAAAATCGTAGTTGTGTAGAACTGACAGGTTCAAGAAGTCATCAGGTCCAGCCCCCTGTGTTATGACAGGAAAGTAAACCTAGCCTATTCCTGACTGGTGCTCATCCAAACAGTTTTTAAAACCTCCAGTGATCAGGATTCTTCAATCTCACTTGGAAGCCTATTCCAAAGCTTAACCTACTTGTACAGTTATAAAGTGTTTCCTAACAACTAACCTAAATGTCCTGTGCTGCAGATTAAGCCTATTACTTCTTGTCCTATCTTGAATGGACGTAGAAAACAATTGATCGCATTCTTCTTTATAGCACCCTCAACCTATTGGTAACTATCATCAGGTCCACCCTCAGTCTTCTTTTCTCAAGACTAAACCTGACCAGTTTTTTTAACTTTTCGTCCCAGGTCAGCTTTTCTAAATCTTTTGTCATTTTTGTTGCTCTCCTCTGGACTCTTTTCAATTTGTCTTTCCTAAAGTTGGACATTCTACTCCAGCTGAGGCCTCACCAGTGCCATGTAGGGTGCAACAATTATCTCCTGTATCTTATACATAACAATCCTATTAATACATCCTAGAATGATGTTCACTTTTCTTGGAGCAGCAGCATCAGAAGGTTTACTCATATTAAATTTGTGACCCATTGTAACCCCCAGATCCTTTTCAGCAATAATTCCACTGAGCTGGTTATCCTCCATTTTGTAGTTTTGCATTTGATTTTTCGTTTCTAAGTGAAGTGCTTTGCATTCATCTTTACTGAACTTCATCTTGTTGATTGCAGACCAGTTTATCAAGGTTCTTTTTAATTCTGATCTTGACCTCCAAAGTGCTTGCAACCCCTACTGTTTTGGTGTCCTCTGCAAATTTTATAAGCATACTGTCCACTCCATTATCCAAATCATTCATAAAAATATTGAATAGCATCAGATCTAGGACTGACCTCTGTGAGATGCCACTAAATACATTCCCCTTAGTCTGATAACTAACCTTAAATAAATGTTCTTTGGTTTTTCAAAACCATCTTATAGTAATTTCTTCTAGACCACATTTCTCTAATTTGTTTATGAGAATACCATGTGGGATTCAGTCAAAAGCCCAACTAAAATCAAAATATGTCACATCTATAGCTTCCCCCTTACCCATTAGGTCAGTAACTCTGGAGGAAGAAGGGGAATTAGGTTATTTTGGCATGATTTAGTCTTCAGAAGGCCATTTCGACTATTCCTTCTATTTCTTTTATCCTCCAGGGGTTTACAAGTTGATTAATAATTTGTGCCAGTATCTTTCCAGATCTCAAAGTTAGGCTGTCTGGGTTATGTTTCCCTGGGTCTCCTTTGTTCCATGTTTTAAAGATAGGTTTTGTATTTGACCTCATCTGTCCTCCAAGAGTTCTTAAAAGTGGTTGTTAATAGTTCCAAGATTACTTCAACTTAGTTCTTTATGCACCCTGACTAATTCCTTCGGGTGCTGCAGATTTGAATCTATCTGATGTATCTAACTATTATTTAACCCATTTTTTCCCCTGTTCAGGGTTGGATTTTTTTGCCCTGGTTGTTAATATTAACTGTCCTGAATATCTTGTTACCATTCACCTTTTTAGTGAAGACCTAAGCAAAATAGGATTTAAACACCTCAGCTTTCTTGATGTCACCAGTTATTAGCTCTTCTTTCCCGAGAGAACTTGCACTGTCCTTTATCTTTCTCTTGCTCCTAGTGTATCTAAAAACCTCTACTCATTGCCTTTTATGTCCCTTACTAGGTGTAACTGCTTTTGTGTGTTAGCCTTTCAGATTTGGTTTCTAGATGCCTTACTTCTACGTATTGCTTGTACCTGATTTAAATGATAGCCCTGTTAAGAATTTTTAATTAATATTCTTTTACCTAAATATTTCAAAGGGGTATTTTGGCACAGGAAATTATTTATAACCATAGTTTATCATAGCTGCTGCATTTCTAACTACAAATTATTAAATCAGCTTTTTACTTTTAGGGCCTGTATGTGACTAAATGCTTTTTTAAAATACATAGTCAATTACAGATGTCTGTGAAGATTTTAAAGGGTCATGTTTAAAGAAAGCAAAAAGACAATGAAGGCAAATTCAGTAAAGTTATAATGTTCCGTGGAAATACCATGTTACTTTGTGCCAGAGGTAGGGGAAGATCTTTAGTTTTATGATAAAGAGCACAAAAACGCTGAGAAGAGAGGTCACATTTGAAGGACTCTTTGGATGTCCTCCAGCTCCAGTTTACCATGTCAGACATTCTTCTATCTCATCTGAGGGAAACATCAGGGAGTTTTCATCCACTACTGCATTCTGGGACCCCCATTTTTGCTTTTATGTCCTGCCCCACATTCAGCTATATTAATTATAGGTGGAACTTTACCTTTAACATATGACTTCCTCCACTGGCATGTCATTACCTACTTAGTACATGACTATTTTGCTTAAAAGGGGTGGGGGGTGCTAGATGAGGAATGTGCTGTAGTGAAAACTTCATCCCCACTAGTGCATCGCAGGTTCTGCATAGGCACAAGCGCTTGTCCCAAGCATCTTCTCTGGCCTGATTCTCCCATGACGTAGAATGAGATACTGCTGCCAAGAAACCATCGATCCATTGTCAAGTATCCTAAATGGGGAGTTGGAATGTGCTACACAAGGCTTTGTAGGTTACTCCTGTATAATGGCTGATCACTTTCTGCTTACTCTCTAAAGGTATTTAGGAAGCGCTATTTTATCTTCATGCAAGACTTAAGGCTCAGTTCTGATCTTAGAGCTATATGTGAAAAGCATACGTAATAAAATGACATAATGTGTGTGTTACAGGGCAGCCGCCTCCAGAGCATCACCTAATGCCACTCTGCAAAGACCCTATCTCTGTTTTCCTTTTTCTGGGTCTCAGAATAACTCCATATGTCTGTGTCATCCAATAATAGCCCTTCATGGAGTCTGATGTTCTCATCATAAATTTCCACAAAAACAAACACCAAAACTCTTCTACCCAGCCAATGCTGTATACAGTTCTTTATCCTTAATGTCTCCCTTCCTGCTGTCTGAGCATCTGGTGAAGATACAGGGCTTCGCTTCCTTTCTTTGCCTTCTTCTGAAATGGAAAACGAAGGTAGCCACAACTCCCCTTCCTTGGGGACCAGAGCAGGAGGTTCTCTACCACTGCAGCTTCCTTGCTGCAGTTCCCTCAATGACAGATCACAAGCCTCTGTTTTTTTACCTTCTTCAAGTCCCAGTGTAGTCATGATTTGTTTCAGTCTTTCTACTTCAAGAACAAATTAGTTGTGTCACAGAGGACTGGGCCCTTTGTAAGGGCAAGCCACCCATGACAATGTGTTTTAGGGGCTAGCAGCTACCACCACATAAAACAGTTAGACCCCCCCCCACACACACACAGCCTGCCTCCACCAAAATCCCCAAAACAAAACAAAACAAAAAAAAACCCTTAGTTTAAAGGCACAAGACCAAATTCAGCCCCGACGTTTGTGGGCACCCCACTACTGATTTAATGGATTTTAGCCTACTTAGGCCAGCTCTGAACTAGACATTCTACCTAATGTACATACTTTCAGAGAGAAAGAATTGTCGACTTTGTTTGACCAGTCATGGAAGGTTTCAACTTTATGTACAGTTATTCAGCACATCTGGCATGTTGCTGAAGTGTAATATGTTCAGCTTACTTGGCGGAATAAATACACCACATGAGCCTCCTCAGGTGCCTTAATCCAGGGGTCTCAAACTCAAATCATCACGAGGGCCATATAACAACTAGTACAGGGCCACATGAGGACAAGTTCATTAGCCCAAGGGTGGCACCACTGAAACCTTTTCATACAACAATATTGCAAACAGCAGTAAGAATAGTGTTGCGGGCCACAGGAAATAGCTTTAGGGGTGCGTGCAGCTCATGGGCCATGTGTTTGAGACCCCTGCATTAATTGATAGGGAGCTGCCTGCCCTTCTGTGATTTTTATACCTCCTTAGGCTAAGTCAGAGCCAAATCCTAATGTAAAATCCAGCATTCAGCAACATCATGTGAATTTATGACACTCTTCTGGATACTAAGGGACCATAAAACAGTGATAGGTTTGCACTCACCCATATATGTAAGGGATTTAAAACTGTGCCATTGATAAGAATGCAAACATAATCCAATGCAAAGTGGGAAATAGTCATTTGCTACAGGTCTCTCAAAATATTATGTATGGAATAGGATGATCCAAGGAATGAAAAACCTGCCTTATGAGAGGAGACTCTAAGAGCTTGGCTTATTCAGCCTAACCAGACAAAGGACTTGGGGAGATACGTTTCCTCTCTATAAATATATCAGAGGGATTAATACCAGGCAGGTAGAGGAATTATTTAAATTCAGCACCAGGGTGGATGTAAGAATTAATGGGCATAAATTGGTCATCAGGAAGTTTAGACTTGAAATTAGGCACATGTTTCTATCCATCGGAGAAGTTCTGGAATAGCCTTCCAAAGGGAGCAGTGAAGCAAAAAAAAATCCACCTGGTTTCAAAACAGAGCTTGATAAATTTATGGAGGGGGTGGTATAATGGGACAGCCTATTTTGGGAATTAACTGGTCTTTTAGTACAGTATTAGCAGTAAATATGACCAATTGCCTGTAATGGGAAGTTAAATGTGGGGTGTTCTGAGCCACCACAGAGAATTCTTTCTTGGGTCTTGAGTCTTGCCCACATGCATGATTCTCATATTGAGGTGAAGAAGGAATTTTCCCCCAGAGCAGATTGACAAAGGCTCTGGAGTTTTTCACCTTCCTCTGTAGAATGGGGCCTGACTCAATTTCTGGTGGCTTCTCTGTAGTTAAAGACTTTAAATCATAATTAAAGGACTTTAATAACTTAGTCATAGGTTGTAGATTTATTGCAGGAGAGGGTGGGTGAGATTCAGTGAGCTGCATTGTGCAGGAGGTCAGACTAGATGATCATATTGTTTCCTTCTGACCTTAGAGTCTGTGAATAATTTTGCTGAATAGAAATTATTTATATAAACTTGAGGGAAGGCAGCATCTTACAAAGAAATGAAAAGTGTGCCATGATTGAAACTGTTGCTTGTAATTCGTCTTTCATTTCACTGAATCATGACACAGAATACAACAACCGCACCTCAAAATATTACACTGCATAAGGGTTAGATTAGGGCAAACTGGTTTTCCATGAGAACTGTCCAAGTGTGCCATGAAATTTTGTATGAAGGTGATGAAAATCAATGTAAAACAAACATTATTTCACCTTAAACAGTATTGTCTCACGTCTAAAATACAACCCATAAAACTTGTAAAAATTAATCATCAAATTGAAAACAATACATCAGTCATCCGATTCTAAAACATGAACGTTCTAAATGCAGGTGGCCAAAGGGCAAAATTGAGATGACATGTATTTTTTTTCCAGTGGATTTGAAATATTAATGCATTTGATCCTTTAACTTGTTGTATGTGCTATATTGCAAATCACTCTAGTAAGACCATAACCATAGTAAATATAAGTAAATGTGAAATTTATGAGCAATCAATTCAGCTGAAAAAAGTGGATGTGCCATGGAATTATTTGTCTCATTGAACTGTGCCGTGCTACTGAAAAGGTTGGGAACCACTGAGCTAGACTGTGGAGACGCGTATAAGGTCCTATTTTAGTTCTCCTCTCATCCCCAGTACCTTTGGCGTGCAAGATTAGTTTGACCTGAAAATTAACTGATTTCTTCTCAAGGCAAAAAATAATCTCCAGTGTTCTTCAGAGGCTACAGTAATATTTATGACGCACTAAATGACCCTGATTTGAAATTTGGACTTTTGTATAATGTTGGGGGGAGGGGTATTTCTGTGCAACTTAAAACCAGCTTATTACTCCTATTTCATGCTTCTCATTTAGTTAGATCTGCTTGAAAATGTGTATGTTTCCTCTTACTATCTTTGGTTTCCTTCTTTACCCTCATCCTCAACTAATATTTTCCCCCTAAGTCCTTCCTCTTTTCTTTCAAGGACACCTTTGTAATCCTTCACCCTGAAGAAATTCTCTTTTGATGAGACCGTTTTCTCAAATGATAGGCTCATTCTCTTCTCCTTTGACTCTAAAGTCTAAGGAAGTCAGTTTACTACAAATGTCTTCAAATTCTCTACATCCTTTTTTACTGTCACCGGGATCAACCTCCTAGTTAAATATAAGAGCTTCCTTTCTAGCCTTGTTTTCCTTGAGCTCCCTGATGCTTTATTCTTTCCTCCTTCATGGCTCTCTTCTTGGCCTCTAAAAGTTCAGGCTTCAGATAGAAACATCTAGAGGCTTGGGTACATGTCTCAGCTAGTGCGGACCTACTATTCTCTGACCTCAGACATTTCCTCTTCACTCCTTGCTGCCTTCTACATGCAGTTCTTTTCTGAAGGAGCGATCCTGCACCATCTTTATAGGAGAAGAGCAGGCCCAGTTCCTTTTCTGGCATCTTCAGAGATCATCTCACCTTCATTTTCCTGGGGAACGTGGCCTTTTTCTTTTCCTCCCCCACAACCAGGATTGATGCAGGAGTTTGCACCTTTGTTTTTCTGGTAGGGCGGGTATTCCTTTCTCTCAGTGTCCTTGTATCTGTCCTCCTCTCAGCTTTGAAGGGGCAAACCAATCCACCTCTCTTTTTTCTCTTTCTCTCTCCCTGTTTATCTTTTATACATTGAGAGAAGCTGGCATTATGTAGGCAGGGTGGAAGCAACTACTGCTTGTCTCATTGCCTTCTCCACTGCCTCATATGCTTTCTACCCTGGATATTCCAGCAGACAGCAGAGGAGCTATGGTAAGGTGTTTGGGCAGCAGAGACAGCCAGAGACCTCCTACCCATTCAGGATGGCCTATCCCAGGGGTGGCCAAACTTGCGGAACTCAAGAACTGCACAAGTCGATTATTAAACCTTCGAGAGCCACACTGAGGCATATAACCACGTTTTTACCTACTCCAAAATTACTAAGCTTAAAATTCATTGCACACTTTAATTATATCACACAAATGGGGCAAATATTGATCCACTAATGTCAGATTCTAATAATTATTTAAGATTACCATGAAACTAGGCCTATACAGTAAAAATTTAGCTGTTGCTAGATGTAGAACACTACAGGCTTGTGGCAAGTTTTTTAAAAATCTGGGCAGTAACTTGTCAGTGCAGCAGGTAAAAGCTCTATGAGATGCTGATCTCTAAGTATTGCACAATGTTTTGAATTTCATTGTGGAATATGA
Source organism: Podocnemis expansa (assembly GCA_007922195.1). Lineage (NCBI taxonomy): Eukaryota > Metazoa > Chordata > Testudines > Podocnemididae > Podocnemis > Podocnemis expansa. The sequence continues at coordinate 45,067,734 of ML681981.1, read as the reverse complement.
TGCTTCACAGCAGTAAGTTGTGCCAAAAATTGAAAGTAATCTATGTTCAGTTTTATACTTTTCTCCTTTGTATTTTCATTTCTTAGTATTCCACATCATGTTTAGGACTTGTAAAACATGATTTTATTTTAACAACGAGTACACTGCATTAGGGCCTGTGAGAAAATCTAAATATGCTATGGCTTCTCTGACCATGTCATGCTTCTCTCCCCCAACTTCCATTGCTGCTTCCCTGCCATCTCTTGCCACGCTGCTGCTTCTCTGCTCTCCCCAACCATGCCACACTCCTGCCTCCCACCTCATCCCGGCACCTACCATGCCCCCACTTCCCTGCCAATATTTCTGCCGGTAAACTTGTTCAGTAAAACACTCATAGACAGTGAAGACAAAAGGTCTGAGGACTCGGACACAATTAATTTTAAAATGAGAGTTATAGTAAGGGAAAATACTGCTCTCATCTTAATCCTGTGAAGAGATGCACACAGGGACACCTTTTCATCTGTTCAGAATCACAACAGATCAATGAGAATTTAGGGGGACAGAAAGTGCAAGATCAGAGCCTGTTTCAGTAAGTGCTTTGGAGTCCATGCACAGAAGATACTATGGAAAAAATCCCATTGAGTTTATTCAGTTTGGGGGTTAGGCCCTGTATAAATTCTAAATATCAATATTTGTTTTTTATAATACAAAGTAAAATCTTTATCGGTGAGAGATTTTTTCCAGAAAGTTTACAACACAATTTTCCGTCCTCTGCCCTTCACAACAATTACTCTCGTCTAATGGGCTCAGATACCCATAGAGTCATTCATGAAGACTGCACTGAAATATAAATGGATTTTGACTACTGGTATACAACGAAAGAGAATTAATACATGTTGAATGCTATTTAATCAATAGAAGTATAGTGCTGCTATTGAAACTTTGCAGTGAATGTAAATTATCTTGGTAATTGACCTAGTTATATTAATTAAAATTTTCTTATAAATGTGCTGGCAGTTCCTTCTGCAAACAGATGACATACTGATGTCTCAGGCACACTTGTTCAATGGACTTAAGGAATTGTTTTTCTAAAGCCAGTTTTCAGCAGTGATGGTCTATCTTAAGTCTAAATCATTTTGCATGCTGTAAAGGAACCATGATCCATAATAAGTACTTGTTGCATTCTTTAAATAGAGGGTTTTTTTTAAATAACCTTTTGACAGTAGTCAGTGGTTTTGGATGTAACACTTGTGTCAATTTTCAGTCATTTCTGATGATTCTTATTCAATTCTCAAAATAGAAATAGAAGAGAAATAATTTTGCATTATATTACAATATCTGGAAATGCCAGGTGATTTTTAAAAAAAGAAAATTAATTTATAATTGCTTTTCAGGTTTCAATTGCTAATTATCATCACTTATCTGTAGTTCATTGTAGACTTGTTCTTGATCAATTTATGTTGCCAGTTTTAAAAATATTTACCCAAAAACAATATCAAAAAAGAAAAGTATTTAAAAAATCATGCACTGATGTAATTAAAGACTGTATCATTATGCACACAGACAAGGAGGGTAGAAATTAATACTGTGTGGGTAAACTGTAGAATCTGGCAGTTACTTGCTCTGAGTGCTTGCCTTTCCCTGCTGGCTCTCACAATGCTGCCCCTCCCCTCCCGGCTCTTACCATGCTGCTTTTTCCTGCCGGTGAGGCTCCCACGATGCCGCCGCCCCCTGCCCTGCGGACTCTCCCAGGGCTGCCCCTCCCCCAGCTCTGACCACGCTGTTTTTTCCTGCAGCTCTCCCAAGGCTGCTCCTCCGCTGCCAGCTCTCACCCTGCCACCGCCTCTCTGCTGTCCCCAACCACTGCAGATTTCTCGCCCCTGGCTCCCAACATGCTGCCCTTCCCTCCTGCGCTCTCCCAGGAGCCGCAATTTTTCTTTAAAGAGCCGCATGTGGCTCGCGAGCCGCAGTTTGGCCACGTCTGGCCTATCCTATTAGTAAAAGCACAATTTTTTAAAATTTTGCATCCTTCCTGTGACATTGGCATAGACTGTAAACATCTTGAACTAGATTTTAAAATGCAGGGGAGCTATGACCAAAATAATGCAGTTGACAAATATGTAATAATAATTTCAGATACTATTCTGATCTCAATTATGTCCACTACAATCATCTAGGAAGTTTGTTCTGAATTAAAAAGGCAGAACAAGACACATGGGAAATCCAGCTTACAATGAGACAATATTATGGTTATATGTCAATACTAGACAGAAGACCCAAAGAGCTGTGAGGAGGTATGATTGCTGTCTATAAATAAATACATCAAAGGGATAAAACCAGGGAAGGGGAGATGTTAAGTGCCAGTGTGGACACTAAAACAAATGAATATAAACTTTGCATCAAGAAAGGCTCAAAATTAGATGAAAGTTTCTAACTATCAGAGGAGTAAAGTTCTAGAACGGCCCTCCAAGGGGAGCAGTGAGGGCAGAAAACATAGCAGGCTTCAAAAATGTGCTTACTCTGTTTATGGATGAGATGGTATGAGAAGGCTGCCTACAATGGCATGATCTGCGAGTGCCAGCAGCAAGTATCTCCAGTGGCCGGTGAGAGGATACTTGATGGGAGACGGCCTGGGTTACTACAAAAAGTTCCTTCCAAGGTGTCTGGCTGCTGGATATTGCCCACATGCTCAGGGTCTAACTGATTGCCATATATGAGGCTGGGAAGGGATTTTCCCCAGGTCAGTTGTTGGAGACCCATGGGGCACAGGTCACTTGAAGATTTAAACAAGGGTAAATGGTGGATGCTCTGTAACTGGAAGTCTTTAAACCATGATTTGAGTATTTCAGTAACTCAGTCAGAGGTTAAGGGGGTCTGTAACACGAGTGGCTGGGTAAGATTCTGTGTCTATAATGTGAAGGAAGTCAGACTAGATGATCATGTTGATCCCTTCTGATCTTAAAATCTATGAGTCTAAGGATATGGAGAATTTGAGGGATCTAACTAAGATAAGTAAAAATAATTATTGACATACAAAATAGCAAATATTGAATGGCATATTTGAAAATGCTGGAGTCTAAATAATTACTAAGGGGGAAGCCGTGTTAGTCTAGTTTAGTAAACCAAACAAGGAGTCCTGCAGCACTTAAAGACTAACAAATACATTTATTGCATGAGCTTTTGTGGGAGAAAATCCCACTTCATCAGACGCTTTGAAGACACTTCAAAGTGTCTGATGAAGTGGGATTTTCTCCCATGAAAGCTTGTGCAATAAACATATTTGTTAGTCTTTAAGTGCCACAGAACTCCTTGTTTGTTTTAAATAATTACTGGAATCTAAATTAAGTCAAGTAAGTGTTCAAGTAAAAGACTTGAGGGAGCCACTGTGGACAGCTCAATGAGAATCTCTACTCAACGTGTCCTGGTGGTTTAAAATAAATTAATAAATATTAGGATAAATAATGGGATTGAAAATATTATAATGATATTTCTTTAACCAACAGTCCACCATCACCAAACCTGCTGTGTTCAGTTCCAGCCATTTCCATATAAAGGAAAATAGAAAGACTGGGATTGTTTAGTTTAGAAAGAATATAAATAGGTTTAGCAGAATTCAATTTAAATTTTTAATAGGTTTAGTGGCTAATAATTATGTTTATTTTAAGTATGTTGTATTTGGTCAATTTAAATTTTCACAGTTACATAGAATTATTTGGGGGGAGGGTCGTCAGAGAGCATATATTGGTATTCAAAAAGTTAGAGCTTTATAATTATTAAAATACAAACTGTCACCATCACATGTCAAAATATACAAAGTACATAAGAGCAGCCATACTGGGTCAGGCCAGTGGTCCATCACGGCTAATATCCTGTCTTTTGACAGTGGCCAATGGCAGGTGCTTCATCATGAATGAATAGACTAGACAATCATTGAGTGATCCTTCCTCTATCCACCCCTAGCTTCTAGCAGCTGGTGGCTAGGGACAAAGTATAGGGAGTTGCATCCTTCATCATCTTGACTAATAGCCATTGATGGACCTATCCTCTATGAACTTGTGTAGTTCTTTTTTGAACGTCGCTATAGTTTTGGCCATCACAACATCCTCTGGCAATGAGTTACACAGGTTGACTGTTCACTGTGGGAAGAAGTACTACCTTTTCTTTGTTTTAAATATGATGCCTGTTGTTTCATTGGCTGACTCTGATTCTTGAGTTACATGAAATAACACTTCCTCCACACATGCGAGATCTTATAATACATATACTGTGTAATATAGTATAGTACACATCCTTATATCAAACCCTAGTGTGTTCTGAAGCAGTGTTTTTTTTCCCTTGCCTACCTATAAATTTCTATTATTAATGGCAATATATTTTCATTAGCTTTTGTGTGCACGGTGAAATAGACATTTACCAGTGGAAATTAAATCCTGCAATCCTAGATATAAAGAAGAAGGGACATAATAAAAAAGGCCCAGAGGAAGCATGTTCATTTTCTTATTGACTCTCATAACTTAGATATGAAGATGCATTATGTTAAATTGAGAGGCAACATACCTGTAACTGATAAAAGGAAGAACTTTTAACACATTAACTTGTGGAGCTCATTGACATAGGATATTTTTGAGACCAAAAACTCAGTAGTATAGCATTAAAGAAAGATGACATTTTTGTATGGATAATGAGTACATGTTTGTTTATGTTAGGAAAGATTTTTAAAAAGAGAAATAGAAACTCTTTTGCTCAGACCATAAGACAACCACCAACAGATGGGATTAGGAACAATAATCTCCTAAAGGCAGGTCATTCCATAATTGATAGTTACTGGGTTTCTTATGTCTAAATGAAGCATTTTATAGTGACCACAATCAGAGACAGGATACTGGAATATCCTGATTAAATATGGAAATTACTATGTTTTTTATTTATATACAATATTATATAGAGCTCTGTAGTCTCTTGAAAGTGTACAGGAAAACACAGACTGCCTGGTTCCCTGTGAATTACACTGGGTAAATGAGCAGAAATTTCATTTAAATCAGAGGTGTTACACTAGTGTAAAACATCTGAAAGTGGGAAGAGAATCAAACCCTGAGATTTCCTGAGTAATTTTCTTTATTGTTTTATTTTTCATTTTATTGGAGATAAGTTAGAATTTAGCCAAAATCAGGGAAGATCTATAGAAATTGCCAATTGGGAAATGCTGTGTAATTTTTTCATTAAGCTCTACTTTTTAGGAATTGGTATATGGTAGATCCAGTATCGCTTCCAACATTATAGCCAATGGCCTCTTGATGGTACGTGAACCTTTTAAGAGAATGAAGTACTCTTCCTCTTAAAAATCTTTTCCAACAGACTATAAAGTGTATTTTATTATCTAATCAAAAGAGGATAAATCTTTGATCTGCTAATACAACCCTATTCTTTCATGGCTCTGCTGGTTACGAGAATTTTTCTCTCTTGCTATTAATAGACTGAAGATATTAAAGAGATAGCCCGGAAGACACAGGCCCTGCCAAAGGTGAACCCTAAAAGGCAACGAGTTGTAGTCTTCACCCAAGGGAAAGATGACACTATAATGGCTACAGGTACCTTTTTTACAACTGTATTGTTCTGCAGAATACATACAAGGGTTAATAATGAATTAGTTTTACAAATTTATAACTGTCAAATGGTATTCAAAGTACTTGTCTTTCTCTGATTTTATCTTAATAAATGCTCTTCATCTTTTGAACCCCTTAAATGTCCTAAATGTCACAAGTTAATTTTTCACAGGAAGAGCTAACAACTTAGTTATGGATCTCTTAAGTTATTTTTATAACATGGATCTAAAACATTGCTCCAGTTGGTTTTACTCTGACTTTTATGACTCCAGATTTTATCTGCAAAGCCATCTTTGCTGCAAACAAGAGCACACTATACTCCTTGGGAACAGCTGCTGCAACTGTATAGTATATTTAAGCATTTTTGAACTAAGCGAATTTCCAGTCTTTTTTGCTTTGAGTAGAAAGTCTCACTTCTAGCTTTTCTCAGCTGTCTGCTCTTCTATTCTCAAAGGAATAGGTGGGAAAAAGGTGCTCTAGCTGGAATATGAGTGGGTTTTGCTGTCTGAAATAATGATGCGTGACACACAGATTTAAGCATTACAAACATGACTGCCTGCCTTTTAACAGGCTCTTTAATTTGTCCACCTAGATTAAATAATACAGTTACTACTGCATGCAGTTGCAAGCCATTTCAGTCATTAATGCCTGCACAAGGTAAGGTATTTAATTAAGGGCTTAGTTCTGTTAGATGCTGAGTGCCTCCTGTGAGGAGCAATAAACCACCTCTGGAATTCAATGTGAGATTTTAGGGTGCTTAGCACCTTGCAGGATTAGACTGTTAGGGACTTCTGCAAAATTCCTGTTGCAATCAGAAATTGCTTGGCCTATGACTTTAGAACTGAGCTTTGACTAAATACATAACTATCTTAATGTTTCTTCTTAGGGGAAGTATACATTATTTCTGGTTTTTTTTCAATTCGTTCTTCCCATAATTTGTTAGCCATGAATTGTTTTCAAACACAGGTTCGGAGCTGACTTCCCTTACAATCATGATAGCTTTGCTTCCAGAAAATCACTGTAGTATTTGAATGGCCCATATGGAGGTGCTTCACTTTAGCTGCAAAATAGCAGTACAAATGTTTTTACACACAGTAGTAGTAATAGTAGTGAACCTAAATCTTGCATGTTGCCATCCTTTGCTCTTATTTAATTTTTGCTGTGTATTTATTTTATTCTTTAAACTGGAGTTGTTAAGATATCCTTTAATCCATTCTTTGATATTTTTACAACTGAGAGCTTATTTGAGAACTGACACTTGCTAATCTTAGCTGTTTGTTCTCTATGAAAATTAACTTAAATTAGAGAATGCATTTTATATGCATGGTAAATGCAAGATGGATAGAGAGGGTATGCAGTGGTGTCAGCTACAAAAGCAAACATGATAAATGTTAAGGCAGTGCTGAGCTGTGGGATAAGCTATTCAACACACAAGCATAGCTGAATCTCTTTGCTATGTTGTTATTCATGGCAGCCAAATAAATGTCAATAATAAAAGAGAATTAAAGATTTTCATTTCCCAGAGGCAGTCTTCTAATACAGCTTGATCTTTCATTTCATTTGTAATTCGTTCTCATGTCAGGATGCAATCATTTGCCAGGCTCTGTGTGTCATGTTAAGTTATTTAATAATGATTAAGAACATAAAAATGCTTGGCCTGTGGGGCAATTCTCAAAAGAGATACCAATTTGTTATTGTTTCCTCCCTCCTCTCTCCTTGAATATGGATCAGCCTTTTCCCACCTCCTAGCATTAAAATACTAATGAAGGATGGAAGGATAATGCGTCCCTTGATTTAGCATCTAGTGACGTCACAGAATGGCACAGGGCAGTGTAGCACAGTTATTTCAACGCTAATTAGGGCTTGTTGTGCTTTAAACCCTGAGTTGTAGAGTGTTTATAAGTGATCATTGGAAAGATTGCTGCACTAAACAATGTCTGAGTGTACAAATCAAGCCTCTCCTCTTTAATGCATAAGAAACAATTAATATAGATTTACGGGGACTGGTTATGATGCAGTTTATTCTAATGCCTTTCTGAAGAGCCTACATATTCATGAAGAGTTTGGTCAGAGGTTGAGTAATACTTGCAAGGGAGAGGATGCAGTTAGCCAGCCATGAGTTGGTGCATGTTCATGGAGAGCATCTACTTTAGACTGCAGTTATATAATCTTTGGTCAGGTTTTTAACCAGCTGAGCATAACAAAAGGGACTTCCTGGTTACTGGGTCATACAGAGATGCCTAAAAGCAATGCAAGCTTGAAAAAGTATATTTCTCCTACACTAGATTCACAGCCTCAGTATGCATGCTATTTCTATCCACTCTTCCCTTGCTTGCATTAACCATCTAGAAACAACTATTAGATGTATCACTTATGGTGTCCTCCTTGAATTCTTCATGACAAAACTGGAAAAGTTTACAGCCTCCAACCTGAGGAACATTGAAGATGTCTGCTGTAAGTTCTGATCTCCTTTGCCACAGTGGACTGCAGCTGCTGGGCTGGCAGGAGCAATTGCTGGGAAAGTCCTATTCAGCTCTGGCCTTCAGCATGCACAGTGCACTGTGTAAAGATGAAGCCAGCCCTGTGCAGACTGACTTTAGATGCCAGCCTCTAACAATTCTCTATCAAGCATGTGCATGTGATGATTTTCATTGCTTCTGACTTGTCTGCTATGTGGCTGGATTTTTATGGGGGACAGCAAAGGTGTATCTCTCTGATGTCAGGAGAAATAACTCCACTAGATCTCACATTTCCTCCAAAGCATGGAGCCCCTGGAGCATCCAGCGTAATGACTGTAAGAATTAACCTTGGCCACATTTTCCCCTTGGCCTTTTTTCCCCTAACATTTCCCCTAAAATTAACCTTGGCCATGGCTTCCCCTAATATTGTTCTCAGAAACTGAACCATTTTTGCTGTAACTTTCAAAGGGGAAAAAATAACCTGAGGCAAACATCTGGCATGAAAATTTCAGCCAAAATGGTTGAAGTTAGGCAAAATTATAAGCAAGCAAACACAGAGATTTAGGGCTTGTGTACTGGGAAAATTTACCAGCACAACTACATTATACTAGCATTATTCTGCCAGTAGATTTCATCATCTTAGACAAACTGTTATAATGAAGAGTGCCAGGCAACCATTGGTATTGGTGTTACTGCAAGCTCCACCTAAAGACTTTCCATGACACCTTTCAGGAATGATCACATGATGAAAGGCAAACCAAAATTAAAACAGAAAATCGAATGAACAAAATTGTGTCCTCTAGGAAAATGAAGTTGTACATAGTCACTATTTTGCTGCCCATAAATAATAAAACTTGGGGATAACCAAGTGGCTTTACCAAGCATTTCTATGAAAGTAATTGTTCAATGGGGTCTTCAGGTTTTTTCATAAATAATTGTGGGGGTGATTTGATGATTTTTCAACATTTGCTTTATTTGAAAGTTGTCCCACTTGACAACAGACAAGGCAGTGCTCTTGATTTTGCTAAGAGGTACCAGGCTGTATCCATTAATACGGAGTTGAGTACTTTTAGTACACACTTGTCATATCAGGTAGTGGCAGCAGTCCTTACAGTTAAAAATCTCCAGGTTGTCTGAGTTTGCTAAAGCAGATATTGATCCAGAAGTGTACCTAGTCCAGTCAAAATGCACATTTCAGTTGCTGCCCAGTGGAAGGTGCACAGGTGTGGAAATTGCCTTACTGAGTGAAGAAATGCTACTTTACCTACCTAGCAGAGTCTCTTTGCAGGGGGCAACCATCAGACCTCTTTCAGCCTAATCAGTACATACAGAAAGGGTGGTCTTAGAAATGATGCTCAATGAGTCCCACAATATTTTAGTGCAGGAGAAGAAGTTGGTAGGGACCAGTGCCCATATTCAATGGATTGTTTCCACTGACAACTCTGTTGTTGCATGTCAGAAGAAGAAACAGAGATACCCATGAAGCTGAAACATGCCACCTTCAATAACAGTGGCTATGGGACAAGTCAGTTTTGCCAAATCAAAAGCTAAAAAATCCTGGGATTTTTAAAAAAAGGGGTTCAAGTCTCTCTTGATTTCTGTACTTAACTGTGTGCCCCAGTATATGCATGACCATTACTGGTCTTTGAGCAATTGCACATGTGCATTCCACTCTTGGTGTCAATAAGCCCAGTGCACAGGCATTGGAAACCTTTTCCTCACCAGTACCCATTGAGCAGTCTGAAGTCCTCCTAATCCCACAGGCATAAAGGGCAGAGTAGCCTGAGGACCTTCTGACTGCTCTGATGGTTGTCGGAACTGTTGTCTCTCTCTCTTTCTCTCTCTCTCTCCGTCTTCTCAACCTTTGCCAATATCTTGTGTATATCAGAGGTGGCTATAAAAAACACTGTATTTTTATATATATTTATCTTTTCTTTTATTTGTGTTTTATGTAAGTATTATTATTAATGTTACAAGTCTCATCCCTTTTCCTACCACACACCGCCCCGCCACCATGTGTGGCCCGCCATACAGTGGATGTGGCCATCAGGCCAAAAATTTTGCCCATCCCTGGTATATATTTATAGTTAGTACAGTTTTGCATAGAGTTGGGTTATAGGCAAAGGGTTCCCCCAACAGTACATAGAGTCCAGCTCTGGGCCCCGCAAGGCACCCAGGAAGTGCAAAGCAGTCATTTTGAAGGACCAGTCAAAATGAACATACTAGTTTTCGTCTCTCCAGACCCAAATTCCATCACCTTCACAAATCATTTGTCTTTCTTTTCCAATTTTTGGTGCCATGAGACATCAGGCCACTAGGTCTTGAACATTCTGGAAGTGGGCTATACTCTCTAGTTTGTTTCTCTCCACCCCTCTTCAGGAGAGAAGCTCCTTGTCCAGGAAATTCAATCACTCCTTAGAATGGGAACCATAGTGAAAGTTCCATGTAGTCTGAGAGGGAAGGAATTTCATTTCTGCTATTTCCTAATCTGAAAAGTGAAGGAGGGTCTCAGACCAATTTTAAGCTTGAATCAGCTCAGCAAATTACTAAAACAATAACATTTCTCTTGATCACTCTAGCTTCTTTTATCCCCTCCTTGGATCATGGAGACTGGTATGTCACCCTCAGCTTAAAAGATGCCTGCTTCCACTTGTCCATCAATCAACCTCACAGGAAGTACTTCTGATTCTTTTAAATCAAAATCATTGCCAGTTCATTGTGCTGTACAAAAGTCATGACAATAGTGGTTGCATTCCTCTGAAGATTGGGTTTATCCATACGTGAACAACTGGCTAGGTCCAGACTGAAAGTTCAGAACAGTGTTACCCTTATCCTCCCATGGTCAGTTCTCTGAGGCTGCCAGTCTACACAGAAAATCCTTCCTCTTCCTGGTCCTAGGGATAGAGTTTATAGGGGCAGTACTGGACTCATGTTGAGCCACGGGCTTTCATCTGGAGTGCAAGTTCCAGGCAGTCTGATTAGTTAGTTACAGTTTTGAAGGCTCACTCAGTCATAACAGCACAAAACAGTGTGAGGTATCAGGGTCACACGGCCTCTTGCACCTCTATGCTTCAGTACACCAGACAGAGCCTCAGAACTCTACAGGGCTTGCTGTTACGTGTATGGGCTTTAGTTTTACCCTTCAGAATCAGAGAACTGAATGCACTCGAATTAGTGTGCCAGGTATTTCTACTGCAGGTTGGGGAAGTAGCTTCTTATTCCTCACAGACAACATAGCAACAGTGTCCTCCTTCAAGGAACGGGGTGGAGCTCACTCTTCTCCATTCAGTCAAGAAGTGACTCTACTCTGGGTGCTCTGTTTTGCCAGCTTGATAGCTCTAGAAGCATCTTACCTGTCTAGGTACAGAATGACCTAGCAAATCACTCATGAGTCATCAGGAGTGGTCTCTTTGCTTAGATGTGGCCAGATACATCTTCCAAAGGTGGAAGGTTCCCTCCAGTAGACCTATTTGGGACAAAGTCCAACAAAGAATGTTAGCTGTTCTGCTTCCTAAAGGATCACAGCCAAGGATCCATAACAGATGACTATGATCAGACTGGTTCCTCTATGCTTTCCCGCTCCCCAATTATGCTCATTCACAGTATATTATTAAAGATAAGACCAGAGCAGGCCAAAATCATTCATATAACCCCAGTATGGGCCCACCTGCACTGGGCTCTTCACTTTCCGAGAACTGTCAGTGATTCCTCCAATTTCACTTCCAGTAGGTTTGGACCTAAGATCTCAAGATCATGGTTGGCTAGTCCACCCAAGCTTATACTCTCTTCACTTAACTGTATGGACACTCCATGGCTAGATGTTACAGAGCAAGTCTGCTCAAAAGACGTTCAAGAGGTCTTGCTAAATAGCCAAATGCCTTCTACAAGAGCTACTTGCCTTTCTAAATGGAAACATTTTTTCTGTCAGGTCTCACCATGACAGAGTATCACTGACTATTCAAAATGTTCTGGATTACTTATTATACCTGAAATACCAAGATTTGGTAATTAGTTCCACCAAAGTATGTCTATCATTCTGTACACCTATTAGAATTTCACCCTAAAGGGGACAATTGTCCTGTTTTCTCTGACGATGTGTACATAAGGTTCTTAAAAGGCTCAATTAAATGATACCCTCAGGTGCAAGATGCAGTTCCCTCATGGCATCTAAACTTAGTATTGTCAAGACTCATGGATTCCCTGAATGAACTGTTGCCTATCTACACTCTTCTAAATCTGTCAATGAAGGTGGCATTTTTGAGGGCCATCACCTCAGTCAGAAGAATAGAGGAACCACAGGCATTAATGCTGGGGCCTCTATCTACAATCTTTTTAAGGACTCAGTTTATTTGTATTCTCATTTGAAGTTCATCCCAAAGGTGTTTTTTCTTTGCATATCAACCAGTCAATTTATTTACTTGTATTTTACTAAAAGCCACTTATGAGCAGGGAAAAAGAGTGCTTGCATACTTTGGACATCAGGTGAGCCTTAATGTTTTACCTAGAATAAACCAGGCACTTCTATATATCCTTATATATACATAGCTGGTCGTAACAGTGGTGACAGAATAAGAGCTCAATCTCCACCCAAACGATTTCTTTCTTGATTGCACTGCATAAGCATCTGCTATCACTTACCTAATGTTGCTCCACCTGAAAACACAGCTCATTCAATGAGGTTGCAGCTAGCCTGAGCAGCCTTTCTGGCAAAAGTTCCAGCTGCAGATGTTTATAGAGCAGCACCCTGGTCCCTGGTCCCCCTCTGCCTCTCACCATAGCGTGGCTCAGGACTTCAGAGACAAAGCCTAGAGTTAAACAAGTTGTTTTCCAGTCTCTATTGAAATAGAATCTGATCACATCTCCTCTTACTACAGCTTGTAGTCATCAAGACTGCATTTGTTCAATCACTTGAAGAATTAAAAACCAGTTACTGACCTGTTCCGTAACTGTTGTTCAAGATGCGTTCTATGTGTCCATTCCAGAACCTGCCTTCCTGCCCCTCTATTTAAGAGTTCTAGCAAGAAGAACCTGAAGGGGACGAAGAGGCAGCTCTGCATACAGGTGTGATGGGCAGTGGTATGCAGTAACAGGGGGAGCTCAAACCTCCCAATGAGTACCGCTGTGGGAAAAAGTTTCCTACATCCGTGCACTTGGCACACTGGTATCAAGAGTGGAATGCCCATATGCAACACATATTGAAGAACAACAGTTACAGAACAGGTTCATAATCGTGTTTTTTGCTAGCTCCCCCAAATGTATGAAATATCATTATAATTATTTATGATTTGTATTATTGTAGTGTCTAGGAGCATCAGTCCTGACCCAGGACCCCATCGTGGTAGACACGGTACAAACACAGAACAAAAGACTGTTCAAGGGAATTTCAGCTTTCACTAGAAGACCCAACTTTGCTCAAATTACAGAGATTTTTATTAAATGGTACCTGATAGTGTAGTGTTTCCAGCTTCTCCCCAAAGCCCAAAATTCTAATAAAGTAAAGCAGCTGTTCCTTCTACCTCCCCTGCCCCAGAAGTCTTCTCCACTTCTTTTCCTCTCCAAATGTTTGCTCACTGTGGGGCAGTTGGTGCAAAATGGCCCAGCTTCATTGAAGTCGATGGAACTAGGCCTGTCTACATCGGCAACAGACTCTGATACCACATCTTTTCATTGAATAGTTAAAAATAAGGCATACTCTTTGTGCTCATTAATGATTCTGTAGCACTTCTAGCTTAGGGAATTACATTTTTGCCTGAATGGAATTTCTTCCTGCTGATACACAATTGGCTATATGTATTCTGTGTAGCCCTTTTTTTAATTTATTTGCCTTTCCCTAACATCAAAGATTGGCTGTAGCTGGAGATGGGACACTAAACAGGAAGGACAGATACTGTCAGGTGGTACAGAGAATACTCTTTTTAGGTGCTTCGCTAGCAAGTTCACAGTGACTGCTAGATTTGCGATCAGGAAATAATTTCTTCCTGATCAGAGTGGTTGGGACCTTGGGGGAGGGGGCATGGCTTTGCTGCAAGGATCATCTGAGCATATCTCACCCAACCAATTCCCTGCCAGTGCAGGAGCCTTGGCCATTGCTGGCACCTTGGTCTCTCCCATTCTCTCCAGGAGACATGCAGTTTAGTCTCCTGAGTATTGAAATGCTGTAGTCTAAGGTCTTTGAAGTTACCACAGGAGCATCTGAATGAAAACTGTGATATAGAAGTGAGACTAGATGATCACTTCTTGTCTTAAACCCTGTGGAACATCTATAAAACTATGAATTTCCCCCTGCAATTCCATTGGATAGCTTATCCTTCGCTTCCTGTTCTATAATGGTGGTTTTATCATCATTACAATTTACCATGTTTATTCTTACTTATAAAATGCCATATGGTACGTGTGCATATCATTTACCAGAGCTTTTAGACAGGTCCCTACCTTGAGTATCTTACAATTTAAGATCCATCCCTCAAGAAGCATACAACTGACTTTGAACAATTGCAGTACAACAAATGAAAGGAGGTGTCCAGGGAGAACTAGCTGGCAGTTTTTGTTGTTCACCAGTGGAAAGCTAGGCAAAAGGATGTTTAAGAGAGTTTTTTAAGGTAAGCATGGTCTATGAAAAAAGGTTGTTTAATGGTGGGGTGTACTATGGGGGCTGCGGGGGGAGGCTTATCAAAAAATAAGTAAGCAGAACTGGACTGTACAGTACAGTGGTTTTAATTAGATGTATCAAGGTAGATGAAGCAGGTGAAGGGGACTGTAACATATTCCGAACAGGAGAGGGAGGTGATTTTTAGCAGTAATATTTTGACATTATGTATTGTTCCTGTGTTCTATTTAAACAACTATCACATTGTCATGTGTAGCTCACTGGAGAGTGACATGATTTGTACATGTGTGGTGATTACATATGGGCATAGCTATATGCAACTGTAACATTTATCAGTATCAAATGCTGTGAAAGTATCTCATTTTCAGAATTGCTCATGACACTTTTAATCAAATTGCTTTTGGTTAGGTGCATGTCTGGTTTTGGCCAAAGGGAAAATCTTTTGGAAAATCTGAGTACAATCAGTTCAGCAGTGGAAAAACACACTTTTCAAATGAAATATTTGCATAATTAAAAAACAGCTGAAGCTACAAACTTTAAACTTGGCTTATTTTATGATTTTAATAGAGGAAAGAAAAACAATCCTAGCTGGAAGAAAGTCATTGCAGTATTTTTAAAGTTATGAATGATGAAATTTGGCGTGTGCAGCCATGAATATTAGAATTTTCCATTCATTTTTCCCAGTGTTGTTAAGACCACCTCTGTTAATGGCATGTTGCTTATGGGCTTCATTATTAGCAATGCTGCAGTTAAGGATGGATGTGTTTTTTAGAAGTCAGGCATTGAGACCACCTTAGTTAAGCCTTACTGAGTTAATGATACTTCATCTTGGCTGGATGCATTAGTTAAGAAAGTGTTTCCAAATGGTTTAGCAATGCCAAAGACTATTTACATTTCAGTAGGTTTGCTAAGGCATCTTTAAAGCAATTTAGTAGTTTGTTTTTTAAGAATAAAAAACTCTATGGAAATTAAACGTAAAAGTAAGTATTTATGCCACATTAAGATTAAGGTATCAAGCTTTACAAAGTCAGGACATTCCATGTATCACATTGTAAATATGTAATAATTTCTATTCCTCTTTTTCCTTGTTAAATGTGCCCGTTTATATTAGTACTTATTATTTAATCTATACCGTAAGATAAACAGGGTGTACTATGTGGCCATGTTCACATTTTGGCCATAAATCTTTCAGCATTTCCTGATTTGGCTGCTTGCTTTTCCCAAACTTTCATGTTACAGTGAGACTACCTTTTACATGTAGGCCTGAATCCTGAACCATTTATCCACATGAGTAACTTTTATATATGCTAATGGTCTCACCAAGTTAATATAGGCAAGAAAGTAAGCAACTGGATCTAAAATATTTTGTTTTAAACTGTAATTGTATTCATAATTTGTATGTCTAAATAGATACTTAATTAGGCCTTAATCCTATTAATCACAAATGTGAATAGTATTAACTTAAAAATCGTGGAAATGCTTCCATTTTAGAAAGATGTGTTGCTTCTTTAAATATTGTAAGAAAGTTTGTTTTTTAAATTTTAACTTAATTTCTTAGAAGTCTTATAGAAGTTTTTTAAGTCAAAGAATTGAAGGAACAGCTGTTACCTGATCACAATAACAGCTGTTACTTAGTTACAATCCCAATGATACAATAAGCTTTGGTTGAGAATCAAGAGGAGGAGTTAGTGTTCAAGCATGGAATGAGCTCTTCCTAGAGAGGTCAGTAGGTTTTGTTTCACAGGTAATGCTATAAAAGTTGCCTCACTTGTTGCTTGTGAGCTTATCTATAAAACACAGAGGTGTTTCTTGCTGTTAACATTATGGTCATTTTGTGCTGGGTCTTTTTTAACCCCATCTTTCTATAGGGTACTATGAATTTGGTTTTCTAAATTCAGATGGTGAACCAAGCTTTTTTCTTTTCTTTTATGGTGGATTTCATGCTTGACCTTCAGAAGGCACTAAAATCCCAATTAACCAGTATACTATTCAGTCTTGCTGTATTTATGTCACACACAGATGGGATATTTGTTGGTCGTAGGAAATGTCGGGTGTGCAAAATGTTCTATCTCAGATTGTTACAATGTGCCTGTTTATCCAAAGGACTTTTTTGTGTGTGTGTGTGTGCCTGTTCACAGCTATAGTGACATATTTCCAATACTTCATGTACAAGGAAGCAAAATAAAAATCTAGTGAACTGATCTGAAAAACAGAAAACTTTGAGCTTACAGTGTATAGTTTGAGACATAAAATACCATCAATACTTCAGAGGTCCTATTCTAATTTTATTTGAGTTAGTTTGTCTTTCAGTTGTTTTTAAATACTGTTTAATAAAACATCAAGCAAAAGTTGATGAAAGTCAGCAATTATGCGTTAACAAATGCCAAGGCTGGTAGTATCTGTGTGACTGACAGTCACCAAGAGGCTATTAGGTTGGTCTCACTCTATATGAGAGAGGCTGCTTGAGAATTGTACTAAAACACACAAACTGATGTTATTAAAACTTAAGTTTCTGGATACTGATGACTTCCTGAACTAAAAAGTTCATTCATAAATATGTTACAAAGAATGCATGCCTTCAGGTTTTCTTGCATCTTCCAAAGAATTCAAAGGTTTACAACCAGGAATTAGGCAGCTAAACAAGCTTGTGAGGTGGGAACAGTATTATTAGCCTTTTTTTTTAACCAGAGTTACCAAAATGTAGTTCCCAAACTGGAAGGACATAATCATGTGGGGCAGGGGTTAAAGTATAATTTGGGGGTCTCTGGAACACTACTGCACTGGTGGCCCCCCCCAGATCCCAGCTCTGACACCCCCCGCCCCCAGTTCCCCCCCAGCATGAGCCAGCTGCCCCCACACTCACCTGGTGGCGGCATGGCTGGGGAGGTGGGGTGGTAGGCCTGGGCACTGCAGCTGCAACCAAGGCAGCAGGCCCCAGGTTGGGGCAGGGTATGGAAAGGGAGAGGTTTGGGGCAGGGCTTGAGCCCTGCCCAGGAACGTACATGGCCCTGCCCCCCTGCTCACCAGCACACAGCAGAATGCTGCTCCAGGGCCTTCTCTTCTTAGGGGCCCAGCATTGGGCCCCTAAAAATAGAACGTGGACCCAGAATGCAGCATTCTGGGGCCCAATATTTTTCAGTAGTGTGCCCCAGAAGGCAGCGTTCCGAGTCCACACTGCATTTTTAGGGGTCCCGCAATGCTGAGCCCCTAAAAATAGTGGGCCCTGGAATAGTGTTCTGGGGCATTCCAGCTAACTTTAACCCCTGATGTGAGGTTCCATAGGGATCGATTCTGAGTCCGATTCTGTTCAGTATCTTCATGGATGATTTGGATAATGGCATAGAGAGTCCACTTATGAAGTCTGCAGATGATACAAAGGGCCTTGGCTAACGCTGCCAACAAATTCTACAGCAGTCGATGGGAGTTAAGCAAGCTGCACAGAGTAGCTTGCATAACTCCGGTTGACTTTGTAACGTCCCTTCAGTGTGCCATCTTCACTGTGCTGCACCAATGAGAAAGATGTTCCTGTCAATGAAGTGCCGCACCGTTTGAGGGGTAGTATTATTACTTTGATTTCTGGATAGGCTGATCATTTCTTTACTGATCACTCAGTCAGTCCAGAAAAATTGGTCTGACAGTAGCAAACTTCCCATTGTCAGTGAAGACGTACCCTGATGGGAGGGGATGCAAGTGCTTTAGAGGATAGTAGTAAAAATCAAAATGATCTGGACAAACTGGAGTAGTGGTCTGAAGTAAATAAAATGAAATCCCACAAGGACAAATGCAGAATACTCCACTTACGAAGGAATCATCAGTTGCACACACACAAAATGGGGAGTGACTGTCTAGGAAGAAGTACTGTAGAAAGGGATTTGGGTGTCATAGTGTGTCACAAGCTAAATATGAGTCAACTCTGTTAAAAAAGCAAGCATCATTTTGGGATGCTTTAGTAAGAACATTGTAAGCAGGACACAAGAAGTCCTTCTTTCACTCTTCTCCATGTTGATTTTATGCCTCAGTTGGAGTATTGTGTCTACTTCTGGGCATCACATTTCAGGAAACATGTAGAGAAACTGGAGACAGTCCAGAGAAGAGCAACAAAAATGATTAAAAGCCAAGACAACATGACCTAGGAAAAATTTTTAAAACTGCATTTGTTAGTCTGGGGAAGAAAAGACCAAGAAGGAACATGACATTCTCACATACATAAAAGTTGTTAAAAGAAAATGGTAGGAAATTTTTTCTCCTAACCTCTGAGGACAAGAGAAGAAACTATGGGTTTAACTGCAGCAAGAGCAGGCTAGGTTTGACAATAGGAGAAACTTCCTAACTGTCAGGGTAGTTAAGTACTGGAGTAAATCACCTAAGCAGGTTGTGAAATCTCCATCACTGGAGAATTTTAAGAACAGATCAGACAAACACCTGCCAGGGATGGTCTTTATCAGAGATTCTCAAACTTATTTTGCTGGAACCCCCTTTGAAAATATTTCAAGCTGAGTCTCCTTCAAAAACAGATGATCTTCCCCCCACCCATTCCAGTCTTACTTCTGCACTGCTGTTGCTGATGGCAGCACTTCCTTTAGAGCTGGCCAAAGTCACAGCTCTCATGACCTCCCTACAATAGTCTTAACCCCCTTTGGATTGGGTCCCCCAGATTGAGAAAACGCTACTCTAAAGAATACTTTGTCCTGCCATACATGTAGGGGACCATATTAGATGGCCTCTCAAGGTCTTTCCAGTCCTGTGTGAAATTAGCTGCCATCTCTAATAAACCTTTACCTGAGCATGTCAACAGGCGGTGTTCCCAGCTCCTGTGATTTTATGAAGAGGCTTGTGATATTTAGTGTGTGTTTATAAAGCGCAAGCTCCTAACGGCATGGGAATCTCAGGTTTCATTTTAAAAAGAATAACTTCCTATCCTATATGACTGCAGAGAAAAGCTTGAAAATATGATTTAAGGTTACCCCAAAGTGTTACCAGAAAGCAGCTATAAAACTGGTTTTTTTTTGTTTGTTTGTTTTTTTTAAAGATCTCATGAATTTTGTGGATTTCTGGGCCTTACAACATCATGTTTGACCTCTTGTGGTTGGTAATACTGAAATGGATTTCAGAGGTTTCTAACTTTCCCATACTGGGGTGGATTTTCATAGAAATAGCAAAAAGAATCTGTCAGACCATAGAGCAAAATCCTTTGCTAAATATTAATTCCTGTTCCAAAGCATGGGGGTATAAATGCGTCATCATTAAATAATAGTAAGAATTTTTTTTAATTGGCAAAACAGCGTATTTTTCCTTATCAGTGTCCTTGGAAATAGTTAAATGCTTTTCTGCTGTGGAAAACGTCAGCCTGAACAGTTGAAGTTTGGAAAAATGATAAGCAAGTAAAAACAAGGTCTTATCATGGAAAATGCTGGATACCTTTAGCTATAAGCCACTGCCAGCCCTGCTTATAAGTGAACAGTATGGTGGATGGGGTAGACCTTTGATAGTACTATTTTTGAAACTGTATAATAAATCAGTAACATTACTGATGACATAGTTGGTAACCACTGCCAGCTAATTCCTTTTAGACTCCTCAAAATGAACCAACATGAATTCAGCTGATGGGGTGGCACATCAGGAACTCCCATCTCTTGTAGCCTCCATCGAATCCTTCTTCATCATTTTATTTGATGCCTATTTAACATACAATAATTCTTTCATAAACATGTAATTAAATGTCTATTTCAAACTTAAACTTTGGGGTTATAATAAGTTCAGGTGCATATTTTATTCCGCTGTAACATTGTTGATACAGCTCCTTTGTTTTTAAACAGCCCATGCTATTTAATCAGAGATACACAAGAAGGGTGCTTAAGAATGTTATAGTGTACTAATAATCTCCCAACCTTTATGTTCAGATCATAGCTAAAGTAATAAATGAAAACTCTTGGTTGATATCTGTTTTTATGTCACATAAATTAAAATTGTGATAATTTGGTGATATTAATCTGATGTCATATCTAAATTCTACTGCACTTTTTTTATAAATCTTTTTGTTATACCTTAATTATTTGTGGAGTTTTTTTTCACTGTATGGGATTGAAGAGCCAACTAGTTCAGCAAATATCATAATAGAGCATAATAATACGTTGGCTTTAACATTTTTTCTTGTGGGGATACAGAATGATCAATGTCTGTGTTGCTCTAGGTCGTGATCAATACTTCTAATATAACTTCCTCTTTTGCCTTGGTATGGTTTTGCTTTTATTAATGAGCTTGTGTTTCAGTTTCAGACCATGAATGGCTTTCTGATAATGTCATAGTTCTCAAGGTCATGACCAACTTGAACATATAACTCTAGTATCAGTGATTAAATCTGTTGGCTGGGCATAGGTGTGTTATGAGACTTGAGACAGAACACACATATTGAAGTGTTGCACCCTTGATCTCAAGGTTAAAAATCTTTTGGGAGGATGGCAAATACAATTTTTACAGATCCTGTTGGCCTGGTACTCTAGTATGGCTGATAACATCCCGAGTAAATACTGCAGCCTTGACCACTCTTCAGTTAAATAAGGGTATTAAACTTTCCACAGTGATATGTGTTACAGTATATTATGAAGTTTACAGAATAAGGTGACTGACACCCTTTGCTCATTTTTTTAAACCTGCTTGTAGAAATTCGGTGGTGGGAGCCAGTAGCCTGTTGTTGACATTTAAAGCATAGACTGAAATGCATGCAAAAAATGTGAAATTCTTTGAAGCTTTCTGGGACCTAATCCAGTGTCTGCTGAAGTCAATGGAAATCCCAGTAACTTCAAAGGAGATTGTTTATGGTGGTAAAGAACTTGTAACAAAACATTCATGTGTACACAGACTCATAGAATCTGGAAGGGACCATTAGAGGTCATCAAGTCCAGTCCCCTGCACTCATGGCAGGACCAAATACCCTCTTAAACCATCCCTTACAGGTGCTTGTCTAACCTGCTCTTAATTATTTAATTATGCTCTTACTTCATTATTTCTATTGCTGCATTAATCTTTGTATATATTGTACCTTGCCAGCATTCTCTGGTTCACGTTTCAGATTCACTTACAGGTTCGTCAGTAGAGAACTTTATATATATATATTGAAAGATTTGTTCCAAAGGGGCAGCCATGTTAGTCTAGTTCAGTAAAACAAGCAAGGAGTCCTAAGATTAACAAATTTATGCAGTAAATAAATTTGTTAGTCTTTAAGTGCCACAGGACTCCTTGAAAGATTTGGTAACAAGTTGTACCTTAGGATGTACTCTTTGGAATATCTTACAAATAAGGTGGAAAAAGAACTGGACACGTACACGAGTGGCATATTTTTAGCACATTTTATGTAGAGGTCTTATTTTTCAGTATTTTGGAATTCTTAGCCTTGTTATATTCTACAGCAATTCAGTTCATAACAGAACGTCTCAAAAGAGTTTGAAGAGCATAGTCACTGCTTGGAAGGTGTGCTACAGACTCTGATAGTCTATCATCCTTGATTTAGAACCTTTAGATCCCAACTTGTGATTACGATTTGGTGAGGATTGTAGGAAATTTTAAATTGTAGCTGTGTTGTACTTTTGCAGCAGACTGAACTTACATTGTCAGTTCAATAATGTTCACGAGCTAAAATAGTAACCATAAAATTATAGTACAAAATAGGGACATATAGATGGGGGACATGACTGTGGCTCTTGGAGGAAATCCACTGCAAAAGGTGCCCATCTGATCAGATGTTTCTATGCTATGGGGCCCATTCCCAGTCTGTGGGAGGAAGGTGCCAAGACACACAGTGGCTTCATAGTTTGAGGAGCGAGGAGACAAATATGGATGGATGGTATAAAAAAAATGAAAAAGATGAAGGAAATAAAGACAGAAAATGGCTGGACGGGACCTGCCTGACTGATTTTTTGGGAGGAGAAATGGAGAAAATTCTTTCTATAAGAAACCAACATACCTGCAGCTGGCACAATTATAAAAATAGGCAAGTGAGGGTCCAGTCTAAAAAGTAAAAATAGTCTAAAAGTGGACTGATGTGGTTTTGTGGTTATTGTGATTCAAAAGATTTCATAATAAATTCACCCATTTTACAAGTAAAAGGGTGGGAATGACTTTAAATCCATTATCTGGAACTCAAACTGTGACCTTCATTGTTCACACAATATCATCAATAACCTTGACACAGATGAGGTATATTTAAAGTACAACTTAGTTGGACATACTTGAATACCACAAGGTAAAGATTTCCATAGTTGGTACTTACCTAAAAAATTAGATTAATCCTTTGTGAGCCAAAGTACACTCTTGTTCTCTCAACTAGCTGTATGCATTCTACAGTGCTAAGAGGAGTCAAATAAAGACTTGTTTGTGTCAGTAGAGTAAGCAAGTATGACTTGAAATGCACACAGAGGGCAGATCTATGAAATCAGAACAAGAGACAAGATGAGTTAGGTCAGGGATTTCTCTAAGCCCCCCCCCCCCCCAACCCCCTTCTGCAACCCCCCTGAATTTTCCAACACCCCCCCCAGTTGTCAGCTGGTAAGTGTTATACCAAATTAGTGAGCACCCCCTACACCCCCCCCCTCAATTTCAATTCCTAGGGAGAATACTGCGTGAGGTAATATCTTTTTACTGGACCAACTTCAGTTCATGGAAGAGAAATGTTTTGGAGCTCCACAGAGCCCTTCTTCAGGTCTGGGAAAGGTTCTGAGGGTGTCACAACTAAATAGAAGGTAAAACATTCTTTAGCATAAATAATTAACACATATTGCCTCCTGTTTCTTTCACCAGTTGATGCTGGCCTGTTAAAAACAATTACCATACCCACCTTCTCTCTCACAAAATGTTGGTATACAGTTCATTTTATTGCCATACATGAAAACAAGACTGTTTAGTTAAAATCATCTTGACAAGATTTAAAGTTCACAGACATATTTGCGTTGAGGTTACTTGACTTGATATTTTTAGTTTTATTAACTGCCCATTAATTGGGTGTTGGGCAGGGCATTAGAAAGATGTTCTGTGAAGCCAAATATTTGTAGTACTTGAAATCTGACACTGTGTGCACTGTGAACCTGAATTAATGCTGGGCCATGCATTGTGGCTAATAGCAATTGATCACAGGATGAAACTGCAGAGCTCCATTCCAAATTGTTGGCTTTAGAAATCTGATAATGAGTACCTTTTTGTGATGGAATAAAACAAGTGCCACAAGCAATATCTCCTCCCCCCCTCCCCTCTGTCTTGCCAGTTGCAGAATAGTGTTTGTATAATATATTGTTGTCGGTGACAACTGAACAAGAATTTTTTAGGAGCAGTTGGCTATCAAATAATGGCAAATCTAAAGGTTATGCAAATTGTGCCAGTACAGCCCAGCTTGTTTCAGTCCTCTTTCCTCTATTATCATATCAATCAAGGCAGCTCATAGCAGACAAAGCAAGGTTATGGGAACCACCTAGAGCGTCATGCATCATTAAACATCAAGGCAGCATACATGAACATCTGCAATGTCGATCTTATTAACAGAGGGTATAGCGGAAGGCAATAAGCAGCTTTCTTAGGCACTTAATTGTAAGAAATTTAATATCCTAATGCTTGCATTGTTTATCAACAGCATGTTCATCAATAATTATGTAATTATAGTAAGCTAGATTACAGTATCTATTGCTCACTGTTAATCACTACACTAATATGAACTTCCATCTGCGAGCACTTAAACACATCAGTTGCACTGATAGTGCAAGTCTGTTTTAATGTTCCTTGTCTTGACATTTTTCTAGGTGATGCATGAAGATTGTTTCCTGGATGTCTTGTTAGCCTAGGCATCTTAGAAATTTCAAAAATCGTACAAGGAGTACCAGTTAAGGTTTCATAAAGGTGGGAATGAGAGGGAAACCGTTAAGGAGCCCCTATGTGTGAATTCCCAAAACAGATATTAGGACACTTGAAATAAAAAGTGGCAAAGGTTTGTATTAGAAACCTATAGATTTAGGATAGGTTTTTAGGTTAGGGAATGCATGGAGGTAGAAGATTAAAGCAGGTGAGGCTGTGACTCCAAATGACTTGGAGGAAACTGCTATAGCAATTAAAATCTTTTAGAGATTAAAGAGTACAGGAAAGAAGTTGGCCACTTAAACTGAGATTGCAAGGCAGAGCCCAAGGGTTGGGCCCTTACCCCCTAGGTGGTACAGAAGGGACAGACACTAGACAGCCCTGTTGTGTTAGAATGAGAAATACCCTAGGCTTGTTACAGGGGATGGACTTGGTAAGCCACGTGATAAAGGGGCTGCCCACAAAACCATAGAGGTGGGTGGAATACTCCCCTTCCAGGTTTGTCCCACATTCCACTGCAAACTAAACAGTTGTATAACCAGTAAAATCAGAAGAAGGATGTTGGTGAATGGAGGAGTTAAGTAACATAAGGTCAAAGATATGGTCTGACAAGTTCACTCAGTGGGAAAACGCTGTAAACTTATCGTCTTTTCAGGAAGCATTGTTCATTCCTTGGCACCTTGTACAAGCGCGAGGTTCCTGCTCACACTGAATAGCAGTCTTGATCTGACCCAGCTTGCTTTTGCTTTTTATATGGGGAAAAAAAAAAAAAGTCTTGAAAGTTTCTGTCATCTTAAGATGCAAAATACACGCTAAAAAATGTATGCTCTATTTAGCTGCAGGGAAATCCACAGGTGAATGCAGAACTCAACAGCAGTTGTCCCTGGAGTCAGTGGGAATCAACTGGTGGCAAAGAAAGGGGAAAAGAAAGATTAGAAAAAGCAAGGTGAATCACATGACAATAAACAGGGATGGATTAAAAACTGTGCAGTTGTAAACTTCGCTATTAGGTATTTATTTTCTTTTTTTTTTTTTCATCTCTCAAAAGCCAGTTTTTATTCTAAAGTATGTGTTTGACATATTTAAATTTAAAGGTTCAGGATTCAGGTCAGTTGGGCTTTTAAATTAAATACTATGCACAAAAATCATCAAATAAACTCTCTGTAATGGATGGATTAAAATGCAACAAGTAACTGTCTTTGCCACGATCCTTTCCTCATATCAGCTGTGTCTATACTACAGGGCTCAAGGAGGTCGAATTAATAAGGTTGAGTTACAGTCGACTTAGTGAGGCCCCATTTGTTTAGGTCAACTTTATAAAGTCGACTTAAGCAAAGGGCCCCATTTAAAGTCGACTTAATAAAGTTGACTTTAAATGGGTCCCTTTGCTTAAATTGACTTTATAAAGTGGACTTAAAAGGCTCTATTGCACTAAGTCCACTGCTTAAGTCAACTTAATGAACTCCAAATATGCCCAGGGAGTTGCATAAGTCGACTTAAGCCCCTAGTGTAGACATTGCCATGAAAGATGTATGTTATATGGTCTATTTCCCTCCCACAATTAAGAGACTCTGGACTTTGGCCCTATAGAGCTGCTTTAAATAATACACTACTTTAACCAGCAGACTTTGCTCCCTGTCTTTTTTCCCTTTTCACTCAGAATAACTAGTAGCTGAAACAGAATGGGGTCCACAGTCCAAAAGTAATTGGACAAAATATGTATTTTGATCATTTTTGCTAGAAAGATCATAGCTTGAGCTTTCTTTAATATACAAAATGAAATTTTAATTCCGGGTGTTTTTAATGCTCAGAATACATGCTCAAAGATTTTTTAAAAAAAAATTTTTAAAGTATAGAAGTGGAGGATGGTGTTAAGTCTTGTAGTAAAACCTTGAAGGAAGAGTGATTAAAAATGATAGGCTGTGGTACAAACGGGAAATGTGGAGATGGAGATTTTTAATTTATGCCTTCTAGCCTGATATTGGTGTTCTGTCAAGCAGTCTGTTTTTATAGCTTCAGGTTTTACTGTAAATGACAGTGGTGTGTGCAGCATAAAACCTGTAGGGCTACCTTTATGATGGCTGGTATCCTACAGCTGTCCTTTAAAGCCATGCAAACATATGATTCAAGTGCTCTTGCTAGAAACTGTCTGTCAAATCTATTGTTATAATAACTGCATCCTAATGAGTCTGGTTCACTATGTAGGAAATAATCTATAAACTAAATTTTTGTGTTGCATAATTTACATTAAAATGAATGTGTAATTATTTTGAATTGAGGTAAATCCTATACATCCCATTTAGAGCAGTAATTAAATAAAATCATTTTTATACTAATTAGGTGATCCAGATCATAGTTTTGTGTATTTAATTATCAGAGGAACAATAAACAACTAATTTAGGATGTAAAAACCTTCTTCATTTTGTGCCTGATTCTGCTTTTAGTTACCTTGGTATAAATCTAGTGTATTTCCACTGAATATAAAGGAGTTGCTTCTGATTTTTACTGAGTGTACCTGATAGCAGAATTTGGCCTTTTGAGATTAACACAAATCTCAACCCACACTGCACTTGTATCTTCTAATAGTATATAAAAGCTGTGAAAGCCTAGGAGAATCCAGTTAATAAGCAAACTCCCACTCTGTAAAATAAATAAATAAATAAGCAGTCTAGAGAGATCTTAATTAAAAGCAACAGGGTATTTACAAAATACAAAATGAGAGCAACAAAAAATAATAATTAAAAACCCCAGATCTAACTTCTAAACAGAACTAGGAGAAATTAAAACTTCTTTGAAGAAATTAGGTATTCAGAGGTGCTAATGGAGGGTCACTCAAGTTTTTTATCCTCTTAACACTGTCCAAAAAAAAAAAAAATAATCCAATGAATAAAGAAAGGGGGTGAGAAATATATAGAAATAGTGGGTTATTATGAGTCATGTGCTAAGGAAGTCTGTCTTTACCTGATGGACCAATCATATTTATAAAACTAAATATAAATCCCCCAGAAAAAGAAAGCCCCCTTAAAACTGCTCTGTAGTGACCTAATGCTCACTTCTTCTCTATTCAATCTCAGCGATGTTCAACTAAAATAAAAATGCCTTGGGCCCATTTCTGCCTCTTCTGATGACCTGTGTTTCTGAGTCTCAAGAAACATAAATGAAACTGTCATATAAGAATGGCGCTAATTTAACTGATGTGATTTGTGTATTCTCCACTGTGAAACTGAGGAGTAGCTGAAGAAACTTGCATGTTGCCTGGTGGAGGTCTGCACATACCTCATGGGAAAAGGAAACTATGTATCTAGGGGGAAGAACCTGGGGAAAATCTGAGGGAAAGCGTACTTCCCTTCATTTTATTATACTCCTTTTTTGCAATTGTCCAATTCACATTTTGGGGGTTGTTTTCCCCTTAAACATTAATCAGTATTTCTGTGAAAATTCTTCTATATTGTAAGTCTTAATAGTACAGCCAATATAGTATTTTGAAATACCTGCCTTTCAGGGTCCTGAAATCAGAAGTAAAATGGATCAATTTCTTATAATGTGTGTCCCAGTTTAAAAAATAGATGCAAACACGTAGATTTCATGAAGTGAAATTTACTGCAGCTGCTTAACACCCCAGTAATCAAGCTTTAAGTGGCTGAGGTGCATGGGCCATGAAACGTACATCCTCGCTACGGCTAATCACAGACTGAAGTACAGCCACCCAACCTCCTAACTTAAGAATAGTGGCCTGCAACACTTTTGCACAGTCTGTAGTTGCTCCAGCCCAGGGGTTAAAGTAAGGGGGAATGCACCAGAATTCAGTTCTGAGCCCCCTATTTTTAGGCTGGCAGCATTCTGGGGCCCCTAAATAGAGGAAGGCATTGGAACGCTGCGTTCTGGGGCCCTGCTAAAAATAGCAGGAGCAGCTGGAACACAGCATTCTGGTGGCTCCACCTTAAACCCTGTTCCACCTTAAGCCCAGCCAGCAGAGAGCTGTGGCAGGCTGGGAGTTTGTGAATCTCCCTCCTACAGGGCAGAGCAGCTTCAAGTTAGTCAGGCAATATGCAGACACCTCAGGTAAGGGCTTGAGGGGGGGAGCTTCTGGGGGTTGTGTGTGTGTCGGGGGGTGGGTATTGAGGGGCCCACCTGTGCCGGGGAGGCCACCCATGCCAGAGGGTTCCAGGGCCCACCAAATTATACTTTAACCCCTGCTCCAGCCTGGTAAGTGCAGAACCAATGTCCCCTCCTCCCAAACACATAGGTCTAGCAAAAAGAAATCTTCAGGTGCCTTCAGGGGATCCAAAAGTTTGCCCATCTGGCAGTCTGTTCCATTGCTCCTGACGACTCTACCATGGGTCTTTAGTGTACAAACCTTCTGTTGATACAATTCATCTGTTTGAGTTTTTCCCTCATATGGCTGTGGACTATTCCCAGTGACATTGGGGTGGGTGTCAGAATGCTCAGCACCTCTGAAAAATCCAGCCAGTTTTATTTAGTTTTTAACACCCAACATTTTAGCATAGTGGCTTTCATTTCTCTGTTCCTCTGTTTACGCAACTATAAAGTGGGGATAAAAATAACTAATATCCTTTAGTAAAATAAACAAGAAGTCGTGTGGCACTTAAAGACTAACAAATTTATTTATCGCATGAGCTTTCATGGGAGAAAATCCCAGTTCATCAGATGCTTTGAAGATGGGGGAACTTACAGAATGGGAGGCAATAAATGTAGGGGAGTGTAAGTCATGGGATCAGGACACACTGTAACAGCAAATCAAAACAAGAGTCCTGTGGCACTTTATACACTAATAGATTTCTTCAGGCTTAAGCTTTCATGGCTCCAACCCACTTGGTCAGATGCATCAAATCAAAACAGTTGTAAAGATTCAGATGGGGAGTAGCATACAGAGGAAGATGAGGTCAAATCACCTGTTGTAATGAGAGAAAAATCCAATGTCCCTATTAAGTCTTGAAGCAATGCAACTGAATTTGCAAATTTGACCTCATTTTCCTCTGTATGCTGTTCCCCAGTGTTTTAATCTTTACAACTGTTTTGATTTGCTGTTACAGGGTGACCTGTTCCCATGACTTACACTTCCCTGTATTTATTTCCTCCCATTCTGTACGTTTCCCATCTTCAAAGCATCTGACAAGTGGGATTTTCACCCACAAAAGCTCATGCAATAAATTAATTTGTTAGTCTTTAAGTGCCAGAGGACTCCTTGTTTATTTTACTGAACTAAACTGACATGGCTGCCCCTTGGGAACTTAATATCCTTTAAGGATTTTGAAATACTTGGATGAAGGAATATTATTTTTATGAAATTACATTAACTATTAGTGATTTGACTCAATAGGAATTTCTGAGTATCTCACTATTAGTGAACAACAATCGTCAGGATTTGGTCCATCAGTCACATGTACTCTTGTACGTACATACCAACAGATTGTCTCATCCACATGTATACCATCAGTTGGGCACACTTACAAATATAAACAAAAGAAAGACTGACAAAAAGACTAAACTAGACATTAAAAAACAAAGATTTTGTTTTCTTCTTAGTAAACATTAATTCTTTCATGGCTGTCAGCTTTCTTTTCTTCTTCTGCCTTGCACCGCCACACATCCGAAACAGGCTCTGGTTTTGTAGATAACAAATAGCTAAATAAATAACCTGGATTTTTTGAAAACTAAAAGTAAAAATAGGGGGTCTTGTTATTTATGTTATCTGAAATCTTCATGTCTCCATATGTACATATTTACAAATGTCCAAGGCCCATATGGTATTTCTCTAGTTTTATGCTGCTGTTACTTGATTCATTTCAGTGAAGCTACACTAAAGTAAAACTGGAGTAATGCAGTGGGAAATCATGCCCTACAGGTCTGAGCATGACTTGGGAAAGTAGTAGTTAAATTATATGATTTCTGTACATTGCCACTCCTCTCAGGTGTTGCTGATGAGACTTACACGTTGCATGGTGGAGGTTTGCATATACCCCGTAAGAAAGGAAGCTATAAAGAAGTGGGAGCACCCTGGTGAGAGTATGAAGGAAAGCATTCTTTTCCTTTTCAAAATGGGTTGCTCTCACCCATCCTTTTCCTCATCAGGCCTGATTATGATCATACACTGGTATAATTTAGGAATAGCTTCATTATAGTCATTTGAACTTCACAAGTTCCGAATCAGGCCCTTTTTCTTCCACATCTGATTCGTAAACCTTAACATCTTTTGCCTTTCCTCAGCTTCCAACCCGTTTCTTGGCTCAGACAGAGATCACAGGAAATGGATTTAATCCTGAATGCTACCTTATGTCTTTAGCAGGCATGCTGAATCAGTGGAGTTTGTTTTCTGGCAGTTCAGTGGATGCAATTTCAGCTCCCACTGAAAAGCGTGCCTTGCAGGCAAATGTTAGTTCTCTTGTGAGTTTGGAAGGGTTTTTTCAACAGAATTCACTGCAGTTCTAAACTTTAAACATTGTGACATATGCCAGAAAAATTCAGCAGCCAGTTCGTCAGGGCACTTTTTCTTAGGAACAAACACACACACACACATACACACACACAATAAGAAGATTGAAAAAAATGAAGCAGAATTTCAGTTGATGGTATTGGCAGTGAACTGAACAGAGAAAGCCAAAGAGGAAGGGGCTCCAATACTTTCTGTAAAGTAAAGTAAACATTTTTGGGTCTATAAAAACCACACAAGAGTGAGTCATTCATTAGTGCTGTTAGGCATTGCAGTTGTTGCAACTAGGTTCAAGGAGTTTGATTCAGGTCTCTCAGTGGTATAAATCAAGAATTAATTCAAACCAGTGGTGTTAACCTATAATGAATATGTGCAGCATCAGGCTTTGGTCCTGTGGTCAAACATTAGGTAACAGTGTTTCAGTTTTAACCATGGAGTAAAATACTATGGACTGGATCATGGGCCAACCTACATGGTTATGCAGGACATACAGGGAAGGAAGACTGCTCTTGTATATCTTTTCTGTATCTCATCTGCATGGACTGAAAGGAGGAGAAATGGAGTCTGCAGAACCAGTGCTTTGGTGTTTTCCCCATGCAGGTCGGTGAAAAGGTCCATGGAATGGTCAGAACCTTGGTGCCATTTCTCTTCTTTCCTCTCCCAAGAGAGTACCAGCACAGCTGCTTCACAGGTGCATTTTCCTCCCCATGGCTGCTATGACTGCTCCTGGGGCAAAGCAGCTGTATGCTATTCATTCTGCTGGACTAGCTGTAAATGGGGAATTTAGTACTATAGCATCATTAGGATAATTTTGTATTGAATTATCATTCACTATTATTTGCATGATGTCATTATTATTTACTATCCTTAATATTATCTTTACTTATTTACTGTTATTATTTATCTATTACTATTATGTATCACCATTATTTATTCTTAATCATTTACCAGAGACAGTTTTCAATAATAACAATCAAAGTGTTCAAAAAGATGACTCAATGAGAGTTTGGCAACACTATGAATTATAATACCAGATTTAATGTCTTAGCGAGTACTCAAAAAACATCTTAATATATTTAGTTTATATTTTTCTGTAGTGTCTGTTAATTGGAAGAATCCCAATGTGCTCCCCAGATTACGAGCTTGCGCTGTTCAGTATTGTTGACTTCAATAAACATACTCCTAATTTACCCTGATCTGAAAGAAAAATCAGTGCAGTGTAGCTACAGCACAAGTCCATCTGCTGCACAAAAGTGGCTTGTGGGAAAGGAAAGAAGGCACCTTCCTACCCTCAACAAAAGTTCCATGGGGTCTTTAACATCCATGGAGAGGAGACATGAAAAATCCAGGTGGTATATGGCATAGAACCACACTGGAATGATGGACTTAAGTCAGCCTTGCCAGCTTTGAAATATATTCTTATGGGAAATCTAAATGTTTCTAACTAGAGACTTTGAATCCAGCACTGTCCTGTAGCTCCTTTATAGTGTGACAGAGTCAAGTCTGACTGCTACAGGAGAGGAGTCTTATTGAAGATGACGGAGGGTGCCCACCCCCTTCTAAAACCCCTCCCCCAGCCTAAGGGGAGGTGGCACTAAACCGCTCTTCAACTAATTATGGGGGAAAACTAATGAAAAACAGGAACGGGTGTGAGGGTCATAGGTTCAAAATAAGCGATTCTGAAGGGCACACTGAGCAGAGAACCCCCAACAGCGCCCGCTGCTCCTGAAAGGTGTTGAGGGAGCCAGCAGATGCCACCCAGAGGAACTCTGCCAAGAGACATGCATGAGCAAGGGATCAGAAATAGGCTCCACAGTTGCAGGCCCCCCCTTCAGCCAACTTCTTTTCCCTGGTCTTAGAGATGGCTAGTTTTGCGTAAGCCATGAGGAGGTCCCATGACTTGTGGGGCCGTGGGTGGGGAGTGCATAAATAAATGAGGGGAAGAAGCACAGCCAGAGCCTCAATAAGATGTTCTGGAGGAGCCAGAAAAGAGGCTGCAAACTGGTGCACTCAAGGTATATGTGCACCAGGGTCTCCCTCACAGGCGTCGGGGCGAGAGGTGAACTGCGCCAGGTACATGCCCACGCTCAAGGCTCCATGCAGGAGCCGCCGACTGAAGTCTCTGGTGAGTGGGAGGGTGGGTCAGGGTGGCATACAGACTGGCCCACCGGGGGTGCTCGCCCTCCGCTGGTGGAATTAGGTCCCACCATTTTGTATCGGGGCGGGATGCTACGACATTGTTTGAAAACAGGCCAGCTGCAAGTCTATCAGCCAACTCAGGGTGTGGGGTGCAGGCAGCTGGGGGGGGGGGGTCACGGGGCCAGGGCCCAACCACAAGCTCCAGAGGGCCAGGACTGAGAGGGGGGCAGGGAGCACCCTCTTGCAGGAGTCACTCGAGGTAAGCTCAGTCAGTGAGGGGCAGGGCCACCTTCACTTCCTGGAGTAGGCGCCGGAGGGGGGTGTTAGTGGTAGAGAGCCCCATGTGCTGAGCCAGCACATGGGGATCCACCCATTCCCCCCAGGCGTAGTCCAGGCGGTCTCCAACCTTGGTGATGGCTGCCAGGACCAACCTCCACCTCACTGAGGGGGCCTCTGCCACCTGCATACTGAGATAAGAGTTGTGTAGCAGGGGCTCTGTGAAGAGGTCTTGCCCCTTGGTGAGTACAACCGACCAGAGGAGGTCCTGGTAGAAGACCGGCAGCTCAGAGTGGTCTCGCGGACCACCTCGTAGCTGGAGATAAAAGAGCTGCCAGTCATATCGGAGCCTTTAGTGGCAGCGGAAGAAGATGTGTGTCAAGTGGTTCCATGCTGGACACCTGCACCATAAAGGAGCCACTGCAGGGCCTGGAAGCGGAAGGCGTGGACCTAGCTGTAAAGACAGCACAGGACCTGCCCTCCCTCCTGCAGGGGCAGACTCAGGATCCCTGCAGAGTCCCAATGCAGTCCTGGCCAAAAGAACTCCAGAACTGTCTTCTGGAGGTTGGCCAAGAAACTTGGGGGCAGGGCCAGGGTTTTGAGCCAGTGCCAGAGTATGGACAGGATGAGCTGGTTGACAACCAGCGCTCGCCCCTGAAGGGAGAGGCAGTGCAGCAGTCCTGTCTACCTCCACAGCCCGATTAACAGCCCTGCACTCTAAATCATGCCAGTTCTCATTCCAGGGAAGCATGGATGGCAGAAAGATAAATGCCCAGATAGAGCAGCAGACCCAAGCTCCACTGGATGGCCTGAAGCGTGGGTGGGAGGGAGCTTGCCAACCACCCCACCTCTGTCATCAAGCCAGAGCTCTTGACCCAGTTGACCCAGGTGGAGGAGGCTGCCGAATACATGGTCAGGCAAGCCTCCAACCACGCTAGGTTTCCCGGGTCCTGGACCACAAGGAGTATGTCATCGGCATACACTGACAAGACCAGCCTCAGCTCCAATTCACAGAGAACCAGCCCCATCAGTCTCTGATGGAGGAGACAGAGGAAGGGCTCTATGGCCAGAACGTACAGCTGGCCCAGCAGCAGACAACCTTGAAGCACTCCTCGCCCAAAACTAACTGGTCCAGTCACAGTCCAGTTGAGCTTGGCCGGACACTCCAAAGGGGTACAGCACCCAGAGGAACTCCACAAAACAGGGCCCGAAGCCAAACCCTGCAGGGTGCCCAGGAGATATCTGTGGTCCATCCTGTCGAACACCTTCTTCTGGGCCAGAGCCAGGGCCAGGAGGGCGAATGACAGACCATCCCTACACCCAAGCTCCAAGAGAGTTTGTCAAAGATGGTGCAGCCCTGGATGGTGTAGGTTTGGTCAGGATGGATCATGTCCTGCAGCATGGACCCCAGCTGCAGTGAGATGGCCTTGGCTACTATTTTGCAGTCCATGCTGAGGAGACAAATGGGATACCGATTGCGGAGGTACCCCTTCTTGGGCGGCAGGGTCAGCACTGCCTGCTGGCAAGAAAAGGGGAGCACTTTTTTCTCCACAGACTTGGCCCAGAATACGATGAGGTTTGGGCCAAGGACATCCCAGAATCTGAGGTAAAACTCCATGGTCGGCCCGTCCATGCCCGGAGATTTATTGGTGGGCATGAGATGGAGGGCTTCCAAGAACTCAGCCAGAGTGAGAGTAAGCTCCAGCTGGTCTCTGTCACACTCACTGACCGTGGGAAGTCCATACCAGAGCATCCTACATGCAGCAGCATCAATCAGATCCCAGAAGAAAAGGCTGGCATAGAAAGCTGTGGCCCTTCCATGCATCTCCTCTGGATCCATGAGGGGATGCCATCCTCTGTGAGGAGGCAGGTGACATGCTTTTTGGTCCTTCTCTGTTTTTCCAGGGCATAGAAGAAGCGTGAACCATGATCCATCTCCCGAAGGAGATGAATGTGGGATCGAACAAAGGCTCCCCGGACCCGAAGGTCCTCGAGGGCCCAGAAAGATGGTTCCTCGGGGCTCGCAGCCAGATGCCCCTCCAGCTCTGAAACTTCCCATTCCAGGTGCTCTGTCACTGCAGCCCTCCACCGGCTGCCCCCCCCCCGAGTGTAGTCGCAGCACAAAAGCTGGAGATCGTGCTAAGGGAAAGGCAACCCTCTGCCTCTGCCAGGCCAGCCAGAACTCCTGGAAGAATGCCACGAAGCTCACATCCTCCAACAGATTGCTATTAAAGTGCCAGGAGGCCGGCCCCGGCCTCTCTGCCGAGAGAGGCCATCACGGTCACCAGATAGTGATCCAAGAAGGGAGATGGTTGGACACCAGAGGAGTGGGCCCATGCCAGATGGAACCTGGACAGATAAACAGTCCAGCTGGGAGTGGCATGACCGATGGTCCTCCACTAGGACATAGGTGAAAGTCACCTCATCATCTAGTGGTGGTCGCGCCAGAAATTCACCAGGGACTGATGGTCTGTTATCAACCTGAGGACATCCACGGTGGCTGGGCACTGCTCGTTCCCTGTGTGATGGTTTTAAAGTCCCTGCCCAGGACCAGGCACTCCTCAGGATCCAAGGTGCCGAGGAAGGCTGCTGCCTGCTGGAAGAACTGCACCTGCCCTGGGCCCAATGTCAGGGCGTAGATATTGACCAGATTCAACACCACCCTCTTATGCGGACCCAGAGGTACAGCAGGTGGCTCGGCACGACCTCGGCAATCCCCACCACCTTGGGGCATAGGTTGGGGGAGAACAGGGTGGCCACCTCGCTGGAGCTGGTGGAGAGATGACTCAGGAACATCCCGTTCTGCCACTCCAGCCGCCAGCTGGCCTCAGTGGCTGGATCCATATGGGTCTCCTGCAGAAAGACAACAGACTACACCCCCCCCCAAAGGAAGGGAAGAGCACCTTGGTCCTCCAGGGATCCATCCTACAGCCCCTGGCATTTAGTGTGGCAATAATGCCTGGGGCCATGAGGAGGGCTGGGGAAGATTCTCATGTGCAGGACTGCCGATGGCCCCCAATGGGCCACACAGCAATCCGTGACTGACCCCAAAGGTCATGAGATCATCACAGAAGCTGAGGGCCTTCTGGTAGGCCCTGGCGTTCCATCTCTTGGTCCCTTTGGCCTCATGGTCCGGAGGACAAGATGGAAATTCCCCTAGCGCTGCAGGGTAAGCTGCACTCAGTTCCTGACCCCATGAGTGTTGGCCAGGAATGCGCACAGCTCTTCCCACATCACCAAGGGGTCCAGGGAAGAAGGCTCCCAGCCATCCCCCAGTCGGGTCCACACAATGGCCCCGCAGTCAGCCAGGATAGAAAGACAGGGTGCAGAGCCCTGTTGTTGCACCAGTGTTGTGAGCACCGCATCACCTGGTTCAACTCCCAACACAAGGAAGGGTGGTGGTAGAGGGAAGAAAGCAGCCTCAGGGACAAAGGGACCCACAAATACTGCCTCCTGGGAATCGGTAGGTGGAATGGGGAAAGACACAACCCCAGGGGCAGCAGTAAGAGGGGATGGGGCCAGGGAAGGAGTTGGGATAGAATCTGTGGGATGGATTGGGGCCGTCTTGGGAACAATATCAGAGAAATCTGGGGTAGGGACAGGACTGGGGTGAGGTCCCTAGTGGTCAAACCACCAGGGTGCAGCTCCCCTTGACTGGGCACAGGATTTCTTAACATGGAGTCAGGGAGGGTATCTGCACCAATGCTGGGCATGGAAGTTGGTGTTGACTGGGTGTCCATGTCCTCAGCGTCGGACACGGGAGGAAAAAAGAAGTGGGGGAAGGGTTGGCTGTCCTGCTACAGACAACACCCCGGGGCCTGACTGCTCAGGGCTGGACGTCAGCTCAGAAGGCTCAACAGCTGTAGGTGGGGTGCCCACAGCAGCTGGGCAGGTGGAGCAACCCAGGGGTGTCCCTGAGATGAAGGCAGGGACAGCAGGCAGGGGTTGGAACTGGAACTGGGGCAAAGGAGGGGGCAGCGAAAGGGGATCACCGCCCAGATCAAGGCCTGCTGGCAGAGAGTGGTCCTCCCCTGGAGCAACTAGGGTCAGACCCAGGGCCTTGATCGCTGCGAAGTTGAAGCCTAGTCCTGCCCTTGCCTCAGCTGGCGATGGAGAAGCAAGGTCAGGGGGAACGTGGGTGGCTCCAGCTGCAGCCTCCTCAGGAAAGGGGTCAACAGGGTCCTGAAGTAGGGGCGAGGTACTGCTCTCCTGTTCTGCTATGGCCACCTCCTCGGCCGGTGCCTCCTGCTGGGTCTCATCAGGGGCACAGCAGAAGGCTTAGTAACAGCAATGTCAATGTTGTCAGGCCCCTAGCAGTGATTTTTGGGGGTCCTCTTCCCCATCTCATGTGGCAGGGAGGGTCTGAGCTTTCTTCCTCTTTCTGCGCTTCCCCTGGAGGAGGATCCAGCCCTCGAGGATGGTATCTGAGGGCCAGCCAGTGGGGCGGGGATAGATGGCAAGGATGAAGGCTGTTGGGGTTAAAGGGACAAGGGAAAGGCATCAAAGTGATGGGAATCCTCCCTCTGCGGCATGCCCTCTCCATGTCCAGGGCCACCATGGCAACTGCCCTCTCCTCCAGATGGTTTGGGGGGGTGGCGATGGGGCCCAGCCGCTCATCTGGGCACAATGGGGCAGCTGTCCCAACATCCCGAGTGGTGGTGATGTTAGGTCCATTTTGAGGAGGAGGATGGGCAGCTGTAAAATAGTTTGGGTTGCTGGTGGTGTTATGGCCGACACCAATTGCAGCCTTGGGGGGCCCAGTTGCTTCCTCTTCATGCCAAGCCAGGGGACAGTCCCTCCAGAAGTGTCCTGTGGCCCTGCAGAGGAAGCACTAAGCCTCCCTCAAGAAATAACAAATTTTATAGTGGGCCACTTTATGGGGCTCCAGGAAGGATCTCTCTAGTGCCATTCCGTCATGTGCCCCTGCTGGTGGCAGTTGGATCTGCACCTGCCAGCAGAAGGACAAGACATGATGGAGGGCAGGGTCCTTACAGCCCAACAGAAGAGGGTTGATTACAGAAATAGGCTTCCCTAGAGTGGAGAGAAGGGGAAGAAAGGAAGAGCAGGACAGAGGCCCTCCACACCCATACACCCAGGTCCTCCAGAGGATCAACAGAGATGTAGATGCCTCCCAACGGCAGGCCCTTCATGACTACCTTCTGCATGGCAGCCTCCAATGCCAGGAAGAAGACAATCTTTCCTGTTCATCTGGGAGGCCGGCACAATGGTCAAGGGCCCTGCCACCCACTCCATTGCCCACACATAGGTTTCCACGTAGGGTGAGGCGGCCACCAGGAGGAGATGGACATCATGCCTCCTGGTCAAGGTGGGGAAGGGCCCCTGGCCCCCCGAGATGGTATTCGAGGAGGCAGCATGGGCAGATGGAGCAGCAGTGGGTGGAGGGGTGGCAGCTGCCTGAGCATACGATCTGGGGGCAGTGGAACCTCCAAAACTGGTGGAGGGAACGGCAGGGGAAGAAGAGGTTGTGGGCAATGGTGGGGCTGCAGGAGCAACAGGGCCCTTGCTCACCTTTTTTCCCTTGCTTTTTTTTTTACTGACAGGAATTCGTGGCAGTAGTACTTGAGGCCCTTCCTGTGCCTGCTGCTGGAATTGCCCCAGTGGGGGCACCGAAAGGTGGTAGGAGTGGCAGCAGTGGTCAAGGGGGCAGCCACAAGGGTGGATGGGGAAGCAGGCTAAGGGAAGGATTGGGGTGGGACCAGGGAGGTCTCCATGTTCCTGCAGGAGAGGCTAAGAGGAAGGGAGACCTAGGGTGGGTGGGCAGAGACAAGGACTGGGGTGATGCAAGGGAAACCACTTCTCCCCTCTGAGCCAGGTCCGGTGCTAGGTGGTAAGCAGCCCCTGCATAACAGGGGGATGCTGGCATTTTGAGGGGCGTCAAAAGGGGACAGTGCCGTGGCGCTCCCCTGATGACATCACTCATCTGCGCTGGTGTCGCTCTGCTGCGGGGGGGGGGGGGGGGGGGGGGGCACGACCCCCCGCCCGGGCCCCCCCCCCCCGGGG
Source organism: Podocnemis expansa (assembly GCA_007922195.1). NCBI lineage: Eukaryota > Metazoa > Chordata > Testudines > Podocnemididae > Podocnemis > Podocnemis expansa. The sequence continues at coordinate 45,028,365 of ML681981.1, read as the reverse complement.
GGCACGATCCCCAGCGCTGGCCCTGCTCTGAGCTGAGGGATAGGGAAGAGGGCTTAAGTAAGGGCAGGTAAAAGGAGATGGGCAGGGGGGCTGTGGAAGGAATCAGGGGCTGGGAAACCACTCCTCCCCGCTAGGCTGTAGGCAGGGGAGGAGGGTACTGGGAAGGAAAAGGTACAAAGACTTGGAAGGGGTGGGAGGGGTACCAGGTCCTCCAGTTGCACTGAGAAAAAGGGAGGAGGATCACAATGTCATTGGGAAGGGTGCTATGAATGGGGGATAAATGAAAATTAGGGAATCCAGTTGCCCACTGGCACTCAGTGTGCACACTGGGTGGGATGAGGTCAGTCAGGGGAGGGACAATCAAATAAAGAAGGGAGAGGGGCTAGCAGAGGCCAAGGGCGGGGAGGGGAAGGGCTGGACAGGGGAACAATAGAGGCTGAAGGGCAGGGGCAAGGCAGAGAAACCAAACAAACTGTCTAGGTTCGGGTGGGGTGGGAAAATTAAATTGAACTCTATAGGGCCAGGGGGAAGGGGTCCATCAAGGAGAGAGGGCTAGACAAATGACAAAGGGTTTGGGTGGGGAGGTACTATACCAGCCAGAGGGCAAGGCAAAGTGTGGGAGGCCCTCTGGCCAAGTGGGCTGGGGAAGGGAAGGAAAGCTAGGGAATAGGGGGGAAGAAAGGGGGTGTGCCTGGAAGGCTCCAAGTCTCTGCTGCTGCAGTGGTTCAAACTAGAATGGGAGCCAAGCTGCAGTGTGGGAGCGAGGAGGCAGTCAGTTGGTACCTGGGGGTAGTGGAGGCGTGGCAACAGTGATGGTGCTGATGGTGGGTCAGGGAGCAGATGTGGGGGGGGAGGGCTTCACACCATTCCCCCAGCTCCCCTCAGGCAGCAGCAGTAGAAACTGCCCCACCACCAGGTGAGCAGACATGGCAGAAGTCTCTCAGTCCAAGAAAGCCACCCCTCCGCAGCTCTAAAGGTAGCCCCAAGCACTGCCCTAGCAGTCACAAACACAACAAAGTACTTGTGGGTGGCCTCCTCAACTGGTGGAATGAGTCTACAGAAAGCAGCAGACGTGAGAAGATGGTGGTGGTGGTGATGGTAGTGGTAGCAGCAGCCTCAGAGACCAGTTGGTGTAAAGGACCTCTTCTCCTCTTCTTCATCCTCCTCCAGGGGTGATGATGGGGGGGTAAGGTCTTCAGCTGTCCCCCTCCACACACACACACAGCAGGGGGATGGGAGGGAGACTGACGAGCAAAGGAGGCCTCCCAGGAACAGGGCAATGGTAGTGGTAGGAGCAGTACCACCAGTGGCAGCAGCTGCTGCAGTCCCAGCACTGGCTTCCTCCTCTACAGGAGAGGTGTGGAGGCAGGGAGAGCAGCCCCAGGCTCAGCAAAGCCCTCTTTCCTGGGTGAGCAGAGCCGGGCTGCTCTAAGCCATTTAAGGAGTCTGGAGTCAGTTGGAGCACCTGACTTCAATCAAGGAGTGGAAGACAGAGCCCCTGTTGTGGTAGCCAGGCAGGGAGGGAATTTGATGTGGCATTTGAAGGAGGATCTAGGAGTGGAGTGTGTGGTTGTAGCAGAGGAGAACAGAGTGAAGGATTGCTGAGCAGGACGAAACTGAGTAGTAGCTGTTGCTACCAGCACCTGGGAGATATAGATAGCTAGAACAAGCTTGCCCAGAGGGACCTTAGGGCCCGGGCCCAGGCCCAGGCGCCTGTGGGTTGGAGAGCCCAATCCCAGGGCAGGAGGGACTGGAGAAATGACAACTTCGAGGGTTTGGCCATGGGAAAACTGGGCTCCACCTACCTGCCAAGACCTGAAGCACAGGGCCCATAGTGACTGGGCTTCCCCAGTTTGTCACAATAGCTTCCTTGTGCTGATACTGAAGTCAGTAAGACAGTATCTACTTAGTAAACTTGCTTCTAATTTCCCTTTTTCTTTTTATGGAGTACGGCAGTGACATTTGTGCCTGCAGCAGTAAAACCAAGAAAACGCATTATTACTCTCATTTAAAAGATTTTTTTAATTGCTTAGGTGTAACAATAATGTGGAAGCCTAAAGACCATAGGGTTCTTTTTCACCCTTTAGAGATGGTTAAGAATTCAGGTTTGCCACAATTGATGGAGTTAATTCCAAACATTTCTCTTATTTCTCCCCAGTACAGCTGCCCAAAGCCATTTATGTATTTCTAGGCTTAAATTAGTGTCTCCTTTCTATTTTTTTCTGTCCTCTTTTTCCTTTCCTTTCCATCTGGATTTGGCCCCTGAGCTAAAGAAAATTGTGTGGGAGGTTATGGTGGGTTCTGTTTCACAGTTAATTGTTTTATAAAATGTTCCGGCTTGCAAATGAAAAATGAATGTGCCAGCTTGTCAACTCTGTATGATCAATGTCTGCTCAGGGATCAAAAGAGTATGATTTTAGGAAACAGCTAGACAATACTTTTGCATTTTAAACTCCCTTTTTTTTTTTTTTTTTTTTTTTAGAAAAAGTGAAATTAAGGGCACTCATTGAAAGTGTTACCTTTACAAATTCTGTTACAGGTAATTAAATGTAAGTTTACACATTTAATGTACTTGGAAGAGCAAGAGAGACTAGAAAATTAGTCAGTTAAGAACTACTCAGCCGAATTGGATTCATTGACTGTTTGCTAGTGTTTTACTACTGTTCTACAACTAGACATGTAATCTGTGGTTCTAATTTGGTTTAGCAGCAGACCTGTAGTACTTGAAGCTACTATCAGTGTTTCAGGCACTAACATAATAAAACTGGCTCTATTCTTTTGGAAACTTTTAATTTCTGTGTGTGTTAGAATGGGAGGAAGGATATTTTTCTATCAATATTCTAAAGTGTTACCTCCAGGCTCTGTTTTACTTGCAAAAATATTGTTTTGGTAGATACATTTGTACATTTTTTTCTAAGGAAGGAAGATAGGTCCTACATCCCTGCATGCATAATGCAACAATTAATGGCAACTAGGATTTTGCAGGGAACTGATTTAGAATAAGGGGGTGTGTGTTATAAGGTGCTCTCAGCATAGGAAGCCTCTCCACTAAGAGCTGGATTCTGGTCCTGCTTACTTCAGGGGCAATCAAGTGTTGAAGTCAATGGAGCTTTATCAGTATGAAACTAGTGTAAAGTGAAGCCCTAAGATTACAGCTTTCACTAATGTTCATAAATTTTGCTTAATTATTTATACCTTGCTGTAACTCTCACACATAATTCCTAACTTCCAAGAAGCAACATAAAGAGAGGGTGCCCTGTATTGGAATGTGCTTATTGTGGAAGAGATTTGTTGTTTAAAAATAGCATGTTGGATTTTATGCCCAGAGGACCAACACTTGGATTTCAAAATACTTATGTAATTATTCTTTATTTCATGAGCTGTCAGAATGATAAATGAAATCAGAACTGACTTTGAAAAGCAAGGTCATTTGATGACCAATGCACTTAACCAAGGTGTCTCTGTATTCTCTGTGATGGATTGGGATGGGGGGTTATAATATAATATATCACACATGAAAATGAAATTAAAGTACCATTAAACTCACAATAGCAAGGAAATTCAAAGTGGAGGCTTCTGCTTCATCCTTAATTCACCTTGCTATTCCTGGCTATTGCAGGGCCCTCACATTGGTAGATGATGGTAGATATCACATATCCTGGTGCAAGTGAATTGCAACAACAGACTTAACTTTATTGACTTTCATGTGGATTAAAGCGAGAGCCTTAATAATACTACAGTGTATTTTAAATGTATGTTGCTGTTAACTGCAAACTGAGACAGAAGGGAAATAATCTGATATTGTAGGTCCAAAGGAGTGATTAGATTTTATTGTGATAACAGGCATTTGGTTAAAGAAAACAGTTTTATTATTTGCTGTATTGAACTTGTACAGTATAGCAACAACTTTTCAAAACAGAACATGCTGAAAAACCAAATAAACTGTTTCTGAACCCTCAGCATCCTTAATAATTCCACTTGAAAAATATATAAAATAGAAGCAGAAAGACCAGACTGGATGACCCGTTTAAGACTGGACAATTGAGATGATAAAAAGCTCAACACTGTATCAGCTGCAGTCATTGGTGCATTTATTTTTCAGAATAACTCTGAGTTTTCTACTATTGTATCTAATACGGAATGAATAACGCAGAAGTGTGTAAGTTCAGTACATACTTGAAAGCACTACAGGGAGCTTAGGGAAGGACTCGGGAGGAGAAAGAGAAGATGTTGGTGGGATCTCTTTCATTCACGTGAGTTCATTTGAATGTAGAATCCTGTTTGAGTCTTGATCACTGCTTGCTTAGCTTATTCAAAGTACAATATTTGTGAGTTATTTCTTCTTCATGCACATCATACACACACATTCATGTACATATGCATATAGGTGTGTGTTAGGATGACCATATTTCCCTAACCTAAGACGGTGACAAGTGGGCCTGGCATCCCCACTGTACGTTCCATCCCCCACCCCACACATTCTACCATTCCCCCTATTGAGCCTCAAGTAACAGACAGGAGCGTGCGGGAAAGGAATAGGTCTATGCTGGGATCTGGGCAGCAAAGCAGGATGTGAGGGTACAAGTCACATGAGTACTTTTCAGCTCAGAACCCGGAGGTGACTATTGTACTGTGAGGTAGCGAGTGGTGCAGGACCCTTTGGGGGGTTGGGATAACAGAGGGGCAGGAAGAAGGCTTCAGATAACAGTAGGGACCAAGGAGACTCCAGAGAGCAGCCCCGGGGAGATGAGAGGTGGCTGGGATATTCTGGAAGTGGGAGACTGGAGCCAGGCTGGTGGTGGCATGGGTAGGACATGGGGCCACTGCAAGGATGGAGGCTATGTTAAGTGTTCATGTACCCCAGCACAAGCAAATGGGCATTGACTAACCAATCAGGGTACTGAGCAGCTGGGTCAGCAGGTTGGGTTCAGGGCCAACGAGTCATGGCTCCATGGGTGAGCTGGCCAAGAAGTCTCTACAGGAACTGGAGGAGAGTTTGAATTAGAGCACCAACTGCAATGCCCTCTGACTGGGCTGCCGACTGAGCACGGGAACCCAATCATGCCCTGATTAGAAGGGCAGGGCATGGACCAGGCTCCTGCACAGCCGCCCTCTGGCACGTGGATCTTCAGCTGCCTCCAGAGGTGACAGTGACCTCCCTCTCCCAAATGTTGCAACTCACACCTGAATGTTCCTCTGTACCTCTTAGAGAGATGCACCCCACTTTTTTTCAGCAAACCTGAATATTTTTCCCATTTGCTTTTGCCCAATCATCATTTAGAAAGAGCAGGAAGGACAAATGTCCAGGTTTTCCAAAAAAATTGTAACACCCTAGACAAGACTTTAAAAAGGGATTTTCCCAGCCAAGATGGAACATAAGGTCACTCTAGTGGGTATGCACATATACTTTACATGCTGTGTGTGTGTGTGTGTGTGTGTGTGTGTTAAGGAAAGGAAAATCTACAAAAGGCTACAACAAAAAACAAGCCTCTTCATTGCAATATGTCTACAATAGGTTTGTTACTTTATGGATTGTTTTTGCATAATGTAGAGCAAAATATGTTGTTCTTCCTTATGAGATGGTTGAATGCACTCTGCTGTGTTGGCAGAGTTCAATACAAGACCAGTACTCCCTGTGTTTCAGTTCAAATGAATCTGTAAAGAACCCTAAGGTGTGAAATGCTTGGCTCTTGAAGACCATGGTGCAGCAGCATTTAAGTGGGTTTCTAAATGGCTCTATTAATGGGTTAGAGACAATGCTCTTAGTACTGACTAAATACTGCTCTTTAGCGGGAATACTCATCTGATATTTTTTGTTACCCTTTTCGTTTTTCCTTTGCCTCTCATTCATCATTGTTGCTAATGTGCCCCTCCTTTTTTGGTGGGGCAGCCAACAGTTTTCTCTCGAGGCAGCATCTTTATATCTGCCTGGTTCACTTAGTAGCAGATGGTGAAGAGCAATAGAGCTGATACACTGCGCTTCACAGAAATCAGGGTCCTTCTGGTACATCTGCAACATACACAGAGACTCGTAGCTTGAGACTGTGAATTCTGTTTGCTTCCCAAACTGGGATTCTTTGTTTGCGACTGTGTATTGGCCAAGTACTGTGTGCATGAACCATTTTATGATCTGCTGGGTAGTAAAAAGTTTTAACACCTGCAAATTGTCGTTATTGTGAGGACTATTTGTCATATTACTTCTATTTTTATCAAAGATTAAAGCGTGAAGACAGCTCTGATATTTTTCAGTTTTGCTGGCTGACACGCAATTTTTTTTTAAATTGTCTGCCAAAGGAAATCCGTTTGCTGAGACCATTTTAATGCATACTTAGTACCAGAGGCAGAACTTCCGTTGGCTCTGTTACAGGAGTAATTTACACTTTAACAAGGTATTGTGACAAAGTAGTCATTATATTTTTATCATGTCATTATGACATTACCACCTGGAAAGCCCTAGCTGATTAATTAGTGGCATATATTAAATTTATAACCCTAGAACTCTAAAGTTATCGTATGTAATGGGGTAATTATGTTAAGATGCAGTGTGGTGGTGAATTGGAGGTGCAGATGCTCTAGATCCATCTGTTGAAATATTTTTATGGGTGCTAGTAGGTAGAGAGTTGCAGAGGAGAGACACTAAAATAAAGATGCTAAGGAAAGAGGCTGAAGTTGCTGAAGGTTTTGAACCAAATATACTTTGGTTGAGAGTTCTTAGGGTCCATCCTCAGGTACGTTTTTAAAAGAGATGCAGTTTCAAAATGTTTTACTATCCCAAAAATATATCAGCTTTCCTGTTTATCTTGTATTTTTATTATTTCAGTTATTTCACATTTATTTTAGCTTTTCTAACTCAAAGATACCTTATTGTGTTTGCTACTTTGTAAGGCCTGGATTGGCTGTTTTAGAGATTGCATCAGTTGTCTGTGGCTGACAGTAGGTCCAGGTTTTGATAGAATGGATTTTTCATCATCTCTCTTTTCATCTGTCTTTATATCTTCTTGGGTTTTTTCCATTGCTTAGCTTGACCAGTTATACTCATGTTCATGTGGTGTATAAACTGACTTGTAAATTAAATGGTAAACTTTTTCATCCCAGTGGATTTGTTGAGCAGATATTCACATTTTGATTGTTTTATGCTGAGGTGGTTCAAAATCTGTTTGCAAATAAGTAATGTTTTCATTTTCCTTCTCTTCTAGAAAATGAAGTGACTGCTTTTCCAGTCTTAATTAGTGACCAGAGTGAAATTGTTGATACCAATGGAGCTGGTGATGCATTTGTTGGAGGTACATAATGCTTTCTTTAATCTTATTTAGAGCCAAAGTTAAACTCTCCCCCTCCCTGTTCTTTACAGAATATGCGTTTTCAATCTAGAATTTCAATTTGTTTTTAAAGTAAATTTTGTTCTATTCAAGCTTTCATTTGCATCCCATGATTGTGTTTTAATTAAGTGTTGATTCTCAGAGGAAAAAATGTGCTTTATGACTTTAAAGATAATATGCTATTATGTTATACCCTGGTCGTTTTCACGAGATTAATTGTATCTGTCAGAATGTTGCATAAACGAGCTGCATCAAATACCCTATATAGTGTACTCAAATCCCTCCTGGTTTAAATGTTAACACATTGTTGTTCTTTAAAACAGGTTGTGGTGAATATTAAATAGCATGTTAATAATTGAGTGTAATGTCTTCTGATCATGTCATTTTTTACAGAACATCTGTTTCCAGTACAGTTGTTGTTTGGAGATCAGAATATAATATTAAAAGAGAGAACATTTTAAAACTAGACTAGAATATTACCTGGCACTGATTAATATCCATTTTTAAACTTACTCGTTTGGCATAAACTGTTTAAAAAGAGGATGTTATGTCTATGCCTGTTTTCAAAATGACTCAATATAAGCCAAGGAGAAATCCAGTCCAGAAGTTCCCTAGTTGATTATCACCTTTATGTAGCGTAGGACATGCTATTGCATCTTGAAGGCTCTGATGTCCACTGAGGTTACATCTACACTAGAAATGCAATAGATGGACACATACTGCAGCAAAGGAAAGAGCTCTTCTGGCATCACAGTAGTGAATCCAGCTTGCCAAGACTTATACATCTATGTAAAGGCAACACTAGGGTTGATGCTGGGAATTACATAGCAATATTTTTTTCTTCCAGGGACATTGAGTAATACTGAAAGATCCTTTCATATAAATATATATTTTTTACTCAGCGGAATGCATTGCCACAATATATTGATACTGAATGCTTAGTAGATTCAAAAGTAAACTAAACTTTTATATAAAAGGGCATTCATATTAGATAGGTTAGAAAAATTAAGAAGAGTCCTTCCCTCTTCAAGACATAAGTCAGCCACTCATTAATAGAGACTAGGAAGAAACTTCCGCTCTTGGCAATTACACTATTATAGTCCACGACAATTTTCTTTCACTTTTATCCGAATTCTTGGTACTGGTCACTCTTACACAAGAAACTGGACTTTATGGTCCATGGGACTGATCTAACTTGTGTTCCACTGGAAACAATCTCTGTGCTATCATATATCAAATTGTGCTCCATCCCCTTTAAAAAATATATTTTGTGGAAGAGGCAGGCTTCTATGATCTATTCACAAGAGATGATCCTAGATTGTTCTGGTGGTGGTGGTTGTATTTTTGACATTTATAGCCTCTACTCTAGCCGAGGAATTGAAGCCAGATGTTAAATTACTGTCTTGCCCCCAATTTTTTGTAATGAAAAGTCTTTACTCTATCTTTTTGATACTCCACACTTTAAAAGATCATGTCTATTGATACCCCCTTGCCAATGTAAGATTTTGATTCAGTTTTTAGTTCTCTTATAGCAAAATGCTTCAAATTCCATGTATTAACTCATTGTTATATTAGAGACTGGAGAACATAGTTATTTTTGGAAACTAAAGGAAGCACAATCCTCTCAGCAAAGCTCACCTTATTTCTCCTGGAGTGGTAAATTGGCAAGCTGAGCTGTGGGCTGCTGGATCACAGGCCTTTGCTTCAGCTAGTGGCTAAGACAGGGACATATCCTGATGGAAGCTAAAGATTGCATTCAGGGAGTCTGTTTTTTCCCCAACACAGGGTGATGAAATGCACGATGTTACTTGGAACCCTTAACCTCAGCCACTAAAGGCCATGGGCATGGGAAACTGACAGAAAATCTTGTTTTAGGACACGCAGGATTTCTGGAAAAAGTCAGCCTCTCTGAGTAAGAAAAAGTTGGTTTCTTTGAGTGCCAGGTTGGCAGACTGTTCTTTGCAAATAGCTTCAAGGGCAATATAGGTGGGGGAAGCTAAAAAAGAAATGTATTTGCCTAGAGAGAATCTAACTACTGAAGTTCAAGAATCTCAAACATTATGGAAATAAAAGATTTTTAATAAGTTTTTGAGCACTTGTAGCTCACAATTGGCTTCAGCTGGATTTATGGATGTTCAGCACCTCCAAAAATAAGGTCTTGGGCTTAAAGCTCAGCTCAGACAAGCAGCTAGAGACCCCCCACACACACAGAAAAAAAATTAGCTGGCTTCTTTAACTGAAACTTGGTTTGATGGGTTTTAACATCAGAAATGTCTTTGACTTTCCCACTTCCTCCTGCAGGCAGGAAACCACATTACCCTTTGTCTGAACCGACTCATAAGAAATTGAACTTTAAAAGTTACTGAAATATATTATTATTTTGAAGCACTTCTCTGACTATTCCCATCAATTCTGCTGCCTCCAGTGGTTTTCAGCAGCACCACATCCTTTTAATAGTTTAAGCCAGTGGTTCCCAACCTGTAAGCATATGATGACCTGTTTTTAACATCAGAAAAATTTGTGGACCCCCAAATGATAATCCTTGTTATCAGGGGTGGACTGCAGGCAGTGGTGCTGCAGAGAGGGGCAGTGGAGGACCTGGCTGCTGCCAAGGGGTGGGGACATATCCAGGGTGTGGCTGCTCACAGCAGGCAAATACAATTCATTTAGAGCAGAGGTGTCAAACTTATTCAATGTGGGGAGCCACATTGTAGGGCAGGACACCTGTTGCAGGCCATGTGTCTGTATGGACTCCCCCACCCCTTCCCCTGCCACCATCAGAGTGGCATGGGCTCCCCTTCTCCATTCCCATCTCCGTAGGCTCTGCAACACCTTCCCTTTTCCCTTCCCACGCTGGCTCCCAGACTGCTTCCCTTCTCTTTCCACTTCCCCTATCTCCTGGTGGCAGGCAAAAAAATCAGTCTCAGTCACAGGCAGCCAGGCTGGGCTCCAGCCTCTCCCACTTCTGGCCTATTCACTGTCAGTTATTCAGAATGCTGGCCTTTGGTTGGCTTGTTCCCACGTGGGCCCCAGCCACCATTTCCTTTTTATTTGTGATTCATGCAAGGTGCTGTCAATCAAATTATCATGCTGGCTGACTGCCAGTGAACAGTTGGGGTGTGTAGGAGCCTAGCCTAGCCTGCTGTGACTGAGACTCTGATTGGTTGGCAAACCACAGCAGAGTTGAGCCAGCATTGGCTGCAGCACTTCATTTGTTCCCCTGTGCTGTGACTCGGATCATTTGAGTGAGTCAGAAGCACACCGGCTCTGCTGGAAGCCTGTCTTTGCAATTTGTTGCTGCAGACAGCTTCCAGGCACAGCCCAGGCAGCAGCTCCACAGATTCGATCAGCGCCCTTGGCAGGCCGGATTTGGCCTTGCGGTCCTTAAATTGGACACCCCTGATTTAGAGCCCTCCCCAACATGGATCGCTGCCTGGCAGTGGCGGGAGCTGGATGCGTTTACAGACCTCTCACAGTAACACTGCGGACACCCAGGGTCCCTGCGCCACAGGTTAGGATCCACTGGCTTAAGCAACAAACTGCTTCCAGCAATTTAACACCTCTAGTAGTTTTTCAGCAGCATATCAGATTTCCATTAATAGTGAGAAATGAATCCCTGAAAACACCCACAAATTAAAGCTGTAATTTGACCTCAGGGTTTTGGTGACACTGAGAACTCACTTGAGCTTCACTAATATGGTTCTGTCACCAGGACTCCCCATAATGGAACAACAGCCTTCTGAATCCCATCTTGACCCACCCTAATCATGTGTTGTAAAACCCTAGATGGCAGTGCACATTGGAAATCAGGAACATTTATCGTTGTGAGTGAAGTGCTTTCCTAATTTCTTAGACTGAGAACATTCCTTTCTGCTGCCTGCTGATTTGTTGTATTAGGTCTCTCAGCCATTTGAAATCCTCTTTGCCATTATCGCAGTAATGCATGAAAATAGTGAAAATATTTTGTGATAGTCACTATCCTTATTCATGGCCAAATCTCTTCCTTGGTGTCTGTCCACTAAAAAGAACTGTGAATTAAGCTCTTAACAAATGAACAGAAAATAACATTGTAGAGAATCTCTCAGCAAATTTTATAACTAATCTAATCTGATTTCATTGTATGTTTCGTGAAAAATGCTACAGTATGAACTATAATTGCAAAATATTTATAAGTATCATAATGTAGCAGTTATAGAATATGGGCAGTAACGTTACGGCAATGTGATAAAAAAACACCACTTACGAGGGCAAAATTCTTGAGATAAAAGGAGCTCCTCATTAAGTGCTGTGAGGCAGCAAGCACTAGCCGAAAACATTTTACTGTTGTCAGTATCAAAACCGCAGTCACCAGCTCAAACCAGTTGTCATTTTCAAAATCCCATTGACGGTTTTAACATAGAGAGGGATCCCAGGATGAAGTTACATGATTATAGTTTTAAAACTACAAAAAGAAATATTTCTTTGATGTATATGCTTGCAGAATAAACAATTATCTCTTCTGTTTTAATGAAACATAGCATCAGTCTTGCTCAGTGACAGCTAGTGTATCAGCCATCAGAACACAATTCATATAGACGTTAGTACTTGACACAACAGGAATAGTCTGTCCTCCTACATATCCTCTCTCTGCATGCTTCACTGAATCTTGCATTAGCTTATCTTGAGATACACAGGATTTACTGGATATATTTTCCTATCTTTTCTTATATTCTTGTTGCCACATAGACCAAAAGAAGGCCAAAGCCCTCATCTTTAATATGGAGGTAAGGCCTATGGAGAATGCAGGTTCCAATTTTGATCCTTCACTTCCATTCTGAATTCCTTTAAAACTACATCTGCCCATTGAGTAGCTAGCAGGTTGTCAGGCGTCCATCAACTGTGCAAAGATTGGCCTTCTCTCTTGTGGTTATGCAAATGATTCTATGTGGGTTGACATCCAGATATGATTTCAGAATAATGTAATATTTTGTATATGTGTGTATTACTGAAATTTAAAATAAATTTGTCCAAACGTGTAAAATTCTTCAAATATATAAAATACAGCACAAGAAATGTATAAAGAGGCTTATGTAGTGCTAGTAATCCCTTCAACAGAATAACTTTAGCACATCATTACTTCAGTGACATAATTTCCAGAGGGGTATCCGTGTCAGTCCAGTTTAGCAAAACAAACAAGGAGTCTTGTGGCAATTTCACAGACTAAGAAATATAGTGTTCCAAGTTTTTCTCCAGAAAATTGTTTGACATAAAACCAATGGGTTTGTTTATATTAAATCAGTGTAAATCAGGCATAGCTTCACTGAAATCAATAGTTTCAGCAATGTAACACTCATTTATGGGAAAACAGAATGAAATCGAAGATTTTTATAGTTGCTGCTGTAGAACCATAGAACCATAGGTGTAGAAGGGACTGTGCAAGGGTCATCTAGTCTAACCTCCTGCCAGGATGTAGGATTGATAGCATCCAATCCATCCAAGACAGACCATTATCCAGACTCTTTTTTGAAAACCTTTAGTGAAGAAGACTCTACAACTTCTCTAGACATGCCATTATTCCATTGTCCTTTTGATCTTACATTTCAGTAATTTTTCCTGAGATTTCATCTAAATCTGCAGTTTGAACCCACTGCCTCTTGTCCTGTACTCTGTGGCAGAAGAGAATATATTTTCTCTTTCTTTTTTATGCCAGCCCTTCACGTATTTGAAAACTACTATCACGTTACCCTCTTAATCTCTTTTCCAAATTAAACATACTCATTTTCTTCAGCCTTTGCTCATATAGCTTGCATTCTGTCCCTCTGAATATTTCCATTGCTCGCCTCTAGATCCTTTCAATTTTCTTTATATCCTTTTATTCATCAGTGACCAAAATTGCCCACAGTAGTACACCTGACGCGTAGCTCATGCAGAGCAGAACAATACTAGCACCTCCCATGACTTGCATGCTAGTCCTCTGTTAATGCACTGTAAAATTGCATTTGGTTTTTTGCAGCAGCATTGCTTTGGTGACTCACGTTGACGCTGTGATCCACCACAACCCCCAGATCCCTCTCAGCAATGCTGATGCCAATCCAGTTATTGTGCAGCCCGTATTCAGGAATTGGTTTTTCTTCCTTAAGCATAGAGTCTTACATTTCTCTCAGTTAACTCTCTCTAGTTTTTAAGCCTTGTGAGTCTTGTTACAGGCATATATCTGTGAGTGGTCATCACTCCAGCTGCTTCAAGTGTCTGGGGGAAGCTCACGTGCAAGAGCAATGCAGGATTTGTAAGGACTTCAAGTCCCACACCAAAAAGACTAGAGATATCAGACTCCAGTCCTAACAGAAGCCGTACTTTGACCTCTCTTGGAGCCATGTCACTTGGGACTTAGCACCAGTACGTCAGCCTTGGTAAGGAGCACCCATCTACATTTTTGGGTCATCTGATGTCATTCCCCAGCTCTAGCACCAAGGTGGACTTTCCATCTGCATCTAAGGATCCATAGCACTGTCAAATATCCCTGTACCAAAGAAAAACATGCTGGGGAGAGATCCTCAGCACCATTCACCATTGCCTGTGCCTAGGAAGAAACATGGAAAGGCTGATAGGGTCCCATCACCAGCACCAAATTCAGCAGGCCATGGAACAACCTGAATCAGGCTATTTTGCAGCATGCACTCTGCTGTGGATTACTGGTCCCAGAATGGGAGCCATTGAGTTCAGCACCAGTGAACTTGCTACCAATATAGAGCTTCCCATATTGTCAGTGTCACAGCAGAGGAGGACTTACTTACACTGCTGAGATTCTATCTCCCACTGTACGGGAAGAGTCAGGGGTGGCACCAGTAGGAAACACTTCTGCAGAGTTGTGGAACCAGATGGTGTTAAAGGGGAAACAAACCATGTTAGCACAAACCTCATCCCCTCCTTTACAGGATTGTTCTCCAGAACCAGATGGTACCATTCCACCCTGAGGAAGATGGAGTCTTGCGTCATGTGATAAAGTCAACACCACCATCCAGCCAGCACTATCCAACCAGGGCAGTGGCAGTTTCCTGTACAGTGGTCTCTGGGCTTTCCCAGCACAGCCAGGTTCCCATTCCAGGTTATATTTGGTGGCTTCAGTGCCCAGACCGCTTCCACATCCCTGAATTGCTACAGGCTTTATTACTGAGGCAAATGCCATGTATCAAGAGTTGGCACAGCACAACCTGTCCAGTGCCAACAGCAAAGAGCAGAGCCTAGTGCCAGCCCACACATTATCCTCCTCTTCTCCAGGTGAAGCAGTCATGAGAAATGATATTGTGCCCTCACCTGAGGATTATAACGCACATCAAGTGCTCCTAAGAAGGGTATCTCAGAATCTGAGAATCCAAATGGAAGAATTCTCCCATTACGTTGTGGACATCTTGGCAGCAACAGGCCTTGCAAAAGTGGTGTTGCCCCTAAATGATGTAATCATGGACCCCATCAGGGAATTGTAGCAGATCCCAGCATCCCATCATCCATTCTCACAGAAAACTGAAAGGAAGTATTTTGTCCTGGCTAAGACTTCAAGTTCCTTTACACACACCCCAACCAGGATTTTCAGTGGTATTGGCAGCCAAAAAGTGGGAAGGAGAAGGTGAACAGGGACTGCCACCCAAAGCCAAGGACCCTAAAGTTGGACTTTTTGGGGAGAAAGTCTATTTGACAGGCTCGCCAGCTGAGGATCTCCAATCAGCAGGTGCTCCTGAGCAGGTACAGTTCCGGGGATCCCTCATAACTCACTTGAGGTCCCTAAGAACTCTTGGTCTCTGGAAGAGCTCATTACACATCAACATCAGAGAGCTTAGAGCAGTTTGGCAGGCCTCCCAGGCTTTCCAACCAGGTGTAGGGGGCAGGTGCATGTCAGTCCTTACAGAAAACACAAGGCATGTTCTATATCAACAGGCAGGACAAAGCATGCTTCTCTCACCTGTGCCAGGAAGCAGTCTACTTATAGGAAGTTTGCATAGCTTGCGCAATTCACCTCCAGGCGTATCTGCCAGCTTCATAGAACAAATTAACACATCAACTCAGCAGGGTGTTTTCTTACTGCCATGAATGGTCCATTGGCTCCAATCCTACAAGTCATCTTCCATATTTGGAAACGTAGTCAGCTTTTTGTTACTGTAGCAGCAGGATGAAGAGTCTTCCAGTCTTGGCCCAGGAAATTTAACATACATCACTTACTGTATCAAGACGTGCTACAGCCTGATGACAGTCCCTGCCCCTGCCCTGATGCCAAATTCTACAAGACCCCAGACATCTTTGGCTGGTTCATGAGTTGGATCCCTAGCAGAACATTTGCAGAGTAGCAACATGGTCTTCAGTCCTCACTGTGCCATCTCTCTGAAGGCTAGGGATGGTGCTGAATGTGGCAGAGCGGGCTAATGAACTCCAAACTCTTCACCAGTGCAATTGCTTGGGAGTCACCTACATTGGAATGACCATGAGCAAGAACCTGAAGAAAAAATCATTACTAACCTTCTGTAATTGTTGTTCTTTCAGATGTGTTGCTAATACTCATTCCAAAATCCACCCTCCTACTCTGCTGATGGAGTTAGCCAACAAGAAGGAACCAAGGGGACAGAGAGTTGGTGTGACCCTTTATGCCAGCACTATGAGATTGTGACTTTAGGGGGTGCCAGGGTCAATGCAACACATACCATTGAGGGAAAAAAAATTCTGTCTGCAGTGCTCAGGGCAAACACACATCTACACTGGAGTGGACATGAACCAAACATCTCAAAGAACAACAGTTAGATAAAGTTAGTAAGCAGTTTTCTGGGGGGAGAGGAATGGAAGGAGGGTTGGGATTCCAGTAGAATTTTCAAAGAAGTGTGTAAGGAAGTTAGGATACAAATTTTACTGAAAGTCAATGGATGCTGAGAACTTAACTCCTTTAGGCTCCTTTTAAAAATCCCACATTCCTCCACTTTCTGTGAGCTCTTAGGAAGATTAAAGAAACTGACTGAACCAAAAGTGAAACTTTCATAAGCAGCCATGGAAATTCTCTCTTCTCATAGTAAATTCAGTGCTGTTCACAAGTGTGCACTGTCTTGAAGAGACCCACATGTCCTTCCTATTTTTAAAGCAATGACATTTTATGTACATACATATGTGTATATATGAAATGACAGAATGCTGTGCAAGACAGCTGTGAGATTACTCATCAGAAAATTCTTTTAATACAATCAACATACAGGAGTAGTTTCAATGGTTTGTGATATTAAAACTCTGAGGTGAATGAGTTTTGCAGCCTTATTCAGAAGTTCCTGTACTTATTCTATGTGTACAATATTACAAAGTTGTAGACGAAAACATGGTTTTACAAAAACTATAGCAGGAGCACAAAGTATCCTTATGCTTCTTATGTGTTTGTTTCTGTAAGGATCTCAGAGAAATGTAGACAGAAATGTATGCAAAAAAAGTTCTACAGGTCCTGAAATCAAAGTTCCAGAAACTAGAAACAATTCATTGTTGAGTGGTAGGACTGTGGCATCAGAGACTACTCAATCACCATACAGTGGCATTTCATTCATATGTATACAGCTATTTTAATTGGTTAACATACCATGGAAAGTTGTCACAAATTTTTCAGTCACATTTTAAAAAGAGACATTTCATGGATATAATGTCACAACCATGAAATCCAGTCCTCTGATGATATCATAGCCCTGAGATACAACTTTGCCAGTTGGTAATATGATTTTTGTGATATCAATGAAATCAGTATGAATATGTAACACACAATGGCTTATTTTTGTTATAAAACTTATATTCATGAGGAAAGAGGCAAGGGGATACTACTTGTGAGTTAGTCTATTCTTCCCTCCAAGTGAAGATAAATATTCTAACAGATGAGTGCTCACATTGTCTTCATTTTTACAACATTGGTGGCTAATCGCCTTCGAGCAATCCTGTTGCTGAAATCATAGCTGCTGATGTGTAAGTGTTGAAACACAAATACTTTTTTAATGTCATAAGCATTTTGACTGACAACCCATTTTCCACATCTTTAATGCTGCTGTTGCTTAAACAGCACATACCAGCATAATAGCTGAGCTGTAGATAAGGCATCAGCCTTCACTTCCTAGGGGATGACTTGTCAGAACACACAACATGTTCATGACTTTACTGCTCAAGTGTTCTGATGTCACCCTTAACTCACAAAAATAAAAGCCACATCTAAAACTAAGCTATTAGATGCCCTCTCTGTCTCGATAGCTGACCTTCTGTAAACTGGAATATTGTAAGATTATACCTTCATGGTGGATTTTTCTCTATCACTACTCTCCGGTAGTGCACCATTATTCTCATAAATGTTGTATTCAGCCACCAGTATGCACTTTCCACATTGGAATGGCACAAGTGAGAAATTTGCCATATTGTTTGAATTGTCACAGCCTTAAAAAAAAATATAAAACTACAAAAAAAAAAAATCACTCAGAAAAAAGGGGGATTTTTTGCTTTTCTCTCACTGTTTCACACTCTACAAATTCCTAAATATTATTTATAGTGAAAACTCTTCAGACATGTTTGCAATCATCAAAGCTTTATTTGGAAGTAATAGGCTGTATTTGTACTGGTAAATGTAGAGAATCTTGAACTGTTCTCCACATGGATTTCAATGCAACCTATGAGTTTTTCTTACACCTTTTCACTGGGATCCAGATATTCAGCTGTCTGTTTTCATTGTCTTGTCTGTTTTTGATTAACATAAAGCAAGTTAAAAATTTAAATATCCAATAAGACAAAACACATATACCTTAGAAAAAATGTAGAGCTAAGTGGAAGAAGCAAAATGTGAATTCATATGCTTGCATTTTGAAAGTAACATTTAAATTTTAATGCATTAAAAGGGATGTATGTATGGAATAAAATACTCCACAGTTCTTGGTTTGGCAGAATTAGGGTCTGGTCTGTCAAGGTGCTGAGCATTCTGAGCTCTCATTGATATGAACAGCAATGTAAAATGCTCATTACCTTGCAAAATTGAGTTTTAAAGGAGAGACATCATTCTTAATGACATTCTGGCTAGATCTAAAGAGAAGCAAAACCTGAATCTGTGTTATGTATATTTAAAATTATTTTGCATTAGAAATAGATTTTTATAACAAATTATAAGGTTCTGTTAATGTGAATTAAAGCCCGAAAGCAAATCATCGTTGTTTAAAAATATTTTGTCACACCTACTGTCACTGTAACATTTTATTTTATGTTAATATAGCATCCATTAGAAAATCACATAGCGATGACAAAATGTTGGGGGGGGGGGTTAGAGAAGTGACTTTGATGAGTTGTTATCCCTCACTCAGAATATTGGTAATATTTTTGCACTGTTTAAAGTATTCTGAGCAGAAATAGAGGCTCTAGTCAAAGTAGATCATCAAACAGATTCCTCTGGGAGACAGGACAGGATATAATCCCCTGAGAGGTGATGCATCAGATTAATCTAATATTGTATTAGCACACAATATAATATAAAACATATTGAGATTTCACATGTTCTCTATAAAATACTTGAATTATATTAGCTATTTCATATCTGATAGGCCTCTAATGGGAACCTATATCCTGTCCTCGCGCTAAGGGAAATGACTAAATAGTGTATATCACCTTTTTTAGCGTTGAAATGCAGTCACTTCTTGGGTTGGGAGGAACACAACTGGGTGAAATCCTGGCACTAATTAAATTGATACCAAAAAAACCTCTAATTGACTTCAGTAGAACTAGGATTTCCCCCAGGAGATGCACATGTCCTAACACAATTTTTAAACACATGGGCTCAATTCTGCAAATATTAATATGCACACACTTAGCTTTACTACTGTGGGTAGTGTCATTGACATAGCAGAGCTACTCACATTAGCAAAGTGAAGCATATGGGAAAATGTTCACAGGATCAGGGCCACAGAGTAAAAGTACTGTGTCCAGTTGAGAGGTTGCCTTACTTTGGCTTCCTACTGTACTTAATATAGTGTCATTGACACTTCTTGGTGATTGACAAAAGATTTTCCTAGCCTTGTTAATTTAGCATAGCTGTAGTTATTTAAAAAAGAAAGAGACATTAAACATTGGTATTTTTTAATTCACTGCATAGAAGCTTTATTAATATAGAGCCATGGTAGAGAATTTCAACCCGCAAAAGTCATGCCATTTGCAAAAAGATTTTATTTTGTTTCGCTCTGCATGCTTTAATGCCGGGCAATGTGTTTGCAATGTGCAATGTGGCTGACTTATGGTTGCTGTGGGAACTGTAACTTTGCATTTCCTGGCTTTTGTGCATGTGAAATCTCAACCATAACGTCACATTCATGCAACCTCTTTGCATTTAATTTCCTCAAGCAGATAATAGGAGCATCGCTCCTCCAAACACTGTTAAAATATAATAGAAAGTAGCATTTTGCATTCTATTTTGTAATGTTTATTATTTTATCTTTTTTACATGAAATGAATGAGATACATTTCTCATCATTATTTTTATAGCATGCCCATTGCCATGGTATCTGGACCCAGGTGCCGTGTTTGGATTACTGAAGCAGATACATAGCATATGAAATTTTTCAGAACTGTAGAAATACACTTGATTCATTCTGATATCTCAAAAGTGATGAAAGAGAACTTAATCCAACTTTCCTGAAACAATTCACTTGTATGCTAAAAAGAAGTCTGAGAAATATCAGCCTGAGGGGTAATTTTTTTCAGCCAACCAGAAAAGATACAGTAAAAGTGCTCAAGGTTTAATTTAAGTGATGCAGTGCTCAGATTACCCTTTGGAAGCCTGAAGACCATGAAGTATGTTCATGATCAGATTATTTTCTGGATCCCAATGTGAAGTTTTCCAAGGTCAATGGGCAGAAAAGAAAACAAAAGTTTGATGGGGCCATCACCATTTAGAACGCGTCAATATCTTTCCATCATACATTTCTTGAAGATTTTTGGTTCAGCTGGGTTTTGTACACTACAAAATGTAGGGTGTTTTCCCACATCAGCGATTCCTAACCTTGGGGTAAGTCTACACTGCCTACTGTAACTCATGGCAGTGAGTCCCGGAGCCCAGATCTAGGCCTGGGCTCCCACTTCAGTGCTTAGAAACAACTGTGTGTACTGGGGCTTGGGCTGTGAAACTCAGACAGGGGGATGGGTTTCAGAGTCTAAGCTCCAGCTGAAACCAAAATATTATCGTGTGAGCCCGTGTCTGTAGATAGAGACGCTGAGACTCACTGCCATGGTTTTAAAACACAGCAGAGACATACCCTAAGACCTAAATGGTCAGATTCCCCACTGGGTCACTACACTAGCATAATACAGCACGTAGACCTTAGCCAGAGTCTTCTGATTATAGAACACTGGTAGCCAAATGTATGGAACTCCGGAGCCACACAAGTTGATTATTAACCCTTAGAGAGCTGCACTGAGTCAATAGCCATATTTTACCTACTCCAAACTTACTAAGTTTAACATTCATTGCACACTAAATTTATTGTAAAAAAAGAGGGCAGATATTGATCCTACTAATGTCAGATTCTAAAAATTACTTCAGGTTACAATGAAAACTAGGCCTTACCTATACAGTGAAAACTTAGGTTCTCCCTGCTGTCCCAATCATGCCACCGCTTCTTCCTGCCCTCTCCAGCCATACCACCACTTCTCCCTGCCCCCTCTGACGATGCTGTGCTTCTCCACACCATCCCGAGTCCCCAACCATGCCACCACTTCCCCACTGCCTCTGTCCGTGCTGCGCTTCACTGCACCATCCCTGAGGCCCCAACTATGCCACTGTTTTCCACTGTCTCTGGTCATGCTGCCGCTTTCCCGCTGTCTCTGACCATGCAGCACTTCTCCGCACCATCCCTGAGGCCCTGACTGTGCCACCGCTTTGCTGCTGTATCTGACAATGCCGTGCTTGTCCCCGCCATGGTCTTCTGTGAGCCTTAGTTTTTCTTTGAAGAGCCACATGCGGTTCTCGAGCCGCAGTTTGGCCACGCCTGTTACAGAAACTTTACAAGGAGAGGAAGATGTATCCTCAGAGAGCACTGCACTGCCCCCTTGGTCCTGGCTTTTCATATAGGGCTTTTGTTAATCACAGATGTGCATGGTTATCACTAGGCATGTGCAGGGCAGCTAAGGTATGAGCTGATTACGGGGCTCATGCAAAGCACCTTGAAGTTAATGAAGGGACTCCCATTGATTTCATAAGGCTTTGAATGAGGCTGTATGTGCATCCTGTGAACAACCTTCAGCAGCAGAGCTCCTGTAGAGCTCCAGCTTCAGTTTACTCTTGCCAGCCCACAGCCCAGGCTCCATGATGGGAAATGATGCAGCAACTCTGCACCCTCATTCAGAGGGAATCCTTGCAGGGCACAAGCATCCTGGCTGCTGCTGGGGAAGTATGATTACACCTTGTTCAGGAACTGCTCAGTAAATGCTGGTGTTAATAGTACAAATATGCTTTACAGTTAAAAAATACTTTGCAAACATTTACTGATCCATTGTTGAGATAAGAGGTCTCTTCAGTTCTGTTCTTGCAAGCTGGATGTAAACTTGTTTCACGGGTACTCTTTTATAGCATTTTGTTTGTTTGTTTTTTTTGTTTGTTTTGTTTGTTTGTTGCTTGAGAGCATAGCTGCCTCAGCACCTTCATTTCAGCAGGAAATGACTGCTAAAGCAGTGCGAAACCACCCCCGCCTATCACTTACCCAGTCGATGCAAAGGTGCATTGTTTGTGTGAGCGTCCATAAATGATTGCGTGAACTCAGGCTGAGGAAAAGCCACACACAACTGAGTGATCCTTGAAGAAATTAAGTGCACAAAAAATGTGTCCATAAACATAATGGAAGCAAGAGGAGAGGAGATAGCAATAAAAGCAGTAACTGCAACTCTTAAGTGTATACTTGTTTCAGCTCCCATGTTGGTGATTAGAACATAAGAAGCTTTATAACAAGGTTGTGTATAGTCAGTGAAAAGGATTCACCATTTAGCACATGAAGCATTTTATAAAGAGAGTGAAAATAGATTTCCCAAACCTTTTATTCATGATCTTATGGCTTTGTCATTCTCTGGAAGTAAAAATATTGACATTTACCAGGCTGTTTGTTCCAGCTTTCTGATCTCCTACAGTTTATTTTTATAACAACCTTATTGATGGGCCTCTTACCCAGCTCTCTAGGTTTAACTGAGTTGAGTCGATTTGTTACCACGGCTTCAAGTAGCTGTTACAGAACAAGCAAGACATCCTAATAAAGCTGTAAACATGTTTACTCAAACATGGTATTGATTTTACTTGGAGAGGGAGAAGCTAGCATTCAGCATGGTGTCAGGGTAGATGAATTTAACTGCAGTTTTTCATTGTCATCTGTCATGGCTGTGAAACACTAAGTAAAGCCAGATAATTAGAATGACTAGAAATTTAGCCCCTAAAATCAGTTAACCACTTGGGCTTTTTGTAGTTTAATTAGTTTTTATTAAAATGTTCCTTTAGTGATATAGTCAGGCATTTCTAATATGCTTTTTCAGCTACAGTGAGATTTCAAGGTTGCCACCATTAGATATACGTTTTAAACTAATGATTTTGTTAAGAGGGATGAGTAACTTTTTTCCTTTCACTTGTAATTAGCCTGGCAGAGCAGCACAGCTAGAAGCAGGAAGTATCCAATTTAAAAAGAGAAAGCAATTCACATACTGAATGTGTATATGCCTATATGCTGATATATTACAAAAATATAAAATTGTGTATATTTTTAAATACATCTGGAAACAGATTAACACTCTGAGTTTTGGCAGATTTCTGTTCCAAGATTAGACCCAGAATTATTAGAGTTAAGGTTATTCTGGAAACCCCAACTCACACTTAGGAAAAAGCTTTTGAATTTGAAATAGTTTTATTAACACTGTTAATAAACACACAAAAGTTCCAAGCCGAACAAGAATGTAACAGGAATTGAATATTAACTTGTATTCTGCATCATCTTCTGTGCATATTCACATTTCTTTTAGAGACTTAAGGAAGAGAGACAGGTGGTGGCTGGGCCACGAGGTCCTTAAATCTGGGGCATGCCAGATGACTACAGTGGTCCAGGTCTCGCTGGTCTAAGCCATGGTTAGGCCTGTTGTAGTATCTGGTGCCTGCCATGAATGGTCATATAAGCATTTGGGCTCCTGTGTCCATACCTGACTTCCTCATTCTTACATGGTTGGTGTGTCCTTATTCTGTGTGTTAATACATTAACTATCTTAAATATATGTCAGTTGGTTAAACGTCTGCTGATGCTCCTACACTAAAATACCCAAACCGGCATCAGCTGCCTTTTTGCGGTTACCTGTCAGCATTTTAGACAGACTTCCAGGAGAATTGTTTCTTGCAACATTCCATTTTATGCCAATTATTGATTTTTATGCTAAGCTTATAGGCTTAACTGCCTTTTACTAAATGCTTAATATCATAAGTGAATATCTTAAAGACTTGGGGCTGTAGGCTTCTTGGATTACTGCCGTATACCTGTATCTTATGGTTTTGGTCTAAAAGTCAGCTTTATACGTCGCTTGTACTCTAACCCATAGGTGATGCCTTCAATCAAAAATGTTTCTATTTGGAATAGCCAACTGTCAGCTTGCTGTATGGGTTTGCCCTAGTTCTTGGCTGGAGTATCCACCATCTGCCACAAAAATAAAAAAAAGTGGAACCACAGCATGTCTAAGTACAGTTGTTCAGTGACTGTGTTGGAGAATCATCTGATGCCAACGTCTTTCACAGACTCTAGGCTGGCTGGCTGATCTTTTTGGCACCAGTTTTGCTAGCCACCTAATGACAATTGGCCAGATTTGCCTTACCGTGATATTAATCTACACCAGTAGGACTAAAAGACTTCCAGAAACACACAGCACTGCTAGATAAAAGATTTTAAATGGTGTGATGCGAGAGTACTACTTCATTAAAACAATGTCCTGTTCATTATTATTTATTTATTTTTTTTACCATTGCTGGCCCAGATGGCTAATGGAAATAAAGATATAGATACAGTGGGGGTCAGTTAATGCGCAGATGTTGGGAGACAAGCCACCGCAACCACATGTAAAACATACTGTGTAAACAGGACCACGGTGAAATGTCCTAAAGTACAGCACAGTGTTTTTTAAATAAATCCATACACAATGCAGTTGGTGTACCTTAATATGGGCTTCAAGGCTACCAAAAATGGATTTTGTTTAGTGAAATTAAAAATATAAATTTTAATGCATGATCCAATTTTTAAAACACAAAATATGCAAAAATACACAGAAATCACCAAAACATAATAAATTATTTAAACAAATTTAAGAATTCATATCTATTTAATCGTGAAAACAGTGATGAAAATAAACCCTGTACATATCAATGCATGAAAATACTAACAGAGTGAATTCATTTTGAATATTTACAGTACTGTATTACCATAGATGACGTATTACATACATACATGATTCCACATTGAGTCCACAGAGTTCATAATGTAAGAAGCGTGCTTATATAAACTTTATTCAGCCCACAGGTTCATCTTGCTGGGATGGAGTTTTTATGAAGTACAATGTTATATTCTGCTGTTTCCTGTGCTTGGCTTTCTTTTTCTTCACAAAATCAATCATCCTGCGTAGGTGTAAAATTTGGATATTCTCCACATCTTGCGTCTCCATATATCATGCAAGAGTTTCAGCAGTGTTTAGCACTTCTGAATGGGAAATTTTGGATTTTTCAACATAATTCTCGTTGTCATCATCTACTCCTTCTTGTGCCTCCTCACTTTCGGGGTCTAGCCCAGCCTCACAACCTGCAATTGTTTCTTCTTCTGTCAGATGGTCTATAGTTGTGCCATTTCCATCTAGTTCCAGCCACTCTTTTATGAATTCAGAAGATGCGTCTAATTTAAAGTCTTTAATTAATTGAAAAAGAAATTTAGCTTTGTCTTCTTTTGTTTGCATTTTTGTTAGCAGGATGTCTTCTTCTGTAAACCCTTCAAATTCCGATTCTGAATCACTATGGTTTGGGTTTTCAGAGGCAGAACCGTCAACAGAAAAAGCTGGCCTGAGAGCCTTCATCCAGCAGTTTTCAATAGATTTTTGTTTTGTTTTTTGGGGGTTTCATATTTTAAAGCTAAAGTTTTGTCTGGCAAAAGCTTTGCAAATAAAGCTGTTTCATCACAGTTGTATATTTGTTCATTGCTATAATTTTCAGTTTCTATTATAGTTTTTAATTTGTCGGGAAACTTGTTGGCAGCAGTCTCATCGGCTGATCGGCTTTCTCCAGAAATGCTAACTTGCAAAATACCATGGTGAACTTTAAACCTGCTCCCTATAAAGCCTTTGCTGGCTTGATATGTTTCATCACCCACTAAAATTCCAAATTTACTTGCCTGGGCTTGGAGAATTGGGCCACTTAGTGGCATTCCCTTAACTCTCTCTTGGGCAAACCATGTGCACAATGCTTTGTCTGCAGCAGGCTTTGCTGAATAACGCACACATTTTCACTCCAGGCCAACTTGAGAATCTACTTGTTGTACAGAACTGCACAGCTTTGTTTTGGTTTTGTCCTACCTTGTACTGTTGATTCAGCAATCCCAAGAGCTCTAGAAATTTTGGCTTGGGTTTCACCATTATGTACCCAGTCTATAGCTGCTAATTTTTCTTCAGCACTGTACAAATGCTGATGCCTGTCTCCTGCCATTATGAACTCAAGCCTATACTAAAATACTGGCTCTGTTGCACATAATGGACTAAAGCCTACAATGTACTAAAATATCTATTGCAAGTAACGAACAAAAGCTTATGCTGTACTAAAATATCTATTGCACATAATGAATTAAAGCCTGTACTGTACTATACTAAAATATCTATTGCACATAATAAATTAAAGCCTGTACTAAAATATCTACACTGTTGCACTTAATGAACTAAAGCCTAAACTAAAGCATCTATTGCACTTAATTACAAGTAATCAAAAATATATATGGTATGTTCCATGACAACATGATTAAGCATGATGCGTCTTTCCAAAATGGTAATGAAAAGAAAAAGCAGTGCCAATGAGGCTTACTCCACGTGTTTCCATGCTTAGGCCAACTTTCAGTTTTAAATGCCATGCGTTAACAAGTTCCCCGTGTTAAATTGGTAGCTTTGGGGGACATGGCACTAGCATGCGTTAAATGAATTTGCAGGTAAACCGATCCCCGCTGTACAGAAGAAGATATTTTTGGTTTAGATTGATTTGGAGGTGGGGAGGCATCTGGGAAGATCAGGATGCAGGCATTTGTAAGTAGCATGGCTCTCTGGCTTAGGATTTCTTTGTATTCCAGTTGACACATTTGAGGATTGCTTTTTCTATCACCCTTTCTAATTTAAAGAGAAAAAATTGACTGTGCTTTGAGTGTTTTTTTTTTCTTTTTAAATTTGCAGAGTGCAAGGAAAAATAAAATGTGACACACTTATAGGGGAGCCCATCTTGCAAAAACATCTTACAAAACAGTTAGCCCAGGAACTACCTGTTGTAGGCCTTAAATCAGTTTCCAGCCAGGTTCAGGAATTAACAGTGTGTGTGGTGGGAAGGGGAAGGGTACAGAAAGAAAAGGCACCTCTTGCAGCCCTGTACAAGCTGCCCAGATCCCTAGTTACAGTACAGCAGGCAAAGCAAGCACTTATGGATCTTCTAGTCTCACCTCTTCCACATAAACTACAGAGTTGATGAAGCAGGGTAACAAGTGGGACTTTGACTCTGGTTGCTACCCCAATATGTAAGGTAGAAACTTGGTTTGAGCCTAAAAGTATCTTATCCTGCAAAAGTTACACTTGGTTCGATCTGTAAGGAACTGATGAATTAATGTATGGTACTGTGTGCAATTTGAAATCCTGAATGCATAAATTTTGAGGCTGTGTACAAAGATCTATGTGCCATGTGCCCTTAAAGGAGTGATGGGTGCAAAAGACTTCAAATGCTGTCTGTAAAAGCTTAAGGTGGGAAAAATAGGAGCCTACTATTAATGGAACAAATGGTATTTAAGATTGTGGACTGTTTACAAAAGTGCTACCCTATGTGGTGGCGGCAGTCCAGTGGTACACAAGACAAAGATCAAGAAAGAAACCCCAGTGAAGACCAATTCCTGCGTTCCAGATCTCCTGGTTCCAGTTTCTTCCGTTGTGCCTTTTTCTAGAGAGTCGGGCTGATGTATTCAGTTCATTGGTATCTATGTAGTCACACGTTTAAATTTGTGTGGTAATGAGCCTCGGCTTCAGGCTTCTCCTTTGATTCAACCCCTGAGCTATTTTATTATTTGTCTGTAAATAATAAATGTTTGTTATTTGCACCCTTTACATCTTGTCAATCTAATATTATAGCTTTGCCAGGTGAATAGTTACAGGATAAGGAGGGAGGAACCTCAGGGAAGGAGAGGTCCTTACAAAAAATCATTCTTTTGTTAAGTGAGAGTTCTATTAACAAACATGCTGGTCAGCAGAGCTTTGCACTAAAGCATGTGATATATCATCTGTTTGAACTGTGGAAAAATGCTGCCAGAACATCATCTGCAGTTAGAAAATAGGTCCAAGTGAAATTTAGACAAAGATGCGCTAGATGCTCTAAGGCAGATTGGATAGAATATGCAAGGCCTCTGGTCTAGCTGAGCATTTCTTAATTAAGGTTTTGGGCCACCTTTGCACTCCACTGATCATGAGAGCAGCCAGGAAACTGGTTCTGCCCTAGTGCAAGTTAAAATAGCCACTAGCCACTCAGAGGGCAGTCCCTTGAGCCAGATTTACAGTATAATCTTGCTTCTTATGCTTGTGTGAGACTATGAGCAGGTGACACAGTCAGTAGAAAGGGGATGGAGTGAGGCTGGGGGTATGGGCCAGGGCTGGCATCATGTTGGAATGTTCCACAATGCTTTGCTGGCACTTTTGAAGAGCGCTAATAGTATTAAAGCATACCAGCAGGGAGTTCTTGCACTTCTTTTTCTAGGTTTGCAGTACAGCACATCATACACTGGAAGTCCCAAATCTAGAACGATACACCAATGTGATTGCCTTCTATTGAAGGATGGTGTGACACTAAAGCAATCTGTCTGACTGCAGTTTTTCTTCTTCTACTAACCAAGAGTGTTTTCTGGTGTTTCCTTAGGGTCATCTTTGTTAATTGCCTATGTGTGATATGTGCCATAGTTATGTTTCAGATTTATGTTTTTGCATTGTTATTTGATGCAATATTACAGCTGATGCTGCTACAGGCTCCTTTGTCAATCCTGTAAAGAGATAACTTTTAAAAGAAACTTTCAAGTTTAGATATTGAACTGGGGTAACTTTCCATGGCAGATTCTACAAATTGCACAAGTGGCTGCGGAATGAGGACATTGAATCTGCTCTCACTACATTAATATAAATCAGCAGTAGCGCCATTGAAGCTGGTGGGTGTATACTGTAGGACAGTGGTTCCCACCCTTTTCTCTGCGGTGGCACACCTTGATACCTTTAATTTTTTTGAGGCACAATGCCATTTAGTCACCAAATGAATTCATGAATATTCATGAGCCAGTCCAGAACTCTGAGTAGTTTTTCAAAAAATTCCACCGCACAGCTGCTCAGGCCTGAGGGCATGCCTGTGTGCCATGGTGCACGGTTGGGAAACGCTGCTGTAGGAAGCTGAAAGGCAGTCAAGCCTTAGAGTTCATATGAAATGATATTTCATTCCTTAACATCTTTCACATGCTTTCATTTCCTTATTTTCATTAATATTCAGAGTATTGGCCAACAATAAAGAGCATGATTTGATTCTTTATGTAAAGCTCTTTCTGCACTCGTTGCAAAGCTGAGATCTGTATGCATTTTTAACATCTTTTCTTAGACTTACTGATTTAGAAATTTACATTCTTAACTGCCTAATTTTACATTTTCTTGCTTTGTGTATTGAAGACTACTGACTTTCACTTGTGTTTATGACCTCAGAGTTTGTTTGTGGAGTCATAACTATGAAACAGTGCAGGTGTTGTCAGCCCCGGAACCTGTGCCAAAAATGGCATGGGGGCTGAGCCTGAGCGGCATGTGATGCTGCTCAGGCTCCTCTGCTGGCCCCGCTTCTCCCAGCACTGTGCAGCCAGGTGGCAAGAGCCATGTGCGATGGCAGCGCTTCCCCACTGGGGCCAGCAGTGACATAGAAGCCACGGCAGGCAGGTCTCCAGGGTCCTGCTGACCCTGCCACCTGCTGGGTAGGGCTGGAGAGGAGCGGGGCAGGTCGGCCTGCCTGCTTCTGGCTCCAACCCTGGCTCCAACCCTGGAGCCAGAAGCCGCCCGCTGGTGGGGTCGAGAGCTGATCTCCGCTCGGATCCTGAGGCTGTCCAACTGCGGAGGCAGGGGAGAGCTGACCACAGTCCCGAACCCCATCCCTAGCACCAGCTGAGGGTTCAGTGGGCAGGCCTGGCACAGGGGCTGGCAAAAGTTGCCACCCACTGAAACAGTGGATAACTTGTGGTTCAAGTTCCTAGGAAAATACTGATATTAAAACACACCCTGAACCTGTCATAGTTTTTCATGCTGTTGACAAAAATGCTTAACACATCCACTGCTGCCTGGCATGCAGCCTTCGCTACCAGCTTGCCCTCATTCATAAGGTTGAACTGTCACCAAGCTGTATTTGTTTGTGCTCTTGTAAGAAGACTTGTAATTCTGCCAACTTTGTGTATGACCTGAAGTCATTCTTTACCAGAATGGCTATATGGAACTGCAGCCCAGTGGAGGAATATGCTTTCCTCCCAGTCAGATTCAGTTTTTTTGCCACCCAATCTTGGAACAGGCGTGCTGGTGCCAAGCTTGTTCATGGCCATCGGTACCACTGAGATGTTGGTTTGTGGGTAGATAAAAAGGAAGTCCATGTCCTTAGCTGTGTCCAAGTAGTGCCTCTGTGCCACATCCCTTGGTAACCTATTCCAATTCTTCACCATCATCCTAATGAAAAAGCTTTTTCTAATATCCAATCTTGACCTTCTCCATTGCAACTTGAGACCATTTTTCCTTGTTCTGTCATCTCCTACCACTGAGAATAGTGTAGGTCCATCCTCCCCAGAAATCCTTTTCTGGTCATTGAGGGCCACTATCAGATCCCTCCTTGTTTTTTCCTTCTGCAAACTAAACAAGCCCAGTTCCCTTACCTTCTCCTAGTAAGTCATGCTCCAGCCCCCCAGTCATTTTTGTTGCCCTCCACTGGACTCTTTCCAGTTTACCTATATCCTTTCTGTAGCAGGGGGCCCAAAATTGAACAGAGTACTTCAAATGTGGCCTCACCAGTGTTGAATGGAGGGGAACAATCATTTCCCTTGATCTGCTGGCAATGTTCCTATTAGTGCGGCCCAATATACCATTAGTGTTCTTGACAATAAGGGCATGCTGTTGACTCATAGCTAGCTTCTTGTTCACTGTAAACCCCACGACCTTTTCTGCAGAATTGCTGCCTAGCCAGTCAGTCCTCAGTCTATAGCAGTGCCTGGGATTCTTCCTTCCTAAAGGCAGCACTCTATAATTCTCCTTGTTGAAGCTCGTCAGATTTCTTTTGCCCAGTCTTCCAATTTCTCTAGGTCACTCTGTTTCCCATCCCTGTCCTCCAGTGTATCTAGGGCTCCCCTCACTTTAGCATCATCTGTGAACTTGCTGAGGGTGCGATCCACCCTATCTCCAGATCATTAATGAAGATGCTGAACAAATCCAGCCCCAGCACTGATTCCTGAGGCACTCTGCTTGTTACCAGCTGCCAGCTAGATGTCAAACCATTGATCACTACTCAGTAAGTCTAATGATCTAGCCAGCCTTCTTTCCATCTTATACAGCTAGTCCTCACTTAGTGAACTACTCGTTTAGTGACCCCTCAGAGTTATGACCGGCTCTCTGATGAGTTGGTATTATGGCGATGTACGAGAACTCGCATCAACTCTCTCAGATTACCTATATTTACAGTACACTATGCAAACTAAGTTCAGTACATTAGAGCTTAAAACATTTAAAATATATATTAAAAATGTTATAAATGATGCAAAGGTGACATTAAAACTATCTACCGATGGTTGAAAAACCCACTACCAGTAAAGTACATTATGCCTGAAATACCGGTAAGGGCTGCTCCTCGTTTAGTGACCAATTCGTTTATCAACCAGGTTTCAGGAACGGAACCCGGTCACTAAGTGAGGACTACCTGTAGTCCTTTCATCCAATCCACACTACTTTAACTTGCTGATGAGACTACTATGGGAAACCACATCAAAAGCTTGACTTCAAGCCTCAGGATTCCCTGCAGAGATCCAAACCACCCTGGAAGACCTCCCATTCAGCGCGTGCACGCACGCTGTCTCTCTCTCTCTCTCTCTCTCTCCAACTTTCTAAACGGGTCACTTTTCAGGCCACAGTACCGCACCCGATCTATCAACCTTATCCACTGTGCCAGCAATACCAGTCTCGCTGTCCCCAACAATCCCAATGGCCTAGATTCTCTGCTGTTTCTAATTCCACCATGTCCACATCTCAGTATCATCCCTCCAGACATTCCTTTTAACTCCTACATAGAGAACCATGTACCCAGCTCCACCCCTTCCCTGTGTTCCCCAGTTGTCTTTGGGTGCCATCTTGCTCTGTTAGCTCACAAGTGGGGCAAGATTACCACCAGTTGATGGGTACTACACATTATATGCAATAGATATCTGATAGAATTCCATAGGAGCCATGTCAGTCTAGTTCAGCAAAACAAACAAGGAGTCTTTTAAAAATGCCACTAGACTCCTTGCATACTACATTACATTCCCTCACTGTCTGCTATGCAGTAGTCTTCCACCTTGAATGAACCTGCACTTTCCCAGACACTCTATTGCCATATAAAGCAACACTGTAAAGGCTACGCTTTTTCTTCATCTCTAACTGAATTTCCCAGTACATTACAGAGTGCTACTTCCTTTCACAAGTCTCTCCTGCACTGGGAAGCACTGCCCATCCACAAGGGCACCGGCTACCTCTGCAGCCCCACTGCAGGATATTTGTAAAGCTGTAACATGGTCCTCCATCCACATTTTCACCTCTCATTATGCCCTGTCCTATTCGGCAGTGGCAGTTGGCTGAGGTTGTATGAACTCTTGCCTCTGCTGAGCCCTGGCATCCATCTCCAAACTGACTACTGCTCTCTACCCGATCCATGTATGAAAACCACATAGGGACCAGCACCTGAAGAAGGTGATGTTCCTTATTGTAAATGAAGGTTCCTTGAGAGATGTGGTCCCTATCTGGAATCCAATCCTACCCGCATCCATTGTGCTATGGGCTTCAAAACTGTGGGTAAGAGCTAGCTGAAGGACATTGATCTGCCCAACCTCATAAGAATTCATCTGCAATCACACAGACCACATATGGTGTGTGGGTTGTTGGAGACAGCTACAGACACTTTCAGTGCATGGCATGTAAGTGCCCCCATGTGAATCCATATAGAGATGACACCGCTGGAAGAAACATCAGTTAGAGTAAATAATCTCCCCTTTCCTAAATTAAACTGGGAGTTTTCAAGGGCCTAAGGGAGCCATTCACCCAACTCCCACTGGCACCTAGCCCTTTTAGGGTCCATTTTCAAAAGTCCCAGCTTTAGGGATTAAAATTAAGCTTCTGAGTCCATACAGAAGTATTTAAATAGGTGAGCTCCAATTGCTTTCAGGTTTCGTAGGCTGTAATTGCTGTGGTATTTGGTAGCCACTGGCAGCTGAATCAATATACTGATTTTTCAAAGTGCTGACTGGTCAACAAGACTTAAAAATTGGGCCGCTTATTTAGATACCTAAGTGTGGACTATAGAGTTCAATTTAAGGCATCCAGGTTTTAAAATCTTGGTTTCTGGACAGCAGTTGCCATCTGAATTTTTTGATCAGTGCAAAATTTCCCATTTGATTTTGCATTGAACACCTACACCTAGGAAAAGTTACCATTTATTTTCTTAAGCAGTTTGGTTTCTCAAAAGGAACAAAACCCAGGGGTAAGTTGGTGGTCCTGTAAATATAACTGGTATGAAATGTAGGAACTCGCTCTGACAGGAAGAGTTGTCTTCTGCTTTTTGAAATGGGATTAGAGATATCAGCAG
Source organism: Podocnemis expansa (assembly GCA_007922195.1). Taxonomy (NCBI): domain Eukaryota; kingdom Metazoa; phylum Chordata; order Testudines; family Podocnemididae; genus Podocnemis; species Podocnemis expansa. The sequence goes on along the minus strand of ML681981.1, from coordinate 44,994,930 downwards.
CTCCCCGTGGAAGTAGAGGAGAGTTAGGAAGTTAGTGAGATGTTTCTGATAGTTAAACTGTTTGCTTGAAGCCATCAGGTGAAAGCTTTAAATAAAAATAACTAAAGCAGCAGTTTAAAAAGTTATGTACACAGGAGCCTGAGTTTAAACTTAACTTCAGCCAGACTACTAATATGCTTAGAGTTAGGTGTACATTAATTGTTTTACCAAATCAGGGATTATATGATATACTCAAAATCTAACTATTTTCTTCATTCTCTTTCCATTTTTTTCTTCTAGGCTTTCTGTCTCAGCTTGTCTATGACCGAGTGCTGACAGAGTGCATCCGAGCTGGACATTATGCAGCCAGCGTGATCATAAAGCGTTCTGGTTGTACTTTCCCAGAAAAGCCTGACTTCGACTGATACCAATGAATCAGAGGGATCAAGAGAAACTTATGTTTATGGGATTGCTGCCTAAATTTTTCCTACTTCCCGTTCCTCACCCTCCAAATTACCTGCATCAAGGCTTCTGTACTTCTATTCACATCACTCTATCCAAAATGTATATGGCTATGGTATTTTTCTATTCATAGCACTGTAATGTCTCACTAGTCTTAATTTGGGAGTTACAGTGCTAGGTGAAACATACTCTCTCCTCAACCTAACAGTTAATTTATTTATATGCTGTAAATACATGTAGATGCCACAGCTGATTAACTGTTAAAATACTTCTGGAGAAGCCACGCGTTTGTGTTTCACCAGGGCCAAATTCTGCACATCTTCCTCACATTCATCTCACACTGATGCAAATAAATAACAACTCCTAAATCAGTGGTGGTACTCCAGTGTTAAAAGTAGTGAAAATGTGGAGAAAATCAGGCCCAAAGGATCTACTTGCATATGAACAGCACAAAAGATCTGGCCCAAAGGACACGGTCCTGGTCACAGTTGAGTTAACTGATGTTTTGAAAGATGTTTGAAGGCCTTATCCAAAGTCCATCCGTGGTTTTTAGAGACTTTCCATTGATGATAGCGGGTTTGAATCAGATGTGACTTTAGAGCTTTATCTGGCCCTTAATTTGTAAATTCATGTGCACCTATCAGACTAGCCAGTAAAACAGGCATTCAGTGCTTTCAAAGCAGAGACGTGATTTCATGATAAGCTCTAACTGTATATTTTACATCTATCGTCTCAATGTCAGATTTTTAAAGACTATATTTAATTAAGGTACATACACATAGTGAAAATGAGGTACAGAAATATTTATGCAGGATGTCATGTCAGGATATGCCAAACAGATTCTCTTAAATACGCACACTTTTAAACTTATAATTTACTTTGAATAATTAAACAATATGCTGGATTTTATTTGTATTACAGTATTCAAAGGAGACTTACACTTGCATTCATTACTTTGCTATGTAATTTGATATTGATGAATAAAAAATTGTCATACAGTAATTCCCTGGCCTTTTGTTGCCAAGAGCACAATGAGCATAGTGCAGTACACCAAACCTTCCTGCAAAGACTTTATTAAGCCATGGGTCAGAAGGAAGTTGCTCAACCTGCGTTATATGATGGACCTTGAGATCTTAATTGTGACTTTGTGTCCAGGCTGATGTTGGGTTCAGTTTCAGGAATATGTTAAGCATTAATGAAGGAAGGAAGGAAGGAAGGAAGGAAGGAAGTGGTTGTGCATTTTCACGTCAGCGTAGTGTTCTCACCACAGAAGAGATGTGAAGTTAGTAGCTAAGGTTTAATGAACCACCAAAGAACATCAAGCAGTTACAGTCTTGCATTCTTCTGAGCCCACAGACTTTCCTCTGTGAGCACACACTGGGATGCCTCCAACCCTAAAGGGAGTGGTGAGGCAGCAAGACCTGTGCATGGGCCAATGGATCTGGCTGACTGCAGAGGAGAGCAAGCTCCATCTTCAAAAAAGGGGGTGCTGAGAGCACTTCTGTCTACACAACATGGAGCCCTAGGAGGCACAGTATTTCCCAAAGCAACCTCTGCAGCCAAGTGACTTCACCATCTCCAATGAGCCCGTACCAAAGAAAGTCTATCCTGAAAGAATTTGTGAAGCTTGAGAAGTGGCCAGGGCACTTACTATGAAGAATCTCTTCATTGCTGTTTATACAGCTGTGTGTGTTTATAGTAGACACCTTCTAATCTTCCATTATTAACTCGAAGATTTCACACTTAGGGATTGTCTGCACAGGGCTGTTCCTAAATACCCCCGTTAGTGAGCACTCTCATTCCAGAATAACAATACCTTGTTGGTGTCTACAAAGTTGGCATCTTATAAGCAATGGTTAAATCTGACATTTCTATTACGCTGCACTAAGTGATGTGTTCCATTTCCTTTCGTAACACCTTCATTCCATGTTCTTTCTGTTCCACCCAAAAAGTTAAGATTCATTTACAACAATAGGATTTACTATGATATGTTACCCATTCATATTAATTACATTCAATTTCATTTCTTTTTCCAGAGTCAAAGATCTGGTATCTTAAGATCTGTGGAACATGGAATATATTTTACATGTGATTAATAAAGCATGAGTTTCTTGCCTTTGCTATGAAGAGCAGGTGAGCCAGGGCTCGTAGGGTCTATTACCAAGACTGGCAGTGAAATACCGTGTGAGCTTCGGCTATTGACACTTCAGCTCTGTGTGTCAGTCTGGGTAGCAAGATGAGCTTGAAACTGATAGGACTGATTGAGGAGTAAGCCTCCTAAACAATCTGAGGAACAGCATCAGACTCTGACTCAGTCTGTTTGGACATTCCTTATTTCCCCAGTATCTGTGACTGGAAATCCTAGAAAGATGCATAAATACCTAAAAACAGTTTGCCAAGCCATGCCAAGTACCTTTGAAAAGTACCGTCAGCTGAGCGATGATTTCCATCTGAATTCCTTCCAATAACTGTTGCTTTTTTTTACTTCCCTCTGCTGAAGTATTTTTGTCCATACAATGGTTGCTGGTGTCCTCCCTGGCCTGTCTCCATAAATACTATTTGTCTCCATTTTTGTTGTCTGCTGACCACCTTCGTGTAAGAATGGGCATCTGGAAAAACATGCCATCATGGACTTCTCAACCTGTGACATGTCCCAGACCTGCTATATGAACTCAGGTGAGACCAACGCTGAGCTTGAACCATCAGTCAAAACTAGTATCTTCAGCTCAGGGCCATTTCAGGATGGTAGGTGGGAGTGGGGTTGGAAATCAAATGCTGTGGGTGCTGTTCCCATCTCCACCACTGATTCACTATTACCTTGGAAAAGTCACTTCACCATGCTTTACCCCATGTCCCATCCACAGAGAAGTATATTGAGCTGAGTGGATGAAAGAAGTACTCCCTTGAGTACAATTGTATTATCAACATTGTTGTATCTGGGTTCTGACTTCCCTTTCACAGCTGTAACAGGCTGTTCTTGTAGGAGCCATTTGGCCCATATAGTTTTAAAAAGCAAGTAGTGGTAATTAGTACTCCTTGTTTTGAGGGAAGGAGACAGACAAGAATAAAGCTTTCTTGTGAAATACCCTAGGTGGAAATTATAATAGAAATACAAGCTATTGCAATGTGACAAGTTTGGGAACAATGTTTAATTTAGAATGTCTTAGCCATAGTTTTAGCAGAGAAATGTTAATTAAAAGTGTGATGACATGTTAGGGATTTAAAGGAAATCATCCTGCAAAAGATTTATTGCAATCAGAGCTCCAGAGCATTAGGACTATGGAGTCTTGAGCTGTTCCTTTTCAGTGATCATATGATTGGCCTGTTGTTAAATATAATGCCAATGTCATGAACTGAGGTGGGCATGGAAAAGGTGTGACTACTTCCCTTTAACCAGATGGATTTCAGAAGTGTTAGAGATTATACAATTCATTAGTCTTTACAAAAGATCAAAGGGAAAGAACATCTTAATTTGGGCATAGACTGCTATTGTCAGAGCATTTTACAGATTATATGGAAAATGAACGTGTGCAATGTTAACTGCACATATTAAGGCATGTGCCTATTGTTTTTCTCTCTAACTCAGTGTGCACTTCCTGGAGATAATTCTCACACGCAAGACCTTTTGAGATAGTTATTTCTATTGTGACTAGTTCAGAAAGCAAACAGCTCAGAGGTTAGTGCCTAAAGCATCTTCCTTTAAATCTAATCCCTTGCAAGGGCTTCTCTGACTGACCTCGTTAATCTAAAGAGAAGCTAGCTGTTTCCTATGGCAAACATTATTCATGTTCCAAAGGGGCAGCTATTAGTCTAGTTCACTAAAACAAACAAGGAGTCCCCTGGCACTTTGAAAGACTAACTAATCTATTTATTGCATGAGCTTTCGTGGGAGAAAATCCCACTTCGTCAGAAGCTTCAAAGATGGGGATTTTCTCCCACAAAAGCTCATGCAATAAATAAACGTTAGTCTTTAAGTGCCAGAGGACTCCTGGTTTATTATTCATGTTATACTTTATATATTTCCTGAAAAGACCCAAAGAAACTCTTCTTTTTAAATGGAGGCTGGTGGATGCCCCTTGCATAGTACCTTTTTTAAAAGACTAGAATAAAATGACACTTAAAATGCTAAAAATTTGTGAGATTTTTGTTTTGAAAAACAAAAAAAACACAACTTCACCATCTAACCCTGAGGGCCACAGACAGTGGGCAAAAGTCTGTAAATAAAAACCACTTCACCAACAGAGTTAATTGTGTTAGTAATAGTGAATGTTACACACACCTTGTTCCTGTTAGACACACGTGATATCATTGCATGTCAGGGATACAGAGATGGAAGAGAAATGTTCCCCCATAAAGACATGTAATAGTTGGCTCATTATGAAATGAAAACCAAATAAACACTTGTAAAAACTAGCAAGTCTTTGTGTCCTGTTTTTGTCAGATTGCTCCAGAGTTGGCATTAAAGGAGTTTTTATTTGTGAAAATGACCTTGCCAGGCCTTGCATGCCTAATGACAGGATGGGAAGAGAGATGAGCAGGTAGCTCTGAACATCAGTAAGATGGCTTTCCTTTCAATGTGATGAAAGCATGGGAGTCCTGTGTGCGAGATGAAGTATAGCTGTACTGCACAGTCCAAATATTTAATGGTGTTCTAACGATCCCCTGCTTATTGGAGTGTGACAGCTAATAGCCATCAGCTGCCAAACCTGCTCAACAGTTCAGTTCCCTAAAAAGAAAATGAAAAGTTAAAAATGAAGCCAAGTCACTCCAGAAACCTACAAATCAGAAATGTGCTATAGCTGAGCAGGCAAATCATTTCCAAAGTTCAGCATGAGCTGCTGCCCAAATCAGGAGAGGGGGTGGACCTGGGAATCAGTCACACCTGGCTTCTGTGACCACCTTTGCTGTGAACTGTTGTGCATGTTTTGGCAGAACCACTTCACTGCTCAGTGCCTCTGTTTTCCCATCTGTAAAAGAGGCCTAATACTGCTTGCCTTAGTGATGTTTATAAAGCACTTTAAGATCTTCTGATTAAAGGCTGTAAACAAATACCAGTTATGGTGGTTTTAACATACCAAGTGATTGGTGCGGTATCAATGCATAGCTATATGAACATGTCACCAAGATGTATTACGTTTAAAGGCCAAAATCTGCACTAACTAACCTCTGCAACCCATGGAGTTGTATGGGATGTAATTCAGCATAATTTTTTCCTCCAAAAAAGTTCTGTATGGCTGCAGTGAAATGAAAATGACACATGGAGTGTTTAAAGAAGCACCAACTTGAAAAATCAGACTTAGTTAAAAACATGATTTTGCCTGCTGTTGATGCAAGTAATGTGGACCATTATTGTGCCTACTGTTTTTACACATAATGTGGAATTTTAGGTAAAAGAAAAAAATGATTGAGAAAAAAGTTATATATTCAAAATATAAAATACTTGGTGAAGAGTGAGTGTTACTATTTTCCCTATATAGTAACTAAGTTTCCTGTTTGGTTTTTCATAATGAAGAGAGCAACAGTGAAGAGAGAAACATTAAAAACAAGTAGGTAAATGCAACTGTAAATGCACATTGTCTGAGGGAATGAAGGGCAGGGCTAGTACCTAGTCTGAAATCTGTTTTTAAATCAATTGGGTTGGAAATTGAAGGTGGCTCTTTTCAAACACCCATGGTGTTATTAACATACCCAGTGGACAGAGCACCAGACTTCGCTATCTTTAAGCTGTTATTAAGGCAGCTGTTGTAATGCTCCTACGCAACTTATTTTCTCTAGACTGTCACCTCCACACCAGAGAGAGGCCTGTCTAATTGAATAGACTTTACAGTGTCATTTCTTACCAATTACGATGGCCCTCTCAGACATGGAGACTATTGGTCTCTGCTTGGGGCTCAGTGGAGTATAGAGGGAATAACCAAGACAAGTACAATAGGGAATTGTGTGATGTAACTCCTAAATCCCTATACATCTGTGGGATTAGACCAGATGGCATTATTTATTTATTTTAAAAATAAGATTGCTTGAAAATGTAATTTATAATCACCATGCTGGGCCTGGGTAAACCTCCGTAATTCAGGGAGTTATTTTAAAAAGTCTATGACTTGTGTACTCAAAATGTGGCCTAGAGGGACCTCAAAAGTAGCCAGCTTCAGCTGTTACCCTGCAGGGTAAAGACAAAGCTGATCGTCCTTTGTTGGTGGAGCTCATGAATGACAAGTGACGTTGTGTCATCTACCGGGGTGGTAGAAACAAACCTGGCTGCTGGTGTTTATGTCTGATAGGGAAATGTATGTACATACATTTACTGGTGCAGTCTTTGGATCCCAGATGTCCCCGGTCTGTGTAGTTTGGGTAGCCTGGCCTTAAGGAAAGGTTTTGTCCTGGATGTTCACAATCACAGAAAATGGACAGGACTGCACAAGGTCATCGAGTCCCAGGCCCAAGCACTCGTGGCAGGCCCAAGCACTGTCTTAAAGCCATCCCTGACATGCTTTTCTAACCTACTCTTAAACAAAACAAAAACAAAAAATTACGTGCCCATGCAGTACAGAGCTTGCTGTATCCCAGCAATTACCAGATCAACACATTCTCAGTATGCAAGTAAAATGATTTCTTTTTCTTAACTACCAACCCTGCACATTTAGCTTAGTTTACACAAGTTGAGGATAAACTTCCCAATGCCTAGCAGTGCTCCACTGGATGTGTCTCCAAGAATGCAAGTGGGTTTCTTTCTTTTCTTTTGGCACCCTAACTCACCATTTCAAAGTATGGCTTAAAATAGAATTCCTCATACCATCCTCTGGCTTATCTGATGCTCAGGAATAATTCTTCCCTGAGAAGAAGCCTCTAAGGCTTGCTGTCACTTAACAGAAACAAAACAAAAAAGTCATGATGAGCTTGAGGAATTGTGTTAGCTACCACAGTTTTGCCCTACTACAGCTATAGGTTTGCCCATGACTGGCTGACCTAATATTAAACATGACCTTAACCTGGAATTCACATTTAATACTATTTTAGCTGCCATGACTCTTCATGTGCTTTAACATGATCTCATTTTCTAGAGACAAGCTCTGAGAAGCTCTGGTGTATTCTGACACTGAAAGTGGATGTCTTTCAAGTGTTTGACATAATGCTGCGTTCCTCTACCTTCTGCAGCCTGTGTCTCCACTGTCAAAGCAGTACATTCGAAAAAATGGAGCTGTAATTTGACCTGCTAACACCACCCTTGCAAGGGGCAAAGAACTGAGGTAGAAATCTACAATTCTAACTTAGGTCTGTGTAGCCAGTAGTAGCCAGAGTAGCATTAATTGTGCTTTTCTTGTTTCTCCAGTCTATTTCATCATAGCAACATACCTCCTCCCTGCTTTCAGCCCGAGGAAGTTTTCAATTCCTCTCTCTGAAGGCAACATTGCGCCTCTCTGTTGTATCTGCAGCAGAAAGACAGCTTTTCTTTATTTTTTTGGATCTAGCGTAGATGAGAGAGGGAGTGAGCAGAGGACAACTGCCTCCCTACAAGCCCCTGTGCTGACTACCCACAATGCAATGCATTTCAGGAAGTAACGCGAGCAGTGGAGCTGCGTAAGCTATCTGCTGTGATCACTCACCTTCTTCTGTAATTCAACAGCCTAAAATGAGATTACAGTCCCACCCCCGCCAGTGTAGATAACCCTAACACTGTAGCATCTAAGCACAATATATATATGTCCCAAAATCCCTGTTTTACAGCTTGATATTGTACAGTATAAGGAGAAGAGATGGTAACCTATTTCCCCTAAAATTCTGCTGATGGAACAAGACAATCATGCATAAATCTTACACTGCCCAGTTCTGCTAACAACCAAGCTGAACATTTTATTCCTTTTTTTATTTGCTTTCTCTCTGTAAACCCATAGTTGTTAATATTCATTTTTAAAGGCAAGCCACATGAGAGTTGGGCCTTTGCACAGGACTCTTACTGACTGGTGTTCCTGCTGACAGAAAAGATGGCAAGAGTCAAGATTTGGAATAAAGGACAAGCGTCACATATGCTGTGTGCTATGGAGGACAAATGTGGAATACAAAGTACGTTAAATTGCTGAGTTAATTATCTCACTAAAGTCTAAATGTTGTTTTTCAGCACTTCCCCCCCACCCCAGTTGTTTACTTTTATCAGTTAGAAAAAATTTTAAAAAAATCAATGTCATGAAAAACATAATTATATTCCTACTAATCTGAAATGTTTTCTCATTTGAGTACTGCAATCTGATGTGTTCTATCACTTTTCTTCAGATTATAGCACAGAAAATTGCCATCTAAAAGTTAGGACTTTAGAGCAAAAATAGTAAGGGGAAAAAATGCTCCTCACCAATCAATTACTATTCCTAATGACATAATTTCTGCAATTTTCTTTTAGATAATATATGAATAACAGAAAATAAATTGGTTCAACAAGAACTTCATTAAAGTCCAAGGATGAAAACACGATCTTCCATGTGAATAATTTGGAATGATTTGGTAAAGCTGAGGCTTTATTACAGGATTGCCTTCTGCTCCACGAGGCAGAAGTATCCAGGCTCGTCCTTGGTGAAGTGTGAAAACATTTTGTAAACAGTTCTAGTTAGTTCTGCATGTCAGATGATAATGCAAGTTAATTAAGGGCTATTCTTCCTCAGTTAAGTTCACCCTCTTCCTTTCATAAAGGCCTGGTAATGGGGCTTAGTGTGAGGCACTTAGCATGGGTGAGCAAAGGAAACTTCTCTTCCTCACCCAAACTCACAGTTAATTGTGTCAAAGCATCAATGCCGTTGCAGTCATTGCATCAACCTACAGGCGTGGCTAGACTGTGCTTGAAAATATGATTGCAGCTTGCTGGTGTGTACCTGAGCTAGCTCTCATCTAGCAAAGATGGCTAAAAACGGGTTAAAGTATAATTTGGGGGGCCCTGGAATGCTCCCACACCAGTGGGGGCCCCCGCACCAGTGGGCCCCTCTCCTGCTCTGGTGGGCCCCCTCGGACTCCAGCTCCTGCCCCCCTACCCCCAATATGCCCCCAGCACAAGCCGGCCGCCCCCATACTCACCAGTGGCATAGCTGGGGAGGTGGGAGCGGTAGGCCCCAGGTCCCGGTGGTGCTGCATCTGGGCCCAATGCTTCAGGCCCCAGGTTGGGGGCAGGGAGTGGAAAGGGAAGGGTTTGGGGCAGGGCTTTGAGCCCTCAGTAATGCCCCTAGCCCCCACCCCCTCCCCTTCCCGCTGGAGCACTGCAGAACACTGCTCCAGGCCTTCTATTTTTAGGGGCCCAGCGTTTGGGCCCCTAAAAATAGAACGTGGACCCAGAATGCTGCATTCCGGGTCCTGCTATTTTTCAATAGTGAGTCCCAGAATGCGGTGTTCTGTCTCCACGTTATATTTTTAGGGGCCCCGGACTGCTGAGCCCCTAAGAATAGTGGGCCCCTATCATGGAGCCCAGAAAAACACTCTTGGATCCTCTCTGTTCACAGCCAATCAGGACTCGACTACGGTGGGGCCTTCTCCCATCCAGCACCAGGGGTCTCCATGCTAGCTGTAGCCAGCATCCAAATCCAGACTCAGAGGGTCCAACCCTTGCTCTGGTCTCCCTGAGGGGATTGCTTCCTCCAGGAGGGTCCTGGCCATCCCAATCAGAAGTGACACTCAGCCAATGTAGAGGTCAGAGGGTTTATCAGCAATCCAGTTTGCACAGCAGCTAAGACAGTTGGCTTTCAGATTGACCAGGAGGCATAGCAGTAAACCCCTGGACAAGCCCCTGCAGATTCTGCCTCTCTGAGGCCTATTTCCCTGCCATGCTTCTCCTCTCTCAGCCTTTCATTTTCCTCCTCAGCCAGGCAACCTGCCCCCAATCTAAACTAGCCACAACCTCTATCATCCACAGGGGGTCCAGGTAAGGGCTGTCTAAAGCCCCTTCCCCCCCAGTGGTTCCCATAGTTATCACACCCGTGTCCCATCACCAAAGTACAGGAACAAAAAAGAAGAACATTTGGGTATCACCCCTGGCATTCCACAGTAGCCCAAGAGGTTTCTTGCTTCATCAGAGGCCTGGAATGGCGTTCCAGTGCACTTCCCCCTTACTTTAACCCTTGGCTAAAAATAGTGGTGAAGCCACAAGACTAGGAGCACAAGCTACAGCTCCATTAGTGGTGCTGGCTGGAGACTGGGGCTGAGTACCTGAGTTGCAATCACACCTCTGGTTGCATTGTATGCATATTTTATGGGCTGAAATGGCAGCTGCTGCTGCGTCATTACCTCTACACAGCATTTTTGGCCACCAGATCCTATAGCAACTGCCCTGGTCCACTGCTTCCTCCATGTTCTTTATGCCTCCTTAGCGGCAATTGAGACCTCTACAGAACACCAGGTGTGGGTGCATCAGCCTCCCATCCCTGAATGGCCATGCTGCCTATATGTGCCCCACTCTCTCTCCCCACTTCTCCAGACACAAATGATACAGAAGATTTCCATGGGATCATCCCATCTGAGTGAGTTTTACTTATCATACATTGACTTGTGTGCATGTTTCCTAGCAGACAATGGTATGTTAATGCATTGGCCTGCTTGCCCTCTGCCATGCTAAGTGAGCACTCAGAGAAAACTTCTCTCTGCAATTGCCATTGTGACAGCCAGCCAGCAACAAAGCACAATGTGACAGTGCCCTGTTACCAAACCAGACAGAGGTATAGATATCACCTTCCTGGCCAATGAAAAGAATTCAAATCACATCGAGAGAAACTCTGAATTGTTAACAAGTGGGTAGCGGTGTTTGGATTTAGGCCATTGGTTTGACCAAGTATAAAGATAAGGCCCATTTGCTAACTTTGGGCTGAATCTGAATTCAACTATCTACAAAGTTCATTGTTGTTCAAATCCAGGATTTTGACCTGGATCTATTAACCTACCTTACACCCTTCCCCGCCCTCTACCTTTGGTTTTTGGGGTTTGGTATGTGGTCTTTGAAAAGTTGATATAACCTAGGCTTTTTAGCATGTTATTGTTAGTCCATCACTGACAAGGACGATGACATTCCTGCAATTCTCATCTATGGATGCTCATACAACTCTGAAGTCCAGCTCCTTAGGCATAGAACAGGCCACACTGAAGGCATGAGAAGGCCGTATCCCTGATGATATAGTTCTATGGTTCCTTTCACATACAGCTAGGAGATGATTTAATCGATCCTAATCAATGTCTTGTCAGAGACCACCACTGAGTCCTCTTCTGAGCTGTTTGCTTGAGGTCTTTAACACTCATGCAAGCTCATTGAAGACTATTCTCCAGGTCATCTTTGAAGTGCTTATACAGATGTCCCTTCTTCTTTTGCCCTTTCTTAGTGCCCCATACAAGATATATTTTGGGAGACAGTCTTCTATTCTGATGGCAGGTCTGATCCACCTAAGTTGTGTTCTGAATGGCCATTTCCTCAGTGTTGGTTGCATTTGCTCACCCAAGGACCTTAATATTGGTCATTCTGTCATGCCAGAGAAAGCTCATTGTTAAGCAGAGAGAGCACATGTGAAATTGCCGAAACTGTTTCCTGTGCCATCTGTCAAGCATCCATGTCTCAGCTCCATACAGGAGAGATGTTAGAACCACTGCATGCAGATCTTCAGTTTGGTGGAGGGACAAATGTTACGTTGGTTAAGGACTTTTGTTGAGAGTCAGCCAAGGGCCTGGAAGGTCTTATTGATTCTGGAGGCAAAGTTCCTTATCAACTCAAGATGGTGCTGCTCAAGTACTTGAACTGATCTATATTTTTCAGCTATATGCCATGGATAAAGACGGCTGGTTCAGGGGCACTGGAATGATGTGCTGGTTGGGGCAAAGCATCTGTCTTACTGAGGGTGATGGTGACACCAGTGAGCTGGGTTGCTTCAAAAAGCCTGTAAACGATGACCTGAAGACTGTGGTATCTGAGAGTCAGTAGCATGCGGCCATCTGCAAAAAGTGCCTTCATGAGAAATCTGACCAGCATCTTGGTCTTAGTACTTAGAGCAGGAGAAATCATGTCAGTAGCAGATTATATCAACAGATTCAAGCCCTTCGTGTCATGGCTGAGCACACAAACCAAGAACAAATTGAACAGCAATGGAACAAGTATCCAGCCTTGCTTCACTCCATTCAAGATTTTGAATGCAAAAGGAAAAGTCACCATTGGAAAGCACTTGTAGTGTCATGTCGTTATGGAACAATGGATCATTTGTACAAACTGAGTGAGGAGGGCTTTAAACTAGGTTTAAAGGGGGCAGGTGACCAAAGCCCACAGGCAAGTCAAAAACAGGAAGACCTAGGGGAAGGGTTGGAACTTGGAAAGAGCTGGGGCTGTGACAGCAAGAATAAAAGAGAGGTTTGACAGAACCATGGTAGGGGTGGGGAATCAAATCAGTATATTAAGTGTCTTTACACTAATGCAAGAAGTATGGGGACTAAGCAAAATGCTAGTAGTAAAACCCAGCTATGACACAGTTGGCTTGACACAGTACTAGTGGGATAATTTATGACTGGTATATTAATATAGCCCAATACACTTAGCTTAAAAGGATAGGCAGGGGAAAAAAGGGAAGTGGTATTGCCTTGTATATTAAAAATTTATATACTTGGGACTGAGGTTGATATGGAAATAGAAGACAGACATTTTGTAAATGTCTGGGTAAAGATAAAAGGAGTGAAAAACAAGGATGGTGTCATGGTAGGGTCTACTACATAACACCTAACCAGGAATAAGAGGTGGATGAGGATTTTTTTCAATAATTAAGAAAATCATCCAAAGCACAGAACTTGGTGGTGATGGGTGACGTCAGCTGCTCAGACGTCTGTTGGGAAAATAACACAGCAAAGCATAGATTGTCCAACAAGTTCTTGGAATGTATTAGAGCCCATTTTTTATTTCAAAAGGTGGAGAAAGCAATTAGGGGAGAGGCCATTCTTAATTGGGTTTGACAGAGAGGAAGCAGTTGAGAATTTGAAAGTGGAAGATAACTTAGCTGAAAGTGATCATAAAATGAGGAGAGAGAACACCAAAATAAAGATGATGGATTTCAAGAAGGCAGAGTTTAACACACTCAAGGATTTGGTAAGTAGGATCCCCAAACAACTGAAGATAGTTGGCAGTTTTTCAGAGAGGCATTATTAAGGGCACAAGAGTGAACTATTCCGCTGTGTAGGAAGGATAGGAAGTATGGCAAGAGAGCACCTTGGCTTAACCAGGAGATTTTCAGCAATCTAAGAATAAAGAGTCCTACAAAAAGTGGAAACCAGGTCAAATTACAACGAATGATCATAACAAATAATTCAATAATGTAGGGGAAAAAGCAGAAAGGCAAAGACCCAAACCACGATCAAACTAGCTAAAGATGTAAAGGGTAACAAGAAAACATTTTTCAAATACATTAGAAACAAGAGGAAGACCAAGGACAGAGTAGGACTGTTACTCAACGAAGAGGGGAAAATAATCACAGAAAATGTGCAAATGAGAGAGGAATTAGAGGTTTTCTTTGTTTCGGTGTTCATCAAGAAGGTTGACAGTGACTAGATGTCTGACATAGGGAAGGACAGTAAAAATGAGATAGGATCTGGATTGGGATTGGGGGGTGGGTACGGTGGGCTGGATTTTGGAGTTGCCTGCCCCAAGGCAAACTCCAAAAATCCACCCATGGGTGGGCATGAAAAAAGCTTGTCCTCAAATGACTGCTCAAATTTCACCTGATAGTCGATGTGCTTGAGCTATGCTATGTTGGAGGCTATTCTGATGAGCTTGGGAGGCTTGCACTGTGCAGTGACTATATGCAGGTAGAGCACTGCTTTTATCAATCTGTGATCCCTCCAGCTTTTCAAGACACACATGGCTCTGGTCATTCTGACATTGTGGATTTCACATTGGCAAGTAATAACATAGTCAGTCAGGTATCATCGTTTGGTCTATGTGTGCACCCATGTCATTTTACATGTATCATTTTGCTACAGAATGTGTTAGTGATGAGCAGACTATTTTCTGCACATTTACCAACAAGGAGGAGGCCATTGCTGTTCATCTTGCCTGCTCTATGTCCCTTTCAAGTCACTTCTGTCTCTATCAACTGTAGCACTGAAGCGTCCCCAAGGCTGTGAACCATCTGTAAATTTATGGATAGTCAGTGGGGAAAAAAAGTATAATTTTAATACTATCAGTACGTCCCTAAATGAATGAAAATGTCTGTAAAATTGGGTAGAAATAAAACTTTGTACTTCAACACTGATTCCATCTTTCAGAATCACATCTTGTATCATAAAACTACAGTGATCATGACTGTATGAACTCTTATTGCAGCTGCCTGGAGAACCTGGTGGATCAATTAACTGCAGCTAAACCAATTGCATAATTCCAAAATCCTGCATACAGAATATGATGAGTGAGTACACACTTTTGTGCCATTATTATATTGTTAATTGCATTGTAAGTGATGTCAGTAAAAAGTTTACCTTGTCAGTAAAAAAATGAATGAATAACATAAATAAATCAGCTTTAGATCTTCATCTCAGTAAAGACTAAAATGCAATGTTGGCAACCATCAGCATCCCAGCAGGATAAGCTTGTCGTATTCAGGGGTTGATCTGGGTGGAACTGCTCTCTGCTTTCCTCAGTGCAGGTCAATGAAGGCACATAGCGCAGTGACATTATTTTAAAAGAAAGTACATTCTTTACACTGCAATAACAGATGGCTCAACTCACCTGAAAATCATTCAGAACTTCTGGCAGTCCTTGGGCAATCATGTAGCCTGACTGTATCCAGTTTTAGATGTTTTTGATGCCATAACATAGAACAACTGTGGACAAGCTCAGAATTAGGGAGGACATTTCCTTTTTAGTGTCACTGAGAACAATGAAATCATCCCTAGTTTGTTTTCATTAGGTAGCCATTTATTTACCCTGTTAAAAACTAAGATTGACGGTCTTCAAATACCATTCCAAATATAATAGTCTGGAGCTGGTTGGAAATCTTGGGAGGGTTGTTTTATTACAGTAAAGTAAATCCATCTGAGGGAATTCAGAGAACTGGGGACAGGAATTAGAATCTGCGCAGAGCTAATTAAGATGCAATGACTCTGGCGATTTATCTGTGAAATGAGTTTGATGGGGCTCAGTCTAGTTTTTAATGCCCCAACACTGCAAGAACTGCCACCACAATTAGCCTTTTAACTGATCATTTCAGCAGAACACCCGCAGATGAAATGGGAATGTATGACCAGCTAACCCTTTACCCCTAGCATGTGCAGGGTCAAAGTACTGTCATGGAGTACTATGGGGAACTTTACACTGGCTAAACAGAGGTCTTCCTCATCCAACACCGTGAATTTAATTACCAGCTAATTTATTTTTAAAGGAGGAGAGAGGGAAAGTATTCTGCAGTACATTGAAGCTAAAGACCATATTGCGTCAGTAAAATTTAAAAAGAAGCCTGTAGTAAACTCAGTACAGAGATCGATGACATGTTATGGCACTCAAAGATTTCTTTGCAGATGTGGGGTAGCCTTTTTAATCTTTTCCATTTACCCATTAGTAAATATTGTATGTGATTTTGAAGCACCTTGAATAGTCAACACACTTTAGACAGTTTTCAGTGCTGGAATTATTCTGTCATGATACATTTGTTCGACTCACAGGCCCAGTGCTGGCTGGTGTCTGGGAACAGATGTGACTAGCCTCTGCTCTAATGAGCAGCACTAATACATTGCAAAAGCAGTGCTAACATGCACCTGGAGCCTGAATGAAGCCACTGTATCAACTGCTTTCGTGTGTATGCTGTTCCTGATATTAGGAGTTACCTGCAAGGGAGTAAGGGGAAGAACTGTGTACGGGGGGGCAGGCACTGCTTGCTAAAGTTTGCCATTTACAGGTATGTTGACAAGCAAGTGAACCAGCCCATGTTACATCCCTTCATGTGGTAAACCACACAAGATCTTCAGAATGGTCATTCCTTGTTTTGGTAGAAGGCCGAAATCAAGAAGTCCATTTCCACCATTTGCTTTCACTGCTGGCTTACACATGTGCACAGCATTAGCCAGAATCTGGCCATTCTGTGGCAGATTAATCCTCCATTAAATTAAACACTAACAAGCCTTGTTAAAAAAAAGCAAGTAGTTCTGTGGCACTTAAAGACTAACAAATGTATTTCTCGCATGAGGTTTTGTGGGAGAAAATCCCACTTTGAAAGATCATGTGATAAATAAATTTGTTAGTCTTTTAAGTGCCACAGAACTCCTTGCTTGTTTTGCTGAACTAGAATAACACAGCTGCTCCTACGGAACTTGTTAAAAATGTGTCTGCTATTCTAAGCCATGAACAAAAGGTGACTTTAAGGGTCAAATCGTCAGCTGATGGAAAGTCAGTGGAGCCATGCCCATTTATACCAGCTGAGGATTTGGTCCCTAACCTGCAGATTTTTAATGAGAGTTTAACAGTTCTAAATCAGCTGCATTAGGACAGTACATCTGTATTTGTTCTTATGACAAACAAAACACGACCCTGCTTATTTTCATACCATTACATCCCCCTTTTCACAAGGCCCCTTCCCCTGTCTTTGCTGGCAACAGTGAGTAACAATTAACCTGAGCAACTTTGTCATTTGTAATGAACAAATGTTTTTTACTCTGGTGGCTCCTACCTGAGACAGTATTTGTGCTGCTGAAAAAGTGAGCAGCAACCTGAGAAATAAACACATGTACAGGTGTAGTGTCATTAATTCTCTGTTTTTCAAGAGAGGGGGAAGTGTGTTGTAATTAGCAGGCACTTGTTTCCATTTTTAATTGAGTGTTAATGGATTAATCACTGACAACCAGCTTCTTTCTCTCTTCTCCCCTCATCTCCACCCTCCCCCCAACTTCATGATTTAATGGTGGTGGGAGAAAATGAAGGGTTGTGTTTCGTTGGAGGGGTGATATCTCTATGCAGCGTACGCATGCAAGCATGTGAAGCCTGTAGGATAGGAGAAAGGCAGCCAGTGTTTCTTGTGCTGTTCCTTTAAGGCGGTCTGGAAGTTTCAGGGTTAGACTCCTAACCTGCCATTTGGGAGGTCCAGGTTAAATTCCTGGCCAAAGCCAAGCCTTTTTCCTTATTGTTACCACCAAAGCAGATGTCTGTGCTTGGAGCCTGGAAGGCAGAGTCTGTGAAAGTTGTGGAAGTTTTTACAGGAATGGTCCATCCTGGTTTTGTCTAGAAGATATGCTGTAGCTCAGCCACAAAGCTATTGGGCTCAGTGCAGGACTCCCTGGTTGGAATTCTCTGGCTAAGGCATGTAAGAGGTCAAACTTAAAGTGCACAGTGTCTCTTCTGGATTTATAACCATCAGTGAATTCCCCTGTTCTGATTTCAGTCTTGCCCAGTGCATACTGCCCATTTGCTGCCTATGTATTGGTGTAGAGCCCTGCATGGATACAAATACGTGGATCTGCATCCTCTGGAATAAACTTTTACCCAACCTGCAATCTGCATTTTTTCTTTTAAGTTTAACTGCATCCACACATCAGCTGTTTTGAAGACAGCAGCCCTATGCCATTCCCCATCTGCTGTTGAGCCCATACCACACCAAACAGCTGATGAGCCTCACTTGCCTGCCACACAGCTGATTAGCTGTTGAGCCCTGCTGGCTCCCTAACAGCTGATCCATCCCCCCAGCTCTCCGCCTGACTGGCAGTTACTCTAGTCCTGCCCTAGAAGTCGTTGAGGTCATCTCTTCAAGAGATGTTCTGCAGATATCCAACTGTGGGGACACAGATGTCCACAGACTTGCAGGGCTCTATGTATTAGATTTTTTTAATGGGCCAGAAAGGCTCTTTCCCAAAGTGGGGAAATGGTTTTAGGCTTTTCTGTCCAAATCTTTCAAACAAGCTCCTAATCTTTGGGTTGCCAAGATCTTTTGTTCATAACACACTCAGTGTCTATTGACTCAGAAATGTACTTATGGACAAGACAAGCTTTAAACCTGTGAGCTGATCTGTGGACTCCAATGGGGTTGCTCACGCATTTAAAGCTTTGCACAAACTCAAGCACGTAGCTGAATCAGGCCCTAACGTGGAGTTTAGCACTTCCGAGCATTTGGCCCAAATGGTAACAGTAAAGTAAACTGCTGGGGAAACTCATCAAGCTGCACAAAGAACAGGCTCTTGCCACTGGAGAAACCTCCACTTTTCTTTTGATTTGTGCACTGTAAAATACAGCTATGCAGCTACAAAGGAAGTATGTGACACCAACAGCTGTCAGGCTTTTCACACTCTTCACAAAAGGAATGTTTTATCTAGCATCTCTCTTCTTACTGCATTAGTTATCCATGCATTAGCACAGTCACTTTCATTTCCGGCAGTGTTGCATTATGACCTTGTGTGTTACTTCATGTATTAATTTCTTTCCTGCTGATTTGCCTAAAGAAACTGTTAAAACTGGAGCACTGATACTGCTTATCTCTATACAAACACTGCCTCATTAACCTCACAATGTCCCTGAGAGGAGGATCAGAGTCATTATTCCTATTTCACAGATGGGAAAACTGAGATAAAGAGATCTTAATAGCCACTGAATGCCTCCACTTTAAATGAGTAGTTCAGCTAACACTCAGTGGCACAACATATCCCTAAAGGTATATCAATGCTGCACAGTAAACCTGGGCCTTTACCCAGATTTTAGCTTTACCCCCACTACCGTCCACATAGAAAAATCTCTAAGCCTGGTTTGGAGGTACTTTAGGCCTGAACTAGTTTACCTGAATGGGAGGTATGGGCCTGAGGCCAGATTTTATTTTAATTTGGGGTGGAACCTGCTACTTTGCAGTGGGAAAGTAGGCTAAACCACTTGATTACTGACTGTCTTCTAATCCCTTCCCATAATTCCCCCTGAAGGACAGACGAGTTTTCCTGCAGTAGACACAACTGACAGAGAAAGAGGTCTAGAATGAGTGAGGGCACAGCCACAGGGGTAAGACTTTGCAGTTGCAATGCTCACATCCAAGCAATACTAACCCATATGCTGAGACCCGGTAATCTAGGCAGTGTAGCCATTGCTTGAGGGAATGCCAACACTTCAAGCTGGGAGTTAGACCCCCCACAACTCAAGGGGACATAGCTGTAATACCTCTAATGTAGCTAGTGCACTAAAAGTAGAATGAAGACTTGACCATGGGAGGGGCTAGTACTTGCTGTCAGTGGCAGTTTTTGGGGTAAGCAAAGCAGGCGGTTGCCTGGGGCCCCGTAGCGGTCACCTGCTTCACCTAACCTTGTTTTCTCATTGTGGTGGAGGAGTGGGGGGCTGTGGACCCTACAGCCAGAGGCTGCACTGCCCACCTGCCCACCCAGCCTGTCTGCAGTGGAGGCGGAGCAGCACCCCGCACCCACCTGCAGCCAGCCATGCCTCCCCAGGAGAGGGAGGAGAGCAGCTGGCACAGAGCTGTAGCTTGTGGGAGCAGGGCCCTGGAGCAGCTTGCTCCAAAGAGTACATGTCACTTCGCCTCCAGCCACCCCAGGCCTGAACAAAGGCCACTTCGGCCCCAGGCCCTGGATTTTTAAAGTATCGGTGAACACAGGGGTTGTACCTTATGACTGGAGAATTGCTAATGTAGTTCCTTTTTTCAAGAAAGGGAGTAAAAGTGATCAAGGTAACTACAGGCCTGTTAGTTTGACCTCAGCAGTATGCCAGGTCTTGGAGGAAATTTTGAAGGAGAAAGTACTTAAGGATATTGAGGAAAATGGTAACTGTGATAAAATACAACATGGCTTTACAAAAGGTAGCTCATGCCTGACCAACCTGATCTCCTTTTTTGAGAAGATGATAGATTTTTTTGGATAAAGGGAATGCGGTGAACCTAATTTACTTAGATTTCAGCAGGGTATTTGATACAGTTCCACATAGGGAATTATTAGTTAAATTGGGGAAGATGGCGATTAATATGAAAATAGAAAGGTGGATAAAGAACTGATTACAGGGGAGACTACAGAGGGTCATAATGAAAGGTGAACTGTCTAGATGGAAGGAGGTTACTAGTGGAGTTCCCCAAGGATTGGTCCTGGGACCCATCTTATTCAACCTTTTCGTTACTGACCTTGGCACAAAAAGTGGGAATGTGCTAATTAAGTTTGCAGGCGACACCAAACTGGAATGTATTGCCAATACGGAGGAGGATCGGGATAGCATACAGAATGATTTGGATGACCTTGTAAAATGGAGCATTAGAAATAGGATGAAATTCAACAATGGGAAGTGCAAGGTCATGCACTTAGGGACAAATAACAGAAATTTTTCTTATAAGTTGGGAATGCATCAGCTGGAAGTGACGGGGGAGGAGAAGGACCTGGGCATACTGGTTGATCACAGAATGACAATGAGTAGCCAATGCAATGTAGCAGTGAAAAAAGCTAATGCAGTCCTGGGGTGCGTCAGAAGGGGTATATCCAGTAGAGATAGGGAGGTGTTAGTACCGTTATACAAGGCGCTGGTGCGACCTCACTTGGAGTATTGTGTACAGTTCTGGTCACCCATGTTTAAGAAAGATGAAGTCAAACTGGAACAGGTGCAAAAAAGGGCTACAAGGATGATGCGTGGAATGGAAAATCTTCCCTATAAGAGACGACTTAAGAGCTTGGTTTGTTTAGTCTTCTCAAAGGAAGGCTGAGAGGAGATATGATTGCTCTTTATAAATACATTAGAGGGATCAATACAAGGGAGGGAGAGGAATTATTTGAATACAGCGCCAATGTGGACACAAGAACAAATGGATACAAACTGTCCTTCAGAAAATTTAGGCTTGAAATTAGATGCAGATTCCTAACCATCAGAGGAGTAAAGTTCTGGAATAGTCTACCAAGGAAGTGGTAGGGGCAAAAACCTTAGGTGCCTTCAAAACCGAGCTTGATAAGTTTATGGAGGGAATGATATGATGGACACTGTAGCTTGGCCCTTGTCTGTCTTTTACTACTGGTGATGGGTATGATAGTGACATGGGAAGAGGTATTTGATTGAGTGGGTTCTGAGTTATTACAGAGACATTCTTCTTGACTGGCTGTTGTGGACTTGCCCTCATGTTCAGGGTTTAACTGATCGCCATATTTAGAGTTGGGAAGGAATTTTCCCCCAAGGCAGATTCGCTTGGGTGCTGGGTTTTTTTTCCTTCCTCTGAAGCATTGGGCATGGGTCACTTGCTGGTTGATTCTCTGTATTAAAGTCTTTAAATCAGGATTTGAGGCCTTTAATAGCTCAGTTATGGGTTTGAGGTTCATTGTAGGAGTGCGTTGGTGAGGTTTTGTGGCCTGCACTGTGTGGGAGGTCAGACTAGATGATCATATTGGTCCCTTCTGACCTTAGAGTCTATGAGTCTGAGACTTTTGAGTGGGTTGCTCCAGGGCCCTGCTCCCGCAAGCTGCAGCGTTGTGCTGGCTGCCTTCCTCCCTCTCCCTGGGGAGGCGCGGCTGGCTGGGGGTAGGCGGGAAGCGCTGCTCCACCCCCACTGCAGAGAGGCCGGGTGCGCAGGCGGGTGGCGCAGTTTCTGGCCCTGCTGGTCCATGCCCCCCTGTGGGAGTTGGGACTGTGGTGGGGGTGGTTAGGGCTGCTGGGGGGGAAAAGGGCCCCAGTGAAGGCAGCAGTGGGGGCCTATAGGGGGCCCCATAAAGGGCTTTTGCCTAGGGCCCCCAATTACCTAAGGCTGCCTCTGGTGGCTATACAAACCATCCTATAGCTACACTCTTTTTAGTACACTAGCATGATCAGATCTGGAGCAGATACGTCTCCCTGAGTAGGGAATCACACTCCCAGTTCAATGTAGACATACACATAGTGACTTGCCAGTACCACAGAAGGACTCATTGTCAGAACTGTTATTTGAATTCAGGTGTTCTTAACTCCTTGTCCCACACACAGATAAGTAAGTAAAAAATAGACACTTCTACAGAATTTGCTTCTCCACCCCATCCGTCTAGAACCAACATTCATTTGATTGGATTTAGAAATTATCCATGGTCATTAATGTGTTAATAAGAAAGTTACTTTCACATACAAAATAATGTAATAATCTAAATTTTGAAGGAGCAGAACAAATTGTCTGTCAACCAGAGTAAAGCCACACTTCTTGTTCTGAAATTGGAAAGTAGAGAATTAAAAACTAACAAACGGAAACCTCTGACAGCATATTGGCAACTGTGAACATGGGACTGCAGTGTGAAAGCTGAAACACTTTACGAGAAATTAAGAAATTAATTCTGTCTCCTTTTGTGTACTTCTGCTTTCTTGTGACCTCTTCATTTGGTGCTTCTTAGCCCACATATGGACCTAAGTAGGCTGAGCACTGCATATACATCATTTTACCTAACTGAGTTATTGCACCACATAGAGTACAATCACTGCTTTGCTGTGCTCTTAGAGCCCTTTGCACTGTCTGTGTATAACAGTGCAATGCTCAGCCTTCCAATGACCAAATATGAGAAAAAGACCCAAACTGGGCAACACAAGGAAAGATCTCAGAATAGGAAGACAAACAAGCAGCCCTGCGAACTAGACTAACACGGTTACCCCATTGGAATTTGTCAAAATAGGAAGATGAGTACAACAAATCTGTAATGCTTTTAACCAGTAATATATTCCAGCACATTTCATTATTGTGCATTTGAAATACAATTTACACTTATCAGAACCATTGAAAGCACCTCAGGTTCACATGGGGTGGAGGTAGCAGTTGAACGCTTTTTTCAATAGGGAGATTAGCAGCATTGAGGCTGTATTCGCAGCTTCTTTGGGGCTTTGATTGCAGTCTCTAGACCAATGGTTCTCAACATTTTCTCTGCCATGGCACACCTTGCTCCCTTTAGTTAATTTGAGGCACAGTTCAGTTTCCAAATGAACTCATGAATATTCATAAGCTAATGAGCCAATCCAGAGTTCTTTGAGTAGTTTTTCAAAAAATTTTGTGGCACACCTAACGGCACACCCGTGTGCCACAGCACACTGGTTGAGAAACTCTGCTCTAGACCTTATTCTTAGCAGTCGTTTTTGTATGTTATTTCCCTTGTTGATTTTTATAGTTTAAAAAATGTCAGCTGAATGAATGAATGCAAGTATTTAATTCCTTTATTTCCCTATTTCCCGCTATCTGTTGCTCTAGTTTAGGAAAACTCCTTTTAAGTACTTTTCTAAATCAGAGCCTAAATGCCTACTGTTTTTCTTTGAGATGCTTCTGTGTGCCATCACTTTAGGCCACAATCTGCTTGCCTTACTCACATAAACAATTGTTCTGATATCAGTGTGGTTGCTAAGTGTGGAACTGAGAATAGAATTTACCCTTTAGGATCCAGATCAGCAAAGCACCTTGATCAAGTGCTGGGATTTCTGAAGACATTTAACAGAGTTATGAATCCAGGCCCCACTGAACATCAATGAAAGCCGGATGCCTTAAGCTCCTTTGAAAATTCCAGCTGAAGTGCTTTGCTGATTGTGGTCCTTAGCGACGGAAAGCAGTTTGGGAGAAAAATTCCAACTACAGGGTAACACCCCCCCTGACTTGCCAGATAGCTAGAGATTTCCCAGAAGTAACAGGAACACATACAACATGTTTAACATCATAATTATAAAACAAAAATGTAACAGGGTCAAACACTATTCTCAGGGTCCTGTCCCCATGCTAACAACCCCCATTGATTTCCCCAGTCATGTGGCCTGTTGTTAGAAACGTAAACACTGTAAACACCCATTGGTACACGCATGCTGCAGGGGCCCTTGATGACCTGTGACCACAAGATCTTCTGTGCCATAGTTGGCACCGTGGCTGACAGGGTTCAGTACAGCCCCACCAACTCACAAGTGGGATTAGGTGGGAGGTCCCCTCCATGGTTCAACAGGCAGCAGGTAATAAAAATCCCCAAACCAGGACCACCTGGCTTGAGGGCACCATTCAGGGAATAGGGGGATCTCCCAAGCAATTCCACTGACTAGCTAACTAAAAGAGGGTGACTCACAACTCTGCAAGAAATCCTCAGGTTCAGGCATGGCTCTAGACTCCTCAGTCACTGCCAAGGGCCGAGGACTGGTGCTGGCAGGGCTCCCCTTCATGCGGCCATCAGGTCACAATGGCGGGCAGCGCTCAAGGTGCCGATTACAAAACTATCCTAAACTCCGAACGTTGGCCTCAATGTTCTGCCACACTCCCGGCCTTGGACCACCAGCCAGAGCTGAGCTGGCCATGTGGTGGCTGTTTTCCCCAGAGAGCTGAAGGGTCATTTCCCCTGCTGAGGAAGGAGGTTTCCTAACAAACCTCTTAAAAGTGGGACTCACTTTGGAGAGGAAAAGGGTCCCCAGAGGCCAGTTTGCAGGGAGAACCCTGCATGGAGGCCTGGGCCTCCCCAGCTCTTTGCACAGCCACACCTGGCTCCAAGCTGCTCAGCCTCTAGGCATCTCCCTCACCCCACAGTGCTCCCAGGGGAGCGACTGGTCTGGCTAGCTCCATTTCCAGGGCTTTCCCTGGTCAGTCATTTCTGCCCAGCCCCTCAGCGGGCAGGCCTGCAATGCAGTCCTTCCCCTGGCCAAGAAGAGCGCTTACATCCTAACAAGTGGCTCCCATCTCTCATGCTCTGCTGCCCAGCAGGCTCTAAGCCTGCTCCCCCCCCTCCCCCCCACCAGGGACAGCGGGCTGCCCCTGGAGCTACCCACACACAGAGCCCGGGGGCCAAGGTGAGATCCCTGGGGGGTTACCTAAGAAACAAGAAGGTGTCTTGAGCTTTCAGAAAGAATGAAAACGTGTATAGCTGAGATCACCATAGATCAGATGACCAGGTGGGAAATGATTGCTGTAACCATGAAGAAGGGGGGTGGGGTGAGTGTGTAAATTGCATAAAAAGATGGGGACAGGACAGAACAAATAGGGCTGTGGTTCTCAAACTGTGAGGGACCCCTTTGGGGTCCCAGCCCCATTTTAATGGGGTTGCCAGGGCTGCTGTTAGCATTGCTGGGGCCCAGGACTGATGCCAATGCCTGAGGGATTCCGCCCTAGGTGGCAGGGCTCAGGTTACAGCTGCCCCTCTCCCTGCTTGGGGGCAGCAGGCCTTCGACTCTGTCTTCAGGCCCCCTCCCTTGGGTCATATAGTCGTTGCAGTGAAGTCTGAGAGCTGCTGCAATAGGGAATGAAACAGGAGAAAATGAAAACATTGTACTGACTCCAAGGCTGGTTTGTTCACGGACTCCTTTAACGATGATGCTAGAGCTCACAACCAAAAATGTTTATTCTTTTTTACTTGCACCATTTTGTATATCAAACAGCTGTGAGAACTGGCAAGAGCCTGGATGGTACATGATCAGTGTCAACATGGCAGTCACTACTATGATGCTCCTTGTGTACTCAGATCAGTAATGACGTTTTAAAAACTGCATCTTGTCAGAGAAAGAGTGTGTGTGTGTGTGTGTGTGTGTGTGTGTGTGTGTGTGTGTGTGTGTGTGTGTGTGTGTGTGTGTGTGTG